>CM053580.1:230018945-230049109 GCA_028627135.1 Pseudochirops cupreus | reverse complement strand
ATAGATAGATATGAATTAGGGATAGAGATAACTAGGGATAAATGCATAAGTCTTTGCATAGTTTTTTTTTTGTCATTTCCCCATGGAAGAGACTAAGATCCTAGAGATCAGAGACTACTTTTTTTTCCTTTCTTTTTATCCCCAGCACTTATCACAGTGCCTGACTCATAGTAGACACTTTATAAATGCTTATTGATCGACTGACTAGAAGTGTCTGGCAGACTTGTGGTAGCATCATAGATCTACTCTTGTAAAGGACTTTGCAAGTTAAGGCCCCTCCTTTTTTAGGTGAGGAAACCTGAATCTCATTATAGTAAGTTATTTGCCAATGATACGGTAGACAGCAAGTAAGAGAACCAGGATCCGAAACCCCATACTCTGATTTTAAATCCAATGCCCCATTTTTCACTTTACCATGATACAGAGAATATCTTTATGAAATGTCATTAGCAGAGAGGATATTATTATTATTATTATTAATTATTATTTTGGCCACAATAAACATGTTAGGCTAGCAATTAGGATCTACCTTCATTTTTGCTTCTATGATTTTCTTCCCCCTTTTCCTTGTAAATGACCTCCTCTTTTTACTGAAAATGTCAATAAAGATTGGTCAGATGACATTGCCATAGCCCTAATTTTGTTCCTTTTAGCTCAGTAGTGAGGATGATGTACTGGGCCCCTACAGCTAAAGGACTATCTCGCATTAGACCTGACACTGACTGATACGTGGAGAAGCCTCTAAAGACTCAAGCAGGAGGGGCATAAAGTACTTTAAAAGTCTGTTCACAGAACATTGCCAGAAGGAGGTAAAAGGTAGAAGAGCGAGGAATTTGAAGAATTCTCCTTAGAAACATTAAACTTTGCAGTGTGGAAAATGTTCTTTAACCTTCTTTCCCCTCAATCCTCTATCCTTTGGAATGATTCAAAGAATCCACAGGGCATTTAAATGTCAATCGATAACCAAAATGCCACACATTTCTGGGTGGACTATTGGACCTGATATCTTAACACATAAATTATTATAAAGTGAGCTAATTTCAAGGGTGAGGGAGCTGGGAGGGAGGAAAAAAATCAAGATTAGAAGAGGGGTTCAGAATAGCATTTAATGAATGTCTTCCTAAAAAAAATGAATGATTAGCTAATAGTCTGGAAATTTTAATTGAATCTGCTTCAGGAAGAAATATATTTACTTTATAAAGGGCTCTATTCTGCTTCCCCAGGCTATCTTTCCCTGGCTTATGACAGTAGGATGCATTTTAAAATGTTCATTAAAAAATACAAGGTGAGGTGACCCCCCCAAAGGCTCTTATTGCATATGTAGGCTCATACTAGAATATACTTACATAAGAATAATTTCAATTTTTCATATTACTGAGATCAATTTTAAAATTATTGATACTATCTATCACTAAATGAAAAAAGCTCTCAGTGATACCTCATGTAATATGAGTTATTTTTCCATTATATTTAGTGAAAGCTTTTATTTGTGTTGTACCTAATAGTCATAAATGAATGAAACATTTAAGAACCCCACATTTGATTCACTCAATAATTAAGTTACTTAACAAGTATTCTTATGTGTCTCAAAAAAAGCTTCATTACTTCAAGAGCTATTTGTCCATGTCTAAGAATATATTTTCTTCCCATCTGTCCTTAGAAAATATTCTCAAATTTTTTGGAGTGCCTTCTTTTACCTTTTTTTTCCCCTTCCCCTGACCCTTAGAAGGCAATGTTATTACAACATCAGAGAAGGGTAGAAAGCAGCAGGAAACTATTTGTTATTTAGATAACAAGTTACATATACTGTCTCTGGGTGTGACAATGACTTCTCTATCTCTTGAGGTATTGGGCTGGAAAGATTATAGAAATAACCTGGTTAGGCTTGATCAGTTTGGACAGCTCAAAGTACCTAGGGATATTTATGATAAAGAAGAAAGAACTTGGGGTGGCTTGGTGGTGCAGTGAATAGAGTACCCACCCCTGGAGTCAGGAGGACCGGAGTTCAAATCTGTCCTCAGACACTTAACACTTAACAAGCCATGTGACCTTGGACAAGTCACTTAACCCCAATTGCCTTGCATTCCCCTCTCCAAAAAAAAAAAGAAAGAAAGGACTGAAGGCCTTATGATAACTGTTGTCAAACACTGGATGCATCAATATATGGAAAAGAAATTCCATGTTTTCCTTGTAGTTCCAGGGGACAGAACTGGGACCTACAAATGAAAGTTACAAGGAGGAGAATTTACTGGGGAAGACAAATCAACAAACAATAAATCACTTACCAATCTTTATCAACCAATCACTAAACTTGAAGAGTGTTTGACATCAACCCACCCCAAATCTTCCCTTCACAGATGAAGATCAAAGAAGCTAAAGCAGCTGAGGGCAGATAGCTGTCCAATGTCGGAACTAGAACCTGAATCCACATTCCCCAGCTCCAAATTGAAAGAGGCTTCCCTCAGAAGTGGTGAGCTCCCATTTGGTGGAATTGTTTAATCGAAAGCTAAATGAGCCCCTGCCCAAGACGTCACAGCACGTGTCACTGCCCTAAGTGGAAGGCTCTAGTCCATAGTAAATATGGTCGCTTCTAATTCAAGAAAACTCCGTATTTCTGGGAGATCGTGCAGCCTACTAAATACCAGTTGGAGGATTTGATTTAGAATTCCAAGCACTCCCTCCCATCATTACGATCAGATGTGTGGTCTTCTATATAGTGGTTTTTGTTGTACTCTTCTGAGGTCCCAACTCTGAAGGGTTGTCTGTCAACATCTCTCTTGAAGGGAAATGCCAAGAACAGGCTGCAAATCAGGTGTTGTCTGACTAAGGCAGAGTATGGTGAGATACTTATTTCTCTTGCCCCGGATCAGTGGTGGGGAACACACAGCCTTGAGGCCACCTGTGGCCCTCTACGGCCTCAAGTGTGGCCCTTTGGTTGAATCCAAACTTCACAGAACAAATCCACTTAATAAAAAGATTTGTTCTGTAAAACTGGCATTCAGTCAAAAGGTAGAAGAACCCAAGGACCTAGGAGGTTACATGCGGTCTTGAGGTCACAGCCTCTCCACCCCTGTCCTAGGTGATAAGTATACTTTTATTAATGCAGCCTGAAGCTGCATTTAGGGCAGATATATGGTGCAGTAGATAAAGAGCTGGCTCTGGAGTCAGGAGGATCTGTGTTCAAATATGGCCTCAGACACTTAAGAGCTGTGTGACTATAATGGTAATGGAATTTGAAGGTCTTCTATGCCCCTTGCATTGGCAGGCTGGGAGGTACTTAGCACTTAATTGCAGGTTCTTAATTATGTCAGGTGTTGAGACCCAGAACTTGTAAATCCCTTAGTGGGATGAACTTGCTAATATGGCAGGAGAGGTTGGGGCAGGGAGGAGCCAGAGCCTAGTACGGGCCAGGCTGGAGCCAGAATGGCAGCTGGAAGTGGCTGAATGGCAGCAGGTAAAGACACCAACAGCAGCAGCGGTAGCAGCAGTGGCAGAGCTTCTTCAGAGAGCCAGCCAGCACTTCTGCTGAGAACTTATGCTGTGAGAACTTCTGCTGAGAACTTATACTCTGAGGACTTCTGCTGAGGACTTCTGCTGAGGACTGCCAGGGATGGGAACTGGGGGTGGGGGGGGCAGTGCTGCTGGGATCATGCTGCATGGAGGCTGAGCAGTTACCATGAGTGAGGAGAGGAGGATCTTTGCCTGAGGGAGCCTGTTTTGTTTTGAAGGCTTGGGGATGTGAGTGTTCACTGCATTAACTATGTATACCAATATTGTGGCTACTGTAATGGCTTTGACTTTCTGGTTTTGGGACTCAGTTTTCTGGTATTTGAACAAATGCATTGTCTCAGTCCTCCATGTGGAGGGCCTGTTACATTTTGTGATTCACAAGTATACCAGCATATTTATAGTCACCATGGGCATTGTGAATATTGCATTGTGGTTACTGTGACCTTGGACAAGTCACTTAACCCTGTTTGCTTCAGTTCCTCATCTGTAAAATTAGTTTGAGAAGAAATGCCAAACCATTCCAATATCTTTGCCAAGAAAACCCCAAATGTGGTCATGAAGAGTCGAATAAGACTGAAATGACTTAATTACAACAACACAGGTTGCAGTTGGTTTGGGGGAGGCTATAGTATGTCACATTCCTAAAGTATTGTTAACCAGAGCCCTTGGGTCATTTCCAAATGAAGAGAAATAAGGTCTCCTTCATCCTATAGTTTTACTATTGATTAAAAAGGACCTTAAGTCTAGGATTTGATATTTGACCTTAATAAATTTCATGTCTTAACATTAGCCTTTTATTCCAACCTATCAAGGGTTCTCTGAGCTTGACATTATCCCCAAACTGCATAAGAATGCCTTCTAAGACTTTTCATCTAAGTTTGTGAATGTTGAAGAGGATAGAGTCTTGCTTCATGCCAATTGAGACTTCCATTGAGGGTGATACAAGTCCATTAATCAACTATTCGTTGAGTGCAGTTATTAAACTAGCTTCGAGGTCACCTAACTGTGCTATTATCCAGCCTATATTTCTCTATCTTATCCACAAGGGTATCATAAGAGGCTTTGTCAAATAGATTGTTGACATCAAAATGCAGTGTATCTTTAGCATTTCTTTGATTTAAGAGTCTAGTAACCCTATCATATGAAGAAGTTATGAACAAATGTACTTACCATTTCTATCAGTGAATCCCATCTGTGTCTACAATTCAGGTTAAAATGATACAGTGCCTATCTGAAACTGCCATAGAAAACTCATGTTAAAAGGAAACTGGAAAAACTCCATTTAAAAAGAGTGAAGTTCTTTTTGACTTTTTTTTGTAAAGGACAAAACACAAATGCATTTTTTGCTATTGTTGCAATCAACAGCAGAGGATGATGGAATAATCAGATTAATGGATTGTGAAAAGGACATTTGCCATGAGTACCCAAGGAGATTCGTAAAATCCTATCCTTTTTGCTCATCCATTTTAAATTCCACAAGGGTAAATATGTTTGGTGTATTATCAGAGAGGATGCCATTGTTATTTCCCTGGCTCTAGACGTACAGCATTTGTGCCATCATTTTTTGATGAGTTCATTTTGTTTGACAAGCTAGTCCAAGTAGGGGAGGATTTTTTTGTATGGAAATATTCCAGGAATTTAGGTTTGAACATGAATGCAAACCTTCAATTTTTAAGGAGGAAAAATATAGGAAAAAGACAAGTGCACAATATAGCTATTTTTCTTATTGGTTGTCAGCTTTGTTGATGACTGTGAGAACAACATATAATCCAGTAGTAATTTTCTCATGATGATGGTGGGAACAGAGTATCTGTGGCTCTTTATTGTGGTCTTTCAGAGATATGTTTGGTTTAATTATTCTGACGGGTTTAAAATAAGACAATTCAGTCAAATTACTTACATAACCAATACAATATTGGTCAAAAGAGACGTGTCTTAATATATAAATCTTAATGGCGTCATATAAAAGATATCAAATCCCTATTGCTCACACAATAATAAGAATTTCTGAATAATATGCTGTTATTTATTACCTTATTTGCTCCTTTCAATGTCACCATTAAACAAGGCAATTATCACTTACTATTATAAATATAAGTGAGTGTACAATTAGTTGAGGGGTTGAGATTCAACTATATCACAACAGAAAAAGCACTGAACTTGGAAAACTGGGTTCTGGTGCTGGTTCTGCCAATTACCTGCAAGTTAATTTCTTCTGTGGGTCTCATTTTCTCATTTACAAAGCAAAAGAATTTGTTGAATTTGTTCATCTCTAAGGTACCTTTCAACTTAATAATCAATTCAATAATCTGTGAATCTATAAATTGATCAAGGCAGCAAAGCTAGCCAGGGCATAAATCCAGATCTTCTGACTTCTACTTTGAATCCTCTTCCAGTTAATTCATTTGTCAATAAGCAGTTAAGTACTTACAATGTGCCAGCAGCAGTGGATTCATGGGGATACAATCTGGGAATTCCTGGACAAACAATAAACCTGTCCTTGCACTCAAAGAACATAGATTGTAGGCAACGTCCATATTCATGCACATTTAAACACATATATGTTCAAAATAAATGCCATTCTCTATTTCAATACATTTTTCAATAATTTAGATTATAAAAACACGCCAAACACAGCAAAAGAATAGTATTGAGGCAGTTAGGTAACACAGCGTTATCTGGATTTTGAGTCAGGCAGAACTGAATTGGAATTTTACTTCACATATTCACTAGCCATAGCATGCTGAGTCTCTCAACCTGTGGCCTCATCTATAAAATTTGGATAGTAACAGCAACTACCTCACAGAGTTGTTGTGAGGACCAAATAAACCAGCATATGTAAAGTGCTTCAGATATTCTAGAAATTCTAACTATTATCATCAATATTATTAGTGATGGTGATATTGTGTTTATATTGTCAGGACAGAATAAGCCAATTACAGAAGTTACTAACGATCCCTTAAGGGATTTTGGTCCCACTTTTGTTATTGTTCCATAATTTCAGTAATATCCTGCTCTTTGTAACCCTGTTTTGGTGTTTTCTTGGAAAAGGTACAGGAACGCTTTGCCATTTCCTTCTCTAGCTCATTTTATAGATAAGGAAACTGAGGTAAACAGGGTTAAGTGACTTGCCCAGGGTTACATAGCTAGTAGGTATCTGAGGCCAGATTTGATCTCAGGAAGATGAGTCATCCTGATTGGAGGCCAGGCAGGAACTCTATCCACTCTGCCACCTAGTTGCCCAATAGAATAGATCCTACTTTAAGTACCCATTATTTCATCAGTGTGAATACTTCTACTCACATGCACCTTAAACCGTCTGTATTTATAACAAATGATCAGGAGCCCCCTGCACTCTATCCATCCCAGCACAAATGCATCAACACACCCTTCTAGCCAACTTTCTATCAATGAATTTCTCTGTATCTGGATAGACTGGTCCTCAGACAATAAAGTTCACTACCAGGCCACTACTCAAACTTTCTACTTGTTAGGGCCTAATAGTTTATTCTTTCCAGAAGGAGCCTATGAGAATCCAAGATTACCTTAACATCACAATTGGGAGCCACAGTAAAGTCTTAGTAGAGGAAATGCTAGTTTAATTGAACAACATTTCACTTTGAAGACTGTTAGTTGGGACTCAGTTGAAGGTAGAGTCAGGAAGATCTGAGTTCAAATCCTACCTCAGAACTTGGACCCTAGGAAAATCTTTTAGCCGCTCTTAGGGGCAGTTTCATCATCTGTAAGGTAGAGATAAGAATAGTAACATGTACTTCACCAGGTCAAATGGGACAATGTATGTAGAGTGCTTTGAAAAATGATATAGCATTATGTAAATTTTAGCTACTATTACTTCCTTGTGATAATTTTTCCTTTGTAAATCTTAAGTCTCAGTCTTCTACTGACTTCAAACAAAAAACTGTGACGATTTCTGCATAGCACAAAGTTCTCAAGTTATTTCACTCATGATCATTGAAGATGCCCAACTTTTATAATCCTGAATCCAGAGTTTAAAGGGAAGATGAAGGAAGTATGTACAGTATAGTGGAGTCAAAAGACCAGCATTCAAATTTTGCCTGTACTACTCATTACTTTTATAACTTTAAACAAGTCACTTAATCTTCTGAAGTCTGATTTCCTTCTTCTAGAAAATTAAGGCTATGACTTTTGAAATCTCTTACAGGTACAGAGGAAAAAAGAAGAAAAACAGGTGAATTGTTCTGCCATATAATCCTATGAGAAGATGGGAGAATGACAATGAGGATAAAAAGAAGGTAGGACCATCCAACTTTTATTTTTCCTCTGTTTTCTCTGTGAAGAAGTATACTCTTTGGATTGTAAAGAGGGAGGTGAAACCTGCATTGTGATGAGCTGTCCCAGTAGGTAGAAGAATATACCTCTCTAAAGAATTCTAAGAGGATAGACATGGGTAGATGGCACAGAATAAGTGGCAATGGTTTAACCATATATGTATTGGCCTCTTCTTTCTTTATCAAGGGGAATGGTAACCTCATATTTCATATAACACCATAACATAATATGAGAATAAAAGAGTGTACAAGGTGTTTGGCAGGGTATCACCTCTGGTATGAAGGTTTTCCAAACCCTTTTCAGGGCCTCTCACACACCATTGATTTCCATCTGTTACCCAACTCTCACCTGTGTTTACAAGAAGCTGTAGCATGTGCGGCAGCCACACCATGGTAAAATTGTCTTGGTAGATGGAATAAACCAGGCCTCGAACCCATCAGTGAATGAAAGAGATGTTTACCCAAGCACATGGTGACTTCTCCCAGCAGAATGAGTGGATGGAAACAATTTGTTCCAAAGGCCATGAAGGCAGCTGAAGTAGTAGCTGTTGAGCAAATGGTCAGAAATTGAGGATGCCAAGATCATCCACTGAATCCCAAGCCATAGCCAGTCTTCTTGATTTTTGTCTGACCACTGGACTTCGATGACTCTGGAAGAGCGAGGCTGATGATTTCAAGCAACTCTCTCTCTCACATAAAGTCAGTTCACACACAAGTAAAGACATGACTTTATGATGTCATTGGTCCTCTTAAAAAAGGAAGGACAAAAAACAAGAAGATAGATGCTGACTTGTTGGAAATGTAACACAAGAGATTATTAGTGGGTCTTATGCCCCCAGCTTAAAAACAAAAAGAAAAACATAATCACAGTTCCCTTTTATGTATTGGAAAGAGAACTTGAAGAAGGCCTAGATTCAATTATGGATTTGCTGCTTACATCCTGCTATATGGGATGGCTAGGTGGGAGAGAGAAAAGAGTTCCAGGTCTGAAGTCAGTAAGACTCATCATCTTAAGTTCAAATCCAGCCTCAGACATTTATCAACTGTGTGATCCTGGGAAAGTCACTTAGCCCTGTTTGCCTCAGTCCTTCAACTATAAAATGAGCTGGAGAAGGAAATGGCAAATCTCTCCAGTGCTGTTGTCAAGAAAACCCCAAACGAGGTCACAGAGAGTGGGACAAGATTGAAACAACTGAACAACAACACTTGCTACCTGTATAATTTTTTGAAAGTAGCTCAATTTTGTCTTTTTTTTTGTAAGGTTTAGATCTGATCTGATTTAAAATAAATTCCCTCTCTGTTCCTATTTAGTTAAGTCTATAGAAAAAAAGAATTATACATGAAAATGTCCATGAAAATAATTTCAGTCCCCATGGATGGTTTTAATTTTTTTTTTTTAACAAATTCTCCACTTTCACTGCTTCGTTTCCACAAACTACACATCATTTTATTTAGACACAGGATAAAATATATTTCCCTCAGTCTACAATGATGTTTTTTTTTGTTGTTGTTGTTGTTGTTAACTATCCTTAATTCTAAAACCTTCCTTTTGTTATATAGGAGCACAAAGTTCTAGTAATCACCATTGTAACTTTGTATAACTCATTGTTCTGTAAAGAAGACTTTAAGGCCCATGTTGTAGCAGCTGTAGTTATTGTTGGGGGAAAAAAAATCAGAGATTAGTCCTTAAAATTGCCATGATCAAGGAAGCTAGGAACAGACTGCAAAACTGTAAGTAGGTTTTACCGGGATGGCTGAATAAATTGCAGCTTTCTGGCCTAAGAGTGACAAAACCACAAATTAAAGCCTCTATATCAGTCCTTCCAAGAAGAGGACAGATTTGCTCTTTCTCAAAGTTAAAAGAGAGCACTTTGAAATCAACTCCATCTCTTCCTATAGAGACAGTTCCAAAACTAGAATGGAGCCCAAGTTCTTACTTAAGAGACAGGACTGACATGAGAACCCTTATACATGGTATCAACACAGACAGCATTTAATAACTTCAAGAGGTGAATCAAGGGATTTCATTTTTTCACTGAATTTAATTTCCAAACCTTCTGTGCTATCATTCGTTTTCCTGAGGATCAAGGGATCTGGCTTGAAACTATTGTATCTAAGTTGCTGGCAAGGGGGAAATCGATCAGAATATCATTTTTGATCAAAGCAGGAGACGTGAGAGACTAGCAATTATGAAAACCATTCAGAGAGGAGGTTGCTCCTCTGTGTGCATATTGTTGCACTTCAAATTCAAACCCAATATTACCGGCAGTGTTACTCCCTTTGTGTATATGTATGTAGATGAAGAGACTGAGTGCAGGCATGAATTATTTTTCCCTGGAGAAATTATTCGAACCTGAGGGTTGTTTAATGAATTTTGTGTTGCCATTTTTTTAAATTTTATTGTCACTTTTAACTGAAGTTCACTCACTAGTTTCAAGGAGATTACATTCTTAAAAAGATTCATGACCATAGAAGTGACAGAATTTAGATCAGTTCTTTCCCTACAAACATTCCAAATCCTTTTCATTCTCTTAAGCCAAAACAAAAATCTTTCACTTGGTATTTCCATGCCCTCGAGCAATCATGCTTTATTTCTTTTCTGCACCTCTTAAAAGTCCTTATACTCACTTCTCTACTCACTTCTCACTTATATCTGAACCTGTTCTAGTCTGGTTCTTGACCTGATTTCGTAACTGAAACTCCCTTCTTCAAGGTTACCAAGAATCTCTTAGCTGCTAAGTCCACCAGACTTTTCTGGGTACTCATCCTTCTTGCCTCACAATGTTCAGTCTTGACAATGTGGAACAGTCCCTGTTCATGGATACTTTCTTCTCTCTGGTTTGTCACGACCCTGATTTATCTTAGTTAACCTTCTGTTTAATGCAGCGGTTCTCAACCTTGGGTCGCGACCCCTTTGGGGGTCGAATAACCCTTTCACAGGGGTCACAGGGGTCACCTAAGACCATCAGAAAACACATATTTTTGATGATCTTAGGAACTGAGACACCACTCCTCTATCCATTTCCAACCGGGTCTGCCCACATACAGATATGCCCACATACGAGTATTAAAGGGTTGTAGCATTAGGAAAGTCGAAAACCACTGGTCTAATGGGTTCTCTTCAGTCTCCTTTGTATGACCATTATCCACAAGCAAACCCCTAATGGTGCACCCCACTGGCCCTACCAAGGCTCTATCATGGGACTTCCTCTTTTCTCCCCCATTAATGTAATATAACATAATATAATATGATATTATATGATGTGATATGATGTAATACATTACAATATATGTGTATATGCATGCATATATACACATACATATTCATGTGTAAACATACATACATACATTGAATTATTGAATAAATTGAGAAACCCAGGAACACACACATTTTTGTTTCCCTTCTATCATCCCCCTTCTTATCTCCTTCCCTTCTATTTTCCTGTAGGGGAAGATACCCTATTGAGTGTGTATGTTTTCCCTCTTTAAGACAAATTCAATGAGAGTAAGGTTGACTCATTCCCTTTAACCTTCCTGCTCTTCCCCTCCATTGTAACAGTGTTCTCTTGCCTCTTTTATATGAGATAATTTATGCTAATCTATCTCTTCCTTTCTCATTCTCCCAATAAATTCCTCTCTCAATTCTTAATTTTATTTTTTAGATATCATCCCTTCTTATTCAATTCATCCTGTGTCCTCTGTCTTTGTACACATATACATACATATGCACACACTCACATATATATTTATACACACATATACCCTCCTATATAAACATATATGTATATACATATGTATATATGTATATACGTGAACATGCAAATGCCCACAATCACATATATATTTATATACATATACATCCTCCTATACATACATATATATGTATGTATACATATAAATACATATATAATCCCTTCAGCTATCCTTATACTGAGAAAATTCTTATGAGTTACAATTATTGTTTTACCACATAGGAGTAAGTTCCTTATGATTTCTTTTTCCTGTTTACCTTCTCATGCTTCTCTTGCTTCTTGTATTTGAAAGTCAAATTTTCTGTTCAGCTCTGTTTTTTTCATCAAGAATGCTTGAAAATCCTTTATTTCATTGAATGACTATATTTTTCACTGTAGCATTATACTCAATTTTGTTGGGTAGGTGATTCTTGGTTTTAATCCTAGCTCCTTTGACCTCCAGAATATCATATTCCAAGCCCTTTGACACCTTAATGTAGAAGCTGTTATGTCTTGTGTTATCCTAATTATGTTTCCACAATACTCAAATTGTTTCTTCCTGACTATTTGCAGTATTTCCTCCTTGACCTTGGAACTCTGGAATTTGCCTATGATATTCCTAGTTTTCTTTTTGAGATCTTTTCAAGAGGCAATAGGTGAATTCTTTCAATTTCTATTTTGCCCTCTGGTTCTAGAATATCAAGGCAATTTTGCTTGATAATTTCTTGAAAGATGGTGTCTAGGATCTTTTTTTGATTGTGGCTTTCAGGTAGGCCTGAATTTTTAATTTTTAAATTTAAATTTTTAATTTTTAAATTATCTCTCCTAGATCTATTTTCCAGGTTAGCAGTTTTTCCAACAAGACATTTCACATTGTCTTTTATTTTTTTATTTGTTTGGATATGTTTTATAGTATCTTGATTTCTAGTCATTAGCTTCCATTTGTTATAATCTAATTTTGAAGGAATTATTCTCAGTGAGTTTTTGAAATTCCTTTTCCATCTGACAAATTTGGCTTTTTAAAGCACTCTTCTTCTCATTATCTTTTTGGGCCTCTTTTGCCGTTTGAGGTAGTCTAATTTTTAAGGTGTTATTTTCTTCAGTATTTTTTTTGTGGTCTCCTTCAGCAGACTGTTGACTCACTTTTCATGATTTTCTTGTATCTTTCTCATTTCTCTTCTCAATTTTTGCTCTACTTCTCTTACTTCAGTTTCAAAATCCTTCTTGAGGTCCTCCATAGCCTGTAATCAGTTTGTATTTTTCTTGGATACTTTTGATGCAGGAGTTCTGACTTCATTGTCTTCCTCCCATTCCATGCTTTGATCTTTTTTGTCCTCCAAAAAAGGATTCTATGGTCTTATTGTGCTTCCTCTGCTTGCTCATCTTCCCAGTCAATTACTTCACTTTTGAGCTCTTTGCCATGGTAGAACTCTGCTTCCGGAGCGGAAAGAGCTTTGTCCCAAATTACTGGGTTTTTTTTAATGCCAGAGCTATTAGGAGCACTCCCTCCCTACAGTCCCCACAAGCTCTGCCACACTGGCCACACATCCCAGCACCACCACCCACAACCACGATCCAGATGCAAGCAAGTTAAAGCAAGAGCAATTACCCTCTGGATGGTCGCTTGTTTCCCTTGCAATTTGCAGGCCAGGAGCTCTAGAGGCAGCCATGTGGCAGCAGCTGCAGCCACTGTGCCTCTGCTACCTCTTGCCCTGGGGGCAGGGGCCAAACTTCACTCTTCTTTCCCCTGTTTCAACAGAGTTCCTATCTGACTTTTAACT
The DNA here is from genome assembly GCA_028627135.1 of Pseudochirops cupreus. Lineage (NCBI taxonomy): Eukaryota > Metazoa > Chordata > Mammalia > Diprotodontia > Pseudocheiridae > Pseudochirops > Pseudochirops cupreus. The sequence goes on along the minus strand of CM053580.1, from coordinate 230,035,777 downwards.
TTCTCTTTGTTGTTTATGGGTTGAGAAGTCTGGAAACTACCACAGCTGCTGGTGATTCATTCTTCTGAAATGTGCTCTAGCCACTGCTTGTCGGGGCCACCCTGAGGCCAGAACTGCACAGCTTATATGGGACTGCCTTTGCCTCCCAGCCTGGTGTGATGGACCCTTTCTGTCAGCCTGCCAGGATGCCTTCAGTGGGAGATTTGTTTCTCTCTGTCACTTTGTGGGTTCTCTAGCTCTAAAATTTGTTTAGATTCATTTTATATATATATATTAGAGGTTATTGGAGCTGGAGCCACTTGGAGGTCCTGATTTTATTCTTCCATCTTGGCTCCACCCCCAGAATAATGTTTTTAAATACAAAAAAATATAGGATTACAAAGGAAACAATAGTATTGAAATAGAATTATCTAAATGTTTAAAAAAGATAAAGCCAAAATTGTCCTTGACTCCTCAGTTGCAACCTTCCACCTGGGAAACTAAAAATATGATGGCATAAAAAGTCAGGAAAAGTGGAATAAAACATTCATATTTGCCTTTGATTTGGAAAAAAAAATCTTTCCTTTCCTTTGTTATTCTGATTTCTATAACCCACTTGACACTAAGTATAAGATTAGGAAAACAGGCTGACCAATCCCTAAGACCCTCAAATAGGTACAAGAAGTTCAATTGACCAAAGATTTTAAAAAAGTACCTGCTGTGCGCAAGCCACCATGCTAAGTTCTAAAGTTTTTACGTTTCTTTGTCTCTATCTCTGTCTGTGTGTGTATATACACATACACCCATATATTTAAAATTATATATATATACAAACAGACATGTATCTATAGGTATATAGATATATTGAAGAGCATGGAATATGATCGTCTTTAAATTTCACATAGTCTTCACTGAAGTTCAAAGAAAGATCAAAGGTACCAGATAAGGAATGGGTGAGGGCTAGACAGCAGCTTCTGGAAAAATGACCAAGGCCAGGGGGAACAGGCACAGAGATTTCAATGCACTTTAAGTATTGCTCTCAGCTGTTTATAACCCGGTTCCCATTCTCTTCAATGTTACCAGTACTTTACTAATCTCTTAAAGACCTCCTCTCCATAATCTATCACTTACATGATTAAAAAATGTTAAATTTTTAAAGTTTGAATCTGGCCACATCACTTCAGTGCTTAATAAACTCCTGAAGCAATTGGTGAAGTGGATAGAGCACCAGGCCTGCAGTCAAAAAGACCTAAGTTCTAATTTGGCCTTAAATACTTATTAGTTGTGTGAGCATGGGCGAGTCACTTTACTTCTGTTTTTCTCAACTGCCTAATGAGGACAATAATAGTACCTACCTTGCAAGGTTGTTGTGAAAACTGAATGAGACAATATTTGTAGAAAAGGGCTTCATACAGTGCCTGCCACTTAGCAGGAGTAGTATAAATGTTTTGTTTTTTTTTTGCCTCACTTTGGCTGAAGAATTAATACAAGTTCCACTTTTTTGCCATTTAACACTCTTTACTATCTGACTCTGGCCTTTGAAAACAATTTTATTCTTCAGAAACCCTCCAGTTTAGTCAAACTGCCCTTCATGCTGTTCCTGACCCATGACTCACTATTTACTATCTTTGTGCATTTCCATAAGCTGTTGTTTCCAATCATGGAATTCATCCCATTCCTCATCTCTGCCTCCTTAGAATCTTTACCTTACTCAAAGTGAAATTCAAGAACACTTTCCAAATCAGGCCTTTCCTAATCCCTCCAGCTGACATTTCCCCTCCAAAATATCCTGGTATTTACTTTGTATATTTTTAACACACTTATCATAGAATATAAGTTTCTTTGGCAACAGCTGATGTTCTCTCTTTATCTTTGTGTTCCTAGTGTCTAGAACAGGCCTGGCACACAGTCCTCCATGTTATGGCATTCTGTACCATCCACCACACATCTTCCTAGACACTATCTCTTGTTCATTGTGAGATGCCAATTTGGTTTTCCTCCTAACCGTGGGGTCTTTTTAGAAATTGTCTTTGACTGAATCTGTCTCCTGCCCCTAATCATTGTTGTAACCAGTGATCTTCTGGATTTTTCTTCTCTCTCTACATATGTATTCCTCCTCTTGGCCAACAACTATTGTTTGATAAATAAATCCTCTAATACTTTTAGTTACACTCCCAATCTTTGTATTGAAAACTTGCTTGCAGATATTCTGTGCACATAAGCATAAATATGTGTATATATGTATATACACACAGAGACGTACATGTATGTATACATATGTAAACACACACTCACATATATATGTACACACACACACACACACATATATATATATGTATATAAAATATGTATATATTCCACCTTTCATCATCCAATGTAATGGGAGAAACCCCTCCATATGCATTACCTTGAGAGAGGGCTAATCAGCAGAATATACACATTCAGCACTGACTCTTACCCTGTCAACTAAAAGTGATGCCAGTTGATCTGTAAATATTTGTCTGGAAGGTTTCAAAAACTCTACTGCACAGTGAAAGGCTGGGCAATTACTATAGAAAAGAAACAAAACTGACAGATAGTAGAAGCTCTTTTTTGTTACTCAAAATAGTTCAGACAGTGCTATGCTTTACTGGAACTGAATATGTCTCAACGATCAAAACTAAAAACTTAAATATTCAGAATTTCATTTATTTCTTTCCCCCTCCCTCTACCTATCCTCTAAGAGAGGCATTAGGATAAATGAAATGGTCAACTGCAACCTAATGTCACCAGATATAGAAGCAGGAATAGGGGCTTTGGGTTTCTACAAATTAATTCATTTTCCTCCCTAAATAATATGGAGTGCAATAGAATTATAAGACTGCAGAGTTGGAGGGAAAACAAAAATACTGGCCCCCTCGCCAAAAAAAAAAACCAAGCAAACAAACAAAGAACAACAACTCCACATTTGGGCATAGTCATTATATAGTTCTGTTCCTGACAAGAAAGGCAATAAAGTTAGTTTTAATTGAACCTGACACATGTACACTCACAACCTGTCCTCAGTGCCCTACCACTGCTTACATAGAATGGGATTGCACCAAAGCTTGTGACATAGGGTGCTAGACTCTTAGTCAGACCAGAGTTAAAATCCTACCTCAGATATTTGGTACCTCCTCGACCTGGGCAAGTCAGTTAAAGTTTCTAAGCCTCAGTTTCCTCAGTTATAAAGTGAGGAAATCGAATTCAGTGGTTTCTAATCCTTCACCCTCATGGAGGGATCTTAAGACATTTAAATATAATAGGGAGAATATGTAAAATTGTGCATTTTGTACCACATTGCCTTTAATTGCTCCCTGTCTTAACTGAAAATGGGATTTTTAAGCATCAAATTCTTTATTCCTAAAATAAACCCATTTTACTTAATTTTGAATATTTAGTTTATATGTAAATTATTTTTTAAAAAATATTCACTATTCACAATAAACCTGTGAAGTGGCCAGAATGAAGTTGATGGAAAATGTAAATGTATGGGCATTCAACAAATATGATGTTTGAGGATAATTTTAATTTGGCTGAGAAGTTCACTTTTTGTCACCATAAAAATAAAACGTGTTCCTAAATTATTCACAAAATAGGTAGTTTAGTTATTAAAATTGTCGTTTTATTGGAATAAGTGAAAATCAGCTTCAACTTGGATGCTGATGTCTATCATGTTTCTAAAATAAAACAAACCAAATCTCATAGGTATAGAAAAATATAATCTCACTTAGAATCTTGTATTTACAAAACAGATATGGAAATGAATGCTAGTTACTTTCTTCTTCATGTGAAAAGGGCAAAACCATTCTTGTGGTTAGAGACTGAGAACTACATGAAAAGCTCATGTCTATGTCAAATATGACTCTCATGTGGCCTATTCAGTGCAATCTGCTCCATATTCTTGAACTGCCAAAAATTTTCATTTTAACATCCAAATGCTTCTATTTGAGAGCTGTGTGTAGGATTCCATTCCAGTCTATGGGTTAATTTGGTTTGTTTTGATTCATACTGAGAGCTCCTATTCATAGTCCTTCACATTCAGAACTTTCATATATGATCTGAATTAGAAACTAAAGTAAGAATAATCTTCATACAAATGTAGTGCCTGAACAGTACAGAGACTATTCAGTCAAGAACTGAAGTTAAATTTCCAGATAGGTGGCAAGGCAGCAATTATTCCATCCATCCACAAATGACAATAGACAAGAAGATTATCTGTATGAGAACTGTATCTGATCAAAGTTAATTTATAGACTAGAACACAAAAAACACTAGAACTAGCAATGTTCAGTCTACAAACTGAATCAGTTTTTTTGTACTTCATAGAAATGTTAATATTGCCTTGCCATAAAGTTACCCCAACAAAATGACCCATGAAATCTTCTGAAGGGCCCTATTTACCTCAAGCAACATCAATAATAAATGTATTATTCATGCTTTCAACTATCATCCTTTTCCTCCATTGCTTCACTTCTTGGAAAAGCCTTATTCTTTTTCTAGTGTGTTTATTTTCTTTACAAAACCTATATACCCCATTTGGCAAAGTATGCTACTTTGTCCTCTCCCAGTAAGTCCTTCCTTTAGGAATAATCAAATTGGGTTAGAATATATTTCTTCTGAGGAGACATCCCTGCTTTTTCTCTAGAAGCAACCATCTAGTTAGTCAAGCAAAAAGCATGTATTAAACACTTAAGGCTAGTTCTTTGTTATGGTACAATGGGAATTTGAGCCCCAATGCTTTGGCAACCTGTTATATACCTGAAAGAACTAGAATTATGTTGGCAAGTGTGCAAGAACTCAGGGACATGTCAATGTCACAGTGAAGACAGATGGCCTCATAATTCCATCAAATGTCTGATTCAGCTCCATAGGACTATAACCAGCCCAGACACCACAAAGTTAAATCAGTCTTACCTCATGAGGAGTTGTCAGTGCCCAAGGACTTTATTTTTGGGGACAGATGTTATAATCAGAGGTGAATTATGCTTTCGCATGTGCCTGTATTGATTAGATGACTCCTTATTGTTCTCCTGTGTAATGTGTATGCATGTGTGTATGTGTGTGCACGCATCTATACTCTTCAGTGACTCTGTGGTCTCAGCAAATCGGACACACTTTACATTTAAGTAGACTAAAACTGACCAATACTTGATCATCTTTTATTTTTCTCATGCTTGTTCTTTTAGAGATCATCTCTAGAGGAAACTATCTGAAGTGCTAATGATTTCTTCATTGCTCTTTCAGACTTTGTGGGTAATGTAGCACTTGGCCATTCCTGTCTCGTCATGTTTGTGTCATATGAAGAATCAACTTTAGTTTCCAATCATAGATTGTGCATCTAACCTCTCCTTTATATTGGCCTGGATCCTACTATCCACTGGGCATGTCTCTACTGTCTTTTGAACCCCTTGAAACTTCTGTTCTTCAGAGTTTGTGGTGTTCCTACATTTATAATTCTTGATAATTGTTGGGAGAATATTGCTGCATTCTGAGTTTTTGGTCTTGTTGAAAAGATTAAGGATATTAAAAGCACAGTGCTACTTCCCAGACAGAGTGCAGCCCATTCTTTCTCCTCCCAATAAATTCAATCACTTACCATACCTTAAAGTTAAGTCCAGACAAATCTACAGTCATATACTAAGCACTTAGTATGTGCAAGGGCCTATGCTAAATGCTGGAAATATAAGTACAAACAGAATGGTTCATGCCTTCAAGGAGCTTGCATTCTAATGGAGGAAGATGAAATATAAAAGGAAGCTTAAAAAGGGGAGGAAAAAAAAAGGGAAGAGCCATAGAAAAGATGAAGTTTTCTGATGGCAGGGAATTATAGAAAAAGCCCTGGAGAGTCAAGAGAACAACTTGCAAAGAAATGAAGTAATGACTAATTTTGATATGCTTCTTAAAACGGAAGTTCTAGGGGGAACTAGCCAATAAAAGGGAGATGCCAAAGGGACAAAGGGGATTTCCAATGGGTGGAATTTATACATGGAGTGAGTCTCTAGGGTGAAGAGGGTCCTGGGGCAGTGTAGAGGAAGTTCAGTAGAGTAGGAAAATCCGCTTTTCTATAAATACTTGTATACTGATCAGCTAGTTCAATCAACTTCGCATCCAATTTCATGGCCATCTGGACAACTACCATTTTTTCATTCTTTCATTTTTTCTCTATGGATTGTTAGGTCAATCTCTAATAAGTAAGCATGGATCACAATAAAGAGGCCTTATAATGTTCTAGGGCTTGATGCAATAAACAAGATGTCATCTACATACAGGAGCAGATGGTTCCTCACCTGTAAAATGGGGGGATTGAACTAAAAGAGGACGTTGAAGAAATAGTTTGCCTATGTTTTGGCAAAACTTCTGATAAAGTTGTCATGCTAATCTTGTAGATAATATGAAAAGAGGTAGAAATAGTACAATTAGATTCACAACTGGCTGGATAACTGGACTAAAAGAATATTTGTTAACAGAGCAATGACAACTTGTCAGGAAATATCCAGTGGAATTCTATAAGGATCTTGTCTTTCACTTGTGCTGTTTAACATTTTATCAGTAGCTTGGATAAAGTCATTAATGATTTGATCATGAAATTTGCATAAGATGTGAAGGAGGGAGTCTTAACTGAATGTTAAAGTAAGAATTCAAAAATACATGTATAGGCTGTAACATTCTAACAAATCTAAAAATATAAAATTCAATAAGAATAGATGAAAAATCTTATTAAAGGGTTAAAATTATCTTCACAAGTGCATGATGGAAGAGGCATAATTTGACAGCAGTTTGTTTAAATGAATATTTTCAATTTTTAGTGGGCTGTAGGCTCGATATAAGTCAGAAGGTTGATTTAGCAGCTAAAATAGATAATTAGATCTTAAGCTTCATTGAGAACCATAGGTTCCAAGAACCACCATGGAGGTGGTCCTTCTGCTGTGATAATATAATATTTAATTTGTAACATTATATTCAATCCCAGGTTTAGAGATTTTAATATAGTTATCGGAAAACTGGAAAGAGAATCAGGAAGAGAGAAAGTAGGAGAGTGAAGGACCTCGAGTCATATCATATAAGGATCAGTTGAAAGAAATGGGGATGTTTAGGGCAAAGAAGAAAAGACTTCTGGAAAGACAAGATGACTAGAATATTGGAATGGATCAAATGAGATCAAATTAAATCATGATAAATGTAAAATTTTACACATAGTTTCAGAAATCAGCTTCACATAGAAAAAATGAGATAGACATGACTAGTTAGCAGTTCATTTGAAAAATATCTGCAGGGTTTGAGGGAATTGTTAGCTCAGTATGAATCAACAACCTGATTTGTCAGCCTGTAAAACTAGTGTTATCTTGCACTACATCAAAAGAAGCAATAGCTTCTAGGAAAAAAGATAATGATATTCAATGAGAACACCTCTATAATATAGTATCCAGTTCTGGGCATTGATAATCTGGGAAATGTCCACAGTAAGACTTTCAGGTTGTAAAAGATCTCTATTGCATCCCATATGTAGATCTATTAAAAGGACTGGGGAATATTCCTGGAGAATAAAATTAGGCTGAATATGATAATTGTCTTCAAGTATTTAAAGTGCTGCCATGAACAAGAGAGATGGAAATTGTTCCACTTAGCCTCAGAAGGCAACAACAACAACAAAAAAGAAATAGGTAAAAGTTATGGAGCAGGAAATTTAGGGTTACTATAAGAAAAAAAAAATCAAGCAAGCAGGGCAAATGGCCTTCTCTTCATTAACACTCTTAAATAAAAGGATGAATGACAGTGTTTTGATATATTACGGAATACATTCTTATTTACATTTCACAGAATTTCAAAACTGGAAGAGGTCTCAGTGGATGTCTATTCCAAATCATAACCCCCCCCAAAATGTCTTCTTAAACATGCTCAGGAGGTGTTCATACAGCTCTTTCTTGAACATTTTGAATGAGAGGGAAGTAACTATGTCCTAAAGAAGCTCATTACTCTTCTGGATATCTCTCATGTTTAGGAAGATTTTTGTTACATCAAACTTTAGTATGTCACTTTTAATATTGTCCCTAGTAGAAAATAAAGTTCTGTGAAAGTAAGGAGTGTGAAACAATTTATCTCTGTATCCCTATTATCTAGCATAATGTTCTTGTGTAAACATAGAAAAGCCAAGCATGAACAGCTCTCCAGAGGACTGCTGTTGTGAACAGCTTCAAGTTTCTAATTACATAGTATAGAGAACTCTCTATTTATTCAGCACCTAATTAAAGCAAAACATTCACAGAAACCAAAATACAGCATTCACAATGTTATGACTTAACAACTTATCACTAAAGTGGCCACATAGTTTTCACCAAAGTGGCCATATAGTTTTATGCAAAGGATATCATTCAGTAAGAACTTAACTCAATCATCCTTAAGGAGCAAGCCTCCTTAAGGAACACAAAGTGCAAGGTCAAAGTTCTCCACACCTAGATCATGGTAAATTATAATCTTCTCAGTGAGCATTAAGTACCCAAGAAGAGGTCTTTTCATCCTAACTGAGGCTGGCTCCCAGATTCCATGGCTCCTCTTCCATGGCCCCAGCTCCTGCCTGAAACTACCTAACTGTCACCTGGATTCAAAGGCAGGCATCTCTCAGCTCCTTGTCCAGTTCCTTGTTCAGTTCCCATTCCATACTGAAGTTCACAGTGTCCAGTCCACCTCAAGTCCTTCACAGTTCCTGTTTCTTGGAAAACAAATCTCAACAGAGCCACAATAATATTCATGCACATTGCTGGCACCATCATCAATTAGCTATCTGCCTGTGAAATCAACACAGACCCACCAACAAGGTGTGACAACTCAACCAAAATCATCAGTACAGAAATTAACACAGACCCACAAACAAGGTCCAAGAGATCAACACAAATCATCTGTAAAGTCCCAGGACCTCCAAAACCCTCCTTCTAGGACTTCTGTAAACAGACAACCAGAAAATCCTCTTTCAGGGCTTCCAGTAAGATCCCAAGGCTTCTGTACAAAGTATCACAAACAAACATCAACACAGAGAGAACAGACAGACATAGACTGCCAGAATACCACAAGTTTTCTCCTTCTTGACTCTGACACCACAAGAATTTTCTTCACAGTTCTTCTCAGTTTTGCTCTTTTCTCAGTTCTGCTGTCTCCAGCCTGAGCTTCTCCTTATATATGGTCATTAGCTCCTCCCCTTCCTGTTGCATAAGCAACAGGAGTTCACAAGTTCTGGGGTTCACAAGTTCTGGGTTTCACAAGTTCTGCTTCTCAACAAAGACTTGATACAATCATGGGCAAGAACTGAAACAGGGTGTTAACTACTTCTTTGCTTGTCATTACACCTACACATAATACATACTTACTTCATGGATGTTTATCAGATTAGATTGGATCAGCCAAGGATCTTAGATGTTTTCTTTTAGCTATTCTCTCCCTTATCACACAATTTATTTTTTTGCTAGACCTGGACACAACATTCAAGATATGTATAGATTGATGGGAGCATAATGCAATACCCTTTTGTTATATCTAGAAGTTAATATCTCTTTTAATGTAACCCAATATAGATGAGCCTTTTCTGGCTATGATACCATATTACTGAGTCATTTTATCTTGCAGTCCACTAAAATCCCCAGGTACTTTTTAAGAAAAATTTCTACCCAATCATGATTATCCAGTCTTAGACTTGTGAAGTTGATTCTGGGAACCCCAAAGTAAAATTTTATACTTATTCTTATCATATTTCATTTTGAATTTTTAATCACCATTCAGTATATTAACTAATCCTTTAAGTTTGGTGTCATCTGAAGATTTGATGAGCATGCCAATTATACCTTTATTGAAGTCATTCAAAAATGGTTATGAAATGGTAAAGATCTCTAAAGATCGGATCATCACAGATGCCCAAACACCTTTGCAGGTAACCTTCTAAGGTCATGTGAAAAACTATTAGTGATTTTCCTTTGTGTCTAGTCACACGATCAGTTCTGAATTCAGTTAATTGTTCTATCATCTATCTGACATATTCTTAACAAAAATAGAATGAGGAAATTTATCAAATATTTTGTTAAAATCCAGCCAAAGTATATGAGCAACTGGATGGAACAGTGGAATGAGTGCCAGCCCTGGATTAAGGAGAATTTGTGTTCAAATGTGGCCTCCTGACTCTTACTAGTTGTATGACCACAGGCAAATATCTTTCTTTTTACCTCAGTTTCCTCATTTGTAAAATGAGCTTGAGAATGGCAAACCATTCTAGTATCTTTGCCAAGAAAACCTCAGACTGGGTCACAAAAATGTTGAATACAAAAGACATAATTAAACCACAAGCTAAACTATGTTTTGAACATTTTCCTGATTCACTGGGTTTGGACTGGGTGACTTCTTAGAGAATTTTTAACTTTGAATTTGTGTGGTTCTGTAAAATATTTTCAAAGTCTTTTAAGGATTACATATATTTTTTAAGTGACTTGATTTAAAAAAACAACAACAACAACATATTAGTGGGTGCTGGGTCATATCCCACAAATCTTTGCAATTTCACCTTTATAAGCACCAAGTTCTACTTTCTTAAATTAGCTTGCTAAGATATCTTATATTTGTATCAGACAAAAATCTAATTATTTACTTAATTATTTAAATGACATCAGACACCATAGCAAGTTAATGAAAACTAGGAAAACTGTGTTTATTTATTTATATTAGCAAATAAACATTAGGGGTTTAGCTTGAAAAAAATTGAAGATCATTATGTAAAATATAGAATCTCAAAAGAAGCTAAAAGTGAACAAATGACAGAATTTATGTGTTGTATAACAGGAAAGCTGAATAGAATTTAAAAAAAAAACCAAAACCAAAAACAGACATTTAATCTGTGACAATTTGCCTCCCAAGAAATGAAGGAGAGAATGATCAATTACAGTTACAAATGTACTAAAGTGAAGGACAATCTGAAAGAAGAGAAGCAGAAAGCAATATTTTTTAAATAATGCATAAATTCTTTGTAAGAAAAACATATTAGTCTTAAAGGTAGGATACAAAGACATATCTTAAGGATCATAGACTTTCCAGGAGAACATGGAAAATAAAAAATCTGAACTCTATAATGCAAAATATAATAAAGAAAGCTGTCCAGAACTTCTGAATACAGAAAACATAGTTCCAATATAAACAATCCAAAAATTGATTCCAGAGGGAAAAGAAGCAAAAACTAGCACAGAAAAAAGAAAATCTATGCTGCAAACTCCAAGAAACATATTGGTTAAATTTAACATTCCCCATGACAAACAACAAATTGTTCAGGGAACCAGGAGAAAGAACTATGAATACAAAGCAAAGGAAATTCAAATTGAAAACTATTGTTCACCCAGGATAAACTGCAGAAGGTAACAGAACAATAAATTTCCCAAAAGCAAAAGAGCTCAAGTTGTAAGCCAAAAATGACATACCCTGCATATATTAGTTTAATTGTCAATTTAAAAAAAATCCACGTATAAAAGAGAGGCATTAGAAACATTTCTGTTACCAAAAGACATCAAATATGTATAACTTCTATACACTCCATCTTTCTTCCATATTCCTATACCATCTGTTAAATATTCCTTACAAATTATCTGTGCCATATCCACCATAAGCTTGGTAGACACTTCCCCAAATCTTTAAGAAAAAGAAGCCAAAGTGCAGACAGAAGGAACATACCTTCTCAAAGATGGTACAATAATCATCAGGGTACATGGAATGTTCAAGGACCACTAGACCTTTGAGGAGAGGGCTTGCTGAGCAGCTTATCCACCTTTAGTGTACATCTTGTACTCAACTTTTACCTATGGGCCCAAGAAACTGTAGTATGAACAGCAGTCACATCCCAGTAAAATGTCTTGGCAGATGGGCTAAAAAATATTGAGGGTAAACAACGTGCCTTCAAACCTGTCAGTGAGTTAGGGCATGTCTACTCCAAATGTGGGAAGACTTCCCCCTAGTGAAATGGACCAAAGAAAAAATTTGATCCGATGGTCACAAAGACACCCAAAAGAGGGTTTGTGGGGCTCTTAGAGGTTGGTCAGTCCTCAAAGATGCCAAGGTCATTCACTGCATCTGGGTCATCACCAATTGTCTTGTCTTTTTTCTTGCCATTGGATTTTGATGACTTAGGAAAACAGAGTGAAGCTAATGACTGTGTGACTGGGGCTTACTTAAATCCAATTCATGTATAAGTCAAGACATCACTCATGATGTCATTGGTCCTCTTCAAAAACCTAGAATGAACACAATAAGAAGGGGTTTTATCCATGAAGTAAAATGAGACAAATCAAAACCTCAAATATTTATGTGAACTGGACTAATACAGCATCTATCATGATTCACTTTTAAATTACACAATCCCAAAATCTCAGATGTATAAAGAATCATGTGGGTTACCCATACTTGACTGAACTCCTCTCCACAACATCCCTGAGAAGTGGTCATCTAGTCTTTGCTTAAATATCTTTAATGAGAAGCTTTCCTTACAGAATAAAATAATCCATAAACTAGTAACATTTTCATAAGTGTAAAGAAATGGAGAAATTATATGCTATAGAAAGATTAACATGACATGTGAAAGCACAAATCCTCCTTTCTGGAAAGCAACCAATTATAGGCTAAGTACAATGCCATCTGTATCCAAAATTGGAATACATTTCCTAAATGCTATTCTTCCACAGACAGCCAGGAATAAAAACATCAAAAAATGTTAAATTTGCTTAGAAACATTTAAAAATTAAACTTGTTTAGAAAATATTATATGATCATCCCACCTACTATAGTGATAAAACTTTTCCAGAGTCAGATATTAATATAAGGGGGAAAAAGAGAGAAGAGTTACCTTTTATATCTAACTCTGTCTGCACTGTCATTTTGAAACCAGACAGCTTACCTTAAGAAGACACAAGTGTGTGTAATACCCCCAGTTTACTACAGCCGCAACTCTGAAAATGGCTTAGGAGCTGTTGGAATGTAGCATGGAAGGGTTTCTGTGTTGCATAATTGAGATGAGTGAATCTGGTAGTATACAAGCTTGATTGTAGTCAAAATTTATGCCCTCAAGCTGTCCCACAGTTGAAATAGTAGGGCCAGATCTCAATAGTTTTTTCTCCACCATTGTTGAGCACGTTTAGAGCACATAATAGTAAATCTTTATTATGTATTTGCAGAGAATTACATCCACAGTCATTATGGTTGATAACACACCCAGCAGTGTTGTAAGAAGCAATACATCATGCATGTTTCCTAGTTTTGCAAAACCAAAGCAAGATTATTGATGGAGGTCAGGATTTGAGTAGTTTATTTTCAAAAGTATGTGCCAAATTGCACCACACAATGCAAGTAAAATCACCTGTGCCAATCACCATGAGCCTTAATCAACTGCACTCAGACCCAGTACACTTTTATAAACATTTTGTCAGCCAAACCCATTCTAGGGAATATGGGAGCCAAAGGACAGGAACTATAGCTATTACTAAGAACAGAAAATATACCAAGTTGAAAAAGTTGTGCAAGCAAAAAAATGCCTTCTCTGCATAACCAAAACTGGTTTTAATATTTCAAGGAGCTATAACTTCATCTGTAGATGTCTTCCATTTACTGACATACAACATAACCTCTCTATGACTTAAAAAATGTACTTGCATAGTCTCAGTGGCTGAATTTCTCCAAATTTATCCGAACTGAAGAAAAAGACAATCTTTCATCAAGACCAAACTAGAAGTCTTTGTTTCTTTGCTCCTTTCACCCAGACTCTAAGATAGGGACCTTGTTTCCAAACTACGGTGTGACAAGTATTTAGTGGTAGATGCATAATGAAATTCTCTTGAGAACAAATTCTTAAATACAGACATTTTACTCCTGAGCTTTTTTTAAAATCTGCATTGTGAATTGTCTACCTGCAGCTTCCTGCCCTTCCAGTTCCTTCTGCAACCCCAAGTACCCAGAAATCCTTTGACAAGGTCTTCTTTGCTGTGTCTCAAACAGGACACTTCATCTCTAGACTCCAGGCATTTTCTACATCCTCCTTCCAGCCTCTTAACTTCATTGCTTTCCCATCACAGCTGAAATCTCAAATATTATGAGAAGCCTATCTTGATCCCCCATAATGCTAGTGCCTTATCTTTATTGATCATTTCCAATTTATCCCATGCGTTATTTTGTTTGTATATGGTTGTTTTATGTTGTCTCTCCCATTAGACTGTGAGTTACTTGATGGCAAGAATTGTCTTTTGCCTTGATTTATAATCTCAGTGCTAAGCACAGTGCCTTGAACATAGTAGGCACTTAATAAATGTTTATTGACCTTGTGACTGCCTGGATTTTACAAACGCTATTTCTAAGAAATCATTAATTTGACAGGCCATCAATTCAAAATTTCATATTTGTAAGGCAACAATAAATTTAAGCTAGGCTTTCTTAATAACTACTGACTAGCAAAATTGTAAAGATCTGAATTTAAAAAAAAATGCCTTAGATACATATTAGCTGTGTGATCTTGGGCAAATAACTTAACCTCTCTTAACTTCAATTTCCTCCTCTGTAAAATGGGAATTTGGATACAATGGCCTTCCAATTCCCTTCTAGCTCTAAATCAATGCTTCTTTGATCCCCATATTGTGGTTTCTATTCAAAGTACTCCGTAATGGTCTTCTCAATGGTCATCACAAACCTTCCAATATGTAAGTGATGACTATTTTTTGGCATTCATTGTCCTTGTCCTCTCTGATTAATTAATACTTTGATAACTTGATCACTCTCTCCACATTCTCTACTACCTTTCAAAATTCTGTTTCTCCTGGTATTCCCACTTTTCTGTACACTCCTGATTTTTTCTCTTCACTGGTTTCTCTTTCTCCAACCATGTTTTTAATGTAGACCTTCTCCTAATGCTCTATATCCAATCCTATCCAAGCTCTATATCCATACTCTATGACAATTTCATCCACTTTCATTCACCTATCAAGTTTATAATGCAGTTAACTACTCAATTGATATCTTCACTGCTGCTTTCTTTCTTAAGTACCAACTTGTCTTCCACCTATTATATATCCTTTCTTGGGTGCCGTGCCACCTTAAATATAAATCTACTTAAACCAATTTTCTTCTATTCTAAACCTTTTAACTCCCCTGTGTCTGTAAATGGCATTGCTCTTGTTATAATTTATCCACATAATTGAAACTTTAGCCACATTTTATAATGACCCCTCCTAAGACATTCAGCATTTGGTTGCCAAGTCTTACTGATTTTACCTCTACAATATTTCTTAAAAATACCCTATCCTTGCATTTTTATTCCCTTTTTTTGGACATGACTAACATAATAATTAGTTTTTCATTGCATATATTTCTAATAGGCTTTATTTTCTTTGAGTTTTCAATGAGCAGAGCTGAGAGGAGGGGAGGAAAAGAATTGGGAACTAAAAATAAAATTGAAAATAAAAAATAATGAAACATACAGAAGAGAATAAAAATTGACGAAAAGACATAAGGTAATTCTGTCACTTCCTTGTAAACTTGGATACACTCTTAGCTGTACCTAACGGATGTCCATGGTTCACATTTAATTATATTTTTATTCTTTAAGTTTTGAAATGTTAGTTTGCATTAACAATTAAGTTCACAATAATTTTATTAAGACATTATATCCCCTCCTTTTCAGGCCCAATTTTGACCTTCCCCAATCTTCCAGATCCCCATCAATTAAAGCATCATCACAAAATCAAGGTCTAACTTACCTTTGCAACCTTTATCTCAACATATTCTCTTTCTTGTACTGATTGGTCTATCAATGTGTCTCATACTCTCTTACCTCTGTATCTCAAATGGCAAAAGAAGCCTAAAAAGCCAATGAGGAGAAGAATGCCTCAAAAAGTCAAATTTGCTGGATGGAAAAAGCATCTCAAAAGCTTTCTGAAGAGAATAATTCCTTCAGAATCAGAGTGGAGCAAATGGAAGCAAATGACTTCATGAGAAATCAAGACACTATTAAACACATCCAAACAAATGAAAAAAATAGAAGGATATGTTAAACATCTCATTGAACAAACCACTTACCTGGAAAATAGATCCAGGAGAGACAATTTAAAAATTATTGGACTACCTGAAAGCCATGATCAAAATAGAAAGCATCCTTCAAGAAATTCACAAGGAAATTGCCCTGATATTTTAGAACCAGAGGGCAAAATAGAACTTGAAAGAATTCACTGATCACCTCTTGATAAAGATCCCCAAGAGAAAACTCCTAGGAGTTTTATAGCCAGGTTCCTGAGTCACCAGATCAAGGAGAAAACATTACAAGCTGCCAAGAAGAAACAATTTGAATACTGCGGAAACACAATTAGGATAACGCAGGATCTAGCAGCTTCTACATTAAGGGATCAAAGGGCCTGGGATATGATATTCCATAGATCAAGGGATCTAGGATTAAAACCAAGAATCACCTACCCAGCAAAATTGAGTATAATGTTCCAGGGGACAATATGGTCATTCAATGAGGTGGAGGACTTTCAAGCATTCTTGTTGAAAAGAACAACTGAAAAGAAAATTTGACACTCAAATACAAGAAGCATGAGAAGGTAAACATGGAAGACAAGCCATGTGGAACTTCTCAAAGTTGAACTATTTACATGCCAATATGGAAAAATGATAATCATAACTTATGAAACTTTTCTCAGTATGAGGATATGTGAAGGGAATACAAATGTGTGTGTGTGTGTGTGTGTGTGTGTGTGTATATGTATATATATATATGTATATATATATATGTGTATGTATGTATGTATACATACACATATGTCTATATATGAGGGTAT
>CM053580.1:229983752-230011938 GCA_028627135.1 Pseudochirops cupreus | reverse complement strand
CCCTTTTGCCTTCCTGTTCTTCCCCTCACTGTAACAATCATCCTCCTTGCTATTTCCATTGTAGACTGTGTGAGCCTATGAATAGTCATCATCATTCTCTTCATAGAGTCATAAAATCTCCGAGTTGCCAGGACTTTGTGGTGGCGATTTAGTACAACCTGCAGTGGAATAAGACCACTCTGAACACATTATCCAGTTTCTTTTTGGGCTCTCGAATAAGGAAGATTGTGCCAACGTGTCAGACAATGTATTCTACTTTTGGAGACCTCTAACCTCTAACACTTAGGGAGTTACCCCTTATATCTCAAGTTAAAATTTGCCTCTCTAACCTCTTCCCATTTCTCCTAGTCCTATATTGTTGAGGAGTGCCAACCAGGACCTCTTACATATGAAGTGGGCAAGGACATGAGGTTTCCAACAATGGCCTCCAGTCTCCCAGGTCTTCTCTTCACCAGGCTAAAGATCACGAATGTATCTGCTTTCCCCTAACAGGGTAGTAGAGTGAAAAGTGTCGTACATCTGGAATGAGAGAATCTCTAGTTCAATTGATCTAAGGCAACTCACAACTCTTCTGAGTCTCAGTTTACACTTCTAAAAAATAATTTATTGTCAGTGCCTAGAATGCAGCCCTTCCTTACCTCCCTTTCTCTTGGAATCGTTAACTCTCTTCAAGGTTTATATCAAAACATCTAGGTGGCAGTGTATGAGCGCTGGAACAGGAA
This sequence comes from Pseudochirops cupreus, assembly GCA_028627135.1. Classification (NCBI taxonomy): domain Eukaryota; kingdom Metazoa; phylum Chordata; class Mammalia; order Diprotodontia; family Pseudocheiridae; genus Pseudochirops; species Pseudochirops cupreus. The sequence goes on along the minus strand of CM053580.1, from coordinate 230,011,216 downwards.
TCAGGAGGTGCCACTTCAGACACTTAGCTTTATGTCTCCAGCAGGCTGCTTAACCTCTTTTCAGCCTTTGTTTCCTTATCGGTAAAGTGGGGATGATAATGATAGGTACCTCACAGGGTTGTTGTGAGAATCACACAAAACAACACACACACAGGGCTTTGTAAACCTTAAATGCCATTGCTGTTTTCCTCAAGAGTTATTACTTATACAAAGCTTGTTGCTAGTACTTTTCACCCATCTTTCAAAAATACTTTGTAGGCTTTTAAAATCATATGTTTGGTTTCATCTATATACAAAATAACTTATAATGAAACACCCTTTGCTAATACAGATCTATGCCTGCTTGGCAACTTTATAGCCTTAAAAAGCTTTCTGGGCTTATAAAAGGTTCAATGAATTCCCAAGGTCACAGAGTAAGCATGTGTCAAAGGTCAAACCTGAATCTGCATCTTCCTGGTTCCATGCTCCTCTTACTATCCACTATAGCACTGCTGCCTCTCTCCTCTCTATCCCTCTCTGTCTCTCTCTCTCTCTCTCTCTGTCTCTCTGTCTCTGTCTCTGTCAAACAATTGGGGATCAAGTCACTTGCCCAAGGTCACACAGCTAGTAAGTGTCTGAGGCCATATTTGAACGCAGGTCCTCCAGACACCAAGGCCATCGCTCTATCCATTGTGCCACCTAACTGCCTCTCATTTTACATTTATTTTGTATGTATCTCCATTGACTTCCCCACCTACCTACATGTTGTTTCCTCTCATTAAAATGTAAGCTGAGTTCAGGGAGTGACTGGTTTCTGTATTTGTACCCCCAGGTACTTCCCAGTTCTGAGCATGGTACTTGTATGTAGAAAGCACAAAGTACATGCTTGATAAATGAGTGAGTGGATAAATTTGTGAAATATTACTGGTGCAGTTATATTAACGCCTGGATTTAGAGGTGGAGAACCTGTGGCCTCGAGGCCACATGTGACTTTCTTCGTCCTTGAATGCAATCTTTTTATGGAGTCCAAGTTTTGCAGAATAAATCCTTTTATTAGGAGGATTTTTTTCTATAAAGTTTGGATTTGGTGAAAGGCCTGCCCTCGAGCATCTGAAGGGCCATATGCAGCCTCTAGACTGCAGGTTCCCCCCCCTCATTGAAGAAGAGAGGTTTGCAAACCAGCAATCACAATACAAGGACGTGTTTGACACATGCTACAAACAATAAAATGACGATAACACTATTATTTTAGCTAACATTAAAGTAGTATCTACTATGTGCCAGGCACAATTTTTATTTCATTTGATCCTCATAGCTAATCTGTGAGGGAGGTAATATTATCATCCCCATTTTACAGATGACAAAACTGACAAGACTTGCCATGGGTCACACAGTTAGTAAGTGTGTGAAGGAAGATTTTAACTTACGTCCTCTTGACTCCAGGACTGTCATGCTATCCACTGTGTCATTTGTAAGCTATTTAAATTTAGAGGAAAGTAATCGTTTCTGCCTGTGCTGACACTGTAGGGTTCCACTGGGATGATATTTTCATCTAGGTTCAAACCCAAGCTCTGCTATTTTGGGCCATCACTTCATTTGAGAGGCCTCAGTTTCATTATCTCTAACATAATAAGATTAGACTAGATCATCTGTAATGGCCCTCTTGTTTCTAAGTCCTGTGATTCATAAATGAGACATCATTTCAGCTGGTCCTTGAAGGGTATGTAGAATTTTGAAAGACAGTAGGTGGCTCAGTGGATAAAGTACTGGGCTTAGAGTCCAGAAGACCTGAGTTCAAATTTGTCCTCAGATACTTAGCTGTGTGACCCTGGGCAAGTCACTTAATCCATTTTTTCTTAGTCTCCTCATTTATATAATAAGCTGAAGAAGGAAATCACAAATCACTGGAGTATCTTTGTCAAGAAAACCCCATGGACATGGGGTCCTGAAGAGTCAGACATGACTAAGTGACTGAAAAACAGTGGAGGGATAGGAATGGTGAAAGCAAAGTCCAAGTGGAGAAGTATAAGCTGTTTTTAGGGTATGGCAGTAGTATAATTTGAGTAGAAAGTTGGTTTTAAGTGGGGGAGTTTAAGTGGGGTTTAAGACTAAAAAGGGATGGGGCTAGTTTTGGAGGACCATCCTTAAATGTATAGAACAAAGAGTTCAGTAGGTGATGAAGAGCCACTGAAAGATTGTGAGAAGGTCAGTGAGATGATGAAAGTGATATTTTAGAAAGATTCATCTGGCAGAGGCATATTGGACTCTTTCAATAGGGAGAGGCTGAAATTATGGTAATGTAACATTTGGCTGGGTATGAGGTATCTATGATGTGCCAGACATTGTGCTAAGTGCTTTCTAAGTTTTAATTCATTTGAGCCTCACAAAATCCCTGGGAGGTAGGTACTATTATCACCCCCATTTTACAGCTGAGCAAAAGGAGGCAAATTGAATTGTAGCACATAGCCAGCGAGTGCCTGAGGCTGAAATTAAACTTAGGTTTTCTTGACTTCAGACCCAGACTCTATCTACTGAATAATTAATAATTCCATAGGTAAAATGGGTCTGAACTCATCATGATACTAGATTTAGTTATTAAGTTTCAGAGTAGGGAAATTAGTGATGATTTAGTTCAACTACCTCATTTCATAGACGAGGAAATTGATATCCAGGAAAAGACTACAGGTCTCAGAACAATAAAATCCTGTCTTTTGTTCAACATTCAGTTTTCCCTCTGTAAGCCCTTGAAACTTGTGTATGTTGTTGCTGCTACTGTGTTTTGTTATCAGTATTTTTGTGTCTTGATCTTAAACTATAGGTTATAATATAGGGTTCAAAGGTAAGAGAGAATTTGGTGAGTATCTTGTATAATCTTTTCATAAATACAGCAGCTGAGACCCAATTACACAGATTGCCCGCAATCACAAAGGACATAAGTAGCAGAGATGGGTTTTGAAGGAGGGTTCTCCAAATATTGTTTTTACTAACTTGGCTTAGACTACAGATCAAGAAAGCCTGAACCATAGTGGTGAAAGTGTGAGTGGAAAACAAATGTCATTAAAGTCACCCGACCAGCTGCCTAAGCTAATGCTGATCTGTAACTTCTCAGTGCCTTACTCCTCATCTGTTGAAAGGAGTTGGTCCCATTGGCCTCTGAGAGACTTTCCAGTTAAAAAAAAAATCTATGATCCTTTGATCCTGTAACATGTCAAAGGCTGATGACTCCTAATTTAGTTTCTCAGGGTTTATGGTAAACCACTGATCTTTGAATGTGATTGAGGGAGCAGCACCATAATAGAGCTTCATTCCTTTTTTTCTCCATTATTTTGGGATAACCAGTTGTTTGGCCTTTGTTTCAAAGAGGAATAATGACAGCATGGGGTGATGTCTTGACTTATGCATGAATTGAATATAAGTGAGGCAAAGTTGCACAAAATAATCCAGGTGTCTCACTCTCTCTTCAAGGGTCACTGAAGTCCAGTGGCAAGACAAAAGTCAAGATGGCTGACAATGGTCTGGAATGCAATGACCTTAGTGTCTTTGATGTCTGACCAACCTCTAAGCATTCCACAGTGTTGGTTTTAGCTGCCTCCATGGCCACTTGAACAAGCTGTTCTCATCCACTCATTCTGTCATAGAAAATCTTCATGTACTTGGGGTCGACATTCCCCTCCATCACCGATCGGTTTGAGGGCTGTCACCCTCAACCTTGGGTTAGCCTATCTGCCAAGACGATCTTGATGGATGTAGCTGCAATGCAAACTACAGTTAATTGGAGCCACAGGGAACAGCTGGGTGAAAAGTGGGCATTGAAGGTGGGTGAGCAGCCCTGAAAAGGGATTAGCAAGGCCTCATACCAAAGGTGCTCATTCTCCCAGAACAGTCACCTTAGGAAAGAAAGTGACAGCAAGGGACAGACTAGTAAAGAGAGAGAGAAAGATGTGCATATATGTATTGTAAATATTTCAGGTTTAGACAACTTCAATGAGAACTGTAAAGTAAACTAGAGCAGAGCAAGGGCCTGTGAGATTGATGTTTTCTTCCTAAATGCTTATCTGGTTGGCACAGATAAACAATTTATATCAAGGTACAGCTATTGCTCTCCAACATGGTTCTATTTTGTTGACCACTAGGTACTATTAGGTTATGTATGTGGCATTCCGAGTAATGTATTTCTTTCTCTACCTACAATTATAATAAGCACATTATACAAAGACAGCAGAATTATAATTGAAATCTCAGTTAATTGACAGGAAAATAGGATGTGAAATTGGACTGATGATTTAAATCAGTAGAGTGACCTTCCAGCATCCCTGGGGGAAGAATCCCAGAATGGTGATTTTTCTTTCCTGTGAATAATTAAGTGCTGTAATGAGTTTCTTGGGCTCTAGAATCAGACTAAGAATGTCTGTCTTCAGGTCTATTCTTCCCTTCAAGGATACTGGTTAGGAAGGCCCAGTACTATGATATTCATGCCCTTCAGGAAATGGCCCAATTATAGAATGAAGCTTTGGGCATGTATGAAAATATATACTTCTTTTGACATGTCAAATGGAAAGATCATTGCCATAGGGGCAAAATATTGTTAGATAGATGCCTTTAAGACTCAAAAGGTACTCAGGATAGTATCATAAGGAGAATAAATCAATTCAAAATGCTTGCCAGAAGAGAGAGATGAGAGGAATGCATTCATGGATGTGATAAAGCAGGTTTAAGTGTATTGAAGTTAATTGCTTCTTATATTTATTAAGAAGTGAAGGACAAAGGTTTTACCAGTTGGTAAAAAGTAACATTTCTCTAAACATATGTTTCATTTACTTCTGCATTGTCTCATACCCTGGCAAAGCAGACTGTATAAGTACCTAATTAAAATTCAAAATATCAACGCTTTCAAGAAAGTAGAGATTCTAGGAATTGCAAAACTGAAACATGACTGTAATCCATAGTTCTGTTGCATCCTTGTCTGACAACTACTCCATCTGGTTAGGCTGTGATACATTCTGAGTAGAGATAGAATCTTGTACTATTTTGACCTTTTCAATATTCTATACTTTAATTGGTTGGCTATTCTACATCTTCCCTACAGGTTAGTGGGACAGTAAGCAAGGGAGAAATACAATGAGTAGCCAATCAAATCAGAGAACATTGAAAAGGTCAAAGCTGTGGAGCAGAATTCTATAATTGACAGAATATATGAGACATTAAAATTCTACCACCTCATTCTTACGACAAAGACTGTAATGAAACAGAAAATGGCACCACATAAATCTATTCATATGACAATCATTGTTCTGAGAATTGAGAACATAATTTAACACATTGCCATTACAATTTTAAAAATTGCATTATTGTGGTATTCCATGGATTGTGTAGTAGAGTTAAACTACACATAGTCAGCAGAACAAAATGTCTAAGAAAGGATATTCAATCTACAACAGAATGATTTATTAATCTTAAATTTAAATAGGTCTACCTTTATGAAAATCCAGATAGACATTTTTGGCATACAGAACACATTTCTGGTCTTGCATTAAACTTAGCTGAAGAACTCGGGAAAAAAAAGTTTTTATTATTATTTTTAATAGAATCACCACAAATATTGAGATGGAAAGATATTTCCCATTTTTTTAGAAGTTGGCCTCATTGACCATGACAAAGACTCAGAAACACCTAAGACAAATTATAAAGTCAGAAACTGGAAATAAGTTCTACATATGGTCTTCAGACCATTACTGATGCAGACAGACACACATAGAATTGACCTAAAAGTCATTTGTCAGTTGTCACTTCTCAGAACAATGTTTCCCCTAACATTTCAATATATTGAAGGGCGAAGGGAAATGATTAGAAAAGAGAAGGTTAAGTCAATCAATCACACCTTGATTCACCAGGCATTGTGTTAGACAGTGGAGATAGAAAGACCAGGATGAAATAGTTCCCAGAGTAGATTCAACAAAGTAACAACATGTATTTATCAATTCCCTTTGTGTCAAACTCTGTGCTGAAGACTAATAACAAAAATATAAGTAAAAAAGAGACTCTCATCCCTCAAGGAGCTTACATTCTATTGTAGGAAGACAATATATAATAGAAAGCTGAGGTGAGGAGGGGAGGGAATCACCTACTCAGGCCCATGATGGAGAAAAATGTACAGAGTCAGGAACTGAATGCAGAGAAAGATGAAGGGGAAAATGGAGTAAAATCTAAAGGTGCTAAAATTCTTTTTTAATTTAAATTTATTTATTTACTTTTAGTTTACAACATTGAGGTCCACAATCCCTTCAGTTCCAAATTTTATCTGACTCCTTCTCCTCCCCTCTGTCCCCCATGGCACTATACAATCTGATATAGATTCTACAAGTACCTTCACATTACACATTAGTCAAGTTGTAAAGAAGGATTATAACCAAAGGAATGAACAATGAGAAAGAAGGAACAAAACAAAACAAAACAGAGAGAGAGCAAGTAGTTTGCTTCAACTGCATTCAGACTCCATAGTTCTTTCTCTGGATGTGGATATTTCTTTCCATCATGTCTTTTGTAGTTGTCTTCAAGCCCTTGAATTGCTGAGAGGTGTCCAGTGTATCAGAATTAGTCATCATCACACATATGTTGTGTTTGTAATAGTGTGCAAAGTACTCCTGGTTCTACTCTCCTCACTCAGCATCAGTTTATATAAGTTCCACCAGGTTATTATGAAGTCTGTCTGCTCCTCATTTCTTATAGCACAGTAGTATTCCATTACATTCATATACCACAACTTGTTTAGCCATTCTCCCCTTGATTTACAATTTTTTGCCACCACAAAATGCACTGTTATAAATATTTTTGTGCGTCCTTTTCCCAATTCTATTATTTCTCTGGGATACAGCCCTAGAAGTCCCCTTTAGGCATACTTCCAGATTGCTCTCCAGAAATTGTTGGACCAGTTCTCGAGTGCTAACATTCTATCAGGGGAAACAACATCCACACATATACATGTATACATCCACAAACAATGTATGCAAAGTAATTCAGGAGAGGGGCTGACACTAGTAGTTGGCGAGAACTGGAAAGGAAGTAACATCCTTGCTTTCATAAAATACAGTTCTGGAAATTTAGAATCTTGTGAATGTGGTGAAGGCAAAGTCCCAGAATCTGAAGATATGGGTCTGTATATCTTGCTTATTATAGTTGTACTTGAAGAATTTCTATATAAGGAGATAAGCACTGATTTATGCTCTCTTTGCTTTTTATTTCAAGTGTCTGTTCGCTTCATAACAGAATATTTCTGTGATCCATCAAAATGATATGTCAGACAGGGGATCCATACTTAGCCATTTCCCTTTTACCATATGCCACCGTGGAGTTTCAAAATTGACACAACTTTCTTGCTCAGAGGCTTCATTACATGTCTCAAATGATTATCCTTACCAAAAAAAAAAAGTTTGTAGTATTACAGAATTGTACAAAAATGTAGTGGCATAAACTAATAACACTTAAAATATAATATCCTAGCACTGTCATTTTCTGTATGTGTAACCCTAGATAAAGTGGCTTAACCTATGGACCTCAGTTTCCTTATGTGTAAAATCAGGACATTGGACAGAGATTTCTTCATCTGAGATCTCTTCCAGCTGTAACTCCATGTTTCTATGTTTGGTATCATCTACAGAAAAACACTATCAATTTAGGCCTTTTTTTATACAACTATCAACATCCTTAGGAGAACACAATGGTAACCTGGTAAGTATTTTAAATGAGAGGGCCACAGAGATGTCCATTACAACTTGTTGTTATTGCTGTGCTTGTTGTTTCTTTTCGTATTCTTAAGGACTAGATTCTTACTAAGATTCTTTCAAATTTTGATGTTCTGGGACTCAGTCTAGATTTGGAAATTTCCCAATATTTTTCCACAAATAATTTCAAACTGCCTCAAAGTGAACTTCAGAGCAGTCAAAATAATTAAAAGTCAGGGTAAAGCAGTTCTGCTGAAACACCTTGGTAGGACTTTAGAAGAGATCTAACCTCCCAGAATGGTAGATCTGGCCTGACTGAAAAGCAGATAACTCCTGGGAGATACCATCAAAATCAATTAAACAACAATCCCTGGGGGCATCTGTGTCTGAGGCAGCCTCAGCTTCAGGAACTTTTACTTCATGGACAATGTGGGGTCTGACAGATGATCAAAGGAAGGTTACAAGGTCCTTCATTGTTGTTGCCCAAGTGTGCTGACCAGACCCTGTCCCAGGATGTGACTGTGGGCAAGAAGGGGTGAGTACATGCTAGACTAGCAGTAGAGTGGCATCCCTGGTTTTGAATCCAGGGGAGAGGTATGAGATGAAGCTTGTAGGCCCTGGAGGGGCCGTGGGGGAGAAAGTGTATTTGCAGTGATAATGTTGCTGGGGGCACTGGTTGAGGCTTGGGGGTAGAGAACAGTATCTGAAGTCAGGCCCCCAGAAAGCTCAAAAAACAATGAGATAAAAAAACTGAAACCTGAGATGTTATCTGCCACACCTTGGGAACAGAACCTGACTCTAACATAACACTAACAGCCAGGATATAAACTGTTAAAAAGAAAAGAATAAGCAAAAGAAAAAGAAACCAATCATAGGTAGTTACTATGGTGATAGAGAAGATCAGGCTTCCAACTCAGAAGACAATGAAGTCAAAACAACTACTGCTTCAAAGAAAAATGTAAAATGGTCATAAACCCCAAAAAAGCTCTCTTGGAAGATCTTAGAAAAGACTTTAAACAACAAATAAAGGAGTTGAGGAAAACTTAGGAAAAAGAATAAGACTAATGCAAGAAAATCAAGAAAATTATGAAAAGACAGTCGACCAATTGGAGAAAGAAATCCAAAAGCTTATGAAATAAAATGACTCCCTAAAATTAAAATGGAATAAGAGGAAGTTAATGACTTCATAAGACACCAATGAATAATAAAACAAAATCAAAATAATTTTAAAAATAAGATAATCTTAAATACTTCATTACAAAAACAACTGACTTGGAAAACAAATCAAGGAGAGACAACATAAGAATTGTTAGACTCTCTGAAAACTATGATAAAAAAAGAATTTAGGCCTTATACTTCAAAAATGTAACAAAAATAAATTTAAAGAAGAAATGAGTGTGATGTGATCATAAAAGGTTTCCATAAAAAATCACCTTTAAAAATGAAAAAAAAATGCTTCTCTCGCCTCATTTTACACATGATGAAATAGACCAAGAGAAAGAAATCATCTTCTTTAACACCAAATACTCAATTAGTGGCTTATCTGTTTTTTCCCAGTCTTGTTCCTGCCTCGTGATTTAAAACCATGTCTTCTCCACTACTGGCTTCATCACCTAGGGCCTCTTCACTCTGGAATAATCTATCATCCCTACTGCTCATTCTCCATGGAATATCCCTCTCTAAGACTCACTGACCCCTTTCTCCCATTGGTGAATTCCACCTAGAACATTCATTTTGTAGAAGGACACAGGTTGAGCTGCCTCAGTTCTCTTCTTAGCTATATTCGTGAATTTCAGGACTTCAAAACCATGCCTTGTTCAGGTACCTATATCACCTCTCTCCTACTTTTAAGTCTATTTGAGTGTATTTCCCTATTGGAATGTAAGCTCCTTTGAGATAGGGACTATATTTCTTTTTTGCTTGTATTTGCATTCCTAGCACTTAGCACACTACCTGGAATGTATTAATAAATGCTTGTTTACTTCTTCCCTCCCTTCTTTTTTTCTTCCCTCCATGCTTCCTTTTTTCTTCCCCATTCTTTCTTTCTTTTCTCCTTTCTTTCCTCCTTCCATTTTTTCTTTGTTCCTTCTTTCCTTCCTTCTTCCCTTTTTTCTTTCCTACTCCCTTCCTTTTAATCCCCCTCTTCTTTCCCTCCTTCTTTCCTTCCTTTTTCACTTCATCTTTCCTTCATTCATTCCATCCTTCCTTCCTCCTTTCCCATAATACATCTTTGCTTAAGAGTATGGAATGGAAATCACAGTATGACGGTTGCAAAGATGGGATGCAGTCATAAAAAGTGGTAACAAACTTTTGGGGAGCACTGTCACATTGCCTCATGGAATACTATATTTCGAGACTCTTAATACTTTGGAATTTTGCAACTGGAAGAAATAAAGAAAGGATTCCTCAGCAATGAGCCACAGTTCTTCAACAATTAAGCCTAATTCGTCATATCAACAAACAAACACCTCAACAGTAGCAAAACTTGTCTATGTCATTAAAGGATGCTCTCTTCATTGACTATAGAAAAAAAAACAGGGGAATCATAATCCTTTAGGAGGGGTATGTGTGAGAGACATGTTTGGCTAATGAAGAAGATGTAAGAAGGGTGATTCTAGAAAAGGGGAAAAACACTAATAAAAATTCATACATATAAACCTCAGAAATATTTACAACATTATGGTTGAACTAGTGCTTGTGGCTTGCTATCTAAAGCCATGGCTTTATGTTCAATAAGTTTTATTTTGGATACTGTTCAGGGATATTTCTGACAATAACAAAAATAGGAGGAAGCTGTTTTGTTTTGTTTAAAGGAAAGGGAAATGGTAGGCTTATTTCCAACATATAAAAATAAAGTAGGATTTCTTATAAATGAGCCAGAGGAATATCTCAACTGTTCAAAAGGAGATTTCAAGAAAATAAATCAGAAGAGAGAAATAAGGTAGAGGAAGGGAGAGAGGAAGAGAGACAGTGACAGAGGAGGAGAAGTGGAATATGAATAAAACAATGAAATCAATGAGGGGATTGGAATTTGCATAATTTATATTGCCAAAGGAAGTGAAGGGCTTGAGCATAAGAGATCAATATAGAAAATAGTTCATAAAGTATTAGTATTAAAATTCAGATTGCATTCTTAAAAATCTTCAACTTAACCAATTCTTATAGAAGTTTCAGCTCAGATCTTAAGACAGTACCGAGCAGAAGCAAAGAGCAATAGAACATATAAACTATTTTATTTTGTAATGAAAGGAATTATTATTTTATTATTTAATGACAATTGTTATTAAAATAAAATCTAAAACATCAATATATTAATAAGGCATGGGATAGACCTGAGAGTTCATTTGCATAAGGAAGTCCCAGATGAGGAAATTCTCTCTTCAACCAATTCAGAGAACCATCTTCTATGATATGTATAGTCTAACTAGGGCACTGAGAACTTACATGATTTGATCAGGGAAAAAACCAGTAAATGTCAGAAACTAGACTTCAAACGATCTTTTCCTTACTCCAAGACGTGTTCTCTATCTACTATAGAAAACAATTATAAATTGGTCAACAAGAATTTAAGTGTCTACTATGTACCTGGAGATATGGTGAAATGATTGATTTTTTTTGGTGGATTAATCAAAGACAAGATGATCTCTTTTACTCTCACAACCATTTGTTTAATGAACAAAATCTCTTTGAGATGGATTTGAATCAGAGCAGATGCATAGGAACAGTAAGTAAAAGACTCTGTTACCTCATTAATTTGGTAGGGGAAGGAAAGGGGGACACTATACAACAATGAGTGGAATGTCTAATGCTGGCACTCAAAAAATCAATTTCAAGTCCCAAACGAAAATAAATCTCTGAAGCAGATGGCATACTCTAACCTCTGCCCCCCCCCCCCCTTTTCTTGTTACACACATGATTTATTGTCCCAGAAAAATATAAACCCTTTGAGGGCAGGATGTTTTTCTTATGTTGTATATGAGTAGGTCCTATTATATCTTCCACATAGCTAACATTTAATCAGGGCTTGTTGGATTGAATCTTATTGAATCATACAGATATTAAGGCCATTCTATGCCTTAAAAGTTAGATATTTCTTTGTAACATACTTGAAAAATCTATTCTGCTTTTAAATGTACTTGGATTCCAAGCATTTACAATAATCCAGTTCAATTTTAAATAATACATGTTATCAGGAATATTTCCCTAGAGATGCCTTATGTTGTCATTTTGGTTTGTTCTCTGATAATTTCATATTAGGAGAGAGAAGAGCCGTTCATGGCTAGAAGCATAGCAACATTTCATAAATCAGAAGACCACTGCTGAATCACTTTTTGGTTTTCTCTTCCCTGGCACAAATAATTCTTTTAGCCTCTTCCACATACCTTATTTCCAACTTTTAATCAGATTTTAATGGAACATAGTCTCCAAATTTTTAATAATTCTCCTAAATTGGGCAGTCTAGTTGGGAATAATTCTACACAATGGATAATTGCTCCTCATAATTGAACACACAAAATTCTATGCATAGATTATTTTTGGAGGAGTTTGGGGGACAGCTCAAGCAAGTAACTGCTTTTACTCTGCCATCTTGGCTCCGCTCCCATATTGACTATTTTTTAAAATGGTCAAAGCATGATTTGCAAAGTAATGAATTGATGTGCAAAGACATAGAGAACAATTTTCATGTGCAATTCAGACTAGCTTGGAGAAACATTGTGTGTGTGTGTGAGGGGCTTATTTTGTTGTATTTTGTTTTCTTACTGAAATAGGAGCTTTCTGAAACAAAGTATTTCTTCAGGGTTAGGTAAAGTATCTTAGAGGTTCTGGGATCTCTGAAATGTATTCTCAAGTAAATTCAAGATTTACTTCTCCGACAGCTGTCTACTATGCAAGGCCCATATGCAGTGAATAATAAAGAATCAAATTTAGAATGAATATTGGTGGAAGAAGTTAGAAATCATCTAGTCCAATGCAGTCATTTTACACATGAGTAAACAAATCTCAGGAACAATAAATTATTGGCTTAAAGTCATTTAGCTAGTTAATGGTGGAGCTAGCATGAAACCCAGGTTTCCTGATTTGTAATCTAATATTCTTTCCCTTAAAACAGACCATACTATTTAGAATAGTCAAGGGCCTTGTCAACTTGAACAGATCCCTGCTTTAAACCTCACCACAGACACTACTTACTAGCTGTGTGATCTCAGGAAAAGTCATTTAATTTCTCTCAGGTTCAGTTTACCGATCTGTAAAATAGGAATAATAATAGCAACTCACAGGATTTTTGTGAAGATAAAATGAGATAATATATGTAAAGTGCATTATGCATGATAGCTCTTACTGAGCTCCCTCTCTATCCATATTGATCTATTTGGACAACTGCCTCTTATCTTTCTCATCATTCTTTATCTTTAGAATTTCATTCTTGATAGCTTCCCATTCCTCTTGAACTCACTTATCTTATAGAATTTTAGGTCATGGGATACTCTGTCTTTTCTATGAACTCTTTGATAAATCTTAAGGTGTCAGACTATGACTGACTTGCTTTGCTATCTCTATGATAAACTCTAAGAAGAACTGGTTATTTCCCCCTCCCTAACTTTCCAGCATTCTCATCTCAAAAGCAGTGTCTCCCTGTGGAGGAGAATCATGTCTACAGCGCAATTCCCAACATCCTTGTAATCACCAATACTAAACACTTCTAGACTGGAAAACCATAAAGTCCCTGGAATACCCCTAGACCATTGCACATTCTTCCATGGTCTACATAGTCAAGGAATAGGATAGCAACCCTTGTGGAGATACAATTTAATAACTACCTCCACAGGAGCTTTAGCCTTTGTCTTACCTATTTAAGATATGCTAAAGCCCTTGCCACTCTCAAATAATTTGACATAATTGGTGGATGTGGTTTTCTGCATAAGATTTTATATTTTATGATTTTATATTTTTATGATTTTATGATTTTAGGAATCATTTCCACCTGTTTTGCCAGTGCGTACTCATGACTACTGGGACTTTCACTCTGACATAGCTGAGACCTCCTCTATATGTTGTGTCCTGCTATTAGAAGATAAACTTTAGATTGGACTAACATGGCAAAATAGGAAAATGATAAATGTTGGAGAAGATGTGGGAAAGCTTGACCACTAATGCATTGTTGCTGGAGTTGTGAACTTATCCAATCATTCTGGAAAGCATTATAGAACTATGCCCAAAGTGCTATAAAATTCTGCATACCCTTTGTCCCAGCAATACTGCTTATAGTTCTATATCCCAAAGAGATCACAAAAATGAGAAAAAGGACCCACATGTATAAAAATATGTATAGCAGTTCTTGTTGGGGTAGCAAAGAATTGGAAGTTGAGGGGATGCCCATCAATTGGGGAATGGCTGATCAAGTTGTGGTATATAAATGCAGTGGAATGCTATTGTGCTAAAGAAGTGGTGAGCAGATAGTCTTCAGAAAAATGTGGAAAGGCATGTATGAACTGACACTGAGTGAAGTGTGGAGAACCAGGAGAACATTGTACACAGTAATGACCACATTGTGTGATGACTAACTGATAGACTTGGCTTGTCTCAACAATGTAAGGCTCTAAGACAACTACAAAAGACTCATGAAGGAAAATGCTATCCATATCCAGGAAAAGAACTGCGAGACTGAATGCAGATCAAAGCATATTATTTGCTCTCTATTTTCTTTTGTTTTTGTTTTGTTTTGTTTCTTCTTTCTTTTGGCTCCTCCCATTGGTTCTAATACTTCTTTACAACATGACTAATGTAAAAATATGTTTATTATGAATATATATGTAGATCCTAGATCAGATTGCATGCTGTCATGGGGAGGGAAGAAGAAAGGGAAGAAGAGAAAATTGAAAACTCAAAAGGTTATGGAAATGAATGCTGAAAACTAAAAAAAAATAAATTTTTTAAAAGACAACTAAAAAAAGGGTTTGAGAGTAGAGACTATTTTGCTTTTCTATTTGTATTCCCAATACTTTGCATATAGTAAGTGGTTCATAAATATTTCTTATTTCATTCATTCATTCATTCATTCATTCATTCATTTTGATTCCTCAAGCATTTGGAGTATAAAATTAAATGAACACAAGTCAAGAAATTATTAGTAGCTCTGCTTTAGACAAGGGGAGAATCTCAGTGATATTGAGATAATTGAAGTCACCCATCAGGTCAAGAAAAGTCAGCAAATATTGATTATGCATTGCTATATTCCAGGCACTATGATAAGGAATATCATTGTCATCACAATTCATCTCTGGATTATAACCTGTTTCCCAAACCCCTCATCTACTTTTTTGCAGTTAGTCTATGGTATATTCTAACATCATTTTTATGTTTGCTTCTATTCATCTTAAACAAATATTTACTCTGGTTCTTAGACTAGAATATAAAATGCTAATATGGCCCATCTATGTATGTATGTATGTATATAAGTATGTATGTATGTATGTATGTATCTATCTATCTATCTATCTATCTATCTATCTATCTATCTATCTAACTATCTATCTATCTATATTTCTGTCTTTCTATCTATATCTTCCAAATGAGATGAATACATTTCAGTACTAATCTTATTCCAAGAATTAGTCTTAGCCTAGAAAATCTCAGTAATATATCAGGAGGGTCAAATTTGTTTGGACTTTTGTACAAACTTTTGAGCTTTGGGTTCTCTAGTTTGTTGTTTGTTAGCTTTATTGTGTGTATTTCCATGTAAACAGCAGTGATCATGAAACTTGTTATTGGCTTCTTTCAGATTTTGTGTTCTATTAAATTTTGAGTGTTTCTACTGTTGTGCTTGTTCCTATATTTCAGTCCCTATCTATGATAACTAGACTGATGGATATATGTCAGTAGCTTTCTCCTTCCATTTTCCTTTCATTATAAAGAACTTGCGGTTAGATTTGTAAGACTCTGGGCAAAGTAATGCTTACTAGATTTTTTTTATAGCACCCTATTAACAGTTGGGAGTCTCCCATTTGCTTGTTTGTTTTCATCAGTGAAGGGCTAATTGATTTAAAAAAATTTCCAAATTCTCTCCTTCCCTATACCTTCTCCTGTACTCATTAAAAAGGCAAGAAATACCATATTCATTTAGAATATGAAGTCATGAAAAACACATTTCCACATTAGCCATGTTGTTAAAAAAAAGACAAAAATAAGGTTGAAAACAGTCTGCATTCAGACAACAGTTATTTCTCAGCAAATGGTTAAGATATTTCGTTATGAGTCTTTAGTGTTGTCGTGGGTCACCGTATTGATTAGAGTAGCTCAGTCTTAAACATTTGATTATCATTATAACATTGTTACTATGTACAATAGTCCTTAGTTTGCTCATTTCACTTTACCTTAACTCATATAAGGTTTCCCACTTTTTTCTGAGACCATCCCTTTTGCCATTTCTAACAGCATAGTATTTTATCGCAGTCATATACCAAAACTTATTCAGTATGATTGTTCTGTAATTGATGAGCAACTCCTCAATTTCCAATTCTTTTCCATTACAAAAAAGAACTTCTGTTCTTCCTGTATGTATGAGTTCTTTCCCCCTTCCTTTGAGCTCTTTGGGATACAGGTAGTCTTCAGTAGTAGCAGAAGTATTGTTCAGTCAAAGAGTATGCACAGTTTTATAGCCATTTGGTCATAGGCACAAGTTGCTTTGCGGAACAGTTGGGTTATTTCACAGTTCAACCAATGGTGAATTAGTGTCCCTATTTTTCTACATCCTTTCCAGCATTTGTCATTTACCTCTTCTGTCATCTTAGCAAATCTTATATGAGGTGATACCAGAGAGTTGTTTTAATTTGCATTTTTCTAATTATAAGTTATTTAAGGCATATTTTCATATGATTATTTATAACTCTTATTTATTCTTCTGGAAACTGCCTATTTATATCCTTTGACCATTTATCAATTGGTGAATGAATTTTATTTTGAAAAATACATTTATTTTATTAAGTATTTACCAATTATATGTTTTTAAAATTAGCATTCATTTAAAAATTGAGTTGCAAAATCTCTTGTTCCCTCCCCACAAAACTCCCATTCCTTGAGAAGGCAAGCAATATGATATTTCATACACACATACACACACACACACATACACACACGCACACACACACACACATATATATGAAGTCGTTCAAAACATATTTACATATTAGCATGTTGCAAAAGAAAACACACAGTCATGTGCAAAACAAAATATATATATATACATATATGAAGTGAAAAAAGTTCACCTCAGTCTGTACTCAGCTTCATCAATTTACTCTCTGGAAGTGGATAACATTTTTCATTCTGGGTCATTTGGAATTTTATTGGATCATTGCCTTAATCAGAGTAGCTAAGTCTTTCACAATCTTCCATCTTTACAATATTGCTGTTTCTATATACAATACACTTTTGGTTCTATAGACTTCATTTTGTTTCAGCTCATGTAAGTCTTTCCAAGTTTTTCTGAAAGCATCCTGCTCATCATTGCTTATTCTACAATACTATTCCATTCCAATCATATACCACAACTTGTTCAACAATTTCCCAATTGATGGGCATTTCTTCAATTTCCCTTTGAAGTTGCCACAGAAGAGCTGCTATAAATATTTTTATACAAACAGGTCTCTTTCCCTTTTCTTTGATATCTTTCCAATATGGATCCAGTAGTGGTATTGCTGGATTAAAGGGTGTGCACAGTTTTATAGCTCTATAACTGTAGTATCAAATTCCTCTTCACAATGGTTGGATCAGTTCACAACCCCAACAATGGTACATTACCTTTAGCATTTTTTTATTTTTATTTTTTTCTGCCATGTGTTATGGGAATCTGAAGATCTTCTTTGCCCCTAGGCTCTTTGCTAAAGTTGCTTAAGTGACTATGAGAACTTTCCCAGATTTGAAAGTATACTTTGTCCCCTAATAGGCTGAATGTGGTCACATGGAGCCTGTGGTGGGAGACTTGTTCTTCAGGAATGCCCACAGCTTATTACTTTGTGATTGGTCAGCGAGTCAAGAGGGCTGTGATGTTCTCTGGGCCAGGAGAAGGCTATATATACGCCCTGATGTGAGGTTTTGCTTTGGGACTCACTTTGAGAAAAGGTGTGTGATTTGGCCAGAGGAGACTCTGGGAAGCCATTGAGCCCCAAGGCTTTGAAAACCCCGATGTTGGTACTTCCCTCTCTGGTAACTGAATAGGTATGAATGTAATGGTCACATGGTTGGAAGCCTGTCTGCTGATCTGTTTCTTTGTCTGCTTGTAACTTCTACTTGTTAACTTGTGTTTGTATTCCATTTGCAATCTCTGAAGTTCAGGGTGCTGACTTTTTCCCTTGAACAAGGTAAATGATATATGTTTGATTGATTAAAGTAAGATTTTTAACTTATTTTGAGTTGCTTTCCTTTAGAAAAGCAGATCTAAGAACCTGTGCTAGCAGCCACCCTGGGTATGCTAGGGTGCTTGCTGATACACACATCAGCCATTTTGATTAACCATTTGTCTAAAGTTTTATTTCTGCTTTTGCTCTCTCTGCCTTAGGTTTCATGATTCTATTTGTATCATAAAAGGAATTTGCTAGAATTTCTTCTTTATTTTTCTGAAACCTTGTATAGTATTTGGATTAATTGTTTATTAAATATTTGGTAGAATTAACCTATAAATCCATCTGGTCTTAGGGATTTTTTCTAAGGGAACTCATTGATGATTTGTTAAATTTCTTTTCTAAGATATGGTTATTTAAGTTTAATTTATCCTATTTTCTCTTTTTTTAGTCAAGAAAATTTACATTTTTGTAAATATTCATCCATTTAATTTAAATCGTCAGTTTTACTGTCATATTATTGGACAAAAAAAGTTTCTAATAATTGCTTTAATTTCACCTTTATTGGCCTTATATTCACCCTTTTCAGTTATGATATTGTAATTTGTTTTTCTTTTTTTTTTTAATTAAATTTACCAATGGCGCATTTATTTTTTTCATAAACCCACTCCCAATTTGTTAGTTTAATTCTTTTAAACTTTTAATTTTATTAATAAGTCCTTTAATTTTCAGGGTTTCCAATTCGGTGTTTAATTGAGGGTTTTTTATTGTTTCTTCTTCTAGTTTTTTTTTTTAGTAGCATGCCCAATTTATTTCTTTTCTTTCTTTTTTTTCTTTTTTGTTGATATACAAATTTAGAGATATAAAAATCTTTCCTAAGTACTGTTTTGGTTACATTCCACAAGTTTTGGTACATTGTCTTGTTGTTGTCATTAATTTTGATGAAACTGACTGTTTTTGTAATCTGTTCTTTGACTCACTTATTCTTTGGGATTACATAATTTAGTTTCCAATGAAGTTTAATTTATGCTTCCATAACCTTTTTTTTCTATTTCCTTTTAATGATCTACAGAAATTGATCATACCTAACCGTTCTAAAATTAAATTCATCCTCTTAACTTCTTTCTTTTTTATTTTATTATTAGATTTATCTAGCTCTGAGAGGGGACAGTTGAAGTCCTCCACTAGTATAGTTTTACTATTTCCTCCTGTGATTGATTCATTAAGCTTTTTTGTTTAAGAATTTGGAAGCTACATCAATTGATGCTTATGTCTTTAGAAGTAATACTAATTTATTGTCTAAAGTAACTCTTAGTGGAATATACTTTCTTTGATTACCTATTTTAATTAGGTGTTTTTACTTCTTTTTTTAAAAAATAAGGTCATGATTACTACCACTACTTTTTGTACTACAGTTGAAATAGAATAGATTCTGCTCCTGACCATTATTTTAACTTTGTGTATGATTTTGTTTTTCTCTCAAGTGTGTCTTTTGTAAATGACACGTTAGGGGTGGCTAGGTGGTGCAGTGAATAGAGCACTGGCCCTGGAGTCAGGAGGACCTGAGTTCAAATCCAACCTCAGACACTTAACACAAAAACTAGCTATGTGACCTTGGACAAGTCACTTAACCGCAATTGCCCTACCTTCCCTCCTCCAAAAACCTGCCTCCCAACAAAGAAAAAAAAAAACAAAACTAAAAAGCACATTCTTGGATTTTGGTTTTTCACCCATTTTTCTACCTATTTCCATTTTATAGGTAAGTTCATTTCATTCACATTTGCAGTTATTATTAACAGTTTATCTCCCTCTATCCTATTCTCTTGTTTATCCTTTGCTTTTTCTTTACCCTGCCCCCTGGAGTTTGTTGTGTTTCTGCCCACTGCCTCCTTTAATTTGCACTCCGTCCTATCACTCCTCTCTTTCTCTTCAGCCCTTACTATCTTACTGCCATAATGGGTAAGATGAAATATTCTTCCTTCTTTGAACCAATTCAGAAGTTCAGATGATAGTAAGGTTCAAGCATTGTTTATTTTCTTCTCCACATTTTCCTTTCCACTGTAGAAATTCTTCCTTGTGCTCTTCTTTCAAGTGAGATAATTTCCTCCATTCTTCCTTTTTCTTCCCACTTTCCCCAGTATGTTCCCCTTTCTCATCCTTCCCTTTTTCTTTTGAGCTCATCCCAACATAATATACTACCATCCATTCCCTTTGCCTAGGCAGACTTCTTTTAACTGTCCAATGATGATAAAGTTCTTGGGGGTTCCGTGTATCTTCTTCCCTTTTGGGAATGTAAATAATTTAATTTTATCAAATTCTTGTATACTTTTTTAAGCTTCTCAAGTCCTGTGTTTGAATGTCAATTTTTTTTTACTCAGGTCTGTTCTTTTCATCAGGAATACTTGGAAGTGTTTTGTGTCATGAAACGTTCATTTCCCTCTCTACCTTTGTAGAAGTATAAAAACTTTTGCTGGGGAATTCTTGCTTCTAGTTCCAACTCTTTTGCCTTCCAGAATATAATGTTCCAAGGCTTCCACTCATTTAATGTGTTAACTGTTAAATTTAGTGTGATTCTGTCTCTGGTTCCTTGGTATTTGAATTTTTTTCTGCCTGCCTTCACCATTTTCTCCTTGACCTTGGAGCTTTGAATTTGGCAATAATTTGTGTTCAATCTGCATTTTTTTTCCTTTGGGCTTCTGCCTATAGATGTTTTCAAGTCATTGTCTTCTTCTGAGTTTGTGTCTTGAGCTTCCCTGTTCCCTACAAGCTTTTTATGTTAGAGTTGTTTTTTTGTTTTTGTTTTTGTTGCTCGTTCATTTTATTCTCTAGCCTATTCCTTGACATTGGATTTTATATTATATTTGAGCTCTGCTTATCTCATGGAGCAGGGAAATTGCCCTAAACTTCAGGTTTCATATTCTCCCGTTTCACAGCTAGATCTGGGGCTCTATAAGTTTTCATTGCTTCTAAGGTGCTGTGATCTAGGAGGAGGTCTGGTCACTGCTCTCCTAGTCTGAGCCCTGGTTCTTACCTAGGTAGAGTCCTTGCTCTCTTGTGATACAATTACTCCTCTCTTTCACGAAACTGTGATTTGGAACTAGATGATAGGCATTGGAGTTGCCAAAAAGTACCTGGTCCTACTCTTAGTCCCATCAGAAAGGCCCCTGTGATCTCTTTCTTACCAAATGTTTAATCCCTTTACTGCCTCTGGGTGCTGAGTACTCCTGGTACTGCTTTTGCAGCTTCCAAAACCCAAAGTTGGTGCCACTTCTGTTGCACTGCACTCCCAACAAGCTCCCACTCTAATACTAGAGTACTGCCTTTCTAAGCCATCCTGGGGGTGGGGTGGGGAAATCACTCACTATATAACTTTTGTTGATTAAGCCACTTAGAATTTGATTTGATGCATTTAAAAATATTTTTAAATGCATTTAAAAATGTTTAGAGGGAAATTTTCAGAGAACTCAGCAAAAATAATTTCTTTACTCTGCCATCTTTATTCCAACCCCCAACCCCACTTCTCATTTGTATATTTTAATCTATCATATGGAAATGAACTAGAATGAAGGTCTTAAATTCAGCTAGAGGGCTCTTGTAATAAATTGATAAGCATGAAACTAGATGCATCTAATAGTGGTAGGCATGGAAAGGAGAGAAAAGATTTGAAAGACATAACAAAGATTGGATTAATGAGACTCAGTAACTAACTGAACATTATGGGCATTAAAAAGATACTCAAACAAGACTCTGGACTTTCAGTCTGGAATTATCATGAGAATAATGGAACCACTAGCAAAAATAGAAAATAATTTGAAAAAGACAAAAAAAGTCAGAAAGAAAGTTAATGACTCCAGTTTTAGATACACTTGATATATTCAAAGTAATAGCTAACTAAAGCAAATAATCTGAGAAAGAGCGTTGGAGATCTATGACTAGATCTCAAGTTAAAGGACATAAAGATTTAGAAGATACCTTCATACAGGTGTTAGTTCATTGACTTATGGGATCATAAATATAAAGCCAGAAAGGGACCAAAGAACCCATATACTCCATTGCCATAATTCAAATATTAGAAAATTGAAACACACATATTTAAAATAACTTTCTTGAAGTCAAATGGGTAGTAAGAGGTTCACTCTCTGCCTCTGCCTTGGACATGGTAGTCATTTAATGTTTTTTTTTTTTTAATTAAATACAGTTAAGGTGAATAAGTAAAGCACCATACTAGATAGAACATTTGGCCTAGATTCAGGAAGACCTGAGTTCAAATCTGACCTCAGACTCTTAGTAGCTGTGTGATTTCCCAGGAAGTTATTTAATTTCTGTCTGCCTAAGTTTCCTCAGCCATAAAATTGAGGATCATAATAGTATTTACATCACAGGACTGTGTTGGGTATAAGATGAGATATTTGTAAAGCACAATACTTGACACATAGCACACAATTATTAAGTGCTTGTTCCCTTTTTATTTAGAACAATGGTCCCATTGAAGCAGAGGGTATTTCTGAGATGTGAGATCCAGAGATTGTCATTTTTTAGAATGAAAAACTTCCTGAGTCATGATGGAGAAATCCAGAGGATTGTAGCTTGGTGAGAAATGAAGAGACAGCTAGTCTCCTATCCTTGAATGAATAGCTCTTCCTTAAAAGCATTCCTCCTTAATTGGAGTGTCTGTGAGGACCTCTCCAGGGTCAAATTAGGAGAAGAGAAAAATAATCCACAGGCAAAGGGTACTTCTGTGACATGAGATCTAGAGCTAAAGTGATCTTCTGGGGCATGATGCAGAAGTGGAGAGGAGTACAAAATGCTGGAAAATGAAGAGATGGTTGGCCTAGGTGCCCTCTTTTTGCATCTAGGCAGTTTTTGAAGCAGAATTCAGATACAGGTCTCCCAGACCCTGACTCTAGAACTCTATCCATCTAGACAGACCATCAGGCCACACTGTGGCTATCTGAACATAAACATGTAGAACACTACTCTTGACAGAACAGAATGAACTCATTCTTTAGCTTACAGAACAGATTAATGATTTAGATAGATTTTTTTTCTTTCCACCTCCCTAATGCACTTCATGGAATGTAGAGAACAGTATCTAATTTTTAGACATATCTATTTTCATATTTTCAATTCATTTTATGCAATAATTATACCATCAGAGTCCTTGACATTAGATACACTTGTATAAACCCTGAAATATGTTTCTGTCTCTTCAAATGTAGCTTTTTTATTAATGGGGGAGGGGAGATGGGCAATCTATATGGTATTCTTAATTTACTTAAATAATTTATTGTCAAATTGATTACACAGCAAAAGGAAAGCTTTTCATCAGGCTTTTGCACGAGAAGGAAATTTAGTTTTCTTGCCAAAGCCCACAGAAGGCACTTTGAAACTCTTTTCCAACACCTAAATTGTTCCAGTATGGCACATAATTATTGTATATGGTCTGCATTATCGATCTGTTTACTTGATAAGTTCAGTCTGACTCTTAGGAAAATCAATTTCCAGTACAACATTGACTTTTTCCATTCCAACCTTCCCCTTCCCCATAGAATAACAAAGAAGATGAAGTGGGCAGTGGTAGAAAGCATTCTGAAGTAAGAACTGGCACGCTGAAATTACATTGGAATGTATTTTAAGTAGATAGCCATTCAGATGTGTTATATTCAAAATTACATAAACACCCTAAAACATTTAGCAGTGAAAAATCCCAACAACTGTCTTTATAGGAGGAAGTGGCTGCTTCTATAGTCGTGCAACTAACCTACTTTTTGTCAAAATGCATATTTGAAGGAAGGAGCAATTAAGGAGTCTAATGAACTCTTGAGATATTGTGAAACCAAACAGATTGTCTATCAGCCGAAACCACAGATAAGTTACTTCTTTCTCTTT
The DNA here is from genome assembly GCA_028627135.1 of Pseudochirops cupreus. Lineage (NCBI taxonomy): Eukaryota > Metazoa > Chordata > Mammalia > Diprotodontia > Pseudocheiridae > Pseudochirops > Pseudochirops cupreus. Next base: position 229,987,293 of record CM053580.1, on the reverse strand, counting down.
CAGGGCATCCTCAGAGGATAAGTAGTTTCCTGAGCTGCTAAATGGGAGGGAGTCATCATTCACAGCACCTGGAAGCTTTATTTACAAAATTTAAAGCCACAAACTAATCTCTAGAACAATAAGGAACAGCTGGACTCAACAGTACATGACAGTTCCGAGAAGACTGAAATGAGTGCACATGTAGGGAGATGTACTTTATACTGGACAAGCTCTTCAATGCATACAAAAGTATGGTCTTTATTGATCTGGAATAATATACACTTAATTCATTGCACATTTTCACACATTTATATAATCCATGTGCACGTGTGCATATATGTGGATATATGACATGTAGACCTGCATGTAGACCTATTTATATTAATAAAATTGAAATATATGTACCCACATATGTTTGTGATCTTTAAGCATATTTCTATCTTTTTAAGCATGCATTTCTAATAGGTACACATGTGTAAATGCTACTGTATTTTTATACACATGTGCATATAAAATACACACATGTTTAACATGGGAAGGACAAAAGCTCTCCTAGAGTATCTACTATGTGTCAGACACAGTGGTAAGTGTTTTTCCAAATATTATCTCATTTGATCACCTCGATATCTCTCCTTGACAATTGAGGAAACTGAGACAAGCAGATGTTACATAATTTACCCAGGTCACACAGCAAGTGAGTGTCTGAAAGCAGATCTGAACTCAGGACTTCCCAGTTCCAGGCCTGAGACTCTATCCACTGTGCCCCTAGTTGCCTCTAAAGCAGCGGTTCTCAACCTGTGGGTTATGTTCAATTTATAACAATGAAAACACATCCTGCATATCAGATATTTACATTATGATTCATAACAGTAGCAAAATTACAGTTATGAAGTAGCAAGGAAAATGTCACCACAACATGAGGAACTGTATTAAAGTGCCGTGGCATTAGGAAGGTTGAGAACCACTGCTCTAAATGATATGTTATGTATGCACATGTGAATGTCCATACATATAGATATGTAGTCACATGTAAACATGCATACACAACTGAATCAAATTATACATATACGTATGTAGACATATGTAAATATTATTCAATTTAAATTTCCAAAACTCAATGGATCATTGAATATGCAGTAAATGAATAGGATATTTTTGGCAGAAGGAGAATAATTCTTGATGCAGTTCTTACTTCTGCATTGTTTCTTGGAAACAGTATCAACTTGAAGAAAAATTCTCTAGGCTAGACAAAGTTAAACCAAATTCCAAAAAAGTAGAGCAATGAATTTCAAATCACACTTTTGTGTTTCTTGCTGTTATATAATTTTCTGTGTGCTTTTCTATGTATTGAACAATAATTCTTTCAAATATTTCCTGCCCCAGGAAGGAACAGAGCTAACAGATATAAATGAGATATCTTTAGAGATATATTCTTGAATGTGTGTGTGTGTGTGTGTGTGTGTGTGTGTGTGTGTGTGTGTGTGTGTGTGTGTGTGTGGAGAGAGAGAGAGAGAGAGAGAAGGAGAGAGAGAGAGAGAGAGAGAAAGAGAGAGAGAGAGAGAGAGAGAGAAGGAAGGGAGAGAAGAAAGGTTTCCCTAGCTTCCTTCTTTCCTATTTTTTTTAAATTCAGAACCTAATAACCCAAGAAAGAGCATTTCTGTAAACATAGAAGAATACTAAAGTTAGATTGTATGTAATACTGAATCTTCCTTTCACAGTTTGCTTTAATACACACACACGTATAGAGGTATATGCATTCATCTTTAATATATAAGTATCTTAATATAGTTTTGTTTTTATATATACACATATTCATATTTATATTATTTCTTCAAATTATTTTCAAAATTTTCCATCCCGTCTGTACTTTTTTTCTGAACTTGTTTCCTTTTTCTGTATTAAGAAAATGTTTAGTAGTTGTCTTTTTTGTCATTGATATCACTAAATTCTCTTTCTCCTAAACATCTCTCCCCTCCCCAATTAAAAAGCCAACATAAAGAGAAAAATGTAAAAAACAAACAAACAAAAACCCTTGACTGTAACAAGAAACTACTCTACATATCAAACTGTATGTCTTTTTCTCCAGCCTGAGTTCATGACTTTTGGGTCAGGAGGTAGTCAACTTGGATGCTCTGGAAGGATGATTAATCATTGCACTGATTAGAATTCTTAAATATTTCAAAGTAGTTTTTTTTCTTGATAATGTTGATGTCCTTATATAAATTGTTCTTATGGTTCCACTCTTCACTGTGTCTCAGTTCATTCTCAGGATCATCTAATTTTTTTTTCACTATTTCATATTCTATTATACTCATATATACTATAATTTGTTCTGCCGTTCCCAAATTAACTAGTATATTCTCCCCCTTAGATTTTAGTTTTTTGCATTCGTTTCCATTTTAATTCTTCCTCCCCCTTTGATTTGCTTTGCTTGCAGCTATGCCCTCCTTCAGTATCATGATTCCTCTTAATCACCTTGCCTTATATCTGCTTGATTCTCAGTGGAGTTTCTTGTATCCCTACACAAATGCAGTGTATATGTGTTTGCACAATCCTCCTTTATCCAATTTTGATACTAGTAAAGTTGACTTGATCTCCAATTTCCCCTCCCCTTTCATCATATTTCACATACCACATTTATGAGAGATACCAAGTCCATCTCCTTCCAGCTTTCCAAACTAGATTATTACTTTTACATTTTCCAATTTTTCATATCCTCAGGACAGAATCAATGCACTCTGAAGTTATTTTTTTTCTTTTCTTATTTATCCCTGTCATTACACTATTAAGACACTTTTGTTCTGAAGAGATACTTGTTTCTCCTCCTCCTATTTGAATATTAGCATTTAATTATCCTATAACTCCTTCCAATTACTCCAGTAAATTTACCTTTCTGGATTACCTTTCTATATATTCTTGGGTTTGTTTTTTCAAATTTCTTCTTGGTTTGGTTCTTTCAATCAGAAATGCATTGTCTTCCATTTCATCAAAAATCCATTTTGAAGCTTTTGTTTTGTTTTCTTTTGTTTTCCTTGAGGGATTATGCTCAGTTTTGCAGGTTAAGTTATTCTTAGATAAAACCGATTATCTTTTGACCTTTGACATATGTACTCCAATATCCCCACTAATTTACATTAGCAGTTGTTAGTTCTTAGGGGAACCTGTATATGGTCTCTTGGCATTTGGATGACTTCTTTTTGGATGCTCGAAGTATTCTTCCTGCCCACTTTATCAAAGGAGCTCTAAATCTTAACTATGACGTTACTAGGATTTTCCTTTTGGTTATTTTTCTTGAATTTTTAATTTGTTTTTCTATCTTCACTTTGCCTTCTGGTTGTAATAACTCCAGGCATTTTTAATTTATGATTTTTCAAAATATGTATAGTCTTTAGGCTTTTTAGTTAACGTAGGTTTCAGAAAAATCTAGTGATTCCCAAGTGATTTTTAAGTCTCTTTTCCAGATCAATTGTAAAAATAGATACATTGATAGATAGATAGATATAGACAGATAAATTGATGAGACATTTATGTTTATCTATGTGTATATGTATGTATATAATCT
>CM053580.1:229939958-229983252 GCA_028627135.1 Pseudochirops cupreus | reverse complement strand
GAAAAAAAATTAAATAAAAGCTCTAGATATATGAATTTAAGAATATATACCAAATCTTATATTTTCTTTTAATTTTAATATTAATTTTTTCTAATATTGCTTGATATTTCATGAACTCATTTCTTCCTGTTTTGTCTATACAAATGTTTATGAAGTCTTTCTTATGTAAGCTTTAACTTTTCCTATTATGAACTCCTTGTTTTCCTTCTAATTCTTTCCTCTAGAGCTTTTATTTAATTTTTTTTCCTCTTCAAATACTCTAAGTATTGATGTAAGTGGAAGATCATTTTTTCCCTGATACCATGCTTGAAATTGTTATGGAGATATCATTCCTTTTTTTGAGGTTGGAAGCAGGAGTGGAAAAATCTTTACATCTATAATAGTTTATTTTAATACTTAGCATTTTTTTTAAATTCCCTCATTTCTTCAACTTTAGCTAACAAACTATAATGGGGCCACAACCAGGATCCATTCATTGTTATATTTTTGTGAAGAGTAGTAAGATTATTTCGTCTTGCCCTGAGTTTTCTTGGTTGTGTTAATTTCTCTCTCAAAGGACTAGGCTGCACTGGATATCTGTCATTAAAAGCAGTGGGATCTTCAGGGTCTTGTATACAACTGCATGGCAGAGTCCTCAGAAACATAGAACTTTTAAGAGCCTGGGTTATACCAATATGAACTCTACCATGCTATTCTGATCACTGTTACTTCTAAGGGTTTCTAAAGACCACACCTTGTAGCTTCCTTACTCTCCTTTCTTTTTCTCAAGAAGTGTGTGTGTTGAGTTGTGGTGGGGGTGTGGGGGTCTGCTCTTTTTTGTCTGTAGACCAAACTGTGCAGGCTACACTTATCTTTAGCCCTTTGTCCTGGTAAGATAAGCTTCTTTGATACTTGTGTTTCCCTCTTTCTTTACTTGTTAGCTTCAGGTTGACTTTTTACTCATTCTTATGTTGGATGAGTTCACACATAATAATTTTTCATGGGATTTCTAAGGTATTATTCAGTCTGATGCAAATTTCAGGTTTTTTTTTGTCTAGTAACCTTTCCATTTAATTGTAGTTTCCTTTTGTATTCTGCTTTAATTTACAACAAATAAATATATAATGGAAAATGTTGTTTATTCCTTTCACAGAACATCCATTTGTTGGTCACTGGACATGCAGTATATAATTAGAATGTTTAGAATACCAAAAGCTAAATTCATGTTTATATTCTAAAAACAGTGTAATTCTTAGAACTTTCCACTCTCTTTTATGATCTTTGACCACTGTCAGTATAAAAGTAAAAAGGAGTCATATGTATTATATCATTTCTATATATACTTCTACCATTAACACTACAATAGCAAAAGTTGACATCCCCTAGGCACATGTATGTACATATGTTTATATATAGACATATATGCATATATTAGAGAGTAAAAAAAATTTGCATTATAAAAATGAAATAAAATTATTTGATATATTATTTCATCTTCATATCATTCATTTTAATTTCTTTTTTGGGGGGATGTTTTTTGAACAATATATTAGCACAGTAGTGTATATCTAATTTATAAATAACAACATGTAGTCATAGAGTGCTATCTTTTAACTGATAAATATATGTGTTCAGAAAAGCTTGCATAGACTTGTTCTAAGGAGAAAAATAAACAACAGGAAAAGAGGACACAATTATTTGTTTCAGTGACCATTACTTGTTTCAAGATAGAAAAATACAGAAAAATAATTTTTACATATCACTAATAAAAAATAGAAGATATGAATTAAAATTCAATTTTAAATGATAACAAAATGCAGTGGCTCACTAGGAGTTAACTCTCTAAGTCATAAAAAAGGCTGCAAAGAACTCAAAACAACCTTAAAACAATTGTGATAGAAATAAAGGAATGTAATTAAAAGAAGAGATATTCAAGATTAATGGCTAAGCTGAGACAATGTATTTAAAGATGTTATTATCCAAATTAGACTACAGATTTATTGTCAGAACGATCAAAGTATGAAGGAGATACTTGACATAATTTGACAAAATAGTAAGAAGATGCAAATGGAGGAATGAGAGTTGAAGAATATAGGAAGGACTTTTTTTTTTTTAAGCAGAAGCAAACGGATGCTCAGCATTACCAGATCTCAACTATATTACAAATCAGGAGTCATTAAAATCTTTCATACTGGATTTAAAGAAGAAAGAAAGAAAGCAGTTTAAAGGAATAGATTAGAAGATTAGAAGAAATTTAGCCTTAATAAAACCAAAACACACACTCTTTTCACCAAGGGACTCTATTTGACAATATGAGTTTGGGAAACAGGGCAGTTATTTGGCAGGTAGGAGGGAGAAATGGTTTAGACCACCATCTTATACCAAAGGGATAAGTACTGAATCTATAATTTCATTGACATAGGGAAAGCCCAAATGAGGAAGCTCACTATGTAACTATAGGCCTGTGCTTCCTCTGCAATAAACAAGATAGCCTTTTAAGGGGAAAACCAAATATATCATGTCAATTTTATGAAATTATTCTTTCTTGCAAAAATAAAATCAAAGTAGCTAGATTTAGAATATACATGGCTATCAGGAATAAATCTTTGTATGAAAAATCTCTGATATTCTAATATCTAAACTCTACTGAGTTGATAGAAAGCTATAAGATTTTCCAGACATTTTCTAGACATCTTCCAGTATAGAGTTTCTAAAAGGATATGAAGCACTTAAAAGAGACAAAAAGCAAACTATTGTTAAGTTTTTGAAAATTGTTCCAAACAATGATTACTTGAGAATTTAAGATAACAGACAACTTAAAAATATCATTCATTAAAAATGGGAAAGATGGGAAAATTAATTGATCAAAGGGACCCAGGAAGAAAAAAATTGCTATTTTACCAATGCAGAGCTATGAGCTGGATTTACCACTCTCAAAAATAATTTGGAATTGAGAAATAAAAGTGGCAAAAAAATCTGTTAATACCCTTTGACCTCAGTATTCTACAACAAGGACACTGCAGTTACTGACAGTAAAAAAATAGCCAAAATGTTAAAAATATTTATAGCAAATTATTTTTCATATTGAAAAACTAGAAACAAAATATGATCCAGATTAGGGAATGGCTGAACAAATTGTATTGTATGAATGTAATAGAGCACTACTATGTCATAAAGAATGATGATATGCATTGATGAAGAGAACATTGGTTAACTGCTTATAAAATTATACTCGAAAGTTGGATATTATGGTACATTTGTAAGCCAAGATAGAAGGGAAGCTGAGACTGATGGATCAGTTGAGCATGAGCGTTCTGAGTTGAAGTGGACTAAAGCCAGTGAAGTGCCTGCACTAAGACTGGCAACAGATGGTAAAATCCTAGGGAATTAGAATCTACCAGGTTGCCTATGGGGAGGGGGTGGTGGTGGAAACAGACACAAATTGGAAACAGGGCAGTTTAAAGCTCCCATTCTGTTCAGTAGTAGGATTGGATCTGTAAGTGGCCACTATATTTTTCATGGGATAGGGAAAACTAGTCTCAAAATGATGATGATGATGATGATGATGAAAACAGATCCTTCAGGTATTTGTGTAGGGAATGCTACATAAAGGGAATTCAGAGAAATGTGAGAAGACATAATTTAACTGATGTAAAGAAAACAGTACCCAAAGTTCAAAACATACAAGTATCACATAGTAAATCAAGAAAATGATACAAGGCAGGCAACAAAACTCAAGTCAAATACAACAGAGGAATTGGTGCCATAATATTAATGTTAAAGTACATACGCCTTCTTACTGTTATAAACCGGCTAGATGTTAAAGCATTAAGAAGTGTTTATTTTGAGAGAATGTATCTGGAAAAGAGATATTTGGAGTAATTGTACGTTTTATAATGTTGTATCAAAAATGTCTTAATAAAAGCAAGCAAAAATAAATTATCTTTTTGCTAGAAAACCATTATCAGTACCTTAAATATGTGAGGATTATGGAATAAATAGCTTTTTCTGTAAGCATGCAAATTTTTTGAATCACATTACAAAAATGTGTATAGACATCATGATATAGTGAATAGAGAGCCAGTCTCAAAGTCAAGAAAGGCTGGCTTCAAGACCCTTCGCTAAATACAATGACTATCTCATCCTGGGCAAGTCATTTAACCTTTCATTGCAACCACCAGCTCTTGAAGACAATAAGTTGGAGAGGAGAGTTTCCATACCAGGAGTTTTCTAAACCATTGAAATCACAGATCTGTTCAACAAATGAGATAACAGGAAGAGAGGGGAGTGGAGGGAAAGGGAGAGAAAAACAAATGACTAGTGCCCAGTTCTGAAATTTCTTTTTTAGGGGGGCTTTTTGGAGGGCAATTGGAGTTAAATAACTTACCCAAAGTGACAGGGCTAGTTTTTGTGTAAAGTGCCTGAGGCTGAATTTGAACTCAGGTCCTCCTGACTCCAGGGTGGGTGCTCTATTCACCGTGCCACCTAGCCTCCTCCAGTTCTGAAATTTCTACCCTGCCATCCCTGCATCCCAACCACATCAATCTTGATCAGAGAGTGCCTCACTTGGCCCAATATTCCAGTCATGCTTCATTTTACCTCTCATCATCTTCTCTCTAGCCACTTTACTTCCCTGAAAGTACCCTCTTCTAATTACCTCCCCTTTCATCCACCCTCACACTTTTCAGTTCTAGAATCATATTGAAGTTGAGACTACCTTCTGGTAAAAGTGTGTCACATTAAAACCTACCCCCAGCTGCCACGCCTTCACTTACCTTTCTTATAATGTTCCAAAAATAAAGTACCTCTCATTTGCCATTGAATCCTAATCTATGCTATCTCTCTCTATTAGAAAATAAGCCCCTAGAGGGCAGGTACTCTTCTCCCTGTTGTATTTCTATCTCTAAGCTTTAGCACAGTGCTTGGCACAAGTGCTTAATAGTTTTTTCTCAAATAATTTAATGAAGAAAATTATAGGTAACAAATATAAATGGAATCATGTGAAACAGTGCCGTATTTAACAGTAATCTAGTAAATGTTTGTCGATTTATTCATTGATAATTGGAAAGTTATCGAACATTTCTTTTTTTTTTTTCACACTTGTCCCTTCTAAACATTTGTCTGGAAGTATGGAACTTCTACTCATTTATGTAAAACGTATCTATTCTCCTATGTTTTCTCAGTCTGCTTGCTGTACAGACAAAATGGGTAGTTGCCAATATAGTGTTAAATGGATGGCAAAAAAAAGTCTTTTCAACCAAAAATATCTCCCTCACTTTTCCTAGTGCTTGAAGGTCCTGTCATTTATCTTTTGGGTTGCAATATTTTCTTCTCAACATTAACAACAAAATGCATATAGACATATACAGGTTGTTATATATACTGTATAGATAGATAAAAAGTATATGTATGTTTGTGTATACACACGTGTACTTACAATTACATGAATTGCTTTGCTTCTCTGGGCCTCAGTTATCTTAACTATTAAATAATAAGATTCCTTTTGATAACTTCTAAGGTCCCTTACTACTTTAAATCTATGATCTCATGATCCTATATAGTGTTTCATCTTTTATGAAGACTTTATATAAATTAATCCCTATAATGTTCATAAACATTGTTTGAGGCTAATGACTCAAGTATTGTTATTCCCATTTTATAGATAATGAAACTGAGGCTCAAAGAGATAAAAATGATAATTAGATATCATGAAACCACAGTAACTCTGGCATCATTGTTGTTGTTTAGTCATGTCTGATTCTTCATGATCCCAGGGACCATGCTGTTCAAAGTTTATTTTTGTTGTTCTTTTGCAAGGGTACTGGAGTGGTTTGCCATTTCTTTCTCCACCTACTTTCCCAGAGTCACAAAGCTAGTAACTGTCTGAGGCTGAATTTGAACTCAAGTCTTTGTGACCCCAGGTCCAGTGCTCAATCCACTGAGCCACGTAGTAGCCTTCTCTAATGTCATAACAGAGGAATTTTGACCAAACTTTGTGATTCAGTTCTCTCTGTCAGAACACACCCGCACCTTTTAAAATGCAACTGTTACCTGAAAAAGACAATGAATTAACCCATTGACAGTTAACAAGTAATTTGTCAAATTAGTTTAAAAAGAACAGACTGAAACAAAATGTGAAACTTTTTAAAATTCAGTTTTAAATCAGTCAATGCTTATTAAACACTTGCCATATGTGAGAACCAACATGGTAGAGGGGAGAGAGGAGGGAGGATGTAGGATGAGACAGCATGGACACTATTCAGGTAGGCCTGCTTTAGGTGTGCCATAATAGTGATCAGAGTGTCTATGGATATTGGGGTATTGTGGGTAGCACAGGAACACTTTTACCTGAAATAGAGGTAAGACTTTAGATTAAAAAAAAGAAAAGAAAAACAATTTTTTTGACTCAAAATTAAGGCTCATCCTGTGTTTGCATGCTTGCACACAAATGCACATACACACACTCATGGAGATAGATATTAAATTAGAAAATGCAGGAATTTATTCTTCAGGAGATAAAATGTCTACTCTCATTCTCCCCCCTGTGTATGAACACTTGAACTACCATGTCTTTTTGCCTGGCTTTATGACAGTTGGCTTTCTTCTTAAATGTGAGAAACAAGTAGGGAAAAATCAGACTTTACAATATTTCTTTTGTTCATGTAGTTCTTACTGACTTCAAAGAAAGTCTAGGATGTAACCACAGAGGGCTGTATATAGAATCCAGACATTCTTTCATGAATAATTATGCAAGTATTATTAGCTATAGCGTAATAAGTATACTTTGTAAAGATAAGCAAATTGACTTTATAGACCAGTGTCCCTCTATGTTTACATCTCATGATTCTTCAAAGTAAATACGGATAATTAAGAAGGAATTCAAAAATTAAAACTTTTCAGTCAGTAGCTAATTGAAAGAATCCTCTAACTCATAAAACTCCAGGTCCCACAGTAGTTCAAGGTAGTGGAAAGAGGATGGAATGGGGTTCTAGTACATGTCACAATCAGAATCTGCATTACTTTCAGAAAACCCCTCAGGTTCTCTTATTTCCTGATTTGTCATTAAAAAAAAAGGTTTAGAAAGGAAAAAAAAATACTCTAAACAAACTTATTTAGATATTTTTGGGAGGTGAAGGTCCAGGATCAAGTAATTTTAGAGTTGAAACAGAACTTAATGGTCCTCTACTCCCACTGCGCCTGCAAATGTTTCCCCATTACAACATAAACAAGATGTGGTCATCCAGGCTCTGCTCAGAGACCTCCAGTGAGGAGAAACCCTTTGATCTCCAAAGCAGCCAACTACACTTATGGATAGCTATAATTATTAAGAAATTTTTCCTGACCTCAAGTAAATATATAAATTTTTTTTCTTTGAAACTTTCACAGACTTCTTATTCCACCTCCCTGGTAGAGAGGGGAACAAATTGAAACCTTTTTCATAATAAAGAGCCAAAGACAGTTATCGTGGCATGGAGTCTTCTCTTAGCTTAAACAGCCTGCTCAGCTACTTCAAATGATCCTCATCTGGCATGAAATCCTTACCATTTACCATCCTGGTTCTATCCTCTGGATTATTTCCAGAGCATATCAATATTCTTCCTAAACTGTGGCTCCTAGAACTGAAACTGACAGTATAACATTGCTTTTACCATGATTTTGTGACTTACAGGGAGACTATCACTTCCTGGTTATTGGAAGCTCTGCCTCTGTTGATGAAGTCAAAGATCATAACTTTCTTAGTTACCCTATTGTACTACTTGATCTATTGAGCTTACATTCAAATCTTTTCCCTGACAAATTATTGTCTAGTCATGCCCCATTCCATCTCACAGGTGTGAAATTGGAAATTTCAATAAAGGTGAAAGGAAAATAAGCGGACTTTGTTCACCAATTCTATTGCTGCCACTGGTGAGGGGGAGGAGAGAGAAATGAGGCCCGAGGTTACTTATACAGTGACACTGTATCACTATAATCAAGGAGAGAACTTCTCCCTCAAATTCTCTGTATGGGTGCATAAGGACAAATAGAGAAACAGTTTTCACTTGGATCCTGGCTCACTGCTCTTACTCCAGCCATCCACACAGGGGAAAAGAAAGCTTCTTTTCTTCCCTATGCAATCAATTAAACAACTTTAAATCAGAGATTTACAAATAGAAGAAACTTCTCCTTTTCGTTCAAGACCTGTGAATTCATTGCTATAGGAAGCTTCCTCTGAGGAAACCCTCTTTACCAACACAGAAAATACCTCAAATGCCAGTGGTAGTCTTGGAGAACTGCCTGAGTCAGTGTGAACTTAAGGGACCTAATTTGCCCAAGGTTGCACAGCTAGTATTTCATTTAATTTTTATTTTATTCTTCTCAATTTCATGTGAATAAAAATTTTAACACTTTAAAAAAAATTGAGTTACAAATTCTCTCCCTCCCCTTTCCCCTCCTTGAGAAGGCAAGCAATTTGATATAAATCATATAAACGTGGTCATGAAAAAATCTTCTATATCAGTCACGGGGCAAGAAAAAGAAACAACAGCAGACAATCCCCTCCTCCAAGTATAATAAAGTTAAAATATGTGCTTCAATTTGCATCCGTCCACCATCAGAGGGATAGTGCTTTTCATCACAAGTTCTATGGAATTGTTTTGGATAATTGTATTACTGAGAATAGTGGTTATTCACAGTTGATCATCACACAATATGGCTGTTACTATGTACAATGTTCCCATTTCACTTTGCATCATTTCATTTGAGTCTTTCCATGTTTTATTTTGCCGCCCCCCCTTGTTAGTTCTTAGAGCACAATATTATTCCATCACAATCATATACAACTTATTCAGTCATTCTCCAATTGATGAGCATCTTCTTTAATTCCAATTTTTTGGAATTTGACAGCACAAAAAAAGAGTTGGCATAAATATTTTTGTACAGATAGGTCCTTTTCTTTTTAAAAAAATGTTTTTGAGCTATAAAACTAGTAATGATATTGTCAGGGTCAATGCCCTTTGCACATAATTCCAAATTTCTCACCAGGATGGTTGGAATGATTTACAATTCCACCAACGGTGTATCAGTGTCTCAGTTTTTGCACATCTCCTCTAATATTTGTCATTTTCCCTTTCTATTGTATTGTCAATTTGATTAGGTATGAGATGGTATCTCAGAGTTATTTTAGTTTTTTAAATCAATAGTGATTGAGAACATTTTTTTTTATACAACTATAGGTAGCATTGATGCATTCTGAAAAATATCCTTTGACCATTTATCAATTGGGGAATGATTTGAATTCTTATAAACTTGACTCAATTATCTATACATTTGAGAAATAAGACCTTTTCAAGGGGAACTTGCTGTAATCTCTCCTTTCCTTCCCCCATCCCCCATGCCAAGCAAAGGCAACTTCCAAGGTTTGAAGTACCAGCATAGTAACTCTGTTTTATTCAGTGACAAATTAAGGCAAAACATTTCACAGAACAAAGAAAATCAAAACACAGTGTAACTCATTCATTTAGCAAGTAAGTTCTCGATTCAATCCAAGTACTGCTCCACCCCTGGACAGTACATTCATTTAGTCAGTCAAAGTATCTCTTCTCAAATTGAGAGTAGTTTCCAATCATAAATAAAGTACATTCATTTGGTCAGTCAAAGAGCACAAAAAGTCAAAAATTTCTCACCCCTGGATCACAACTGAATTACAATACCATCCATTAATGCCAAGCACTTCCTCAAAAGGGGCAGGAGAGCACAAAAGGCCATCTACCCTTAAGCTACAACAAGATTAAGATATCATCACAGCATTCAAAACCCTAGGAGAGGTCCTTTCTTCATCTTGCCTCAAGGCAAGTTCTCAGCAATCTCTGTTTCTGGGGAGGCAAAGCCTAAAAAAGTCACAATATGCATTGGCAATGTCCTCATTAATTCACTCTCTGCATGCAGAACAGTCCCAGAACCTCTGAAAGCATCAGCAAGACCCTCTTCCAGGATTTCTGTAAACATACAACAAGAAAATCCTTCTTCAGGGCTTCTGAACCAAATGCAGCGTTCCAAGACCTCCACAACAGCATCACTGTCCTTCACCAGCAGACAAATCTGGCAAAACAACATCAATACAGACAGACAAAATACCAGCATCACCGCCATGCCTCCTCAGTTCTCGGCAGCTCCAGGTGGCAGTTCTTAAAAGTTCTGGGCAGCTCCAACTGGCCCTAAGGAGTCTTTCTCTCAGCAATTCTGGCCCCCAGCAATTCTCTTCTCTGCCTCCATGATACTGCTCCCCAAAAAGTCCTTCTGGCCTCCTCTGCTTGGGCCTTCTCTCTTCTTGGGCTTCTCTCTGCTTGGGCTTCTCTCTAAATCCATGACTCCTCCCAGTTCAGCCCTCTCTCTTCAGGTCAACAAGTCCATCCCACAAGTAGGATTCACAAGCTCTGGGTTTTAACACTCAACCCAAAAACCAAGCCAATACAAGGGGATCTTTAAATTCCATTACCATTGCACCCCCTCCCCCCCATTTGCTCTTTCCCTTCTGATCTTGGCTGCATTGGTTTTGTTTGTGCAAAAACCGTTTAATTTAATGTAATCAAAATTATCCATTTTGTATCTCATAATGCTCTTGAATTCTTCTTTGTTCATAAATTCTTCCCTTATTCACAAATTTGACAACTAAAATAGTTCATGCTCCCCTAATTTGCAAAGTTGGTATTTTCCAAGGACAAAACTTGGTCCCAGGTCTTCCACACTTCAAGACCATAACTCGATCCATTTTACAGGATAGTCTCTTAGTAGACCTTTGAGGTCCTTTAGTTCAAGTTCTTCCTTTTATAAGTGTAGAAACAGACCGAGAAAAATGAAAGGAGAACATAAGATTATAAATATAAGTAATAAATAACATGGGAAGAATGTTATGCCAGGTTCTCTGATGCCAACAGATATAGATCCAGAAGGGACAACAGAAACCATTTAATCCAAACCTCTTATTTCATAGTTGAGGAAATTGAATCCCAAGGAAAATAACTGATTTTCTTGAGATCAAGCAGATATTATGCAACAGAAGGAGAATTTTAACAAATTAGTCTTCTTATTTCAGAGCTACAGTAACATATGACTCCTACATAACAGCACAAATAATCATCTACAATCTCAGCTCCCATCAAAGGGAATTGCTTCTTAAGTTAAATCTTCAAAGGTAGCATGGTATGTGGAAATAACATTAGATTTGGAGTTAAAAGACCTTAATTTGAACCCTGGCTCCAACATTTACTAACTTTATGATCATGAAAATGTTGCTCTACATCTATTATTCTTAGTGTACTCCATCTGAAAAATGAGGACATAACTTTCCTTAAGGAGTTATTATGAAACTTATAAATTAGGAAGTGTTAAGGGCTATATAATTCCTGGGTGATATCAATTCATACAGTTATGGCTAACTGTAATGTTGAGGCTGATATCATAAAATCTATATTCTGAAACTTGTAAACTGAGGAGAAAAGTTTCATGAGGGAAAGAAAAAAAAACTATGTAAATTCTCCTGAAAAAGAGAAAATTGAGGGAGATTACTCTCACTACAACTTGGAATTCCACATTGTGATTTGGTGTTAAATAGTAAACTTCACACCGAGACTTAGCACTAAATATTAAAGTAGCAAGAGTTTTTAATTTAGAAATGACACTATTCTTGACAATAAAATGTTTCTAAGAGATTTATAGACACCCTGCCCTCCCCCCAAAAAAATCTTAGAGTGACTTTGAAATTGACCCGTATCTATTAAGCATTAGACTTTGATCCTCACTGGTTATTAAAGAAAGTAGAAAGCTATTCAAGCTGTAAGGTTCATGATACATGGATCATATATAAAGGGATTACTGTTATATGTATCCAGATATATTTCCTGCATGTATTGCAATGAAAAGTGACCCAGATTCTGTAGCCAATTGTCATGTGTTTAGGTTAGAGAAATACTGTACTTGCAGATTAAAATAAAAGGATATAAAACCAATCCACAGTTTTACATGGTCCAAAGCTGATTTTTAAAAGCAGATTCACTCTTTTAAGATATTTACAAGAACATACAAAATAAAATAAAATAAAAGTGGTGGTAATAAAAATTATAGTTACATTAGTGTCTTCTGAATATTTTAGTATTTATTTTAGAGTATTTAAAATTTTTGAGGGCCAAATTCTCCCCTTCCTTCCAGGACCTCCCCTACCCATTGAGAAGGCAAGGACCATATCAATTAAAAATGTGAAAGCATGCAAAACCTATTTCTATATTACCCATGTGGCAAAATGAAATCAAAATAAAGAAAGTGAAACTGTTAAACTCCCATTTGCACTCAGAGTTCATCAGTTCTCTCTCTGAAAGTGGATAACATTTTTCAGCATGAGCCGTTTGAACCATTTTGCATCATTATATTGATCCAAATAGCTAAGTCTCACAGGTGATCATCATAATGATGTTGCTGTTACTGGGTACAGTGATCTCCTGGCTCTTTTCACTTTGTATCAATTCATACAGGTCTTCTAAGGATTTTCTGAAATTATCCCCCTTGTCATTTCTTATAGCAAAATAGTATTCCATTACAATCTTACACAACTTTAGGCATTCTCCATTTGACAGGCATCCACTCAATTTCTACTTCTTGGCCACAAGAGAAAAAGGGGGTGCTATAAGTATTTTTGTACATATAAATCCCTGCCCTTTTTCTTCTCTCTCTTTGGGTTACAACAGATCTAGTAGTGAGTCAAATTGTATACCCAGTTTTATAGCCTTTTGGGCATAATTCCAAATTGATCTCCAGGATGGTTGGATCACTTCATGACTTTATAGTACATTAGTGTACCAATGTTTCTACATCTTTTCTAGTATTGCCATTTTCCTTTTCTTTTGTGTTACCCAACATAGGAAATTACATAGGAAGTAACATCCCAGAGTTATTTTAATATTCATTATTATTATCAAAAATGATTTTGAATTTTTTTATATGACTATAGTATAGCTTTGATTTCTTTTTCTGAAAATTGCCTATTTGTGTCTTTTGACCATTTATCTATTATTGAATGGCTTCACATTTTTTTTATAAATTTGACTCAGTTCCTTATGTATTTCAGAAATAATTTCATTCTCAAAGAACTTACTATATTTTTTCTTTGCTTTCTCTCTTTCTTTCTAATTTGACTATATTGGTTCACTAGTGCAAAAACTTTTGAATTGAATATAATAAAAATTATACACTATACTTCCTGACATCTTCTCTATCTCTTGTTTGGTTATAAACTTTTCTCTTATGCATGAATCTTATAGATAAAATTTGCTACACTCCTCTGATTAGCTTTTATGTTCAAATCATATACCCATTTTGATGTTATCTTGGTATACAGTTTGAGATATGGTCTACGCCTATTTTCTTTCAAACTGCTTTCCAGTTTTCCCATTTTTGTTAAATGGGGCAGTTAAGTGGTATAGTGAACAGAGAGTGGACCTGGAGTCAGGAAGACCTGAGTTCAAATCCAGTCTTGGAAACCAGCTATATGACTTTGAGCAAATCACTGATTCTGATTTGCCTCAGTTTCCTCATCTGTAACATGATCTGGAGAAGGAAATATCAAATCATTCTAAAACCATCACCAACAAAACACAAAATGGGGTCACGAAGAGTCAGACATGAGTGAAACAACTGAACAACAAGGCGTTCTTGTCCCCAAGGCTTGGATATTTGGGGTTATCAGCTCTATGTTACTATGATCATTTACAACTATGCATTTTGTATTCTACTGATCAATCACTGTATTTCTTAGCAAGTATCAGATCGCTCTCATTATTTCTGCTTTGGAATATAGTTTGAAGTCTGGGACTGAGAGGCCAGACATCTTCCTTCATGTTTTTCCCCCATTCATTCCCTTGATATTCTTCACCTTCAGTCATAGTAGATGAATTGTGTTATATTTTTTCTTGATCTATAAATTAATTTTTGGCAGCTTGCTTGATATTACACAGGATAAGTAAATTAATTTAGGTAGATTTGTCATTGTCACTGTATTTGCTCTGTCTACCTATGAAAAATTAATATTTTTCTAGTTGTTTAAGTCTGTCTTTATTTGTAGAAAAAAGTGTTTTGTAATGGTATTCATATAGTTCCTGCTTTTGTCATTGCAGATAGATTCTCATTATTGTCAGCAATTATTTTAAATGGATTTTCCCTTTTCATCTCTTTCTGTTGTTAATTTGTTAGTAATATATAGAAATACTGTTGATATCGTGGGTTTATTTTATATCCTGCAATTTTGCTAAAGTTGTTCATTGCTTCAACTATTTTTTTAGTTGATTGTCTAAGGTTCTCTAAATATACTATTATAATATCTGCAAAGAATAATAGCTTCATTTTCTTCTTGCCTATTCTTATTCCTTCAATTCTTTTTTCTTGTCTTATTGGTATAGTTATCATTTCTAGTGCAATGTTGAATAATAGTGGTGACAATGTACATTTTTGCTTCATCTTTCATCTTATTGGGGAGGTTTTTTTGTTTATCCCCTTAAAAATAATGCCCAATGATGGTCTTAGATAGATACATGATGTATATAGTACTGGACCTGAGATTAGGAAGGCTAATATTCCTGAGTTCAAATATGTCCTCAGACACTAACTGTGTAACCCTGGGGAAGTCACTTACCCCTATTTGCTTCAGTTTCCTCATCGGTAAAATTAGCTAAACAAGGACATGGTAAGTTACTTCATTATCTTTGGCAAGACAACCCCAAATGGGGTCACAAAGAGTCAGACAAGACCAAAACAACTCAACAAAAATTTACCATTTTAAGAAAAGCTCTATTTATTCCTAGTCTACATATTTTCTAATTGAAAATTGAAGAAAACCTTTTTAATATGTAAATATAACATTTATAATATAAATATAGCTTTTTAAAAGTTTGATTTTGATGGATTTCATAGCAAGTAGTCTGGACTTAAAAAAAATCTGCATATAAATCCCTGTGTGTGTGTGTGTGTGTGTGTGTGTGTGTGTGCGCGTGTGTGTGTGTGTGTATGTGTGTGTGTTTATAATGAATTTGGAGTCAGAGAGGCCAGTACTAAAAGTCTATCAGATACTAATTGTGTGACTTTGGGAAAATCATTTCTCTCCCTTGAATCACAGTTTCTTCATCTTTACGATGAAAGAATTGGTTATGATGCCCTCAATCTGGGATGTGAAGCCGATATATCCTTAGCATTCTACTAGATACGACAGAAAATCTATCCAGATTTATTCATATCTTGTGCAGTTTATATTAAACCAGAGAGCTAGGTTAGAAGATAGTTCCAAGCCTCAGTGAAGTAACTCACTGGTGTAAAAAAAATTGTTATGGCCTTGAAATTATTCTTTTCCCCCGCCCTTAACCAAGGGAAGTCCTTGTGAAATTTGTAGACTACAGGTTTGAGATGTTCTGTTGAGATCCTAACAGTGTCTTTGGAATAGCAGCAGTTAATGGAAGCATCTTCTTTGTGAGCCAAGGATAGACTGTTGGCAATGAGAAGAACCAAATTCAAATCCTATGAAACAACTACCCCATAAATGTTACACCATCCCCTGAAGGGAACATCTTATGGACTCCAGCACAAGGACTTCTAAGAGCTATTATTTACTCCATTATCATATTTGCTTTGTAAGTTTGAGCCCACCTTCCCCTTTGTGTTGTTTGTACTAGTGGCAGAGTGTCAAAGAATCCTGGGAAGTTGTTTTAGGCCAGCTTGGTGGATGAACACCTCTAAAAGCTAATTAACTCTACTTGATTCATGGCTATCAAGTGATAATTACAGGAGAAAGTCTGGTGAGGAGATTTTGTGTGATACGATTTTAGAAATACTAGAACCCTGAGGGACCTGATAGCTCTGGAGACCCAGTCTGCCTCTGTGAATAAACACTTGGATTTGTAGCCCCAAACATGAGGTATGATATGATTAGCCAATACTTTGGGCATTCTTTACCACTGTTAACTCATCTGCTTTTTATTCATTTACATAAAGATCTATGCTAAAAGGTCTTAGTATAAAATGAGATATTGGAAGAAAATATAATAAAGTTCAGAAAGCTTATGGCCAGATGTACTGAGACAAAGAAAACAACGACATCTTTTATAGTGTGCACAATTTCTTCACTATCATTGAAATTAAGAAGGGAATGATGAGAATGAATGGATATCAAGACTGAGGCCCAAAGGTGAAGGATATTGAAGAAGAAATTAAAATTAATGTGGAGAATTATCAAAGGTTCATGTTATTTAAGATATTTTGTATAGGTCAAGGAAGTGTTATTTCTTAGTGAAAAGAAATGAATATCACATGCCTGGTGTTTATTTGCCTTTATTTCAACAAATTTCAGAATCAAGCACTTAAGTAGGTTACAAAATATAAAAGGCAGAAGTAGACCAAAGACTCAGCTGAATGCAGAAATAAGAAGCCCTAGGCAGAACTAGTTCCATTCTTTGGTACTATGATGTAATTGGATTACTGGTTTTTGGATTTAGTTTTCTGGTGTCTAAATAAATGCTTCAGTTCTATACCCTATCTGGAGATTCTGGTATATTTTGCGATTGAACGTCATGCAATACTTATAGTTATAGTCTTTATCATGATCATGGATGCTGTAAATATTGCATTGGTGCTACATAGGTATGGACAGAATTTAGAGTAAGAAGGGATCTTAAAGATCTGACACAATTCTTTAGATCACAGGCCATCAAACTAAGGCCAGTAGATAAAATTCAGACCTCCACCTGTGTTTGTACAGCCTATGAGTCAAGAGTATTTTGCAAGATCGATAAGTAAACTTTATTGTATTTAAAAATAAAAACCAAATTCTTCCCAGATAAGCTCTGGGGGTAGGCAAGATTTAGCCTACCAAGAGTTTCCCGCCTTTACTCTAGATCAGCGATTCTCAACCTGTGGGTCACGACCCCTTTGGGGGTCAAACAACCCTTTCACAAGGGTCACAGGGGTCGCCTAAGACCATCAGAAAACATATATTTCCAATGGTCTTAGGAATCAGGAATACTTCTCCTCTATTCATCTCCAGGCGGGTCCGCCCACATGCAGATACGCCCATATATGAGTATTAAAGGGTCATAGCATTAGGAAGGTTGAGAACTACTGCTCTAGATAGTCAAATACAATATACACAGCTTTAAAATTGAAGAAATGGTAGATGAGAGGTCTATCAGAGAGTCAACTTAAATCAGTAATAATAAATAGAATTAATGTAATTTTGCAAATCATATTTAATTAAAATGTTTGATAAATGTTTTCCCATCTCATAGTAGAACGTAGAGAGAATGTTTTGGTTTCTTTTTGTTTGTTTGTTTTGTTGGATAAAAGTGAACTTAATCATTATTGGAGTTTTTAAAGAAAAAATCACTTGGCTAATCATCCTTCTTTTGGGTGCTTTTTCCTTAAAGATTAAATTAAGGAAAAGCTTATTTATAATTTTAAGTAAAGCATGATTTAAAGAGGAATTACTGTGTAGTAGAAAGTTAGTTGGGTTAGAATCCTGCCTTTGACACTTGGGTAAGTCGCTTAGAATCTCTGAATCTAAATTATGTATTCTGTAATATGAACATAATAATGATATTAATAATCTTTCCCATTAATAATAATTCCCATAAGGAAACAATTTTGCAAATCTTAAAGTTGTGGCGTATACTTATTTATCCTTAACTCCCAAAGAGAACCAATGACATTAGGAGGATGATGGCTTGATTTGCAAGTGAAACAGTTTTAAGTGAGGCAGGTCTGTGCAAAGTGAACAGACTTATTCTCTCCTCCAGGGTCATCTGAGTCCAGTGGCAGGGTGATTGAAGGGTGATTGAAGATGACCCCAGATGCAGTGGGAGACCTTCATCTTTTTAAGCTAAGGTCTTTCCCAGGTCTCAGGCAACACCCATTCAGTGATTCAAGGCTAGGTAACAAATAAGGCAACAGATGGCCTTGTCTGCCTATGCCCCCCAAGAAAACTACCAACAATAAAAATAAACAAACAAACAAAAAACAAAATCAAACTGGGAGGGAAGACCCTCAGAGTTCATGGCCAGAACAGAAGCAATCACTATTTAGAGCCATTAAAACCTCAAAACAACCACCAAGTGAGCCTTGGGAAGGATCCTATTAATGGTCAGGGAGATTCAGACTGATTTGGGTTTAAGCCATGGTCAAATAACTCCACTTCAATCTCAATGAACTTTATCAAAGTTTTGTTTTCCAGAGCTCTATTTCAAGAAATTGTGAATTAAATTTTATGGGACAAAAGAGTTGATTTTCCCAGTTTTTTTTTAATGATGGAATGAGTAAGTAGGCAAGAGAAAAAAAGCCCCCAAACCATGAGAGATCTTGAGAGGTTTCAGCAATCAAAATTTATATTCCTTTGGGAAGAGCACCCTCATGTGAAGGTATGATTCCTCATCTGAACTAAAAGAGAGGAGGGAGGAAGGAAGGTAGGAAGAAAAGGAAGAAAGGGGGAAAGGGAATGAGGTAGTCAGAGAGGGAGGAGGAAGGAAGGATAGATAGCTAAATATAGATATATAGATTACAGATATATATGCACAAACATCCATATATACATACATATATGTGCATATATTTATGTTTATGCACTCATGTAAATATGTCTATGCATATGTATGTATATATATGCATATGTGTGTATGTGTGTACGTGTGTGTGAATATGTATGTGAGCTGCTATTTTCAATTATTAAACATAACATGATTTATTCTAATCAGTGTGGTTTTTCAAATATAATTTCCTTGTTATAAATTCATTTATCTTGTTCACCTTTACTCAAATATATCTTATATAGTAAAAATTTATTCAGTTGTGTCTGACTCATTGTGACTCCATTAGAGTATTTTTGGCAAAGATACTGGAGTGCTTTGCGATTTCCTTCACCAACTCATTTTAGATGCAAAGGGGGTTCAGTCACTTGCATATCATCATCACACAGCTAGTTAGTGGTCAGTTGGAGCCAAGAAAGTGTTACTAAAGTTAAACTCTCAGATGTGACATGCTTAAGTCAATCATATTTCTCTTTTTTTTTGGCTTTTTTTTGGGGGGAAGGCAGGGTAATTGAGGTTAGGTAACTTGCCCAAGGTCACACATGTTCAGTGTCTGAGGGCAGATTTGAACTCAGGTCCTCCTGACTCCAGGGCTGGTGGTCTATTCACTGCACCACCTAGCCACCCCAAGTCAATTATATTTCAGTCAATGATATTTGATGTCATAAATATAAATTGTAAGGCTGGTCTAAGGAGATATGAAAATCATTTGTCATAAATCTATGCTATGTTAGGATGAAAATGGCTTTTGTGACATAGGTAAATGTATGTCATTTTAAACAAGGGTATATCACAGTATCCTCAAACTGGTTATCAAGAGCCTATATTTAAATTTTCGTTGTGTACATTCACAACTTAGAGATGCAGAAAGAATTGTACTGTGAGTCCTAGTCCCCCAAAGCACCAGACTTCCTCCTGTTTAGGAAGGAGCCAAAAGGAGAGGGAATCTTATAAGGCAGAGATATTCCAATGGAGTTTCAGATGCTAGAATAGAAATAAACTCCATTGAGGTATTTACTTTTTTCTCCCCTAGGCTAAAAACAACATAGAGCACTATTTTGTTGTCTGGTATAAGGGTAGGCCACCCAAACACTTGAATTAACTACTTCTTCACTCTCCATCCCCCGTTGGTAGGGAAAGCTATCTGCAAGGATGAGGTCATGTAACACCTGTCATGGTAGCATACCTGAGGCCTGTTGTTGCGAATAATTTTAAAGGCCTAATCACATAGTATAATGACCTCTCTATTTATTTAGCAATAAACTAAAGCATATCATTCATAACAGCATCCTTAAGCAAAGCATATCATCTATCTATTTATCTATCTATCTATCTATCTATCTATCTATCTATCTAATCTCCTAACAGTCAGTATATCAATTATGGTGCATAGATATATCATTGCATTCAGTATAATTCCCCCAAATACTTGTTTACACAATTAGGGGCTCCCAGACTAGGGTCTTCCCTATCACAACACATCCTTAAGTTGTAGCAGAAAGTACAAATACCATCCACCCCTAGGTCACAGTAAGTCACAATCTCTTCAATCAATACTCAGTGTTCAATTAAAGTCCTCTTTCATCTTGACTTGAGGCTTACTTCTAAACCCCATGGCTGCTCTTCTGTGGGACAACTGCTCTCAACTCTCTCCTGTGTTCACACACAGGCAGTTCTCTGCTCCTGCTCCCTGTCTCAGCTCATGGGTACTGCTCCACTTTAAGCCCTTCTTGCTTTTCCCTGAGAGCAGGCTCCAAGGGGCTCCTACCCTTCTGTTTCTAGCTTCTCTTTCTAGCTTCTGTTTCTAGGAAAACAAAGTTTAACAGGGACACAGCAATAGTTATTCACATTACCAGTACCATCATCTCAATTCACTTTAACAGCTCTTAAAAGAGGCTTAAGTGAAACCTTGTTCCCATGGGCTGATCTATGCTCTTCAGCTCAATTTACTCATAAAGACCACAGACAAGGCTTGTGTCTGTGAAATTAGCTCAGACCAACAGACAGGGCTTCTGTTTGAGAAATTAACACAGAACACTGATATAATGAACATTTTTTTTTGTTAGGCTCCCACAAGCAAATTCTTCTAGTCCACTCATGCTTGCTTTTCTCTCTAAACTCTCTTTTCAGCTCTGTTCCTCTCTCCCAAACAATACAATATGTAGAGTTTCCAATCAAAGACTCTTGATTCAATCAAAGACTCTTGGTTCAGCCAAAGACTTTTGATTCAATCAAAGGTAAAACCCAATGAAAGGCATTTGATTGCATAAAACTCAATCCTGAAAAACAGCAAAAAATCCAACTTTGCTTGCAGTTACAGGTCAAGAGGAGTGAATAGAAGGACAAGCAAAGATTAGGCAACTCCTGCCTTCAAAAGATTCTAGACCAGAGGAGTGACTGCTTTTGTTTTTCTTCCTTTCGACTTCACTCCTGCCTTAGCCCTATATCCATGCAGGTAGAGAAGATATCATGAAATTAACTTTCCTACACTTGGATACATTTGGGGGAAGAACAATATGCCAGATTTTGAAGTTTATAGGGTCTCCCTGGGTGAAGATGCCGCCCAGAGATCTTTTTGTAAGATGCATTCCCTGGACTGTATCAGAAATCTTACGTCAATAGGAGAGCCAGGGTTACACTAAGGAGATATGCTTTTTCCAGGCAACTGTTTTTCTGGGAAAAAAAAAGGTATAAATGACACATTTTTAAGTTTAATCTCATTATTAACATTTTATTCTTTATTTTATTAAGTCCATAAACATGACAAAAAAAAACCCAACCCAAACCCTCACCTGTTTCTTACAAAAACTCATACAGTATTTACAATTTATTTATTATCCTATAATATGGAGTAGCCAAAGACAGTCTTTTCTCTTTGAATTAGAAATTTCACAGTCTTGATGATTCACTCTATTTGTGAAAGGCAGAGCCAGCTTTACTCTTCTATGTGGTTCCATGCTCATTTTCAGCATTCCTCCAGCCCTGCATTCTCGGTCTCCTGTTTTCTTGATCTTTCTCTACTCCCGATCCTCTGTTGCTACTTAAACATACCTGTCTTGGCCTACCTGTTTCCCCAGGCCTCTTCATTCAGTCAGTCAACCAATAAATTTGTTTAGGTACTATTGTGGGGATTGAAATTGTCCAGCTTATAATAAAAGAGACTGAGCCTGATCTCTGAGCCAGTGTACTTTATTAAAGGGGTAATGGTCCTCTCTAATAAAGTGCACCTCAAATCTCCCTCACAATCTGAGAAGTTTCCTTATTCCAGGGCCTTATTTTTATAAGGCTTGATACCAGATTTGATATCTGAATATTCTAAGGAGACTATAAAAAGTTCAGAATCCCATTGGTTAGCAGATCTTGCTTCATAAGCCAAAAAATGGTGCATCACATCAGCTAGAAATGATCTGTTGTCAGAGAAGTGTGTGTGTGTGTGTGTGTGTGTGTGTGTGAGAGAGAGAGAAAGAGAGAGAGAGAGAGAGAGAGAGAGGTCATGTAAAGCATGGGGCATCTTCATTGACTAAGGTATCATAATATCTTTATCTACTAACATTTGAAAAAAGAGAATGATCCAGAAGTACAAAATAAGTTGGGGGAATTTCTGTGTCATTTAGTCACCTCTGCCATGCTGACCTTGGTCATTCTAACAAGGAAAAACAAGTGGGAAGGACCTCTTCTTCTTGTGACTATGCAAGTGAACTTCTAATCCACTGTTCACAGCTTTGGGATCTAATATACAGAATGTATATTCACTACCTCTGTGGAGTCAAATCAAATTAACTGATACTGAGTGGAATAGAGCAGGTGTCCAAATGAATTATTTCTCACACAATTATGTGCCAGGGGGATTTAAAAAAGAGGCAAAAGATAGTCCCTGTCCTCAAGGAGATTACAGTTTAATGGGGGAGATAACAAGCAACAAATCTACAATTGAAGCTTTATACAGGATTAATGGAAACATTAGCAGAGGGATGGCACTAGAATTAGAAAAGGTTAGGGAAGACTTCCTGTAGAAGATGGAGTTTAGTTGGACTTTGAAGAAAGCCAGGCAAGTCAGTATAATGGGAAGAAAGTTCTAGGAAGGAAGAATGACCAGAGAAAATGCCTAGACCAGAGATATAAAGTACAACCAACATATCCATTTGGGACTGTTGCATCTACCTCTTCTACCCCATGTCTTCTCCTTCTTTCCTCCTCCCTCCTTTGGCTTATGTGGATTCCATTGACCTTTAATATAAGTATCACTTCTGGTCCATATTGGCTGTCACTGTACTCAGGTCCCCTAAATCCCCCCTGTGATACCTTCTCTGTACTTGCACTCCCCCTTGGAAAGAAGCAAGTCCTCAGTACCGAGTGTGCCAGGAATATTATATAAATTAGGCCCGTTGCTTCTTGTTGGAGACTAGATTGTTGTAACCTTAAAGGAGAAGTAAATTTGTTCTCATAATTCATACAGTTGATAAGTAAGATCAAGGAGAGGAAGTTGGAGAAATAGTTTTAGTTTTTATGAATAAAAATGTGCAATGTAAAAATGCCTATTAATTAGAAATATTCTGAATGAAAATGTACTATCTTGGGAGGGAAGGAGCTCCCCTTGGTTGGAAATTTTCATGAATACATTTGAATATCTTTTTTTTCAGGTATGTTGAAAAGGGAATTCTTTCAGACAATGGTCGGATTATACAGTTTCTATAATCTCTTCTATCTGAGATGCAATGATTAGCTTGACCATCCTTCTTCCTAAGATGCTTCATATATGCACATATATCCCAACAGGAACAAAGAAAAATTATGTGTCTGCTGTGAAAATATCTAAATATTTTATTTTTCTTTAGTTCAAGAGATGACCAGTGAATAATACATACATACAAACATACATACACACACACACACACACGTACACACACGTTTTTGTTTCTGATTCATGCCTTCCACAAGTATGTCAAGACACTGGACAAACTTGTGTGAAGAAATTTCCAATGAAAGGGAGGTCTCACTCAATCATAAATTAGCTCATTCCAGTTTGGAATATTTCCACTTGTTAGCCCCCATAATAGTGGCTACAAACAATAGGGCAGCTTACCCTTTGAAAATAAGCATATACACACACATACACACACACACACACACACACACACACACACACACCTATACATTCACTTTGATTTTTCTTATTCATTGTACCTTCTCTTTAAATCAGAAAACAAGATATGTCTTTTCCAATGTCCTGAAATTTTTAATGTCTTCCAATGACCGCCATGCATTTAATGGGCACTCAATAAATCCTATGTAATTATGATTCACTCTGTTAATTTTCATCCCAAGTTTCTATGAAATGTGTACATTTTCCACTGCAATATTTGTAGATTGTAATTACCTCTGAACTCTAAATTTAAAAATGTTTAGATATTTCTTATACTGAATGAGTTCCATTGAATGAATTGTCATTAAGTAAAATATGATTTTCTTGTGTTTTCATTTTGACTTTCCATTTGATCAAATAAATATATAATAGGTCAATAATATTGGTCTCTGGCCATAACAAATAATCCTTTTCATGGTTAAGAAAAGACAACTTCTGAGAAAGCTCCCAAAGCTCTGTATCAGTTCTTTCAAATATATTTGTAAGGGACAGTTGGTGTAATGGATAGAAAGGAGGTCTTTGGAGGTACGAAGACCTGGGTCTGAGTTCTGGGCTAACACGTACTTACCTTGAGATACTGTTAAGTCAAGTAGTCTCTTCATGCTTAAGGTACTTCTCTAAGGTTTTAAGTTAAATAGAAGATGCCAACCGACATTGGTAAAGGGAATTGTTTCAACCAGGATTTCTGTATGCCATAAAAGAACCATTCTAGTTCTTGTCTCTGACTTCTTAAATCAGGAATAATTATGATTTCTTTGTTCCCCTACTACAAAACTACAAAACAGATGTTATCCTTTGTTGCACACATGGAAGTTTGAGGTTACCAAGTTAATAATTGTTCATGACACATTTTCTCCCACTGTTTTTGGTTTTGTTTTGATGATAAATGTTATAACTCAGCATTTTCTTTTTTTTAGAGATCCCATCCTTTAGCTCTCTTTGTCCTCATAAAGGGGTTTCTTCTTCTGTCTGATTATAATTATTTCAAAGTAGGACAGAGGATTCTGTGCTTATTTTAACTCAGCATATACACATATTCCTATTATTCACTTTCTACCAAATGCCTAACTTTAAGAAGTCCTCTCTTCATTTCTCATAAAAGGAAACTTATTACTCACTTGGACCAGGCCCTAAAAACACAAACACTAAATTGTGTCAAATGCCTGAAAAAAAAATATCTAAAATCCTTAGCCAGGTGTATCTGTAGGAAGGTGGCCTGGTTTAGCCAAAAGCCATAGTCTGTATCACATTCCCCAGGAAAGGGAACATTTAGGGAAGGGAGATAATGTGACAATAATACCACAGATAAAAACCAATTTTTTTTTGCTACTTATTTAAAACAAGAAAGAAATATCGTGACTCAAAGTAGCTATGTTCTTACTGCAACTACCTTTCTATAGACAGACTGTCCTAGGCAGTGTGAGAAAATCTACAGGCATTTCCAGGTAAGACCCATCTTTCTCCCCTCTCCTCCCTCTTTTGACTAGGATTATTTTCCTTGAAAGTAAATAAAATCATTCTTACAACATGATTTGACCCTCCTTGCCTCCATTGAGGCAGTATCCCAGTCACCTAGGAGCATTAAAAGTCCAATTCATGTGGAATCTGGACGCTTCCATATTGTGGGATTTCTGAAGACCACATTTGTCACCATACCCTGCCCTGCCAACCATCTGTTTCCACACAGAGATGAAAAGGGCCATGTTGAG
The DNA here is from genome assembly GCA_028627135.1 of Pseudochirops cupreus. Taxonomy (NCBI): domain Eukaryota; kingdom Metazoa; phylum Chordata; class Mammalia; order Diprotodontia; family Pseudocheiridae; genus Pseudochirops; species Pseudochirops cupreus. The sequence goes on along the minus strand of CM053580.1, from coordinate 229,957,834 downwards.
AACAGCTCATTGCCACCATATCCTGGGTGTATATTCTTGCTGTTATAACAAAAAGAACCTTCCTTTGTTGACTATTGAGTGACTTGGAAGAGTCTCATTTTGTTATCAACACCAAACTTGAACTAAGAGAATGCTGTGGTTGGGCCTGCCTCTAGCAAAGGACCTATGCTTGAACTCCTTCCCTGAAGAGTTTTTGCTCATTTGAATTTGCTTAGTCAGCCCTACCACAGCATGTAATAATAACAGAGCTGGGGGGACAGAAGATAAAGTACTAGATCCCATTTCAAAGAGACCTGAGTTCAAATCTGTCTGTAAACTCTTTCTAACTGTGTGACCCTGGAAAGTCACTTAATCTCTCAGCCTCAGTTTCTGCCTCTGTCAAATGGAGATAATTGTACCTACCTCCCAAGGTTGAGAATCGAAATTAAAATCTTATTTTGTGAAGTAGTTTGCAAGTCTCAAAGTACTGCATAAATGCTGCTATTATTTTTATTATTATAAACACTGTGTGTGAACTAATGGAGAAGTCATAGCAGTAACAGCTTATTATTTTTTTTTTGGTCCTTTCAAACTTTCAATACTATATTCTCACCAAAACATGCCAATTCTATTCAGTTTCACATTAATCAGTCAGTCAACAAACCTTTTTAAAGCACAGGTTATATGCCTGGCATTATCCTATGAGCTAGGAATGCAAATGAAGCAGAAAGGCAGTCCTTGACCTTTAGGAGCTATTCTAATGGGGAAAGATAACAGATAAAAAGGAATTGAAAGGCTGGAGCTGCAAAGATACCAGCTGAGTTGGAGTAAGATGCTAAAGTCTGTGAGTGCAGTCTGGAGAAGAATGAGGCAAGAATGGCCTAAATATCTTTTTTACTTCTATTTTATCTTATTTTTTTGCTTTTTGGAGTGGGAAGGCAGGGCAATTGAGGTTAAGTGACTTGCCCAATGTCACACGGATAATTTTGTGTTAAGTATCTGAGTATCTGTGTTAAGTATCCTCCTGACTCCAGGGCCAGTGCTCTATTCACTGCGCCACCTAGCCATCCCGTAAATATCTTTTTAAATAGAAGTTCAGGGAGGAGCTCCCCAAATTGAAAGGGCAGGGGGCAGGATATATTCAATGTGTAATTTCCAGAACTTCAGCAAGCTTCCAGGATGAAGAGGTTTCAGGGGCATGATAGAAAAAGTCTGGAGCACAGTCTTGAGAAGACTGAGATCTTTAAAATGCTGCCCAAAGGATTGATAAAGATATACTATGCAAAAAAGAGAGTTGTATAGAAAAATAAATCTTGCTTTCTTAGCTAAACAAAAACATTTCCGTTTCATGTATTTCCATTATTTGATGAGAGTTCTACAATAGGAGGTGGAAGACTGTTGGGGTGGGGGTGGAGAATGTTAATCCCAAATACAGAATGAAGTTATCCAATGTTTTTCTGGCTTACCTTTCATTTTAACCAGTGTCACTTTAGACATTGACTATACAGCATGAGTGAGAAAGTCTACATATTATATAGTGAACAAATGGAAAATTTGGCAGATATAACTGATTTGAATGGAATGTAGGGTCAATGTTTATTCCAAGGAAAGGAGTGAAGAACAGGGGGATGAAAATGTGTTTTTGAAGAAAGAATGCTGGGTTTGGCATCAAAGGATCTGAGAAGTTTACTTATCTGAAGAATGAAGAGGTTGGACTAGCTGACCTCTAAGGAATCTTTTAAGTTATATATCAATAGAGGGAAAAGTCAATAATGTGACAATTTTACATTCTTTCCCTACAAGTTCCTTACAACATACAGCTTCCTAAATGCAGCCTTTCCAGTGGTAAATAAATGATCCTGGTTTGACTTTTCTTCCATTGGGTAACAGCATTAATTTAAAAGTTGGCAATACATATCAAAGACTATGCACTACAGAACAGGTATTGATCTGCATTGTTAGAGGGTATTCCTAACCACTAACTCCCTATACCAATGAAATCACAAATCCGGAGGTAAAAAAATGTACCTTGCAGCTTACTTTTTTGTCACAGACCTGTGCATCAGGTCCTAAGATAATAGCAATATTTCTATTTTACGTGTAAGGAAATAGGCATTTACTATTCAGCTACTAAGTTTCAAATGTTTACTGACTGCATCAAGGCCCAGAACATCATAGGTCCTTCTCAACAAGATTCTTGATTATTCATGAGATCAATTCAATCCTTGCAACACATGTCATTTAAAATCAAACAAAAAAATAATTCTTCCATGATCTCCTTGCCCTCTGTGATGCCCTTGAGACTCAGAAGTCTCACTCATTGGATTTTAGTATCAGATGAATAGTAAGATATCCTTTATGAACAAGCAGCTAGATGACTATCTGGCTAGAGTCAGTATTAGGATTTTTAAAGTATTTCAACAAGACTCTTTAGTGAAATGAATGTAATTTTAGAAACTAAATTCTGGCTCCACAGAACACAATGCATCCTCTGGAGGAAAGCCCTTCCTCAGCGCTCATGCTGTGAAAAGGATGAATCCACGTATGCCTGGGTCAAATCCCAGAAAAAGTCCTTAGACTAAAGAACTGAGTTGAATGATTCTGAGGCGAGAAATATTATATAAAATATATTCAAGCATTTCAGTCCCATTGCAAACCTGGGCATATATTTGTCAATTGAATTTTAACTACATTAAATGATGGTATAGTATTTAAAGTGCCTATTTTCCTTTAAATGCAAGCAATTAGATAACTCCAAAATAATTTGCATTCAGAATACTCAGAAGAGAACAGGAATCACTACTTGTATTAAGTAAAAATGCATCAAAAGAAATTACCTTCTATTTTAAACATGGGGGAGGGAGGATTTAAGTCAAGAGCTTAAAAAGTGACATATGCAATTTTAGTTAAATATTGTATATTTTTGATGAAATGGTTTCCATATATTAATTTTTAATGACCTATCCATGAGAAATTTAATACATAGAGTAGTAACTGATTATAAATCCAAGACACAAGCATTACCATTGCTTCCATAAAACCTCTCTAAAGGAGTTGCTTTGGGAATTCTAAGATCAGTGTTGTTTTTTGTTACAGCATATTGGTTAAGTACTTTGCAAGGATAGGCCCATGACACATCACAATAAATAAAGCCACAAGCTCTTAAACATTGGAGAATTGAGATTATAAAACAATTAAAATGGAAATAAACATGTGCCACATCTGAACAAAGGGCCTATGGAGAGTTCTACTGCAAGCCAGTATTGTCCTGAAATATAAAACATTGAACCAGTATCTCCCAGGGTGAATGCTCCATTCTGAGATTCAGTTCAGCCTGTTCTAAAGCACTGTTAACTCTTTCAAGCACCAAGGGAAGCATTTCATGCATCAAAGCTGTAGTGTAGAATCTTGATTAACCATGTTAATGACTATTAGGACTCTAAGGGTCAATCTCACTGAGTGATGGCTAACCTATCAGTCTTCCTCCAATTCATTAAAACCAGACCTAGAGAGGAAATGGAAGGTGGAGACTGGAGGGTTTAGGGAGGAATATTATCATCCAGCTACTTCCAGAACAATTTTTGAAGGGGAAGATGAAGTAATACAAGGAAGAGATCACATTAGTAGTACTGCAGTCCAGACAAACTAACAAATTAAACAGTTAACGTGGTGTTCATTAATTGAGTTTCTACTATAATTAGCAAAGTTACCGTGAGCTATTTGAGCTGGTCCATATTTCCCACCCAACTATTGGTGCTACCTAAGAATATTTTTTTGGACCAATTAAAGTGTAGAACTAGAATCCTATACTGTCTTATTGCTTCCCCTCCAAATATTCATGCTATGCCCACCACACATGGATTAAATTCTTCTACTTTTCTCTTAATCACATTTCTTCAATTTGCCTCCATTCTCCAATAATGCACACAATTTGAGAAAGTTGGAACTGCAAGAGACCTCAGAGATAATATATTTTAATCCATAAATCCACAATCCCATCTACAACACCCCTTGCAAATAAATGATCTTCTTTGTTTTCTTAAAGATCCTCACACTGGAAAACCTACTCCTTCCTGAGACAACCCATTTTGCTTGTAGAAAGCCATGATAGCTTCATCAAGGGCAGGTCAAGCAAGACTTTTTTTATACAGAACTAACAAACTGATAGACCTATCTTCAGAATTCTGAAGATACTTTACCTAGATATTAGCAAAGCATAGAGTAGATTATCTCAATGAGAAGAGCTAGAGTCAGAAGATCTTTGTAAAAATCTGAACTTTAATGCTTACTACCTATATGATCTTGGGATATAGAATAAACTTTTGATATATAAAGACCTAACAGGAATAAACAGGTTTTACTTATTAAGAGTTATGCAAGGATATGTAAATTATATATGTATATTCTATAATAAGCAATATGAATATTAATTCATTTACACTTCTCAGAGAAAACAAAGTTAAAACAAAACCCTTGCAGTTACAGTATTCTAAGAAGCAAGAAACAAAACTGTATCCTTGTATCCTAATCCAAAAGGGGGTACACAAATAGATAAAGACAAGACATTATTGAAAGCACTATAAAAGTTAGTTTGGTGGGCAATACCATAATAGTCCACTTAGGTGATTTTCCAAACTTCAGTTAGGTCATATTTTTACCATTTCATAACTCTTGAGTTGATTTTGTAAATTCAAGCAGCATCTTTTTTTTTTTAAAGAAAAATGTTTTTTTATTTTAAATTTATTAATTTATTTTTACCATTTTTTAAATTTTGGAGCTTTGAATCTCTCCTCTCCAACCACATCTCTTCCACCTATTGGAAAGGTAAAAATGTAATGTTGATTATACATGTGAAAAATCATGTTAACATCATGGTAAATAGAAAGAAATACAAGTAAAAAAAAATGAAAAAAGTGAAGAAAGTAAGTTTCAATCTTCATTCAGACTCCATTATTTCTTTCTCTGGAGGAGGATAGCATTTTTCATCATAAGTCTTTTGGAATTTTCTTTAATTGTTGTTTTGCTGAGAATTGCTAAGTGTTATCACACAATATTGCACTACTGTGTACAAAAATCTTCTGGTCCTACTCACTTCACTTTGCATCAGTTCATAAAAATCTTCCCAGGTTTTTCTGAAACCACTCTGCTCATCATATCTTATAGCACAATAGCATTCCATCACTATTACATACCACAACTTGTTCAGCCAATCCCTAATTGGTGGGTATCTACTCAATTTCTGATACTTTGTCACTTCAAAAATATATATTTTTGCCATAAATATTTTTATACATATGGGATCTTTTCCTTTCTCTTTGATGTTTTTAGGATGCAGTCCTAGTAGTAGTATTTTGGAGTCAAAGGTGATGGGCAATTTTATAGTCCTTTGAGCAAAGTTTGAAGTTGCTTCCAGAATCATCAGATAAACTTTATCAATGGTATATTGATGTCCCAACTTTTCCCTTTCCCTTGAAGCTTTTTTAAAAATATAATATTAGCCAATCTGAGGTGTGAGGTGGTACTACAGGGTTTTAATTTGCAATAATAAATTTTCAATAGTGATCCTGAGCATTTTTTCATATGACTATACATAGCTTTGATTTCATCTTGAAAAAACTGTTTGTTGCTCTCCTTTGACCATTTAGCAATTGAAGAATGACTTCTATTCTTATAAAATTGATATAGTTATTTATATATTTGAGAAATGAGGCCTTTATCAGAGACACTTGCTGTAAAAAGTATTCCCAGTTTCCTGCTTTAGTTTTAATCTTGTGCATGTTTTCTTTGTTCAAAATCTTTTTAATTTAAATATAATCAAAATTTAATATACTGTAATGCCTCCTGTCTCTTCTTCATTATCCATAAATCTAACAGGTAAAATATTCCATGTTACCCTAACTTGTTTATCATTTCAATCTTCATGTCAAAACCATATAGCCATTTTGACCTTAACTTTGTATATGATATGAGATTCCAATCTCCACCTAGTTATTGACAAATGGCTTTCCAGTTTTCCTAATAATTTTGTCAAATTTTAATTTCTTACACAAAAAGCTTGGGACTTTGAAAACACTAGACTACTATGATCATTATTCATTGTGTATGGTGTGACTAACATATTCTACTGATCAATCACTCTATTTCTTAGCCAGTAGAAGATTGTTTTTCTGGTAACTACTTTGTAATGAGGTGAGAGATCTGCTACTGCTGTGCCTCTTTCCTTCACATTTTGTCCTTGATCCCTTTGATATTCTTGACCTTTTGTTCTTATAGATGAAATTTGTTATGACTTTTTCTATTCCAGACAGATTAATAAAAGAGTTAACCTGGTGTTCATTGATTGCTCTAGAGAATATCTTTTGGAAGTTAATTGGTATGGCATTAGATAAGTAAATAATTTAAGCAGAGTTTTTGTTTTATTATATTGATTTGGTCTAACCATAAGCCCAATACTATCTCTCCAATTGCTTGGCTCTGTCTATATTTGTATGGGAAAGTGTTTTGTAATTGTGCTCATGTACTTCCTAGGTTTATCTTGGCACATAGACTCCCAAGTATTTTATATTGTCTGTAGTTATTTTAAGTGGAATGTCTATTTTTCTTTCATGCTGCTGAATTTTCTTGCTAATAGAGAGAAATGTCAATAATAGTTGAGTTTATTTTTTCTCCTAGAACTTGCTGAATTTGTTTCAGTTAGTATTTTATGTTATCTTTTTTCCAAAATTTTATTTTAGACTCAAATGCCAGAACACAGATGCAGAATTGAGAAAAGAAACAAACAAAAATCTTATCATAAACTTAAATATTGAAACTTAAATACAAAGTTAGAAAAAAAGCATGTCATGTGCATTGCAGAACATAACAGAGGATTCGAAATATGTAACAATAAATTTTCATTTCAAGAATACCAGTATGATAAATAATACTTGCTATGTTGGGAATTGTCCATCTTTTCTTTCTTGTGAGTTTTCTTTTGTTCTCTGTTGTTCACTTTTTAACTTTGTTCTTTTTTCCCCTCCCTCCAACCTTCCCCCAGAAGGTTACAACAAAGTTTAGATATTGTAATAGCAATCAGTTTAGCAGATACTTAGCACTTAGTAACTTGGGGCTAAGTATGGAAGGTGTGAACTCTGTCCCACTGTTGAGAAGGCATGGACTCCCCTGTTGATGTGGAAGAAGGGAATTGGCTGAGACAGGAGGCCAGTGTGTGTATATAAGCAAGAATTCCAGAGACAGAGAGATAGAATTGGAATGTTGCTCCTGGTGAAGGAAGAATCATGGAGACTGAAGCTGGGACTGAAGAGAGAGAGAGAGAGAGAAAGAGAGAGAGAGAGAGAGAGAGAGAGAGAGAGAGAGAGAGAGTGAGAAAGGGGGGGAGGGGAGAGAGTTTCTCTCCCAGCATCTAGAAGCTGACTGAGAACTGAGATGGAGTTTTCCTGAGATCAGAATCTGGTGAAGGCCACCTGGAAGGCTGAGAGGGCTTGCCTGGAAGGCCACCTGGAAAGATAATATTTCTTCTGGGTCCTAGGGCCAGCTGAAGGGCTGGAGGACTGAAGAAGCATGACCAGGATAAGACTTCATTTGTTCCTGGCCTGGCTAATCCTTGAGTTCCAGGCAAGAGAAGTGGTGAAGAGTTTGAGATGTGCTGGACCCTGTGAACTTCAGGGTGTGCCAGGGACTGCCCTGAGGACTGGACAAAGACCTGGGAGCTGTGTATCTCTGAGGATTGGATGAGGACCTTGGAGCTGTCTGCTTCTGAATCCAGGTGACTGGTGGATTCAGGGGGGAGCCAAGACCATGGAAGGGGATCCAGGGAATCAGAGAGACCACCCAGAGTCAAGATGAAGAAAAGGCCTCCCCTTGGATGAAATTGAGGTTTCCTGGACACTGAGGGGTGGAGGGTTTGTGTGGTTTTCTAATGACTGTATTTGTGCTTAATGATATTTAGTAATTCTGAATCTAGAATAATGACTGATTAAGTTGATGGTTGCCCCATGAGTGGAAGTTTGAGTATTGTATTGTGAATTGACTGAATGATTAAGTCAGGAGGGTTTCTGACTTTGGGAAACCAGATGATTATTCTTTTTTTCCTTGTTCTAAATACTGTGGCCAGTGTAGTGAAAACTGTGTGGTCATTTTCTGTGATAAGATGTAATGTTGTGAATATTATATTGTGATATATTGTGAATGTTTGCCTTGATTTGTAAGGGAATAAACAGAGTGTTCACTGTATTGTGCAATATGAACACTAAAAGCTGTTCACAGTAGCATTCTTTTGGTAATTTGCTGGTGCATGGCATTACAGAAATATTTCTCGATAGCTATAAATATATACATAAACATATACATATACAATACATATATAGACATATACTTCCCCAAACCTATTTAACTCCTAATCTTTGTTTTTATGTATAATTATATCTCTTGTTTCCTAGCTCTTCTGCCTCCTCTAACTTACTTCTACCCACTACCTTGCCTTTCTATAACTTTCCTATCCCCCTCCAAGGGTCCCTCCCATATCCTCCCATTCCCCTAAATCTAAACACCCTTCTACATCCTTATTTACCTCTTCCCTCACTCTCCCCTCTAAAGATCTCTCACTTGTCCTCTCTCTGCTCCATATGCCCCTACCATTGTATTTATTCTGAATTTAGAAGACTTTCATGCTCTTCTAAAAAATATATGTATTGTTCCCTGTTAAACCCATTCCCAAAGAAAGTAGGTTACCAGAAATACCAGTCATCCTCCCACATCTAATTCCTTTGTATCAAGTCTTCCTTTTGCACCTCAGATAATTACTCTTTTAACCTATTCCTAAATGGTTTTACTCTTTAAATTCATGTCATTTTCAGGTTTATCCCAATCTTTCCTATAAATTACTCAATTATTAATAAGAATCTTAAACATCCATTTTACATTTTGCATATATAAAAAGGAAATAGTCTGTTATTATGGAGCCCTTATAATGAGTCTTTGTTATGTGCTTTATATTTTTCTGGCTCTCCTTTTCTAATTGTTGGACTTTCCTTTCATGCCATTCTTGTTTTTCTTGGATTATTCTTATTTTCTTTTTTTAGTTTTTTCTTCCATCTCTGTCATTTGATTATTGAAATCTTTTCAAAGATCTTCTATGAATTCTTTTTGGTCAGGTGTCCATTTGATATTACTCTTTGGGGGTTTCATTACTTCATTATCTCCCTCTGGAAATTAACCCCAGTTATCTCTATTCCCATAAGATGTTTCTATGGTTGAATTCTTTCTCCTTTGCCTGGGCATTTTTTTTTTTTGTGGTGATAGCATAGTTATTTATAGTCACCTCTAACCCTGGGGTATGGGAAATGGTTCCTCTTGCCCCAGATGTTCAGTTCTTCCCTGTAGCCTGTAACCAAAATCAAATCTCCAGCCTCCTATAATTGCCCACATCTAGGGCACTGCTTCTGCTGGTTCTTTCTTGCCCCCACTAGCACAGTTCTATCTGGTGTTTTTTGTCAACAGAGGTTCCCTTGATCTTTCCAAGTTCAAATGTCCAACTCACCTCACTGTATTGGGGTTAAAAGTTCTGGTGGCTTTGGCCGAGGTAGCCTCTCCAACCAACTTCCCCCAGGGCTTGTTGCTTGTTGTTTAAGAGGCTAGCTGTTAAAATGGAACCCAGCTTGGAAGTGTTTATTCTTCACAGGGACCAAATCTCATCTGGGATTTTTCTCTTGAGATCTTCTCAAATTGTCCCAGGAGGCCCCCAGATATGCCCCTGTTCTTATATTTCTCCACCAACACTTTGTTCACCCTAATGTGCTATTTTAACTGTTTTGTGGGGGGAAATCTTGAGAGGTTGGAATTTTCTGACCTCCATCATCTTCCCAGAATCCTCCCTCAATTAGTATTTTAGTTGATTCTTTAGGGTTCTCTAAATATACGATCATATGATCTTCTATGAATGATTGTTTCTTTCCTCATTGCCCATTTTAGTTACTTGAATTGCTTTTTCTTCTCTCTTTGTTATAGTTAGCATTTTTAGTACAAGATTAAATGATAGTGGTGATGATGGACATCCTTGCTTTACTGCCATTTTAAAAAAAAAACCCAACAACTTTACTAATAATCTCTCCTTGATTTGGGGATTTCAAATTTGATACTTTATTGAGAATTTTAATTTGTTCCTTTTCTAGTTTCTTTTAATTTAAATTGCATTCCCAATTGATTGATCTATTCTTTATTTTATTGATGCAAATATTTAGTGATATAAATTTTCCTCCCAGTAATGCTTTGGTTGCATTCCACAAATTTTAGTGTATCATTTCATTGTTACTCTTTTTAGTAAAATTCTTTATGGTTTCTTTGATTTTTTTTTCTTTGGCCCACTCATTCTTTAGAATTAGATTATTTGGAGTGGGAGCCAAGTTGGTAGGGAAAAAAGAGACTTGCCTGAACTCTCCCCCAAGCCCTTTAAATACCTTTAAAAATTACTCAAAACAAATTCCAGAGCATCAGAACCCACAAGAGGATAGATTAAAACTATTTTTCAACCCCTCAAATCTTAGAAGGTCGGCAGGAATTCTCTGGTTTGCTGGGGTAAGAGTGAAACTCACGTCATGTCAGCATAGACCAGGCCCCAGCAAATCAGGAACAGTCCTTGGGGGTGACAAAATCAGTGGCCACAGTGATGGTTTCTGGACCTCTGAGCACACAGGTACACACACATGGTAAGGGGGTCAGACAGTTGATTAAAGGAGATTACAAGTGTCCTTTTGCTTGCAACAGGGACAGGACTTTGTTGTATTGCCTGCACATGTACATGAGTAAAAGTCCTGGGTCTCAGTCCAGGGTAAGGAGGAGCACTAGCACACCAGAGTTTGTGGCCACAGGCAAGGTGTAACCGTGGTAACAGCTGCATAGTGGACAAGAAAACTTCTGGGCACTCACAGACAAGTGCACACAACAAGAGAGTAGTAAACACACCTAACCTAGATCATACTCACCTTGGAAGAAATCCAAACTTATGGGTTCCCAGAAATACCTCTGAAAACTTCAGAGTAAACCACCCTCTCTTCTATCAGTAAACCTCCTCTCCCCTCCCTCCTACACTTTCCTTATGCCCTATCACTTCTACTTCCTTGTTGGGTAAGATGGATTCCTACACCTGACTGAGGTATATTATTCCCTCTAGGTGCAAGTATTTCCTGCCATCCCCTTCATTTCCCTCTCCAATAAAAATACTCTGCATTGCACACCTCTTTAATGGGAGATAATTTTTCCCATTTTTCCATCTTCTCCACCTTCTACCTCTTCCCAGAGGATCCCTCTTTTCCACCTATCCTTTAAAAAAATCATTCTAACATGATAGGCTTACACTCAGGCCCTCTTTGCATGCAGAATTCTTCTAACTGCCCTAGTAATGACAATGTTCTAAAAAAAAATATATATATATATATATATATATATATATATATATATATATATATAGTATTCAGATATGGCAATGGCTCATTTGACCTCTCCCTAAAACTCCTTCAAACAGCTTTAAATAATGTCATTAAACAATTCCTGTGGTGGCAGAACCCACAGAAGGATAGCTTAGAAGATTAGAAGGAAAGTTCTGCCCTGTGGGGTAAGAGTCCAGGGCAGACCAGGCTGCAGAGTAGCAGGAGGTGGCCTTGGGAACCACTGAATCAGCAGCTCAAATGGCTGCCTCTTTGACTCTTAGCTGACAGACAGTATGGAGTCTGAACAAATGATCAGAAGGTGATTACCTTCAGGGATCTCTTTATTGGCACGTGGGGCAGGACTGTTGTTTTGCCCATACTCAGATATGGGTCATAGTCCCGAGTGGCAGTTCCAGGACAAAAAGGAGTACTAGAACTCCAGAGCTTGCAACTACAGTGAAGCAGACACTCATCACAGTTCCAGGGCAGAAAAGTATGCTTTTGGTCACTCACAGGCCAGAGAACAGGCCAGAAGAGTAGCAAACAACTGTTCCTTAGATCAAACCATCTTGGAAGAACTGAAAATATACATTGCCCAGAAATATCTCTGAAAACAGCTGCAGAAAACTCTTGAAACTTCAAACAGTACACTCTCTATCCTGGAGGTAGAATTCCATTTTAATAGTTAAAAGTCAAGAAATAGACTGGAAAAATTCTGACCATAGAAAACATTCTGATCATAGAAAATTGCTATGGTGACAAAGAAAACAGAAACTCACACTCAGAAGATAACAATGTCAAAGCTCCAACATTTCAAGCCTCCAAGAAAAATGTGAATTGGTCTCAGGCCATGGAAGAGATCCGAAAGGATTTTGAAAACCAAGTAAGAGAGGTAGAAGAAAAATTGTTAAGAGAAATGAGAGTGATGCAAGAAATCATGAAAAAGTCAGTAACTTGGTAAAGAAAATACATTGTAAGATAATTTTCTGTGAATGACTTACTTATTCTCAGAAATGCATTGATTCAAGGCAACTCTGATGGGCTTATGAGGAAAAGTGCTATCCATCCCCAGAGATAGAACTGATGGTATCTAAATACAGATTGAAGAATATTTTTTTTTACTTTCTTTATTGATGGTGAGGGTTTTTTTGGTCTGTTTTCTTGCTCAACATGACTAATATGGAAATGTGTTTTGCATGACTACACATGTAGAACCCATATCAAATTGTTTGCATTCTCAGTGAGGGATGTCAGGAGGGAGTAAGGGAGAGAATTTGGAACTCAAAGTTTTAAAAAGCAAATGTTTAAAATTGTTTTCACATTTAATTGGGGGAAAATAAATAATTTTTAATTAAGAAAAAAAAGTGTGACTTCATTCAGTTACTTACTATTTCTCTTTCATCATTACCTTTTTTACACTTTTCTTGAGTCTTATTTTTGAAAGTTGAACTTTCTATTCAGCTCTGGTCTTTTTATCCAGAATGCTTGACTACCCTCTTCTTCCTTGAATATTATCATTTTTTTTTTAACTCTGAAAGATTATACTCAGTTTTTCTGGGTAGTTGATTCTTGGTTGCAATCTTAGTTCTTTTGCCTTCTGGAATATCATATTCCAAACCCCAAGATCCTTCAATGTAGAAGCTCCTAAGTTATGCTGACTGTCTCCAAAGAATTGAATTGCTTTTTTTCTGGCTGCTTGCAATATTCTTTCTTTGACCAGGGAGAACTGGAATTTGGCTATAACATTTCTGGGAGTTTTCATTTTTGGGATATCTTTCAGGAAATGATCTGTAGGTTCTTTTTTGTTTGTGGGGGGCTGTGAGATGTACATTTTATTCAAAAGTTTAAATATTCTTCAGACAGTACACAGATTTCCCAGCCAAAGTTCTCGTGTAGTTTGCGCAGACAACTGAAATTAATTGAAGGATGTATGGCAGATGAAAAGCACTCCTCAAGAGTCCTCTTCAGCCAGTTTTTCAGCTTTTGTCATGGCTTCTTCAATGGGTCTGACCATATAGAAGGCCTGCTCTGGGAGATGGTCATACTGACCTGCCAAAATTTGCTGGAATCCCTTAATGGTTTCTTTCAGGAGTACCAACTCCCCTATATGTCCTGTGAATATCTCAGCAACCTGGAATGGCTGTGACAAGAAACGCTGGATTTTCCTGGCCTGAGACACTGTCAACTTGTCTTCTTCAGACAACTCATCCATACCAAAGGATAGCAATGATGTCCTGAAGGGACTTATAATCCTGCACAATCTTTTGCACACCTTGGGCAACATCATAGTGCTCATTGCCAACAATGTTGGAGTCCATCATCCATGAAGTGGAGTCCAGAGGATACACTGAAGGGTTAATGTCCAGCTGAGCAATGGCCGGGGATAGCATAGTGGTAGCATCCAAATGGGCACAGGTGGAGGCAGGACCCAAGTTAGTCAAGTCATCAGCAGGCACATAGATGGCTTGTACCCATATCAGTGGCCAAAGTGGGCTAGTGATTTGCTGGCAAGATGAGCAAGCAGAGGAAGCACAATCAGACCTTAATGGCAGAGGGGATTCTGTCTAGTAAAGCAGACACCTCTGAGCCAGCCTGAGTGAATTGGAAGATGTTATCAATGAAAAGCAGTACATCTTGACCCTCTTGGTCTCTGAAGTATTCAGCCACAGTGAGGCCAGTTAAGGCTACCCAAGCCCGAGCACCAGGTGGTTCATTCATCTGGCTGTATACCAATGCTACCTCGGAAGTAGCGTCCTTCAGATTGATGACACCAGACCCAATCATCTCCTGTAGGTTCTTTTAATTTCCATTTGACCTTCTAGTTCTAGAATATGAGGGCAATTTTATTTGATAATTTCTTGAAGATGATATCTAAGCTGATTTATTGATCCTAGCTTTCAGGTAGTCTAATAATTTTTAAATTGTCTCTCCTTCATCTATTTTCCTGGTTAGTTGCTTTTCCAATGAAACATTTCACATTTTCTTCTAATTTTTTTTTAATTTTTGACTTTTTTTTGGTTTGATTCTTCATGTCTCATAGTATCATTAGCTTACATTTGGCCAATTCTGTTTTTTTTTTAATTGCTTTTCAAAACACCAGCAGCTGTGAAACTTTCTAGACTTCTTGACCCATAAACACCAAAGAGAAAGTAAAAGGTCAGGGGTGAACTCTGTTGAAACTGGGTGACACAAGAACATGATCTGGCCCCTGCCCCTGGTACAAGGGGTAGCAGAGGTGTGGCGGCTGCAGCTGCTGCTGCTGCTGCTTGGCTGCCTCTGGAGCTCATGGCCTGCAGATTTTAGGGGGACCAAGTGACCATTTGGAGGGTAATTGCTCTTGCTTTGACATGCTTGGATCTGGGTCACTATCTTGGGCTGTGTTCCTTGGGTGAGAAATGCCAGCATACAAGAGCTTGTGATGGTTGTAAAGAGGGGGCCCTCCTCAGACCTCTGACAACATTTGTGAAAACCCCAGCAATTTGGGACAAAGCTCTTCACTCTGGAAGCAGAGTTCTACCATGGCAAAGAGCTCAAAAGTCAAGTAATTTGCTGGCAAGATGAGCAAGCAGAGGAAGCACAATCAGACCTTAAAATCCATTTTTGGGGACAAAAAGGATCAAAACATGGAACCAGAAGAAATCAGAAGAACCACAATCAGATCTTAAAATCCATTTTGGGGGACAAAAAGGATCAAAACATGGAACCAGAAGAAACCAGAAGAAACTCCTGCACTAAAAGCTTCCAAGAAAAATATGAATTGGTTACAGGGCATGGAGGAGCTTAACAAGGATTTTGAAAATCAACTAAGAGAAGTGGATGAAAAATTGGTGAGAGAAATTGGAATGATGCCAGAAAATAATGAAAAGCAAGACAACAGTCTGCTAAAGGAGGCCCAAAAAATACTGAAGAAAATAACATCTTAAAAAATAGACTTACCCAAATAGCAAAAGAGGCCCAAAAAGAATGTCTTAAAAAGCCTAAATGCCTACATGGAAAAGGAATTTTAAAAACTCAGTGATGAGAATAATTCCTTCAAAATTAGATTGGAGGAAATGGAAGCAAATGACTTTAGGAGAAACCAAGATACTATAAAACAGATCCAAACAAATGAAAAAAAATAGAAGACAATGTGAAATATCTCATTGGAAAACCACTGACCTAGAAAATAGATCCAGGACAGATCATTCAAAAATCATTGGACTGACTGAAAGCCATGATGAAAAAAAGAAACTAGAAATCATCCTTCAAGAAATTCTCAAGGAAAATTACCCTGATATTCTAGAATCAGAGGGCAAAATAGAAATTGAAAGAATTCACTGAGGGCTTTTGAAAAAAAAGATATTAAAAAGAAAACTCCTAGGAATATTATATTCAAATTCCATAGCACCAAGGTCAAGGAGAAAATATTACAAGCAGCCAGGAAGAAATAATTTTAGCATTGTGGAAACACAATCAGGATAACACAAGATCTAGTAGCTTCTACATTAAGAGATTGAAAGGCTTGGAATATGATATTCCAGAGGTCAAAGGACCTAGGAGTAAAACCAAGAATTACCTACCCAGCAAAACTGAGTATAATGTTTCAGGGGAAAACATGGTAATTCAATGAAATAGAGGACTTTCAAGCATTCTTGATTAAAAAAAATAGAACTGAACGGAAAATTTGACTTGTATTTGAAAAAACTTTCAAATACAAGAAGCAGGAGAAGCATGAGAAGGAAAACAGGAAAAAGAAAACATAAGGAACTTATCAAAGATGAACTATTTATATTCCTGCATGGAAAAAACAATAACTGTAACTTGTGAGACTTTTCTCAGTATAAAAATAGTTGAAGGGAATATATATGTATACATACATATATATGTTTATATGGGAGGGTATATGTCTGTATAAATACATATGTAAGTGTGGGTATATGTGTGTACATTTTTATATAGACAGAGGGCACAGGATCAGTTCGATAGGAAGGAATGATATCTAAAAAAATAAAATTAAGAGGTGAGAGAGGAATATTATGAGAGAAGGACATTGGTGCGTGATCGAATAGGGCAAATTATCTCATGTAAAAGAGGCAAGAGAAAACTGTTACAAAGGAGGGGAACAACAGGAAAGGAATGGGTCAACCATACTCTCTTTGAATTTGGCTTAAGAAGGGAAAAAGATACACACTCAATTGAGTATCTTACCCTACAAAAAAGTAGGAGGGAAGGGGATTGGAGGGGGGATGACAGAAAGGAGGACAGATTTGGGGAGAGGGTAGTTAGAAGCACACACTTTTGAAAAGGGATAAGGTAAAAATAGAAAATAGAATAAGTGGGGGATGGGATCAGATGGAGGAAAATATAGTTAGTCTTTCACAATATATCTACTATGGAAATGTTTTGCATAACTACTCGTATACAACCTATATTGAATTGCTTATCTTCCCAGTGAGGGTGGGTGAGAAGGGAAGAAGGGAAAGAATCTGGTAATCAAAGTTTTAAAAACAAATGTTAAAAAAATTGTTTTTACATGCAATTGGGAAATAAGAGATGCAGGCACTGGGGTATAGAAATCCACCTTTCCCTACTAGAAAGTTAGAGGAGGAATGGGGGAGGATATAAGAGAGAGCAGATTGGCAAAAGGGGTATTCAGTAGGCTCACTATTTTGGGGTGGGGGGTAGGGAAAAGAAGGGGAGAAAATTTGTTACTCAAAATTTTGTGGAAATGAATGTTGAAAACTAAAAATAAACAAAAATTATTATAAATAATAAATAAATGGGACGTTCTTAAAAAAAAACTTCTTTGGTGAATTTAATTTTTTTTTCCATTTTGGTTAATTCTGTCTTTTAAGGAGTCCTTTTCTTCAATGCATTTTTGTGCCCCCTTTACCAAGCCATTGTCTCTCCTTTCACGGTTTTCTTGTGTCACACTCTTTTCTTTCCATAATTTTTCCTGTATCTATCTTCTTTGATTTTTGACATCCTTTTTGAGTTCTTCAATAATCCTTGTTGGGCTTGTGTCCAATTCATATTTTTCTTTGAGGCTTTGATTATAGTTGTTTCGACATGGGTGTCTTCTTAGTTTTTGTTTTGATGTTCCCTGTCACCACAGTTGTTTTTTAGATTATGTTTTCTTCTTGTTTTTATTTGCTTGATTTTGCAGCCTATTTTTTTGACTTTTACTTTTATGTTAAGGTTGGACTCTGTTCTCTAGGTGAAGAGGATAGAGTCCCAATATTTGGATTTTTAGTTCTAATGTTTTAAGAAGTTTTTCTGGGGGTCTAGTAAGTGTTTGACATTTTCTAGATGGAGAAGTTTGGACTGTGCTTTCCTGTCCAGTGCTCTGATCTTTAGCAAGGAAGGGAAGTTGCTCACCTGAAGGCAGAAGTGGTAGCACTCTTCTTGGACCTGTAGCTAAGACACAGTTTCCTTTTCTACTGCAGTCACAAACACTGGTGCTCCTTTCAGCTTTGGAACTGAGACCAGGGCCAC
>CM053580.1:229907880-229923563 GCA_028627135.1 Pseudochirops cupreus | reverse complement strand
ACACACACACACACACACACACACACACATATATATATATATATATATATAGAGAGAGAGAGAGAGAGAGAGAGAGAGAGAGAGAGAGAGAGAGAGAGAAAGAGATACACATTCATAACATTTGATTATGGAACTTGAGATTCCAGATTCTTTCTCCTACAATCAACCTTTGTTATGTACCTTATATTTCTCTTGGTTCTCATAAGTCAAATCTTCTATTAAGTTCAGGACTTTTTAAAACAAAGCTTCAAAAGTCTGAGAATTATTAAATATCCATTTTTTCCCCTTCAGTATAATACTTAACTTTGCATGGTATGATATTTTTGACTGGAGGGAGACCCAGTTGTTTTCCTCTTCAGTACGTTATGTTCCAAGACCTGTAGTCCTTTATGTCTTTGCTGCTAGGTCTTGTGTAATTCTAATTGTGGAACCATCATATTTAAATTGTTTTAATCTCAATGCTTTGGATATCTTTTCCTTGAGTTGGGTGTTTCAGAATTTGACTATGATATTCCTATGAGTTTTCCTTATGCGATTTCTTTTAAGTGGTGATTGGTGTTTTCTTTTTCCTATTTCTACTCCTCTCCCATCCCCAACCCCTGTTATAATGCTTCAGGAGAATTTGATTATTTTTTGTATAATTGTTTCAAGATTATTATTCTGATCATAATTTTCAAAGTTAATCCAATTATTTTTATACCATCTGTTTTTGATCCATTTTCTAAATCTGTTGTTTTTCTTAGAAGATATTTCTCTTTCTCTTGCATTTTTTATTATTCATATATTGCTTAATCATTTCTTTCTCTGTTATAATTTCACTGGCTTCATTTTGCCCAGTTATAATTTTCAAGGTGTCATTTTCTTCCTTAAGATTCTGGATCTCCTTTTTTAATTGATTAACTTTCCTTTTATTCTCTTCTTGTTTTTCTTGGATTATTCTTATTTTCTTTTTAGTTTTTCCTCTATCTCTCTCATTTGATTTTTAAAGTCTTTTGAAAGATCTTTTATGAATTCTTTTTGGGCAGGTGACCATTTGAAGTTACTCTCTGAGGGTTTCTTTACTTCATTATGCTCCTTTGAAGATGAACCCTGGTCATCTCTATTCCCATAATCGTTTTCTATAGTTGGATACTTTCTCCTTTGCTAGTGCATTTTTTTGTGGTAATAGCTTAATTATTTATAATCACCTCTAGCCCCAGAGTATGGAAAATAGTGTCTCTTGACCCAGATCTGCAGTTCTTCCTTCTAGCCTGAAACTAAAACCAAACCTCCAGTCTCCTGTAATTGCCCATAGTCGGAGGCTTTCGGTCCCACTGCTTCTGCACTCACTGAGTGTGTGCTGGTTCCTTCTTGCTCTTTCCACTCTTCACAGCACAGCTGGGTCTGGTGTTCCTGGTCAGCAGAGGTTCCCTAATCTCTCCAAGTTCAGACACCCAAATTCCCTCACTATCTCTGAGCCAAAAGTTCTAGGGGTTGTGGCCCAGGCAACCCCTCAAACTAACTAACCTCAGGGTTTGCTGCTGGTTTAAGAGACTTGTATCTTGCAGTTAAAACAGAACCTAGTCTGGAGGTGTTTACTCTACATAGGCACCAAACCTCATCCTGGCATTTTTCTTCTGATCTTCTCAAATTGTCGCAGGAGATCCCTAGTTATGCCCCTGTTCTTATTTATCTTTAACCACACTTTGTTCACCCAAATGTGCTATTTTCACTTTTGTGGGAGAAAACCTTGAGAGCTTGGAATTTTCTGACCTACTCCGCCATCTTTCCAGAATCCCCTCCAAGCCAAGATTAACCTTTGCTGGGAAGCAGCTGAGAGATGGACATAACCTGTATGACTACAATATCCAGAAAGAAACCGCCTTGTACATTGTCCTGTGCTCGAGGGGAAGTGTCTAAAATCCCTCAAGCTTCTCTCAAGTTTTTGAGTATTTTCACATCACTTTTCTTCCTATACAGTTGTTGCATTCCCTACTAAATAAACAAACAAACAAATAAGTAACCTTACAAAGTAAATGAAAAATAAATTTAAATAAAAAACAAACAATAAAATAAATTATGAACATAATAAAAAGGTAAATAAAACATTCTTAAAAGTAAATAAATTTCCACAGGAAAAAAAGAAAAAAGAAAACAACCCTTGGATATCAAGTAAATTCTGTCAAATACTTTAAAAATATTCTAAAACCATTTTTACACACATAGAAAATAAAGGCATCAGGGCAGCTAGGTGGCACAGTGAATAGAGCATGGGCCCTGGAGTCAGGAGGACCTGAGTTCAAATCCAGCCTCAAACACTTAACACTTACTAGCCATGTGACCTTGGGCAAGTCACTTAAGCCCACTTGACCTCCCTTATCCCCTCCAAAAGCAAAAAAGAAAGAAAGAAAATATTTTAGACATATTTTTAGACATATTACTTCTCACAATAAAACAACAAAAATGAATTAAAAGAATAATATAAACAAAAAGCAAGCAATAGTCACTATTCACAGATGTCATAGTTTGTTTCCATAAACTTAAATATTCAATTAAAATTAATCGCAACAATTACTAATTTGAATAAAATAGAAAAAATGTAAAATAAATATAAAAATCTATTGACTTTTAGGCACAATAATTGCAAAACTCAGCAGAAAAAGATAGAAAATGAAACCACATTGAAAATAATGACCTAACATCCAAAATGTCCCCACGTTCCTCTAACAAGAGGAACGTGTGAAGACACGTGAACAAAGCAACATGCTTTCTATAAAAAAGACTTGGGTAAGTGGAGAGCTATTAATTACTCATTGTTGGGCCTTGAGAGCATATTTTTTAAAAAGCTAATACTAAATTAATCATAGAACAAATGTCATACCAATCTAAGTATCAAGGAATTAATAGATATCAAAAAATGATAGCCAAATAATAGCTAAATTCTTTCTGAAGAACAAAAGATCAAATATCTCAAGAGAAATAATGAAAAAAATTAGAAATGAAGGGAACCCAGAAATATCTGATTTCAAACTTTACTAAAAAGTAGTGCCCATCAAAACAACACGGCACATATTAAAAAAAAAAAGAAAGAAAGAAAGAAAATCTGTTGAGCCTTTAATGGACTGCTGCAGCCCAGGCCATATCCCTCCAAAACCACATATGAAGTATCTTTATTCCATGATTTCTTTCCATAAACTCAATTTTTCTGCGATCTGAGGCAGGTCAATTATCAACTAACCATAATTAGCTGAGCCAAACTGGCAGACACATCTGAACCAATTGAATCCTCTGTTAAGAATCTAGTAACTCCTCATTTTCATGGTTTTGAGTTATAATGTGGATTAGGATCCAACTTTCCTCTGAAGCTGAATTCTTTTCAAATAACCTATTTTGGCCATTGATATAAATAAGAATTTATGAAGATATTAAATATTAACATATTTTTCTCCTCATTCCATATTTGATATGCTTTATTGAAACATGGTATAGAAACTGCTTTATAAACTGTAAAGTCCTAGATAAATGTCCGTTCTATTTTGGCATTTTACTGTTGAATCACAAACCCCTGACAATAGTGGCTTAGTTTGAGAATGTTGTGATACACTCAGCCTTAGTGGCCACATGCCAATCCCTTTTAAGAAATAACCTATTATTCATTAGCAATAGATTTGATATAAAAGCTTAGTATTGTTCAGGGTTTTTAGCTTCTTCCCAAACATATTAGTCTTTGAAAGCTGCCAAACTATGTTAACTGGGACCCTTTTTTGTAGTGTTAACATGCCTATTTTGTTGTGGCAATGGTTTTCATTTTTTGGTGGTGGGGGGAGGAAGAAAACCTCTCTATAAATGATTCTTCTTTTTTTCAGTGAGTGAAAAGTCTCTATTTGCTATGAATTTTCTTACAGTGGTTTCTATAAGTTATTTTTCCTTTATAAATAGATTATTATTATTTCTGTTAAGAGTGAAGCAAATTTAAAAAAAATAGTTAAACAAATCCCCATTCATCATGTCAAAAATGTATGCCTTATTCAGCATTTTGAAACCAACCCCTCTCTGGCAGGTGGTGAGTAATAGCTTGTTTCATTTTCAGTGCTCCAGAATCATAATTTGTCATTAAATTAATCAGAGTGTAAAGTTGTTCAAAGTTGTTTTTCTTTATTATGTTGATTTTATTGTATAAATTATTTTCCTGGTTTTTTAGTTTATAGAGAAAAAGATGAATAAAAATCTATGATATATATTTATATCAAACATTGAAGAAAATGAATGAAGGAATAAAAACAGTTTATTAAGCATTTACTAGGTGCTAAGTACTGTGATGAGTTATAGAAACAAAAGAAAAAATTAAAAGCCAAGACAGCACCCACTCTCAAGGATATTACATTCCAAAAGAGGGAGAGGACACATATGGGTAAGTGTTAGCCTGGACAGTATATTTTGGCTTGCACTATCAAGGGGAATGCTATATGAAACCACATGGAAATACATTGAAACACTCTTTTCTGTAGCAATGGCAATAATGATTTAGTTTTAGTTGTAGTCCTACAAAAGAGGAGACATAGCAGAGGTGCTTGATACCATGACAGCTGATGAGAAGATGGGCAGGATTTAAATGGAATTATGACTGGTACTTCCTAAACTTATTTTAGGGATCTGTAAAGCAATCACCAATCAGGATGGAGGTAGGGAAAAAGTTTAAAAGGTTAAGTTTTCCATGGCATGGTCTCCAGTCAAAGTCTTCAGTATCTACAATCCAAACATAAAGCCACAGAGTAGCCAGAATGTAGATGGTGAGGGGAGGAAAAGAGGAAGTGGTTTCAACACCTCCTATTACTCCCCCTCCCTTCAACCTTACAGTTGAGAAATAATTGACCTCATATTTTGCAGAAAAAAGATGGAGTCATTCATTGTGAGTTCCCTACTCTCTTTTTCCTCTACTCCTATCACTGATATACCTTTTGTCACTATCTCTTGCTTCACCCCTCCCTAATGTGATGCATTGGCCTTACTCCTTACAAAGGCTAACTTTTACCTCACCTGCTCAAATAATCCAAATTCCTTTTGATTTCCTCCAATCAATTTCCCCTTCTGTCATTCCTATCCCACCACTTATTTTCAATCTCTCCCTGTCTACTCACTCATCGCCAACTGCTTGCAAATATGCTAATGTCTCCCCCATCCTGAAAAAATAAACACACACACTCACAGACTTGATTCTTCCATCATCCTATATTTCTCTTGCCTTTTGCCACTAAACTATTTGAAATGGCCATTTGCAATAGATATTTCCAATTTTTCTCTTCATATTATCTTCTTGACCTCTTATAATCTTTTTTATGACTATATGATTCCACTGAAACTGCTCTTTTCAAAATTACTAATTGTCTCTTAGTTGCTAATCCAATGGTATTTTCTCAATCCTCATTCTCCTCAACCTCTTTGTAAGCTATGACACTGTTTTCCTCCCTGTGACATTCTCTTCTTTTTAGGTTTTCAGGACAACTCTCTCTTCTGGTCCTCCTCCTATCTATTTAATGCTCTTTGTCAATATCATTTTCTGAATTCTCATCCAGATCACCTCTTACCATAGGCATCCTGCAGTGTTTTGTTCTGGGACCTCTCCTCTTCTCCTTCTTTACTATTTGATGATCCCATCAACTCCCATGGATTATGATTCTCAGATCTACCTATCCTGTAACAACCTCTTCAATACTTTTCCAACATCTATAACTGGATGTCCAGTAGATATCCCAAATAAAAACATGTGCAAAAGAGAACTCATTATTCTTCCTCCTAAACCCTCCCCAACATGATATTTCTTTATTACTGTCAAAGGAAACAGTACCCTCCCAGGCCCTCAGGCTCACAACATAGATTCATCCTCAATTCTGCTCTAACTCTCACTCCATTTATCCAATCTGTTGCCAAGGTCTGTGTAGTTTACCTTTGAAACATCTCTGGAATAAACTTCCCTCTTTCCTCTGACATTGCAAGCCTTCATCAACTCATGTCTGGATCACTGCAATAGCCAACTGTGAGTTTGTGTGGCCAAAGTCTCTCTCCACTCCAATATATTTTCCATTCATCCGCTAAAGTGATATGCCTAAAGTAGGCAACCACATCACCTTTCCTATTTAGTAAACTCTAGTGATTCTTTTTCACCTCTATTATCAAATACAAAGTTCTCTGCTTGGCATTCAAAAGGCTTCACAACCTAGACATATTTCCAGTCTTCTTCTACAGTCCTTCCCACATACTCTTCCATCCAGTGACACTAGTTTCCTGATTTTTCCATGAACAAGGCATTCCATCTCTTGGCTCCTGGCATTCTCTCTGGCTGTTACTTATGGCCATCTAAAATGCCATCTCCAGACAACCTTTCCCAATCCCTTCCATTTAACCTCTATGTAATTTGTTTGCACACATTTACTTGCTTGTCACTTGCCCTATTAGATTCTGAACTCCTTGAGGGCAAGGACTGGCTTTGGTCTCTTTTTGAATCCCTAGAGCTTGGCATAGTGTCTGGCACATCTTAATAAATATTGTTTTGATTAATTGATTCTATGTGCTACATCCTGTGCACAGAACTAGAAATATCAAAATAAAAACTCAACAATCAGTGGCAAAAAAGTGCTTACATTCTATCTAAAAAACAAATGTAGTAAAACACTGGAGATCAATGAAACTGTAGTAATTTCAGGTACCAGCAGAGTGCAAGAATCTACAGTCAGAAACAAATACCTGAGCATTTTAACAAGAGATCCAAACATATGGTCTGATGATCCAAAAGCCATATCCAGAGGGCAGAAAACAATTTAGAATCAAAGCAATAGTAATAAATACACAACTGGTAAATGAGCAAGATCAAAAGAAGACCAGTCTGGAGACTCTCCCATCACACAAATGGCTAGAGTTTCTACTACCTTTTAATCCCAGGATCACAGAAGCGGCCTTACCTCCTTCATCTGTTTGATATTCCATCACTGCACTACAGGCAATGGAGATTCACCTCTGTATTGTTTTAAATGAGAGGCACCTTTTACAGCAGGTGGTGGTCCTGCTTAATGACTGCAAAAAAAAGATGGTGTGTTGAGCATCTAGGATTACACAAAATTTACCTACTGCTTGAAGTAAAAGCAGACTTTCATTGAAGATTTGCTCTGTATTGCCAAGAAAACTTCTGCTGATAAACGCTAATGGACTAAAATGAAGTGAGCATTTAGGCCACCAGTGTAATAGCCAAAACCTTTCAGTTTCTACATATTTAGACTCATTCTGGCCTGTGAAATAAAGCAGAATAAATCTATTTATTTTTTGGGAAATAATCCTTCATTTACTTGAAAATAGCTCCAGGCTAAATATTCTTACTTCTTTCAATCTTGCTTCATAAACCATGGCTTTCAGGTCCTTCACTGCTCCTGGTGTCCTCCTCCAATCCATCGCAATATGTCTTTGAACCTTTCAAACCATGGTGCACAGAGTTGAACTTGTGACTCAATATGTGGTCTAACCAAACTGTTTAAAGTGGGCCTCTCCCTTCTCCTCCTTGAACTAGACAACATCATTCTATTTCATGCAAAATAAAACTACGTTAGTGATTTTTATTTTTTTAGTGAGGTTTTTATCAAATGAAGTCTCCTTTTCACATAAACTACTGGCAAGCCATCCTATTCACTTGTAATTGATTTTTTTAAAAAACTTAAATGTGAGATTTACATTTGTTTCTGTAAAATTTCATCTTAGTTTCAGTTCAAGTTTGAGTTTGTGAGAAAATTTTTAATTTGTTTTACATTGTATTGATTCTCCTTAAAAGGTTTTTAAAAATACATACACACATATACTTTGTTAAATAAGCCTTCTATGTCTTCATTCAGATCCTTGACAGTAATAGTGTAGTAATAAGGCTGCCAAAACGCAGTCTCTTGGTAATCTGTACTAGAGGATTCTTTTGTGGTGCCATTGATTTTTCAATCTACTCTTTAGCACTTGCAGGTAGAGATGACCTAGATGGTAGGCTTTGAGTCTTTTTGAATATTCTACTTGCCTTACATGAATCAGAAAGCATTATAAAGAACTTACAAATAGTTTTTTTCTTTTTTTCCCTACTGCTGGTTACTGTACTCATGAAATCCAGTCTCGCAGCCTTTTGAGTTGTTCTCTAGTGGGTTTGATATACCCTATCCTTAGGCAGGGTGTCTGCGTTGTAGTATTCCTGTATATTCAGCTGACTCCATCCTTGAAACTTGTATCCCATTGTATATCTTACCCAGTTTGTGAGTATATGTATGCTGCCTGCAATTGGGTTCTTCAAGGGTTCAATTGTCTCATGTGCATCTTCAGAAGGGTAAGAGTACAAAATGTGATTTGTATATCAGCAGCTGGGAATCTTGCTTGCTAAATTAACTCATTATCAGAAATAACTAAACACATCAATGAGACTTGGCTCACCATGAAATGCCAAATACTTCCTACTTCAACAATCTCTGCTATATCCATTCACTCCTTCTCAATCACTTGGCCTAAATTATAGTTCTGACCCTCATCGTATTTCATCTAGACTGTTATAATTTCTTCCAGTGGCTGTTCCAGTCATTGGTGGTTAAAATATAAACTTTTTTATTCTGGCATTTAAGGGCCATTGACAACTGGCAGCAATCTACCTTTCCAGACTGATTTCACTCTACTCCACTTCAATAATTTTGAATTTCAGCCAAGCCAGACTGTTCCCTAATCTCATGCTTCTACTACCCCTGTGCACTCATGCTGACCCCCTTTTTCCCATACCAAGAATACACTTCATTTTTATGTTTACCTGTTGAATTAATCTAGTCAACATTCAAACATTGACTCCTGTTCCATCTTCCACAAAGCCTTCTCTGATCCCTCTAGCTGAGTGTGATCTTTAACTCTCGAGGTTTTCTGACAGATCTTTGTCTTGATGTCTTTTTATTTTTAACCACTCTTACATTGTCGTATGTTTCACTTGTCATATTTCCCTTTTAGATTGTAATTTCCTTGTAGATAGTTTCCTCCTGCAGTTCTCAGTTTATTCAGGGTTTTAGTTTTTCAGATGGGATTTCTGCAAGTTTGTGATACTCTTTTGTATTTGTCTCAAACTACAGGAACTTTCTTTCATGTTTAATAAATGTCTGTTAAAGATCCAAGCTTATGAGGGATAGCCCTGTTCCATATAGACCTTTTATTTTTTTTTTACTAACTTACCCTGTTATTCACCATAAGAATTGTGAAGACAATTATATAGTCAGAATTTCATTTTTAATTTTTTAATGAATTCCTCATTTCTCTTGAGAAATATTCCTTTGGGAGCAGGTCTTTTGGAATTTTTAATTTCTTTCAAGACTGAGCTGAGATGCTTCTTTCCTTGTGAAGCCTTTTCTGATTCTCCCAAATAATCCTCATCAAATTTCAGCGTGTATATGTTAAATCTCTTTTGTAGAATGTAAGTCCTGAAATGCAAGGACAGACTGCCTGGAATATATTAGGAGAAAAACATATATGTCATTAGAAGCAGTAGTTAATCAATCAAAAAAAAAATCATTTAGTGCCTATTACATACCAGGCATTGGAAGTCCAAATACAAAAAATAAAACAATTTCAACCTGCAAGGAATTTGCATTCTAATCAGGTGTGGGGGAGGGGAGTTGCTTCCCATGAGACCATAAATCCATATTGCTAAAATCTAGTTTGACTCTCTGATTTCCCTCAGTAAACCATCATGAACAATTTATAGGAAGGCATCCCTTAATAGGGGATCTCTGAATTGCTTTAACGATTCCAATATCTTATCAGTGCTTCTATATGATTGCAAGATACAGGACACAGCAGTTTCTAAAGAAATGAAAATGAGTAACAAGCAGGGAGTGATGGAGAAGTGCATGCTGGCTAAGAGAAACATATAACTAATGAGCAACTTCTGAGAACAAAACGAGATGTCACTGTCATCAATACTGTATGGATATGAGGAAGAGATGAGGTATTCACTTGTCAAGGGAAAGGAATGAGAAGCAGACAGCTGGAGTACTACACTAGGACCCTTGCAATGTCAGGAGAAATGAGGAAGCCCTCCTGTGTGTTGAGCATACTCCTTACAGGAAGTAGTGGACAAGAATCAAATATTGTGTGCAGGCATGAGATGCATATTGCATAGATAGAGGAACATTTAAATAGATTCAAACACAGATCCTTTAGATTTTTTGCTTCTCCTTTAAATAAATTGTTTTAAATATTATTACAGGGCAATGAAAATGGAAGTAATGGAACCAAGAAAACAACATATACAATGACTAAAACAGTGCAAATAAAACAAACAACAACAGAGATAAAACTGAATTCTCTATAATTATAATTATCAGGTTTGACCCCCACTTGCCATTTCTGAAGAGGTGAAAGATAATAGATCGTGTAATGTTGGTCAAAATCAGCTGTTTATTTTACTGAATTGCTTTTTTTTTTCTCATTCTATTTCAGCCTTTGTTACAAAGTAACCTTTGAATGAAAGTTCTCAACCTTCCTAATGCCCTGACCCTTTGATACTTGTATGTGGGCGTATTGCATGTGGGCAGACCTGCCTGGAGACAGATAGAGGAGCCATGTCTTGGTTCCTAAGACCATCGGAAATATGTGTTTTCCGATGGTCTTAGGTGACCTCTGTGAAAGGGTCATTCAACCCCCAAAGGGGTCGCGACCCATAGGTTGAGAACTGCTGTTACAGAGGCTGAATGTCTATTGAGGAGAAGGAACAAAGATATATTTGGAAAAAAAGGAGAAATAAGAAAATGGAATTTTAAAAACAAAAAAAAAATTATTACAGGGACCTCTAGTCAAGTATAACACAACCGAACTGGAAGTTATAGCTGCCCGCAGTGAAAGTCAATAGATTTCACATGCAGAAAAATCCAGCTCCTTCTTAAAACCTCAAATAACCATTCAGGGATATTCTGTAATATTTTGGAAGTGACTCAGAAATAATATAGTCTGCCTGACCATGAACAACAACTTTCCTTGGAAGGCCAGTTCTTAAAATATTCAGGAATATATTAGGAAAATTGATTCTCCCTCATGAAAATATACCTATGGCACAAAATCATTTGCATTTTTATGTTTCATGTGTTACTTTTTAAAACAAATAAACTGGTATAGAAAAAAATACATTTTTTTAAAAATCAACTTTGTTTTCTAAAAGAATAGAATTAGTTGGAAAGTGACTT
Organism: Pseudochirops cupreus; assembly: GCA_028627135.1. Taxonomy (NCBI): domain Eukaryota; kingdom Metazoa; phylum Chordata; class Mammalia; order Diprotodontia; family Pseudocheiridae; genus Pseudochirops; species Pseudochirops cupreus. The sequence continues at coordinate 229,912,356 of CM053580.1, read as the reverse complement.
AAACCACAATGGAAAGGTGGATAAAATGAAAGCATTTTAATTATGTCTGTAAAGGTAGAAATACATGCAAGTAAATTTGTTTTTAAATACTTTATTTTTCCTTTTATTTATCACACCAAACTGAGGATCAATTTCAAAAAATAAAGCACTGGGGACAGGTAGGTGGCATAGTGAATAGAGCACTGGCCCAGGAGTCAGGAAGAGTTCAAATCTGGCCCCAGAAACCTAACGCTTACTAGCTGTGTGACCTTGGCAAGTCAATTAACCCCAATTGCCCTGCTCTTCCACCCTCCAAAAAAAGGCAAAATGAAATAAAATAAAGCACTGTGTCACTTGGCCAAACAAGTGGAATACAAGGATTCTTTAGAATGGAAAAGTGTGTGGGGGTAGAGAAGGTGGAGGGGGTTTGCAAGGCTCAAGAATTTGCAAAAAAATCCTACTACCTCAGAACTCACTTCCTGCAAATGGTAGCTCACTTACCATTCCCCCATCCTTTCTCCTCTACCCTTAATAAAGAGCCTATAGATTTGAATTCTCATGAGATACTGTCCAATTTCAAGCCCTGGAGGAATCAGCACTATTTTATATTAAGAAATCACGGGAAAGCAAGGTGAGAGGAAATGCAATGAGGTATGTCAGTGAAAATCTGCAGCAGCCAATTGGATGACTAAGGAGATGCTGGCAATATGAGTTAAGTAATAGACTGCATTTGCTGAACTTTAGATCAGCTATATACAAACCAGAGGGGAGGGAGAGAAGATGGGAGAAAAGGTGAAAGGGGCAAGAAGGAGGAATTTAGAAGAAAAGAGAGAGGGAGGGGAAGGTGTCAATTTTATGCACCTGTTAACACATAACTTACAGTGTTTGGTTTTCTCATTTATCTACAGAAGCCTCCAAATATGACCACTATGATTCTATCTTTATATTATTCCAGCTATTTTAACTAGCGTACTATATTTCCCTGGTAAAGTTAGGTTTCTTTTCAGTACTGAAGTTTATGGATATGAAAAGAAAATTTAAAAATGGAGGTGGGAAGGTAAGATGGTCAATCAAGGCATACTGGTTCCAAGACTTTTGTAGCATAAAAACAAATTAAGTGTGACTATATAAAGTTATATTTAGATATGTGTGAAAGACACTTTTCCTCCAGAGAGCCTTTGAGGTTACATTTTACTAGAGAGTGGAATACTTTCATTTGGTCATAACTAAACAACAGATACTAGTGAAACATATAGATCTTAACCTTTGGGGGATGACAAGTGAGGGGAAATGATGCCATGACCTAACAACAGGAGAAATAAAGAAATAAAACCTGATAGCTCCATGAAATGTCTTATTTTTTAATTTACTTATTTTTTATTTTTCAACATTCATTTCCAAAAGATTTTGAGTTACAAATTTTCTCCTCATCTCTCCCCTACCCCCCACCCCAAGATAGCAATCCTACAAATACCCCTTTCTGCAATCTGTTCTTTCTTATATCTTTCCCCATCACCCTTACTTTCATATAGGGCAAAATAAATTTCTATACCCTATTGCTTGAATATATTATTTTCTGGTTGCATGTAAAAAAACCAATTTTTAACATTTGTTTTTAAAATGTTGAGTTCCAGATTTCTTGCCTTCTTCCCTCCTCATCCACCCCCACTGGAAAGACAAGCAATTCAATATAGTTTGTGCATGTGTAATTACCCAAATCGTTTCCATAGTAGTTTTATTGTGAAAGACTAACTATATTTCCCTCCATCCTATTCCACCACCCATTTATTCTATTTTCTCCTTTGACCCCGTCCCTTTTCAAAAGTGTTTGCTTCTCACCACCCTCTCCCCCCAACCTGCCCTCCCTTCCATCATCCTCCCCTTGTCCCCTTCCTGCCTTCTTTCCTCTAGGGTAAGATAACCATTTGATTGTGTATGTTATTTCCTCTTTAAGCCAAATCCAATGAGAGTAAGGTTGACCTATTCCCTTTCACCTTCCTGCTCTTCCCCTCCATTGTAAAAGTTTTCTCTTGCCTCTTTTGTGTGAGATAATTTACCCTCTTCTATCTCCCCCTTTCTCCTTCTCCCAACATAGCTCTCTCTCATCTTTTAATTTTATTTTTTAGAGATCATCCCTTCATATTCAACTCATCCTGTCTATGTATACATATGCTTCTTTTGCTTCTTATATTTGAAAGTTAAATTTTCTTTTCGGCTCTGGTTTTTTGATCAAGAATTATTGAAAATCTGAGCAAAGATGCCAGCATAGAAGCAGGAAAACTCCATGACCTCCCCACATAACCACCTCAAATACCCACATAATATGACTCTAAACAATTTTAGGGCTACAGAGCCCACAAAGTAATAGAGAAACAAATTTCCCACTGAAAGTCTGGCAGGTGGACAGAAAGGGTCCATCTCAGCACCCTGGGAACTGAGCCCAGCCCCACATGAGCCCACAGTTTAAGCCCCAGGGTGTCCCCAACCAGCAGTGCCTGGAGCAGAGTTTGGGAGAGTGATTACCAGCATCTGTGGCAGTTTTCAGGAATATCAACCATAAATGCCAAAGACAAAGTAAAAGGTCAGTGTAGAACTCTGTTAAAACTGGGGAGAAGGGGACAGAGTGCAGTCCAGCCTCTGCCCCTTTAGTGAGAAGTGGCAGAGGTGCCACGACCATGTAGCCATCTCCATGTAGCTGCTTCAGAGCTCCTGGCCTGTGGATTGTAAGGGGATCAAGCAAACATTCAGAGGGTAATCACTCTTGCTTTAACCTGCCTAGATCTGAATTGTGGTCTTGAGTAGTGGTTCTGAGGTGTGTGACCCTGATGCAGAGCTTTTGGGGGCAGCAGAGGGGGCACCCAACTAATAGCTCTGGCAGCTGTCAAAACCCCAATGATTTGGGACAAACCTCTCTTCTCTGCAAGCAGAGCTCTACTGTGGCAAAGAGCTCAAAAGTCAAGTAATTGAATGGCAACATGAGCAAGCAAAGAAAGCAAAGAGAGGACAGCAATCAAACATTACATTCCTTTTTGCGGGACAAAAAGGATCAAAGCATGAAATGGGAGGAAGACAATGAAGACAGAACTCTTACACCAAAAGCTTCCAAGAAAAATATGAATTGGTTACTGGTCATTGAGGAGCTCAAAAAGGATTATGAAAATCAAGTAAGAAAAGTGGAGGAAAAATTGGAAAGCGAAATGAGAATGATGCAAGAAAATCATGACAACAGAGTCAACAACCTGAGAGAACAAAATAATATGTTAAAAAATAGACTAACTTAAATGGCAAAAGAGGGCCAAAAAGCCAATGAGGAGAAGAATGCCTTAAAAAGCCAAATTTGCCATATGGAAAAAGAATTTGAAAAGCTCATTGAAGAGAACAATTCCTTCAGAATTAGATTGGAACAAACAGAAGTAAATGACTTTATTAGAAATGAAGATACTATAAAACAGATCCAAACAAATTTTTAAAAAATAGAAGGCAATGTGAAATATCTCATTGGAAAACCCGGTGACCTGGAAAATAAATCCAGGAGAGATCATTTGAAAATTAATGAACTTCCTGAAAGCCATGATCAAAAAAAGAACCTAGAAATCATCCTTCAAGAAATACTCAAGGAAAATTGCCCTTACATTTTAGAACCAGAGGGCAAAATAGAAATTGAAAGAATTCACCAATCACCTCTTGAAAAAGATCCCAAAAAGAAAACTCCTAGGAATTTTATAGCCAGGTTCCAAAGTTCCCAGATAAAGGAGAAAATATTATGGGCAGCCAACAATTTGAATATTGTGGAAACACAATCAGGATAACATGATATCTATCAGCTTCTACATTAAGGGAACAAAGAGCTTGGGATACGATATTCCAGAGGTCAGAGAAGCTAGGTTTAAAACCAAGAATCACTTACCAAGCAAAACTGAGTACAATGTGCATGTAAAACATGGTTATTCAATGAAATAGAGGACTTTCAAGCATTCTTGATGAAAAAACCAGAGTTGAATAGAAAATTTCACATTCAAATACAAGAATTAAGAGAAGCATGAGAAGGTAAAGAGGGAAAAGAAATCATTAGGAACTTATCAAAATTGAACTATTTACACGTCTACATGGAAAAATGTTAATTGTATCTTATGAAACTTTCCTCAGTATGAGAATAGTTGAAGGGAATATAAATGTGTTTATATTTATGTCATTCCTTCCCCCCCCCACACACACATATATATATACATACATATATATATATCTACATAGCAGGGTATATATGCTTATGAATACATATATGAGTGTGTATATGTATGTGTTCAGGTATCCATAGACAGAGGGCACAGGATCAGTTGAATAAGAAAAGATGATATCTAAGAAACAAAATTAAGAGGTGAGAGGGGAATATAATGAGAGGAGATAGGGAGAGATAAAATAGAGTGAATTATCTTTTATGAAAGAGGCAAGGGAAAACTGTTACAATGGAGGGAAAGAACAGGAAGGGAAAAGGGAATG
>CM053580.1:229884040-229907380 GCA_028627135.1 Pseudochirops cupreus | reverse complement strand
TTTTCCAGGTCAATGGATTTTTTCAAGGAGATATTTCACATTGCCTTCTATATTTTCATTTGTTTGGTTCTGTTTAATAGTATCTTGATTTCTCATAAAGTCATTTGCTTCTGTTTGCTCCACACTAATTCTGAAGGAATTATTCTATTCAGCAAGCTTTTAAGATTCTTTTTCGATCTAGCAAATTCGACTTTTTAAGGCATTCTTCTTATTGCCTTTTGGGGCCTCTTTTGCCATTTGAGTGAGTCTATTTTTCAAGGTGTTATTTTCTTCAGTCATATTGTTGACTCTCTTATCATGATTTTCTTGCATCATTTCCATTTCTCTCTCCAATTTTTCCTCCATTTCTCTTATTTGGTTTTCACAATCCTTCTTAAGCTCCTCTATAGCTTGTACCCAGTCTATATTTTTCTTGGAAGCTTTTGGTGTGGGAGTTCTGACTGTGTTGTCTTCCTCCCATTCCATGCTTCGATCTGTTTTGTCCCCCCAAAAAGGAATCTAAAGTTGGATTTCTGAGGTTTCTTTGCTTCCTTTGCCTGCTCATGTTGCCAGTCAGTTACTTGACTTTTGTACTCAGTAGATCTCTGCTTTCACAGGGGAGAGCTCTGTCCCAAATCGCTGGAGTTTTCACAGCTGCTAGAGCTATTTGGAGGCCGTGGTCTCTACAGCCTCCACCATCTTTGGCTCACTGAAAACACACCTTAGGACTACCACCCAAGACCATGATCCCAATCCAGGCAGCTCAAGCCAAGAACATTTAGCCTCTGAACAAACACTTGGCCCCTCTGCAATCTGCAGGCCCAGAGCTTCTGAAGCAGCCACATGGAGGCAGCTGCAGGGCTGTTGCTTCAGACTGCTTCTAGCTCTGGAGGCAGCAGCCTGGACCCTTTCCCTGAAATTAGCCAAGTTCCACTGACCTTTTCCCTTTATCCTTGGCTTTTATAGGTTGGTAATTTTGGAAACCGTCACAGCTGCCAGTGATCTGCTCTCCTGAAAGCTCCAGCCAGGGTGTCTCCTGGATGGCCTGAGGCTCAGACTGCATGGTGTTGGGCTCTGCTCCCAGCTTGCTGTGATGAGCCCTTTCTGTCCATCTTCCGGTCTGCTGGAGACTTGTTTCTCTGTCATTTTATGAATTCTGGAGCTCCAAAAATTGTTTAGAGTCACATTTTATAGATATTTGAGGTGGTTACGGGGGGAGCCATGGAGTTTTCCTATTTCTATGCTGCCATCTTTCTGTTTTGTACCTCTTTATGTAAGCTACTTTACCCCATTCTACCTCTTCCTTGCCTCTTCTTCCAGAGGATCCCTCATTCTCATTGCTCAATTTTTTAGATATCATCCCACCTTAGTAATTTCTCTTTCTTGCATATATGCATACATGTATATATATATATACACGTATACATACTTGTACATACATACACACACTGACATATACATACACACATATAGATATAGATATGTATATGTATATAATATGTATACATATAAATATATGAAAAAATCATCCCATCATAGTCAACTCAACTCCTTCTTACTGCCCTAAAAATGACAAAATTATTAGGAGTTTTAATTATTGTCTTCCCATATGTGAACGTAAATATTTTAACCTTATTGATTCCCTTATGATTTCTCTTTCATGTTTACCTTTTTATGCTGCTTTTGAGTCTTTTATTTGTCAATAACATTTTTTATTCAGCTCTCATCTTTTAATCAGGATTGTGTGAAAGTCCTCTATTTCATTAAATATCCACTTTTCCCTCAAGGATTTTATTCAGTTTTGTTTCTTAGATTTTTTACGGACTGTAATCTTAGCTCCTTCTCCCTCCAGATTATCATATTCCAAACTTTCTCATCCTTTTAAGTAGAAACTGGTAGATTTTGTGTTGTCCTGTGACTCCATGGTATTTCAATTGTTTCTTTCTGTTGATTGCAGTATTTTCTCCTTTACTGAAGAGCTTTGGAATTTGCCAGCAAAGGGACCCTTATAACCTCTTTATGAACAGTTTTATGAATCCCTTATCGTGTGTGTGCTCAGAGGTCCCAAAGCTGTTGTTGTAACTGCTGCAGCTGCTACCAAGGCTTGTTGCTGGAATGCTATGATGGGCCTGTGCTACACTCCAGGCCCAAACATGACTCCAGCAAGATAGATATTTTCAGGCAAAACTTGTTCTTGGGTTGCCTGCATGAGGATGTAGGCCAATAAACTGAAAAAAAAAAGAATATGAGAAGGGTCTGACTCTTTCTAGGTAGTTAGGCTCCTCCAAGATTAAGCCACATGTGGAACATGACTGAGGGTTCAATAAGAAGGGTGTCTTTGTGGAGAGGAAGGCACCATTGTTTAAGCCTCTTGGGATTAGCAGGTTTTAATTTTTAAATGATAAAATAAGGAAAATGACAGTGAAAATAAAATGTAAATGTTAAAACTTTCATCATATAAAATTGCTAAATTTCTCCCCCTCTCTCACCTAGCTTGAGTGGATACGCTCCTTTTTATTGCATGTAACTCTGTTCTGCGAGGTCTGCTAATCCCAGCATACACAGCAGCAGAAACTTTAGAACTTAAAATACTTTAGAATTTTGGGAAGATTGTGTCTGAAGTTGACTCATATTGAGAATGTTATGGGAGAGAGATGACAGAAGAGAAAGAATGAAACCATGACCCAAGGTACCAAGGAGAGCTGTTTCTGTCTTTAGAACCTGTCAACTTGCAGAGCCAAACACTTAGCATGGGATTTGTATTTTTCTGTTCTCCCTTCAAAGATGATGAAAGAAGCAGCTATTGATGCTTCTTGTTGACACCTTGGAGAACAATACTGATAAAGCCGAATGATTGTGATCTGGGATTGCTGAGCTTAGTGGACCAGGTTGAGTGAGATGACCCCTGATGCCCCATATGGACTTTCTTCCATTCATATCTCTGAATTGAGGAGAAGACATTTGTCTTTAATAGTCCCACTCTGGCAGACTTCATGTTTCACTTTTTCTCTAGGTGATGCAGTGAATGGAATGTGGGAATTAGAGTTAGGAAGACCTTCCAAATTTGTCCATAGGTACTTATTAATTGTGTGATCCTGACCAAGTTACCTACATTCTCTCACTTTCAGTTTCCTGAACTGTGAAATGAGGATAATATTATCTACATCAGAGGGCTGTTGGGGAAATAAAATAAGATAGTATATGTTAAGCACTTTGCAAATCTTTAAGCGCTATATAAAGGCTATTTTTTGTTGCTATTATATTCTCCATGAGCAGAAAGTTAACACCATATGGCTACATTAGTCAGCATATATGCAGAGTTTTCCCTTTTTGCTTTATGATTTTTGTTAATTTTTTTTCTGTTTTATATCTCATTGGAAGATGAAAGATAAACTTATAGTGGACAAATCTGTGTTGAGTTGGTTTTGGTAATCATACAGAACATAGGTGGGGGAGACGAGCAAATCTAGAATAAAATAAAACAAGGTATAGACTCATCCATCATCTAGTTAGAAGTTGGGAAATAGAGAAGGCTAAGCAATGGGTACGCTGCCAGAATGTTCACCTAGTGGCATTATTCAGCAAATTAGCCTTTAGTCAACTCAAGAAGATAGGTGAGGAAAAATAAGATGAGAGAGAAAGAGACAGAGAGATAGATAAGCACAGACAGACTCACAGAAAGAAAGAGAAAGAGACAGAGAAAGACAGGGACAGAGGGACAGAGGGACAGAGAAATTTTATCTAATTTGATCTGTATGTAGCTTAGCTATGGGTTTAGAAATAGAAATAAATAGATACAGATCCAGACAAAGCTATTTTCAAAACCCTAAAAGCAAGAATAGAAGGAGAATAGAGGAGTGGGACCGTGCCATGTGGGTTTTTCTCAGTTCTTCCATCTCCGGCACTCAGGCCTGTGCTACATACATAAATAGAGACCTAAGTTCTTTCAAGGCATTAGCATTGAGCTGTAATTTACATGCATCTCAGGGGAAATTCAAATGATCATTGGAATATTTCCTTGTTTTTCCTTCTATACATTGGTGGTGAACGTTGATATAGGTATGGGTGTGATATTCATTATTTATATATACTATTCCCATAGACACGGCAGCCCTATGGATATATTTCAATCAGAAATCAGCCCCCACACACCTTGATTTTCTGGACCAAATAAGGCACCATGGATGCTGAAATATAGTAGAAGTACAAATCATGCTGTTTCTAATATCATGAAGAAATTAATATGGCTTCCAAAATAAATTTTGCACTTCTTTTGAGAAGTTTGCTCCTGCTAAAACTCTCAGAACCGTAATGTTCCACTGAAACGTCATCTCCTTTAGAATATGAAAAGTATCCATTCTTCTCTAAGATTCACTCCTAGCTACCTAATTCTCCGTAAAATGAAAATCTAGGTGTTGCTGAGTTCTTTTGGGTAACTTGTGTTTACAAGGGGAAGGAGCTAAGAGATGCCCATTTGCAATGCCAGTCTCTATTTATTTGATGTTGGTATTATTTCTCGAAAGGAATTTCAAGGAGAAAATTACTGCACTAATGTATGAAATGTCATAGAGAAAGAAACACAAGTTTTGGGTTTCATGGAATGGCAATCCACAAATTAGCATACCAATTATTTGCTTCTCTGCCTTGTCTTCTTCTATGTCCCTTTCCTGACGTTCTTCCTAAATTTTGCCCATGAATTTAACTGTCTTCTTGAAACTCACTATTTCCCCATGAAACCACAGAAAGGAATGCTGGCTTTGTGCAAAGAGTAGCTAATGATCGAAGTTCACACTCAGGGAATACATGACATGAATTTCTTCCTTGAAATGACTGGAAAATCAGGATAGTGACAGTAGTGCAGATGGTCCTTAGAGTATAATTTGGGCAGCGTTATCATCACTTGTTAACATTAATTGAGCTCACAGAATGTGTTACTTTGTAGGATAAAAAAGAGATCCAAATGTTACTATACTCCAAGAACATTCTTTTCCATATGGTCCTTGATGTCCACACACATCAGAGTTATAGAATTATTTTCTCATTAAATTACATATTAAGAGGGAGGTCTCTTTTCTGTTAAACAATGATAAGATTTGTTGTCATAGTCAGGACCTATCATTAAAAATAATGTGGACCCAGACGTAGTGTGTCACCAAAGAAGTTGCAACATCTTTGTGGACTAGGAAGAGGATGACCAATTGGTTCTACATTTCTATTTGAATAGAGAATTATTCTTTGAAGGAACACAAATTACAGTTAACTTGCACTTTCCCATCATTGTATTTTCTATGTTTGGCAACTCCCTCCCACCCCATGGAATTGATTGGACTAGACGGGAAAATTTTATATATATATATATATATATATATATATTTATATAGATAGATAGATAGATAGATAGATGATAGATAGATAGATATAGATATAGATATATATCAGTGATTCTCAATCTTCCTAATGCTGCGACCCTTTAATAGTTGTATGTGGGCATGTCTGCATGTGGGTGGACCCACCTGGAGACGGATAGAGGAGGTTCCTAAGGCCATTGGAAATATGTGTTTTCCGATGGTCTTAGGTGACCCCTGTGAACCCTGTGAAAGGCTCATGGGGTCATGACCCACAGGTTAAGAACTGCTGAGATACACACACACACACACACACGCATATATACATATATATACACATACACACATAACATATATGTAATACATTTACATAATATATAACATATATGTAATATATTTACATAATATGTTAGGAACATGATTTACTGTCTCTTTTGAAATAAAACCCAACTCCTAAGGGGTTCATTTCATTTCTGGCTTATATTAAAGAGTGTCATTTATTTGTGATGAGTTTAAAATGTTTGAGGCTTCACTAACTCAAAGGAAATTTTCCATCATAACACATGTTCATGTCATTCCCTTAGGTTCAATTAATTTTGTGTCTTAGATGCCAGCCTCAACAAATAATGTTCTCTTAAGTTAGCAAGCTTTTAGCCAACTGACTCAGAAATCTCAATAACAATCCTGTCACCCAAAGAAATTAAAGAGTTTCACTGCTGAAGTACATTATTAGAAAGGATTTAGTGAATTCTTGAAATAAAGTACTGTGGAATTGTTGCATCCACATTTCTTTCTGTGTCCATTTCTCTTTTAGTGTTCCCTCTCTAGGTAGATGTTACTCTTTAGCTTCCCAGAACCTCCACCCTAACTACTACATGGGCCATCCCATTCAGACTTATTTTTTGCTATGTGGTACCTCACGCTAAAGAAAATCTTATATATACTTCCTTTCCCCAATATAAAAATTCATTTCCTTGGAGCCTTTCTCTTATCTATATCTTTTAAATGAATATTAAGAAAATAAAAACTGAAAAATGAACCAGCAACAGTTTTACATTTTGTATGAAGCCTGAAGTTGAGAGCTTGGAATTAGGATCTGGGATGAAGGAAATAAACAGACCAGATATTTACAGTATACCTATTCTGATTTGGGAGAACCATGGTACTTGGGAGCAATAGAAAGAATATCCAGTCTTCTGCTTCTGAACAAATCTAAATATAACAATACTTATCCATGGTCGACCAAGATTTCCCAGTAAAATTACCTTCTAATGGTACATGATGCAGTTTTCTCGAAGGCTACATAAGAGGAAAACAAGTTCTGGCGGATCCAAACAGGTTGGAAAAGCTTTGGATACAGGCTTGGAGACAGTCTGGTTGTTAAGCCTGCTAAGTTAGAGACTCATCACTCAGTAGACTTCAAAGTAAAGGAATTTTAGGGTATTACAATTCTAGAAGACCAGCTGTTATATCATATAGCATCTGGAATCTGGTTTGCTGAAGAGCATACACTCGTTGATGACAATACAGATTTCTCAAAAATTCAAGTCATGCCCTTTCTATTATGTTTAATAATAATTTATATAATGTTCTACACAGATTCACAAAGAGTTTTATCAACAAACACTCTCCAAATTATGTAGTATGATATCCTCATTCTCATTTTATGGAAGTAGGAACTAAGACTCAGAGAAAGTGATATGCTCATGTTCACATGGCTAATAAGTATAAAAATCAGGAAACGAACCCTAGTCTTCTAGCTCCAAGTCTCATGTTTTTTTCACTACACCAATGCATGCATAAATGTGTGTATGTCAGGTGGTGGAGATACACACACACGTATATAAACATATTCATATATGTCTATCTATCTATATACATATACGTATGTATGTGTGTTTGTGTCTGTGATTAATAGGTAGCTAGGTGACCCACGTGGATAGAGTGCGGTATATGGAATCATATCTTCTGGTATTCAAATGTAGTCTCAGGTACTTACTAGCCATGGGAATCTTGGAAAGTCACATAACCAAAATCTTCCTCACTTCCCTCATCTGTAAAATGGGGATATTAATAATATCTAACTCCCAGAGCTCTAATGAGGATAAAATGAGACACTATAAAGCACTTTGCTAATCATAACACAGAATATAAATAGGAACTATTACAAATATAGCTATTAAATAAAATTAAACAAAAAGCTACAGATTTAAAAATTAACTAGCAGAATTAGAGCCAATACGATTTTAAACTAAAGCCAGTCTAGACAGGAATCAATCCAAGTTTTTTTTTTTTTATCTGCATCCAACCAGGCCATTCACGGACCCAGTAGGTCTCAGAGTGCAGAGGGAGCAGAACTGAGATTGAGTCATCAGAGAAATAAATGCAAGGACCATTCCAGTGGCCTGCCTGATATAAGATGCTCTGGGATAATGAGTAAAAAGGTTAGATTTTTTTCACTAAACGTACTGTGTATAATGTGTACCCTGTATACAACACAATATAGGATGTTACTTATTGTGATGGAACTCTATGCTTGATCCATCACTAGGATCTTTGTCATATGAGAGCTTTAACTACATTGTTGTTGACCCTTGGATTTCCTATGTTGTGTATAACTCAGATTTGTAAGCTTGACATTACCTGCTTACATGTGGCCTACATGTCTGTGGTAATGAATATTTTATTGGAACAGTATCAGTTATACCTATATTCCTGATACTACAAGGGTCAATGAAGAACCCTAAATAGGACCTTTGTTAGAGGATTATGGATGCAAAGCAAAGGTTACCATCTCTGTCCCTCTGTCTGTGGTGTTACCAAGTACCTCCTGGAAGTTTATTGAAATTTCTAAGTAATTTCTTTAACCTGTTCCCAAGTTGCCATTAAGAATGATTGGAAATGACCTAACTTAGCCAGGAGTAAGAGTTTTCCGTTGAGTTGATATAAAAAGTCTTGCAAGTTACCTTCCAACATCCGAGTTTATTAACCTTTTCTAACCCCTCCACCCCCCCCAAATTTGGATATTCGTTAATCCATGTAGACCTGAGGTAATCTCACCAAAGAGGAATAACTCATAGCCTATTTCCTACCCTCCTCAACTCATTCAAAAAAGAAACAAAAACCATAGCAGGGATAAGAGCTCTGACAGATAGTAGCAACAGCTAGGTGGAAATGAGTTAAGTCAGCTTAAGTGACAGATTGTCAACTGCAGAGTGGAGTCCAACAAAGAATAACAAGCCTCCGGTGGATGAAGCTGTGAGAGGTGTTTTAGCCTAAAAGGCAACCCTTTCTGGCCTGGAAGAGTAAGCTGTCTATGCAATGTACCCTTCCTCACAGGTCTATGAGACTACGGAAATTGGACTGAGTATGATTTTATCTGCTGTTTACTTTCTTCATTGTTGTTCAGTCATTCCAATTGTGACTCTTTTTTACTGAATGTTGGATTTTCTTGGCAAAGTTACTGGTTTGCTCTTTCCTTCTCCACCTCATTTTATAGATGAGGAGCTGAGGAAAGCAGGGTTAAGTGACTTGTCCAGGGTCACATAGCTAATAAGCATCTGAGGACAGACTTGAACTTTTGAAGATGAGTCTTCCTGATTCCACACTCAGTGCTCTATACAATGCACCTAATTGCTGCCCCATTTACTTTGCGGTTCTGTCCCCCCCAAAAAAACTTCTATGAATTGATTTTTGTTTCCCGTGTGGTCTGATGGTAGAGAACATAACTGGGAAAGTGAAGGATTTACACACTAAAACTTAGTACTTAAGTTATTTCGTTTTCCTGCTACAATCTGCTACATGGTAGTCCTGACCCAACACCTCTTGTAAAGTCTTTTGGAGTATATCAACATAACAAAAAATTCCTGAAAGAAATAATAAATCCTCATAGTGAGGATAATTGACTTCTTGCCCAATTATATTCACTTTTAAAAAAGATAGAGACCATGTGACAAAAGGATTAGAAGCGCCAATAAGACTCTGTAAATGATAACCATTTATAGCTGATCATGAATGTTCATCTCTTTCTAATCTGTATTTTCACAGAAGATGGAATTGCTTGTTTATTGCCTATTGCTAAATTCACTTTTTTTTTCAGAAGCCACTGGGCTTCTTAGAATTTTTATGAAGAACTCCAGACATTCATTCTAATGTTAGCTTTCATATACCACCAGCTCTATTTACAATGAGCCATCACAAAACTATTCCATTTTTAAATAGAAGGCCTAGAGGTAATAACTCTTAAACATAAAATAAAGTGCCCCTAGGTTAGATCTCAAACACTGTGAGACACGTTCGAGTGCCCCTCAAATTATATAGTAGCTTTGCACATAAAGAATAATGAGGCACCTGGAATTTCCTCCTATTCACAACTATCTAGTGCTTCTATCAGTAATACAGTTGCTAATGAGAATTTCATAGTTTGTCTTCATAAAACACGCTGGCTTCTGCCTAGTAGGAAATAAGAGTCTGTAGCCTGCGTATCTTGGTTATGTTAGCTCAATTTCTGTGATGCTCCTTGGAAGGACCACTTTGATCCTAGACTTCCTTTGTAGGTCATTCTTTCCTTTTCAAGCGCTTGTAGTATTTTTGCCCTTATCATTTGGGTTTCCACTACAAAGACATTTTTAGCACTTTAGCTTTAGGTTTTTCCATTGTTAACGTCCTACGTGTTCTTTCCATTTGCACTGACTAGATGTTTATTATTGTTATTTATTTATTTTCAAATTCTGGGGAGTGTTTTTAGGTTCCTTGGGGAGTTATTAACATTGAGATAGTCACTTGATTCTATGTTTTGCAATAGTTTGGGAAACTTGTAGTTTCTTTGCTTTGTAACTTTTATTTCTAGGTATTCTGCATTATATGCATTTCATTTCACTATAGTAACTCTGTTGTATCTTGTTTCTATGCATTTTTGAGGTTTCTATTTTATTCTCCATTTTTCATCATTCTTGTTCTTTTTGTTTTTAGATTTTTAATTCTTATTCATTTCCCCCTAAACTATCTCCAAGTTGCTTTTTGGTTCTTTTGGTTTTCTTAGCACAGACAATTTTTCCTTAATTTTCTGGAATGTGCATTTGTGGAATGCATTTAAGGATGTCTCTCATGTTATTGTCCCTAGTTTCTTTCTGTATTTCTAGTGTTCTTGCTATTTTGCTAATTCAGTTGGTGTAATATTTGAAAATAATATCAGCATTCTGCTTTTATCATTTAAAAACTTGTTGACTAATATTAATTTTTTTGTTTTGCATATATACACATATTATTTTCACTTTTCCCCCACATGGACCATGTGTATGAAGATGTGTTTCGGGGGGGGGGCAGGAATGAAGATCTATAGGGGATAGGAGAGGCAGAGGGAGAAAGCTGGTACCCAATGGTCTTTTTTTTTTCCATTCTAATATCTTGAATCAATCTCTTACCTAGCAAATTACTGCCAAATATTTCATAGCTGAATAGTAGTTGACTAAATTCTAAGAAGATTCAGACACTGGTCATCATCAACTATAATGTCAACATATATGCTTATGAGAAAAAAGTGTGTGTGTGTGTGTGTGTGTGTGTGTGTGTGTGTGTGTGCAATTCTAAATCCATTGAGATACATATGAATGATGCACCAGAATGCCTGAATACTATTTCTTATTCTACCACTAACTCAATGTGTGACTTAGGTTAGGTCACCCTGGCACTTAGTCTCCCTACCTTTAATATGGGGGGATTGGACTAAAGAATCCCTAAGGTTCCATTCATGTTGTACTTTCTTTGACTGATTCTTTAATATTTCACTTTTTTTTAGAGTGCAAAAGAATTGAACATATACTTTCTGTCATTGTTATTATTCTTACACACATTTAAAATTAAACATAATACATGGGCTACTGTATTGAAATAACTTTTCTGTTTCTGAGATGAGAATTTTATAATTAGCTATTCCAAATATTAGAATTTACACTAAGTGCCACACAGTAATAAGCCATTCAAATGGAATGTAAACTTTCATATAATTTGTCATTACATTAATCAATTTCCTTGTAAGTTCTCTATATTGACAAAGAAAAGATATCAAAATTTCTTGCCTATTGTATTAAAATATAAATCAAGTACACAATTAATCCCTTTGATATATTTAGATATATGCCATATACATATGTTACATTTACCAATTTTTGTACAGATAGGCTCAGAATATAAGTTCTGATATGGAAGGTGACAATATATATGAATCTTTGTGTATTTTCTTCCTTCGTTCCTTCATTCCTTCCTTCTTTCCTTCCTTTCTTCCTTTCTTTCCCTTGCTCCCTCTCTCCCTCCCTCCCTCTCTATGTCTCTGTCTCTTTCTCTCTTTCTCTGTCTCTTTCTTTCTTCCTTCTTCCAGAAAACCTTATACAACCCTGTTTACTCTGAAGCTCATAAATTGGACCACAATAGGCCCCTGCCCACTTAATGATTGTATTTGGGGCCCTCCTGGTTTAGAGTGAATATCAATGGTAACTGTTTCTCTTTGGAACATCAACCCTGAGAATCCTCACCTTCCAGCTTGATTTTTTTTTTCCTAATTAAAGGGGCCATTCTTTGACTCACTTCTTAAAGAGGCCTATTCACTGAATAGTCATTATCTCACACTAAGTGAGTATATGAAAAGACTTTATCCTAAAAGGGTCAGGGTCTCCCATTGTATCCTGGGTCATCTCCAGTCATCCTGATGAATATCTGGTCACTGGACCCAGATAGCTCTGGAGGAGAAAGTGAGGCTGGCGACCTTGCACAGTCCTCCCTCCCTCAAGTCAAAGTAAACTGCAAGTCATGTCATCATTTCCCTAATTCCATGGTCCTCTTCAAAAACAAAGGACAAATACAACTACATCTCTATTTACACATACATCTTAGTACATATGTGTATCTAGAAAAGGAACATGCATTTATTAACTCTCTGCTGTGTGCTAAGTCCTTTGCATATATTATCTCATTTGACCCATACAACAGCTCCGGAAGGTAGGCTTTATTATTATCCTAATGTATAGGCGAGGAAACTGAAGCAGCCAGAGGTAAGAGACTCAGTGTCACAGAACTGGTGTCTGAGGCTGGGCCCAGTGCTCTAGCCACTGCACCACCCATCTGTAGGTAAATGTTGTTGTACTTGTATATGTGTACAGAGTCTTCCTAGAGTTAGGAAGACTCATCTTCCTGAATTCAAATCTGGCCTAGACATTTACTAGCTGTGTCCCTGAAGAAGTCACTTAACCCTGTTTGTCCCAGTTTCTTCATGTATAAAATGAGCTGGAGAAAGAAATGGAAAACCACTCCAGTATCTGTTGGAAAACTCCAAATGGGTCACAAAGAGTCAGATATGACTGAAATGACTGAATAATAACAATGTATGTGTGTGTGTTTATGAGACATATCACACATACATGTATATATGTCATATACACATGTATGTATGTATTTATATATGCACATTTTTTTGCTCTAACTCATACTAGGCTCCTACTCAATCAACCAACAAGTGTTTTAAGCACCTATATTCCAGGCACTGTGTTAGGCACTGGGAAAACAAGCGCAAAGAAGGAAAAAGTGTCTACTAGCAACTACCTTATATTTTAATGTAGGAAAGAAGCATATGGGAATTACATGCAACATAAAAATAGAATTTATCAGTACATAATTATACCCACATTATATAGCTGAATGTAAACTACTATGGGAAGGAAAGCACCAGAAACTGTTGATATCAAGAAAGACCTCATGTAGAAGATGGTGCTTGAGCTGAATCTTGAAAGAAGAGAGGTATTTCATGGCAGAGGTAAGGCGGGAGTGCATTAGAGACATGAGAGATGTCCAGGGCATTTTGAGTAGTTGCCCAGTAGTGGACCATGTGTATCTGTCATCTGAGGATCAAGGTGGCCATTTTGAAAGACACTTATCAACAGATTGGTCACAGAAAAACCACAAAGACTGTCTACTCAGGCATGGAGGGATTATGATGTATGTCAGTAACCAAAATCTGCACATCATTGGAAACACACGTATTTGAAGTAATGGAGTACACTAAAGCAAGCACCAAGATAGACATGAGACCAACACTAACCAAAAACAGATTCATGCACAGTACTGACATTTCTGGTGGTTATTTCTTTCCCAAAGGGCACAGTTCTTCCCAGCAGGTGAGGATGTTTTTACTGCATCATTTTCTCTCTGCTAGTCCACATTGCCACGGGGTAAAAATACTCCAAGCTGTCACATTCCCATCTGAAAGAAATATAATCCCCATCTAAAGAGGTGGTGACAAGACAGCCCTGTGTGGCTGGAGAGAGAACATGATTCCTAATTAGTGGAAAGAATGCTGAGACAATGCTGAGCCTGTCTCCTGCGCAAGGTTGATACCAAGCTTCTTGGGAGAGGCACATGGTTCCTTCATCTGGCTTGAGAGGGACCCATATCATACAAAAAATGCTGGAGCTGGACCCATCCTGACTGCACCAATGAAGAGACAGAAGTCTGCTATGGTCCTCCATCAGTCCCAAACTGTTTTGCTTTTGTTTTGTTTGTTTTGTTTATTTCCCAAGCAGAGGTATGCTGGAATCAATTTGTGCTGGTTTTCAAGAGCCAATGATTAAATATTCAGTGTAAACATTTATACTTCAGAAATAGGCAAAGGCTACAAATAAGGAAGGGTTTGACATATTGTTTTGTTGATTGTCTAGAGCAGTGGTTCTCAACCTTCCTAATGCCGCGATCCTTTAATACTTGTATGTGGGCATATCTGCATGTGGGCAGATCCACCTGGAGACAGATAGAGGAGCGTTTCCTAAGACCTTTGGAAATATATATTTTCCAATGGTCTTAGGTGACCCCTGTGAAAGGGTTGTTTGACCCCCAAAGGGGTCGCTGGTCTAGAGACTCTAGACTTTAGGAAGTGATGGAGAAAATGTTAAGCAAGTACATTAAGCTTAAAAGTTTAATGGTCGCATGTACATTTTTTTTTACAGGAATGGTTGCTACATATTTACCAGCATACCCATAGTCCGAATTGAAAAGTTTCAATATTTGACTTTGCATTAAAGAAAATGTTCATTGTATATATGTTTAGGTCATGTGTCAGCCAGCTACAAAAAGGTCCAAAATAGAAATTATCTTCATAATTGAGAAGTTCAAAGCCTTGCACAAACATCTAATTCAGACTATTGTAAAATCATTGAGCAGCCAGTTGAAACTAGATATATGGAGAACATTTTCTTTCAAGTGGCTAAGAGTGGCTAAGTTGCCTAACAAGGGATGACTCCTTGGTATTACTTGGTGATTTTAATATATTAACTGAATTTCATTAATGACATCCTTTGGACTGTGAAACTTCTCTCTATTCCCCATGACCTAAAATTGTCCTGTTTTAAATCCATTAAATAAAACTATGTGATGTTGAGGTTAATTAATCATGCATACCCAGCAGCAGAAAATCAGGCCTATGAATGGAATATTGATCTTCAAGGAGGCCACTGCCTTGCAACCATAACAGAAATAGCCACAGGTGTGTTTTGTGAACATTGGTGGGATAATTAACAGTAATAAACCTAGGGCTTGTAATTAATTAAATCAGTTACAGGGGAGTGTTTCACAAAAATGATACTAGTAGCTCAAATTCTATTAAAAAATAAAACAAATCATAAGCCCTTTTATTCACCTGGATATGACAAAGAGTAGATAAGACCATCAATTACTATTAAAAGCTTTTCCTTAATCCTTAATGACTGCCAGCTTCTAGTCTATTTCCTTTCCATTGTATTAATGCTGACATCATTAATTTAGTATAAAGCAATGTTACTATACTCTATACTCTACAGAATTTTGGCATTTCTCTGCCTTTGCAATGTCTTCTGTATTCATCTCAGTTCTCTCTGGTACCATTATCTTCCACCTGGACTACTATGACAGATCTTCCCACTTTCCCTTCTCCTTGCCCCTGAAATCCAGCCTTAACTCTATTGTCAGACTAGTATATCATGTCTCTTCTAAAACACTTTCAATGTCTTCCAGTTGTACATCAAATAAAACTCAAGCTTCAAAATCCTTTGTCTGGTATTTAGAATCCCACAAAACCCAGTCTTATCTCACATTAATCTTCTCTGGATGTTGTAAGTAATCTGATTTATACACCTTTCTTCATAGGCTACATTGCTTCTATAACTATACTCTTCCCTAATGAGTTAATAGCTTCCTTTCCTCAATTGCTCAATGTATTCACAATCTTTTTAATAGTTAATGCCTCAAAACCCATTTATATGGGACCCTCCTTATTGGTGGAGATTGATTCCTCAAACCCCACACCTGCAAGAGTGGGTCGCTATGGTAAGGGCTTTGGAGAAGAATGATCCTGGTCTTCTGATTTCTGGATTTGAGAGAAAAGAAATTCAGTTCCAGAGTCTTTTCAGGTCCCTGAAGGGAGAACAATTCTGGAAAGAAGTCAGTATGATTGTGGTATTGACTACTCTCTATGCTGACTTCTTTCCAGGGTCTTTTTCCCTTTAGAAGTCTAAATAGAGATTGGAACCATGTATCTTGTCTTTAAAAGCCAGAAGCCAAAGGACCAGGATTGTTCTTCTCCTAAACTTTCCCCAACTCTGCTCCTCATATAGGCATGGAATCATTGAGTTATATAATGCAATGAACATCTATGAAGTGCCTGGACTGTGCTAAGACTCATTGATTGGATTTCGATGGCTCACAATGAACACAAATACCAATTGTTTTCTGTTCGGCCAGAAATTGTGAGGGTCTTCCCCTCCCAGATGGATCATTTTAGGAAGGCCAGCAAGGCCATCTTTTGTCTCACTTCTAACCCAGGATTTAATCACTGAATGGGCATTGCCTCAGAAAAACTGAGGCCTGGGAAAGACCTCAGCTTAAAAGGCCAAGGTCTCCTCCCTCTCCCCAAGGCACCCCCCCATCCCACCCCGCATCCTGGGACATTGCCAGTCATCTTGACTTAGGTCTGGCCACTGGAATCCATCGACTCTGAGGAGAGAGTGAGGCTAAGGACTTTGCACTGCTCTGCCTCACCCAAATCCAGTTCATTTGCAAGTCAAGACATTACCCTCCCGATGCCATTGGTCCTGCTTAAGAACCAAGGATGAACAACAAACAACTATACTGTGCTAAACACTGGGAGTACAAATAAGAAAAAGAAAGAAAGAAAGAAAGAAAGAAAGAAAGAAAGAAAGAAAGAAAGAAAGAAAGAAAGAAAGAAAGAAAGGAAGGAAGGAAGAAAGAAAGAAAGAAAGAAAGAAAGAAAGAAAGAAAGAAAGAAAGAAAGAAAAGAAAGAAACTCCCTCAAGGAGTTTACAATCTAATGGAAAAGACAATACAGAAAAGGAAGCTGAAAAGGGGTTGAGAAGGCACCATAGTGGGTGGGATTTTTTGCTCCCTCCCTCTAACCTTACACTTATAGGGGTGTGAGCCGCTGAGGGTACTGATGAGGTCTGAGTACCAAAGTAGAAGCAATCTCCATGATTATCAGTTTCTTGGTGATGAGCTTTTCCTGAGGGAGGCATCTAATGTTGGTAGTTGGAGTTAGATGGCAGATAGAGTTAAAACCAGGCAGAGCAGGCACTGACAAGTGAATGAACCTATGCCAATAAGCAGAATCACACACAAATAGGCTTTGAGGCTAGGGTTATAGGTCTTTAAAGCCTAACTCAAATGTTATCACTCCCAGGAAATTTTTTCCAGAGTTATTTCTTCTTCCAGACTCTCACAGAACTATTCATCATTCCTATTTTTTTAATTAGACCTATAATTTTATTGTTCTAGGTTAGGCGTGCCAAATTTATATAGAAACATATCCCTGTATAATGATATATTGACTTAGAAAACCACAAATTAACATTACCTATGCTGTATTGCAATTTTATTTATTTTGTTAAACATGAACCAACGAAATTTAATTTGGCTCCCATTGGTACCTAGGAATTTTTTGGCTTCTTGGGGATCGATCCATGGGCTGTGCTTGATGCCTCTGCTATCAGAGAGGAAATTCCTTCTATCAAAGCAGAACATCACTCTACTTCAACGTCTATTTCTAGAGTTATATGAGGGAAGTTAGAGATTAAATGACTTGCCCAGGGTCACATATCCAGTGTGTGTCAAAAGTAGGGTGTCATCTTCCTGACTGGGAGGTCCCTTCTCTATCCAGAAGGCAGTTCTGGTTCTTACTGTATATTATTTGTTTATTTCTGTGCATTAACAGTTTCTTGTGGACAAGCTATGGTATATGAATGTAATGGAATACTATTGTGCTATAAGAAATGGGAAGGAGTTGGACTTCATCATCATGGAGAGGCTTATATGGACTGATGCTAAGTGAGAAGAGCATAACCAGGCAAAACCTGTACACAATCACAGACACATTGTACATATGATGACCAACCTTGATAAACTGGACTATCCTCAACAATGCACAGCTAAAGACAACTCTACAAGCCTCAGGATGGAAGGAGTTATCTAAACTCAGAGAAAGATACAGAAAAACTATAGTTTAAATGGAGACTGAAGCAAAACACGCTATCGTTCTCTTTCATGTCTGGTTTTGCTTTTATTTTTTCTCTTCCTAGTGATCACTCATTGGTTACAGCCCTTCTATACGACCAGACTATTGTACAATGTGAAAGTATTTGCAGATCCTATACATGCTTGCACGCCACCATGGGGGGCGGGGGGGAAGGGAGGGGAGAAAATCTGAAACTCAAATGAATGTGGAACTGAATCTTGTAAATTAAAAGTAAATAAAGAAGTCAAAAAAAAAAACCAGTTTCTTGGATTTGAAGCTCCCTGGAGTAAGGGGTTGGACACAATCACATTTCTTTTTTTGGTCTACTTTTAGCATAGATTTTGTATGTAACAGGAACTTAATAAATATTTGTTGAATGAGTAGTATTGGATGCAAAAAGGAGTCCTGTGAGAAATGCCAACTGAAGTGAGATTTTGCTTTCAAAATATGAAATATAGTAGGTACTATGTACATAATACTTATCATATGCAATAATTCTTTATAGAAATGGCCTTAATTTCCTATGTTTTGTCCCAAAATGTACTTAATTTCTCCTTATCCAGGGAACATTTACTACTCTTAGGCCCTTGATATAATTATTTATAGACTCTATCATCATTTTACATATTAAATGAGAAACACAGGGGTGAAATCTGATCATTGATATATGTTTGTTTTTTCCAGTATTTTATTTAATAGATTCCTCTTAAAAATAAACAAGAACCTTGACAGGAACCAGTAATGAGGAAAATATTATGCAGGAAATTTGAGCATGTACTACATTATCTTCATTTTTCCTTCATAAAACAGTTCATTTTTCAGTGATGAAGATCTGGGAGACACGTATTTAATTGCTAAATTTATTTAATCTGCTAGTGTGGTTAATATGTTGCTTACCTTGTGGTTTCTAAGGCTAAACCACAGTTGTCCCAGTTCATTAATATCTACTGTGCCAGTACTAATCACTTTTTAATAGCTTTTGAAAAATTAAACATCAAAAAGAGCTATAAAATAATATAATGCCTCATTTTAAGAAGCGCTCATTCTATTAACATCTAACCACATGAATTGGCCAGGAGGTCCCTTGAATTGCTCTTGACTAACATTAGTTGAAGTTGAATACTTCCATGTTTTCAGCCCTGACTGTCCTGAAAAGCTCAATAAAGTAAGACATACCACCATTCATCAGTGAATTTAATTGATGCACACATCTGATTTCAATAATTCAAGTCATATCAAAGATTCAGGAGATTGTATCAACCAATTTGTTTGTCAGCACTGTCAGAGATCACAGGTGATTGCAAATTTTTTTCAGGCCACTTTCTCATAGTGAGTGATATTCTTTGTTAAATTAAAGCAAACTAAAACTTATGAAGCATCTTCTTTGTGTCTAGCTACATGCTTGCTAAGTATTATTGGAGATGATCATTGTTGTCATCAATAATAATAATAATAATAATAATTAGTGTTATGTTGCTCTTAAAATTTGAAAAATAATTCATATATAAATATGTATGTGTGCATATATATGTATATATGCATATGTTTATGTGTATGTATGAGTATGTATGTATCATACATAACCATATCTATAGTGAAGAGATGCTCTCATAGTCCACATTGAAATGAGACTTCTTGATTACAAGTCCAGTATTCCATCTCTTGTGCCACCTACCTTAAAAAAAAAAGTAGCAGAAGACAACATTTAATTTAGGAGCTTTTAATTTAGATGTGGAAATGGCATAGACACATAAAATAATACAAGGCAGGATACACTTAAATATGAATCAGTATATTATACATAGTACAGTTATTCTTATAAGGGGAAGATAATTGTGGTCTGGAAATATTTAATGAAATATTCATAGTGGAAATGAACATGACCTGGGTGTAAAAGAAAGTATGGGAATGATATAAGCAGAAAAAAAAAAAGGAAAGAACATTTGGGGGAGGGAAAAGGTAGAGATAGCTCTGGATGGCATCACCCAAAGCAAGGAAGTGATGATAAATATGATACAATGTGGTCATAGAAGAGAAAGACGAGTGACCGGGTAAGGAGGGTTTGGGATTTAGCATCAGAGAAGATCAAGAACCCTGAGTTTCTACTAATCTAGCTGTGGTGTCAATGAGAAATTAAATTTGGGGAAGTCCAAAGTCAATGACCAGTTAAAATGCTCACCAGGTCTAGTAAACTGAAATGATAAAGATATGTATAATATATCCATACTTATGTATGTATTTTGCATGAGTATATATTATCTGCGCATTCATAATATTATACTCATATTCCTATTATGACAGTAATTCCAGGGAAAAGGGCCTTAACTCTTTCAACTGTAAAGTAAAGGGAGTGGAATAGGTGAACTCTAAGTCTACTTCTAGCTCTTAAAAAAATGGCTCTATGATTGTGGGCATAATTATTCATCCAGATTTTTATGTTAAAATTTGGTAAAAACTCTAAAGATATGAAAATTGATCAATATTTTAATAGTCATGAAACTCTATCTCTGGGCCTTATTTTTTCTCTGTAGGTTTCCCAAAGAAAATCTTGACCAGTTGTTTCTTCTCCTGTTCCTATCTGTAGGAGGGCTATATTTTTCACTCTTCCCACTATTAAAACTATATATTTAAGTTCTTTGAGAAAATAAGCCCTCACTGATTCAGCATGCAACAAAAAACATTAAATTATTTTTTTCATGTCTTGGCATTTCAGAAATTCAGTTGCTGAGTATTAAAAAAAAAAAAGCATAGCATACACCAGGACTTCTCAAACTTTTTCCACTTGTGATCCCTTTTTGTGTTTTGGCAGTGTTCATTGGAATTATATGGCCCAAAAGCATGCACATTGCAAAGTGCACATGCATTGTGTTCAGAACCAAGATTGCAATGAAGTTGTGCAATGCAACATTGGAAGAATGCTGCCAGAAACACCTTGGACTCTTTACTAATTTGATTTTTAATTAGCTTTTGGTTGTTGCATGTTCAGAAACCTTTTACTGTTGACAAATTTTTCGCAACTCCATATGAGGTCACAACCAATAGTTTATGAATCGCCGGTATAGACCATTGTATTTAGTAAAATTTCAATAATGGAGAACGATCTGAGTTTCAACATTCATGTTAATCAGGCTTCAGTAACAAAACTAATGAAAGACTACTAGAATTAGCCTGAATTGAATCTGGTTCAGTTGTTTTTGTCTAGGGTGTTTCACAAACTTCTTGCATTTTGGCTTCATATGTCTCTTCTTCTGTTCAGATTTGGAGACATATGCAAAACTGTTTTGCAGATATAACAAGTGAATTTTCATTTACAGAGAAACAGGAGGAAAAGGCAACCATATGTCTCCCACATAGTGGCACCTAAAAAGGCACAGTACCACAGATGATTTTCATGATCAATTGTAAGGAAAGAAGATGCTTTTTATACTTTTTTTCAGATAATATGTCTCAATCAGTAGAGAAGCAATGCAATATAGTGAATAGAATTCACTGGAATTAGAGTCAGGAAGAGTTGGGTTCAAATCCTACCTCTAACATCTACTAGTTGTGGGATCAGAGGCAAGTAAAAAGCTCCCTAAGCTTCAGTCTAAACCTGATGACTCATCTACCAAGTTGTAGATAGACTGTGATTTATGGTAATCTGAGAAAGTAATGGTATCCTTAGCATATGCTTCAGCAAACTGTCTGGTTTGGGTACATCAAGAAAAAAAAAACAAAAATAAATCTTTAAAAAAAAACATGTATGAGGAACTCTCAACCAAATTATAGTGATTCAGTAAATTTACATCCTCAAATACATTAAAGTATTTTCTATTTCATTTTTTGGCAGATTAAAAGTGGACTGTACTAAACTTTCCATTGAAATCTTTTTAAATTCGGAAAGGCAAAAAAGCAGGTGACTGTTAATGTCTTATTAGTTAATATATTTAAAAGACTTTATATAACATTCTAACGAAGTTAGAATTGTTGATTTTTTTTTGAGAAACTGCAATAGCAAAAGTATTTACTTGTTTGACTTTGTAGTGTGTGCGTGTGTGTGCATGCGTGTGTTTCTCTGTGTGTCTATGTACATGTAGATTTTGTTCCCAGTAGGACACATTCCAATCATAGATAAGGTGTGAATTTAACTTGGGATAATGAAGTTTGTAGATGATGAGTTGAAACAGGAATACAAAAATCAATGACTGACCCGACAACCACCTTGATGATAAATTCATGGTTATTAATACATACTTGAGCTCTATTCTTCAACTTGACCTTTAAAGAAAGGGTTGGAGGGCCATAGAGAGAGAGGGAACCAAAGCCAGGGAGATAAACAAAAAGAAGATACCCAAAGATGTGAACTCAATTCCCTAGAGGCCCTTCAATTACTGTAAGAAGTGTTCCAGGGGTTGGAAGAAGAAAAATGACAAAATTTTTCATAGACCAAGTCTCCTGAAACAATCAAAGGAGTTTCTAGATCAACCTGGTGCAATTGCTAAGGAACAGTAAAAGACAGGACTATACTGTGAGTGTACAAACATGAACCTTTCCCTTCACTATTGCTATGAATTATGCCATCTTTGAAGATCTGGGGAAAGTGTATATCTCTGGCTTTGTTTCTCCTTTTTGGGGTATGACCCTCCGTCTCAAAAAGTCTGGAGTTCCATAAAAGTCTTAAAGGAGATAGATTCCCCACCAGAGAGAAAACAGAGCTGCGTTGACAATTTTTAGCCTAAGATAATGTGTGTGTGTGTGTGTGTGTATGTGCACTTTGTTAAGTTTGATAACATCTGCTCTATATTATGATCTCAGTTTGTAGTCTCAATTTATGCATGAGAGCTTAGATCATTTTTCCTTTTTTTGGTTGAACTCTAGATAGGAGTCAAATTCTGATGTTCCTAATGGAAATACAGGATGGAAACATGAGACAAAATAGAAAGATATTTGAAAGAGAACACCTGACCCTATAGTTTCAGAGATTCAATTCTGGGTCATATATTAGGTATATGCAAAAGTAAAGCATTTTGCAAACATTAAAGTATTTTATGTATGTAGCTATTATTATCCCAATTACTTTTAAAAACACAAGGGGCTTGGGGGCAGAGCCAAGATGGCTGCATAGCAGCAGCAACATATCGCAGCTCTCATATAGCCACCCCAAAATACCCATAAAATAGGACTCTAAACCAATCCTAGAACTCCAAAAAGCACACAAAGACATTTCCCACTAAAGTCAGCTCGGCTACGAGGAACCATCTCAGCACTGCGAACCGAAACCAGCCTGGCTTGAAGACGCGGCTGTGCCCCAGGGGCGGCTGGACGGGAGGAGTGGAGGAGCCTCTCAGGTGAGAGGATTAGCAGCAGCTGCGAGTGGGATTTGTGAAAGGGGGAGATAAGCAGTCTGGCCAGAAGGCCTCCAGAGCAGAAAAGCCAAAGGCAGAGGTTTTGCACCCGCCTCCATGTTGCAGCTTCCCGCCCGTGGCCTGCAGGCAG
>CM053580.1:229871901-229883540 GCA_028627135.1 Pseudochirops cupreus | reverse complement strand
CATTTGACTGTTGTCATTAATAATTTCCATTGTGCCTCCTACAAGTTTAAAACATTAAGGGAATTATTCTAATTACATGAGGCAGTCTAATTGTTAGTTGCTGTCTTTTCTTTGTGCAATTATACAAAGTAAAGAAACAAAATAATAACAATATTTAAAACAGGTAATGACATTGCTTGATAAATAGAAATGCATCTTCAAAATGACAAGTGTGAGTTAAATGTATCCTCACATTCATAAGTAGTCATTGTTTTTTAATACAAAAATATTATAACAGAATAAAAGCAGTTTTAGATCCATCACCTGTCATGCTAAAGAAATGTACTACCTTTCATATGAGGAGGTGAAGCTACTGATCTTACAATAAGGGGCACTCTTCGAATTATTGTTGTGATGGATTTGCATCCACACACTTGAGTTCAATTGCTATTATGAACAGACAACACACGTCTAGGAGATCTATGACCGGAGTCAGAGGTGCCATTTGTGGTCAGGCAACTGAGGAAAGCTCCTGGGCCTATTTGGGTCCTGTACTTTTAAGTTTTACCTGAGGACTATGATTTAATGAATTAACTTTCTTTACTATCCAATGGTTTAAAAATGATCCTAAAATTAAAATATTTCTTTTTCTATTTACTATTCCTTTTCTATGAATAGTTCTTGCTTAGATGAATGTCCTTGCATAAACTATCCTTCATGCTGAAATACTCTCCCCCACTAGCATCCAAATCTTCGAATCTTTAGCTCCCTTCGGGGACTTAGGCACTTAGGTACCATATCTTGCCCAAGAACTTTCTTTTTAAAATGTATTGTTTTAGCTAGCTTTAAAAAAAATGTAGCTCTCTGAAGTACCATAATACCTCTACCACCAAAAACCTCCAAAGATACTTCTGAAAGCAGCAATAGTTCTAGTCTAATAGATTATGGTTAGGAGAAGATGCTTCAAAAGGAAGCTATGAATAGCCATCACAATCCATTCAGCTATGAGGGTGTTTGAAGACTGAAGGTGATTTAATGAATGATGGAAGAAGAACTCTCAACTAGAAAGCACCAGAGAAAATATTCAGTATCTGTGCAACACATCCCATAATTCCCTAGTTTCTAGTGACCTGCTCACCTCAAAAAATTTCTTTCTTTGTATTTACCACATGCATGATATTTGACATTTACTTTTCTATGTGCAATGGAAAGCATTCGATTTGTAGTGAAATGACATGACTTGAAACCCAATTATTGTCCCTTCCTACCTATGTGGCCTTGAATAATTCACTTTATATTTCTAAGCCTCAGTTTCCTCAACTTCAGCATGATAAGGTTGTATTCAAAAATTTTTATGGTTCCTTCCACTTATAAATATATTACTATCCCTGTCCTAGGGGAATGATTACTATCCTCCTCCCTAATAATTATTATCTTACTATGGTTCCTTCTAGCTCCAAATATGTTCCTATCTTCATTATTTCAGATTCAATCCAAGTATGTATGTCATAAATCTAGAGGTCTAGTCAAAGGGTTGAGATGTTTGTTATTCTATTGGTTAAATGGTATTCTCCATACTGTTAGCCACTTAATGCATTTAACCAAATAACATCAATAAGCTCTTAAAAAGAGATATTTATTTTGAAGATATAATAAGAATAGACATACAAACATTCCATGTAACAACTCAGAGGTATGCTATCCCCAGTACACCTCAGTCTCTGGAGATAATAGGCTAATATTTAACAGTTTCTACATAACAAGTTTCCCACCAAGTTCACATCCAGATATGATTTTGCTACATGATGAATTCTTATATTAGCTACCATTATGTTGAACCCCAAAGTCATTTCTCAGAGGATAAATGCTGAGCTGGCAACAAAACTCACTATGGAGTTGATTCTCTCACTCCTGGACTCTTTATTTACATACTTTTGGGGTCTTACATAATTCTTCCATACTTCTGGGAACCCAGACTCTAGAATGATTCACTTTTTAGAACTTGGTAATTCATAAGTTCATAGGCACCTAAAGAAAGAATAAATGGTAAAGGAAAAAAATGAAAAACTAAGGCTCATATTCTTGGGACCAAATGTCAAAATCAGAAAGGAGAGAGCAAGAGGCATTTCCCAGCATATCAATGTATTTCAGTAGATGCCAGAAATGAAGGAGTCACATCAAGAGAAGTTCTACAAAGAGAGAGATCAAGTTCAGCTAAGGTCATTTGAAAGCCCTTTTGATTCAATTTCCAAAACTGTAGAAAATCAATGAAGCCGAATTTTATCATATTGTTGATAGACTAGAACCAGTTATAGAAGGTCTTAAATACTCCAAAATCAAAAGAAGTATTTCTATTTCTTATCATCAAGATTCTTCTAAAAGCGAGCTCTTTAGCCTATTACACATGGGGAATAACATCAACTGGATATAATGACGTCTTGGGCAGGCTCATAATTATGGGTTTATTGCTCAGTCCTCCATTACATAAATCTCTGATCTATAATCCTTTGTTTTGGAATCAAATTCTACCTCTGCCTCTTCCTAGCTCTATGACCATGGACATTAAGTCATTAATATCTCTCAAAACTTTTCTCTTATAATTTCTCCTTAATTTATATTTCCCATTTTTGTCTAAGTAGTCTGTAAAAGCTAGTAATGAGAAAATACTGCACTAAATATAATGCAATATTGATACACTTGCGTTCCTTTTACACAGAGGCCACTGAGGAAGGGAAATTAGTCAGCTACAAAGAAAGATGGATATTCTCTTTATAATTTACTGGGATCATGAGGAGGAGGCTTCAGACAACTAGGAATTTTACTGACATATTTATAGAGTTCGTCAAAGGCAGGAAAACATTTAAATTTCTATAGACTGAAAAAAAAAACAACAACCTTGGCACAACCCAAGCCAACAGTGTTTTGGATTGAGGAGGATAGGTAGAGGGGAGACCGTAGTTTTTTCCACCTACCCGCCCCCCCACAAGAGACAGTAGCCTCTCTACTGCCCATAATAATGCCCTCCTTATTGCCTTCTGAAGCAGATTCATAAACCCCATCCTTCCACCTCTAAAGGCAGGCAAGTCATAACTCAGAGCTACAGTCTCTTAGGATAGTGGTCTCTCTTAAAAATTCATCCAGCCATTTATTCATTTATTCAATTTAGATTTCAAATTCCAAGTTCTCTCTCTCCATCCAGCCCCTTCCCCACCAATTGAAATGGCAAGCATAGTGTCTCATATTTAATTGTTGTTACAATATTGCTCTTACTCTGTGCAGATATTCCTGGTCCTGTTCCCTTCACTTTTCATAAGCTCATTTACATCTTCCCAAGGTTTTTCCCCCATCCTGCTCATCATTTCTTATAGCACAGTAGTATCTCATCAAGAGTAAATACCACAGCTTGTTCAGGCATTCCCCAATTGATGGGCATTCCATATATGTGTATCTGTGTGTGTGTGTATGTGTGTGTGTGTGTATGCACACACATACACAAATATATATATATATACATATATATATATATATATATATATATATATATACACTTACAAATAAGTCCTTTTCCTTTTCCTTTGATCTCTTTGGGGTACAGAAATAGTAGTGGTATTGCTGGGTCAAAGAGTATACAAAGTTCTATAGACCTTTGGTCTCTTTAGGGAACAGTCATATACCACACATCAGCTATTCTTTTTGTGTCCCTCCACACCTATATATCAAACTATGCCTTTGTTACTTTCAGGTCACCAAAGCAGTGTTAACCTCTTTAAGCCTTAAGTCTGGAATCTTTAGTTTCACAGGTCTTCAAAGCTGGATAGGCACTGAAGCGGTATAAAATGTTCAATCAAAAATTTGAATCAAATTTGAGATTTTTGAATCTTTTCAGGTCAACCCTCTGTAGGTTTTGAAAACTTTTCCCTTCTAGAACTGTAGAAGGCAGTAAGAGTAACACAGGCAAGTCTCCAAGGGGTTTCCGCTTTGTCAAATTGTGGTTAATTCAATAGAACACAGTGACTTTTCCACACTTCATACAGCACAGGTTATTGCTTTCTCCATTCAGCCCCCAGGATCAAAGCTTGCATTCATTAGATAACTTCTCTGTATCACCTTCAGAGCCTGATCATTTTCAGTTGGCTATTCTCAGCTATGCTCACCTCAAGCCAATGCCTTGTCTATAATGGTGTCTGTTGTTTTCTCTCAAATACTGTCTACATTCTCAGTGCTTGTGGCTCCTGTCCTCTGTATTCTACAGTTTTTCTTGTCATCTTCTCTTGTTGGCTTCTTTCAGTCTTTTCAGCCTGTTTCTCAACTGACTTTTCATGTGTCAAATAAGGACCTTCTCATGTGTAATAACCCACCTTTATTTTAGGTGGAGAAACTCCAAATCCATATTTCTATCATCTATAACACCAATACTTCATATACAGCAATTCCATAATCCCCAAACTGTTCTTCGATTCAGAATGTCCAAGTGAAAACTCCAAAGTCCATAAAACAGTTGTATGTAAATTAGATGCCATGAAACAATGTCCGGAAGCTATCTTTCCAATCAGTAGACACGTTTGCTTTGGAGCAGTAGACTTTCACTGTGGTCCTATCCAATGGTTATGTGTTTCTTCTCAAGTACTTTTAGCTGAGGCCCAGTTTTTCCATCAGTTTGTCTTTTCTTCTTTGCAGCTTCCCTCCAGCTTTTCACACAAAATTTCCTATTTATGTCCTTCCAGGAAAGAAAGTGTGATTATAATAGATGCATAGTATCTGGCATAGGCTGCAGGTGACTGGGGGGGTGTAGAGAGGCTGAATTGTTAATCATACACTGAACCAGTGGATAATAATAAAATAATTGCTATCATTTATGCAGCACCAACTCTGTTCCTGTCACTGTGCTAAGCACTTTACAGTTATTATCTTATTCAATCCACAACTCTGGCTATTGTTGTGCTCCTTTTATAGAGGAGGAAACTGAGACAAATAAGGGTCAAGTGACTTGCTCAGGGTCACATAACTATTAACTGTCTGAGGCTACATTTGAACTCATGTCATCCTGACTCCAGGTGCAGAAGTCTATCCACTGTGCCACCAAGTTGCCTTTCTGAGAATCAGATCATGGTTATTTCACACTGTTTTCCCAATGCTCTGAGGGGAGGAGCAAATTTGTCTTAATTGCACCGCTTATCTCTGTGAGGTCTTCAAAGCCCTTGTGGGCCCAGGCAAACCTGGGCCAGGTTTGGGGCTGTGTTTTGTGGTTATTATTTCCTGATCTCAGATGGATGATTAACTCTTCCAAGGTGGCCATTTCTGCGCTTAGGGTTGACCTTGCTATTTTGAGAGGCCCTGGGATTCTGCTGACCTCTGAGAAAGATACCCTGGAAAGCACTCCAGTATTCTTGAAAAAAATGATACCAACAAGATGATTGACCCAAACCTGCATAACTGACTAGCAAGAACAAATGGGGTTTTGTTTGAACAGTGCAGAACTAAGTTGAAATATAAAATGTCTAATTAGCATTTCTGCAAATTGTATTACATTCTGATGGAATTTAGGGATCATCTTCCCAATAGATTGCAACAAGAACCAGAAGTAAATTTTGAATCCTATTTTAAGATTAATTTGTTAAAATGCACACTTATGAGTAATCTGGGCATGGCATTCTTTTTTGGGGGGTATAAGAATATATTACCTATGCGATAACATATTTATATTGTATGTTGAGTGCCATTTTTAATCACCCTATTTTGAGGTAAACCTAGACATGAGATATAACTGAATCTTTAAGTAAAATCATCCCTGAAGTTCTGGGAGTGGGTTTCCCTGAGTCTAAGAGTCTGAAAATACATGGCCAAGACTCCTGTCATTAGAGCCAGGCTCCCCCAGGACTACACTCAGTTTAAACTGAATGCTTAGGTACGCAATGGAGAGTGAAACCGTAGCAAAGCCTTTTGATTCCAGCATCACTTGCTGATTAAACTAAGAGGTGGAAGTGGTCATTGGATTACTGCTTCTCACATCCTGAAAGCTGTTTTTCCTTTGTGTTGCTGCTCTCATTGTGTGGCAGTGAAGGAAATAATTCATCCTGACATTATGTCAGGCCCTCTTCTATATCCTTACTCTTGTGTTTCTTCTTCCTGTTTTCTCAGCTTTCACATTTCCTGCTTTGACATATAATCCCCTACAGCTCCTTTGTCCAAATGGTGAGAGAGAACAACATCTGAGTTAAGGTGGTTTCCTGTGCAGCTGTCAGGCTGTCCTCTCCCGAGTGTTTTTGCTCCCAAGGATGATTGTACACACATTTAACCACACACTACATGCATTTACATAATGCATGTACATATCTATATCTATGCATCTATTTTTCTATCTCTATTGTCTTCATCATCATCATCATCATCATCTCTCTGTCTGTCTCTCTCTCTTCTATCTATTCTATCTTCATCAACTATATTTTGCTCAGATCTATGTAGGGAATTCTCATGCTGAAACTCCCACCATCAAGGGAAAAAGGTTAATTTAATCTAATCTATAATCTTAGAGAGTTGCCTGGGGGCATGGGAACAGGATTTTAAATGACACAACTGTTTATCTAATTTGGTAGCTCTGCATATGTAATAAGTATCCTCAAACCCCTTCCCCCACTTTGGAACATAATAAGAGACTATATAGAAAAGTAGAGTGAGGCTAATTCTTGGTATTTTCTGATTTGTTGTTGTTCAGTAATTTCAAATATGTCTGACTCTTTGTGTCACATTGTGGGTTGTTTTTTTTTTGTTGTTGTTTTTTTTTTAGGAAAGATACTGAAATGTCTTGCCATTTCCTTCCTCAACTCATTTGACAGATGAGGAAACTGAGGCAAACAAGATTAAGTAACTTGCCCAAGGTCAAACAGCTAGTAAGTATCTGAGGCCAGATTTGAACTCAAGAAGATGAGTCTTCCTGCTTCCAGGCCTGATTTTACTCTATCTACTGCATCTTAGGAGCTTCTGATGGCAGATTACAAAGTGTTCATCTATTAGCAAGGTAGCTGCTCCATCTCCTTCCTAGTCATATGGATAAGTGACCACATGCCCTCCCTAGGCAAACCTGTGCCTGGTACGGGG
The DNA here is from genome assembly GCA_028627135.1 of Pseudochirops cupreus. NCBI lineage: Eukaryota > Metazoa > Chordata > Mammalia > Diprotodontia > Pseudocheiridae > Pseudochirops > Pseudochirops cupreus. The sequence continues at coordinate 229,876,466 of CM053580.1, read as the reverse complement.
CCACTTTTCTTTTGTGTTTCTTCTTCTAAGGAGGAAACTATGAATTTTGAAAAGTATGGAGCCTTGTGGCTGCATAGATGACATCATCCACTGGGAAAGAGTCACAACTACATCCACTAACACGGTGGCAGTCATGTCCATTAAATTGGCAGTTGTTGGTTGCATGGGAAGCTTCTACGAGTGAAATATGGCCACTACCAGGAGAGGAGCCAGGACTGCCCTATTTTGATAGCAGACAAAAGTCATGAGTCATCAAATAATGCTAAGCTGAGATGAAATATAAAATGGCTAATTGCACAAATATTTTATATTCTAATTAGGCTTAGTGATGAATGTACCAGCACATTGTTACTGAAGCCTACTTAAGTCTTTCTGTCAATATGTGGCATAATGCTTCATGGTTTAATATTTCATCTTTTTTGCACTGATATTCATGTGTGTACACACATGCATACATATACACACATACAAATGTACACGTACATACATATACATACACATCATCATCATCATCATCATTGTCATCTCTCTGTCTCTTTTCCATTTATTCTATCATCATCAACTATATTTTGCTCAGATCTATGTAGTATGTGTGTGTGTGTGTGTGTGTGTTTGTGTGTAAAACCTATCTTATTCCTAATTCATATTGATCATTGACTACCAATTTTTAACCTTCCTCTCTTTTTTGGGAAACCCTAGACTTAAGCAAAGAAATAACATTGTTACCAGGGTGACTGAATAGGATTTCAATAAGTCAGTAACTGAGAAAAGGCTCCAAACATCCCTAATTACAGGTCAGGTTACTCTAGGAATGAACCCAGTATAGTATCATGCAAATCTATGCCTTCGCAGCATCAGTGGCTTGGTACTAAAAGCACTTGCAAGTAAATTTTCAAACTACAGAGAATGCACATACCACAGGAGCCTGTGTGCATTTGATGAATTTAGGACCACATCTTCTTACTTGAACATCTGATAGCTTTTCAGACCTTTGTTTCTAGGGCATCAAGGGATATAAAGACCTTTCACCTTCACCTTTCATTTATAGGTCATAACTAAGTAAGGTTCAAATGGAGAACAAGAAGAAGGAAATAAAAGGAAAAAGAACATGTTGATTACATGGTGATTTACTTGAAATGAGTGTCAGAAAAGCTTTATGCCCATCTTGCTCTGGAAAGAAAAAACAAAGTTCAATCCTGTCTGTATCCTGTAAGATAGTGTTCCTCTCCATCTAATTAGATGCCCTTTTATTGACAATGGTAATATTGGCTAGGGCATCAAAGCCAGCTCTGGCTTCCTTTAAAGGGTTCCATGGGATCTTTAACTTTCACTTAGTTTTAAAGAAAAGGAAAAAAAAAAGGATGTGTGGTTAATGAAATGTCAAAATATATCTCTAAGGGATCAAGGAATTCCCTCACTGTGCTATGGAGTGGAATAAATACCAAACTTGAATTGGAATCTATGAATTAAATTTCTTGGTTTTAGAGAGTGGTAGGTGTTTCTCTTCATCTACTAAGTTATGAAATGCAAGACTTTATATCTATCACCAAGATATTCTTTTTTTTAATTGAAATCTTCTTTATTTTGAAAACAATTAACTATTTATTTTAATATTTTTTAGAATGTTGAGTTCTTAGTTTTTTTCTCCTTCCTGCACCCCACCACTTGTGAAGAAAGCAAGCAATAAAATATCAATTATACACGTGAAATCATGCAAAACATATTTCTATATGTTTTCTACATATGTTCATGTTGTAAAAAAATTAAGAAAATATAGTGGAAAAATATACTTTACTTCACACTTCATTCATTAATTCTCTCTCTGGAGGTGGATACCATTTTTCTATCATTAGTTCTTTGGAATTACAAGACTAGAGATTCTCAGCTTCAGGTCCACAAATTTTTAAATTGATAACTGTACTTGAATACCACTGGATTCCTTTGTAATATTATTTATTTTTCATTTAAAAAGAAACATTATTCTGATAAGGGATTCATAGACTTCACCAGACTGACACAAAACTCTGACATAATAAATGGTTAAAAAATTCTTGTCTAAAATAATCTTTGTTTTACATATTAACAAACATAGGTTCAGAGAAGCAGCAACTTTACAAAAGTCACACATGTCATTTATAGGTCTGCAGTTGGCTTCAACACCAAGTTTCTTGATTCTCAGTTATGGACTCTTTCAACTTTAATCAAACCATTTGTTTTTCGTAGTTCTACACCAACCAGACAAATGAACTTAAGCTTCCATTTTCCTATAAGGAGCAGTTCTGTCTAGCAAAAACAGATAACAAAATTCATGAGTTATACAACTATTTTATTAATTTTCCTATTCTAACTGCATATCATGCTCCCTTCAACTCTGACCTCTTGAAGGGTACTAATTACATTGAATATGCTTATGTTTATTTTGCCTTGTAACACTTTATTACTTTAGTTACTCACAATTTGATTCCACACAGTCATACCAAATCTATTTCTTAATTGTTCTATAGAGCATCTAAAGAGATTAAAGTGATTAATGTATATGTATACAAATATATACATTAATGTATGTACATAATGAATTAATTAATATAGTTTTGTTATAACTGTTGAGGTATTTCAATCACGTTGGATTCTCTGTGACCCTACTTATAGTTTTCTTAGCCAAGATATTGGCGAGGTTTGCCATTTCCTTTTCCACTTCATTTTACAGATAAGGATTTATAAGGACACTGAGGCAAACAGGGTTAAGTGACTTGTCCATGTTTACATAGCTAATAAATGTCTGAGGCCAGATTTAAACTGAGGTCCTCTTGACTCCAGGGTCAGTTCTTTACCTGCTGTGCCCATTAGTGGGCCCAATTAATGTATAGTACTTGAAAAATATTCTTCATTTTTTTAAAAAATTAACTTTTTTAATATTTAGTTTACATCATTTATTTCCATGAGATTTTGAGTTGCAAATTTTCTCTTCATCTTTCCCCTACCCACCACCCCAAAACAGCCATCCCACTGTACATCCCCTCCCCCAATCTACTCTCTCCTATATCCTCCCCCAAAGCCCCTCTGACTTTCTGGTAGGGCAAGATGGATCTCCCTACCCCAGTGCCTGTATATCTTACTACCCAGTTGCATGGAAATAGTAATAATAATAATAACAACAATAATATATGTATATATATTTACCATTTGATTTCACAACTTTAAATTCTAGATTCTTTCCCTTCCTCCCTCGTCCCCTCATCACCAACCCCCAGTGTAAAGAAAAGCAATTCAATGTAGCCCATACATGTGTAGTTACACAGAACATCTCCACAAATGGACATTTTGTGAAAGACTGACTATAATTCCCTCCTTCCTATCCCACCCCGCCCCCCGTTCTATTCTCTACCCTGTCCCTGTCCCTTTACAGAAGTGTGTGCTTCTTCTAACAACCCTCCCTCTAAACCTGCCCTCCCCTCCATCTTCCCTCCTCTCATCCCCTTTCCCCCTACTATCCTATAGGTCAAGATACCCAATTTAGAGTGTGTCATTCCTTCCCTAAGCAAAATTCAATGAGAATAACATTAACCCATTCCCTTTTGCCTTCCTGTTTTCCCTTCAATTTTAACAGTTATGCCTTGCCTCTTCTATATGAGATGATTAACCCCATTCTGTCTCTCACTGTCTCCTCTCATTCTATTCCTCTTCCACCTCTCAAATTCATCTTTTAAAATATCATCCCTTCCTATTCAATTGATCCTGTGCCCTCTGTCTATGTACACATATATACACACACTTACATATGTATTCATATGCATATATACCCTCCTATATAGACATATGTGTATGTATGTATGTATATATATATACATATACATATACATATACATATATATATATGTATACACACACATTTATATTCCCTTCATCTATCCTGATACTGAGATAACTTTTATAAGTTACAATGATCATTTTTCCATGTTGGCATGTAAATAGTTCAACTTTGGTAAGCTCCTTATGAATTCTTTTCCATGTTTACCTTCTCATGCTTCTTGTATTTGAATGTCAAATTTTCTGTTCAGTTCTGTTTTTTTCAGCAAGAATCCTTGGAAGTCCTCCACCTCATTGAATGACCGTATTTTCCCCCAGAATATTGTACTCAATTTTGCTGATTCTTGGTTTTAATCTTAGCTCCCTTGATCTCCAGAATATCATATCCCAGGCCCTTTGATTCCTTAATGTAGAAGCTGCTAGATCCTGGGTTATACTGATTGTGTTTCCACAATATTCAAATTGTTTCTTCTTGGCAGCTTGTGATATTTTCTCCTTGATCTGGGAACTCTGGAACCTGGCTATAACATTCCTAGGAGTTTTCTTTTCAGGATCTTTTTCAAGAGGTGATTGGTGAATTTTTTCAAGTTCTATTTTGCCCTCTGGTTCTAAAATACCAGGGCAATTTTCCATGAGAATTTCTTGGAGGATGCTTTCTAATTTCTTTTTTTGCTCATGGCTTTCAGGTAGTCCAATAATTTTTAAATTTTCTCTCCTGGATCTATTTTTCAGGTCAGTGGTTGATATTTCACATTGCC
>CM053580.1:229843071-229854127 GCA_028627135.1 Pseudochirops cupreus | reverse complement strand
CAGAGTTATCCCTGTGATTTCACTGGTCTAGGGAACTTCCTAGTGGGGAAACTGTTCCGATATGGATCAGCACCTTCTCTCCCATCTGGAGTTTTAGAGAGATGCATTGAAAAGTTAAGTGATTTGTCCAAAGTCATATAGCAGTACATAACAGGGGTGAGATTTGAACTCAGATTTTCTTGGTTCTAAGCCTTGCTTTGTATTCACTATGACATAGTACTTCTAATATAAATGTGGAAAAGAAGAGCATGGATACCACCAATAATAGAGGCTCCTTGAGGACAAAGCCTGTTTCATTTTGCCTTATATTCCCTAATATTTGCTGTACCAATATGCTAATACATATAGCAGTCACTTAAAATACTTGTGGAATTAAATTTAGGTAACACTATATTTACTGTTGCTGTTGGACCATTCACTCATACAGTAACTATATTTTGGGGGGGAGGGGGAGAAATACTGTAAGATTAGCTGCCAAATTGTCTAACAATAGCTCCATGCATGCTTGTGCAAATAGTTTGGTATTATTCTTCAGTTATAGGGCTTCTCTGTGAGTAATGCTTCTTGCCCTGTGTTTGAAAGATGAACAGGATTGATTTAAATCAGCCTAATGGGCAACTCTGCTTCTACTACCAATAAAGAAGGGAAGCCTTACAAATGTTCTTTACAAGCCAAGGAATGAATCTGGTTTTGAGTGACATAGAGGTTCTATTGTAGTGGAGATTGTTGAAGCAAAGTTATGTAGCTTCTTGTAAGGTATATTATAATGGGTTAAGAAAGAATTGAATTAAATGGCCACTGAGGTCCTTTCCAACTTTAAATTCTGTCGCAATGGGAAGAGGTACAAACATATAGGCATCCTTTGGAATTGTGACTGAATCAATCTTTCCTTGAATCAATTAATTCAATACATAGAGATATTCAAGCAATGTACGAATCCACAGTCACACCTTGAGAAAAGGTCAAAATTCTTAATATACTTAATATACTTTGGGGATCCATGTAGCAAAAGGTCAGTCCAATGAGAATGTACTGACTCAGAAATTACAGAACTTTCCATAAAAGTAATGTAAAAACACATCAATTAGATTCAACAAATATTTACTGAAATTTTCTATATGCCAGTCTCTAGTGCATTAAGGAAAAGGAGGAAGGAAATCATCGCTATTGTCTACCATGGAGATCATAGTGATTGGAACCATATGCCAAGTTAGACTAATAATAAAATTTAGTAGTGATGATGATGATGATAGTAATTAAGAATAATTATCTTATTATGTTTACATCTAGTCATTATATAGTAGTTTAGGGTTTGTGAAAGTTCTTTGTATATATTAAATTCATATGATTTACTGGTATGTCATTGACCCTATGGTCATACCTACTGCCTTACCTACTACTGAAAATTATGCTGTGCAGGCACTTTGACTAAGAATCCACTTAATCTTGTTTGTTTAGACCCTTAATAGGTCAAAGAATAAAAGATGAAAGGGGTATATACAATCATTGGACTTATATTTAAAAAGTCTGCCTATGTCAAAGCAGTGGTAATATGATAACTTCATTCCACTATAGCTAAAAGAAAACTGATCTGGCAAATATGGAGGTTTACCTAGTCAAGCACAGCAATGTGTCATTATATTGTGTGATGACAGATCATTTGCAATCTAAAGGCTAGAATCCAAAGTTGTTATTCACAATACCTCGTCCAAAACTCAATACTTCACCTGCATGTGGTGGCATAAGTACAATAATCATCCTGTGCTTAAAAACAAATGTACATTTGTAGTAATACCATTGAAACCCGCCCCCCCCCCAAGTTTCAGGGTTGGCAGTAAGATGTCACAGATGTGGATAGTCTGAGTCCTTACCATGTGTCATTAATCATAGAATGGCCCACTCAGTAGTATGGTAGATAAATGATAGCTATAAGATTGACTATTCCATGTTGTAAGAAAGGAATTGATATTTCTGTCCCCATTACCAACCAGAAATGGGATGTACAACTTAATTTATGAATCATGACAGAATAGGATGAAGCCAGTAAGAAAATTGCTACTGTAGACTTTGTTATCTTATAGGAAGGGAGGCGACATCATTGACCTTAGAAGTTAAAAGACATGGAATAGAAACTCAGCATTTCTAAGTTGATCTTTACCAAAATGACCATAAAATCTTCATGGTTGCTTTCAGAGTTGGATAACTAGCCACAAAGCTATCTTCATATGACTGTGCCACAAGCCTAATGGAAAGTACTAAAAAATATACTCAGAGCATGAAGAATCTCATAAACTTGGGAAAGATTCATTAGTGACTGCTCATTTACTTTGGTTCAATGTTGGGTTTATGCTAAGAAGTCCTTCACAATACTGTCACTTTGTCATAATAGTTGCAATTCATTGAAAGAAATTACTATCTCATCTTTTCCTGTATTTTATTTAATACATTCTTAAATATCTTACTGAAGTATATGTGTGTGTATATATATATATATATATATATATGTATATGTATGTATATATGTGTGTGTGTATAATTATTTGGTTAGTACTGATTGCTGTTTGTTCTTACAATATTCTAAAATGAATATTGTAGTCAAGTCTTAGCTTAATTACACACACACACACATACATAATATACATACACACATACATACAAATGGATACAACCAGGACCAAAATATTAAATGAAATGTAGTAGTTTTTTTCCCCTCCTTCCTTGGAATGCTTTTAGGTCTTTGTATTAATGTTATAACATTCATCAGTTAATATTGTATTGTGCTTGTCTATACGCAATGCCTTGTCTACTCTCCTAGATTATAAACTCTTGGAGAGCAGGGTCTATGTCTTATATCCTTTTTATGTTACCCAGAGCTCTTCTCTTGGCATGTTTCATATAATAAGACACTAAATCTGGGATGTCTAGCCTTTTTGTGTGCTATGGACCTCCTTAGCAATCTGGTGAATGCAGTGGAACCCTTCCCATATTAAGCATTTTCAAATGAGTAAAATAAAAGCACAGGACTACAAAGAAAAATATATTAAAAAAAATAGTTATCAAAACATTAACAATGAACTGCATGTGAGGAATCTCTGTGACTAAACAGTACTTATTCTAGTGAAATTAATAGAGTAAATTAAACAATCCTTCAGTTCAACACGAAGAGATAACCTTTTATATAACCTAGAGAGTTCATATTTATTAACTCTAGCAATAAATGGGAAATGCCAGGTGAATACAATATTCATTTATTTAGCATCAACTAAGAGCAGTCACTATACTAACTGCTGGGGATTAAAAGAAAGGCAAAAATTACTCTGCCCTCAAAGAGCTCACATACAAATGGGGGAAACCAACCACAAATATTTAAGCAAAAACAAGGTAAATATGGAGTAAGTTGGACATAAACTCAGTTGAGATATCAGCTTTAAGGAATATTGGAGAAAAGTTTTCTTGGGGGGAAGGAGATTTTCATTAGGATTTGAAGGAAGCCATCAGGTAAAAGTTAGGAGACAGGGAGTTCTAGACATGGGGAGGGGGACAACCAATGACAATGAACTAAGTCAGGAGATGGAATATCTGGTGGGAGGAACATCAGAGAGTCAAACATCACAGGATTGATGAATACAAAAAGGGGGGGAGAAGGTATAAGAAGACAGAAAAGATACAATTTATAAAGGGCTTTAAAATCCAAAGGGAGGATTTTCTATTTTGTCTTAGAGATGATGGCCAAAGGAGTAAACTTGGGCTTAAAAATAATACTTTGACAGCTAGGGTAGGGCAGAATAGAATGAGGAGAGAATTGAGACAGATGTAATTGAAATAGGCCTTAGCAATTGATTGGATAAGGAGGAGTGAAAATGTGAGGAGTTGAGAGTGACACCTAACTTGTAAGCCTGGGGTACTGGGAATAAGGTGGCACCATTGATAATAATAGGGAAGTTAGGAGGAGAGGAGACTTTGGGATAAAGATAATGGGTGCAGTTTTGTACATGTTGAACTTAAGGTGTCTCATAGAATATCCAATTTGATTTGTGTAATAGGCAGTTTCTTCTTAATTATTGACAATTTAACATTTCTGTTTCCATTTTCTGACACCATAAGTTAAAGAAAAATAATGCTTAATGATAAAGCATAGGCAGTTATGCGAATTAAAATGATTCCACCAGTCTATAAACCATAAAGCATAAGAGAACTTCTTTTTATAAATGTGTATTGCATTTGAAGCTTTTATTATGCAAATCCTATTATAAGAAAGGGATGAAAAGTAGCTGTCAATATTTAAAATAGCATTCTAGTTTTCCTTATATGTCTCATGGGCCAAGACTCATCTTTTAGTTCAAGAAATTATTGATACACTGAATAAACATTTTAAAGTTGAACTTTGGCCAATGAAAAATATCTAGGAATTGTTCTATGCCTGTAGCAAGGTTGGAATTTACCAATATTATTTTGACCATCTAGTGTATAATTTTACAGATCCCATGGTCACATTCTGTTCCTTGTCTAACTAAATTTCCAAATATTTAAATTTTACTAATCATTTCTTTCTACCAAAAGAAGAATAAACAAGTTTGGAATAATGCTAAGCTGTTTTCTAAAACTTGTGTATTGCATTATGACATCTACATTAAAACAGTCTATGAACCTAACCTCAGATGAACCAGCATTTTACTTTGGTTCAAGTCCTTGATGCTTAGTATTTCTTTGCTTGTACATACTGAATGACTTTATGCCTGTAAGCCTCTTCTTCACTTGTTCATTGCTACTTATGCCATATGGTGGTTCCTTAAGGACTCATGCTCAGATGTTCAAAGTTTCTTAGGTAAAGTTCTGTGAATGTATTTTAAAAATCATTAAAGGTCAACATTTTTAAACCCTTCAGATATATGTTAGCTGCACTCATGTTGATTATTCTCTTTCCATCTTGGTCTCCATAATAACTTCCTGTGATTTCCTAGGATCACAATGGGTACAAATGTAGAACACTAGGATCACTTCATAATATTTATCATTAGCTGTTTAATGACCAGTCTTAGTAACAGTATTCTCTTTGGATCAACACATCTGGATATAACAGTTGGGTTCTACCCAATCATGTCACACTCCATTTATCTTGGTTGCAGAGCAATAAAGACACAATCTGGATTTTTACATTTCAGTGATACTTCTGAAAACCAGACATAAAAGGATTGCAAAGGGAAAGGATATTATATTCACAATTTTGACAAATATTTATCAAGTATTTACTTTCTTCAATATACTGTGCTAGGTGCTGGAGATATACAAGTGAAATAAGAGCCAGTACATATCCATATCATCGTCTAGCTTAAAATTTTCTAATGCTTCCCTGTTTCCCATAGGAAAAAAAAAAACCTTGGACACAATAACTTGATTTTATCTATTTTTCTACCTTCATTTCTTATCATTCCCTTTCACACAATTTATTTATGAATCAAACGTGATCACATGTCCGTTACTGTCTCCTTGCATTTGAGTACAAAATCCTCCCATACTTGAATGCTCCCCCCATCCCTCATCTCAGTGAATTGAAATCTTTTTCTTCCTCCAAATTTCAGTTTAAGTACTATCTTATTTGACTTTTTGGATTCTTCCAACTGACATAGCATGGAGTACTGGATAGAGCTCACAATTTGAATTCAGTCAGTCAAAGAGTCAGTCATTAAAGATTCCTTACCTGCCTACTATATACAAAACACATCAAGTGTTCAGAATATGAAGAAAGACAAAAGATAGTACCTACCCTCATGGAGTTCATAGACTAAAGACTGGGACAACCTGAAGACAACAATAGACAAGTAAAAGACATACAAAGTCAATTGGAGACAATCATTATTTTTTTCTTTTCTTTTTGTTAAGAAGTGATCCCAGGGTTCTAAATTTGTATCCATTGTGATCCTAGGAAATGATAGTAAATTATTATGGAGATGAAGGTGGAAAGAGAATGATCAATATGAGTGCAGCCAATGCATATCTGAGGGGTTTAAAAATTGCTGAGTCTTAATGATTTTTAAAATACATTCACAAAACTTTATCTCTTCCCAATTTTTCTTCCACTTCTCTTATTTGTTTTTCAAAATCCTTCTTCAGCTCATCTCTAGCTTTAAGGCAATCTTCATGTTTATTGGAAGCCCCTGGTGGGGGAGCTCTGGCTGCACTCTCCTCCTCCCTTTCTCTGCCATGATCTTTCTTTTCCCCAAAAAAGGAATCTAGGGTTTGGTTGCTATTCTTACTTTGCTTCTTATGCTTATTCTTACTCATGGTTGGTCAGTCCGTGATTTTTTTTTAAATCTCTGTGGGGCTCTGCTTCCAGAAGGGAATGCTCTGTCCCAAATCACTGGGGTCCTCCTGGCTGCCATAGCTCTCAGGAAGGTGCTGGGTCCCTTTCCCACTTCTGGCTCACTGAATAAAGAAGACCCACAGAACCAACACCCAAGACCGCAATCTGGATCCAGGCTGCTCAACGTGAGAGCACTTGGCCTCTGGACAATCACCCGGTCCCCCTGCAGTCTGCAGGTTGAAGGCTCAGAAGCTGCAATGCAGAGGCATGTGCAAAACCTCTGCCTTTCACTTTCCAGCCCTGGAGGCATTTCGGTTGGACCGCTTTTCTCCCACGACCTCGCAAGCTCCACTGACCTAGTTCTGAACTCTGTTGCAGCTGCTGCCAATCCGCTCCTTTAATCCTCTCGTCCAGCTGCCCCTGGGGCTCAGCCAGGGCTTCAGGCCAGGCTGGTTTCGGTTCACAGTGCTGATATGGTTCCTCCTAGCCGAGCTGACTTTAGCAGAAAGTATATTTGTGTGCGTTTTGGAGTTCTAGGAGTAGTTTAGAGTCATATTTTATGGGTATTTTGTGGTGGTTATGTAAGAGCTGCGATATGTTGCTGCTCCTACATTGCCATCTTGGCTCCCCACAAAACTTTATCTAAGAAGATTCAAAAATTTTAATATGAGTCCTCAGGGAGAAACCATATGGCAAAACTAGCAATGAACAAGTTAAAAAGAAGCTTGGAGGTATAAACCCATTCAGTATATGTAATCAAAGAAGCATTGAGCATCAAGGACTTGAACCAAACTGAAACACTGGTTTATTTGATATTAAGTTCATAGTCTATTTTAATGGAGATGTCATAATCATTGGTTTTGTTTTTTTCTCCCACTTCCCCCCCAACAAAAAATCTGCCTTTTTTTTCCAATTACTATAATGATAGTTTTCAACATTCACTTTCATAAATTTTCAATCCCCAATTTTTCCCCCTTCCCTTCTCTGCCCACTCCTCAAGATGTCATGCAATGTGATTTTGACTATACATTTACAATCATATTAAATATATTTCCACATTAGTTATATTGTAAAAGAAAAATCGGAACAAAAGAGTAGAAAACCATGAGAAAGAGAAAACAGAAAATAAAGACAAAATAGTAGACTATGATCTGCATTCAGACTCAATAGTTCTTTCCTTGGATGTGGATAGCATTTTCCATCATTAGTCTTTTGAACTTGACTTAGATTCATATGTTTCTGAGAAGAGTTAAGTGTTTCGAAATTGATCATTGCCCAACATTGATGCCACTGTGTGCAGCATTCTGCTGGGTGTGCTCACTTCTCTCAGCATCAGTTCATGGAAGTCTTTCCAAGTTTTTCTGAAATCTGCCTCCTCATCACTTCTTATAACAAAATTGTTTTCCATTACATTCATACACTGCAACTTGTTTAGCCATTTCCCAAGTGATGGGCATCCCCTAAATTTCCAATTCTTTGCCACCACAAAAAAAACTTCTATAAAAAATTTTGTACATGTGGGTCCTTTTCTCTTTTTTGTCATCTCTTTGGGATACAGAACTACTAGTGGCATTGCTGTATTAAAGCATATGCACAGTTTTATACCTTTTTGGGCATAGTTCCAAAGTGCTCTCCAGAAAGGTTGGATGAGTTCACAACTCCCTTCACAATGCATTCGTTTTGCAGTTTCTCATATCTTCTCCCACAATTATCATTGTCCTTTTCTGTCACATTAGCCAATTGGATAGATGTGAGGTGGTATCTCAGAGTTGTTTTAATTTAAATTTCTCTAATCAATAGTGATTTAGAGTTTCTTTTTATATGACTATAGATAGCTTTAATTCATTTGGAAAAATGGGCAAGGCATTTTCTTTAAGATGTATCAGGAAAGGGTTCTTGCCAAAAATGGGATTTTTTTTGGAACTTTAAATAAGTCAAGAATGGCTGGAAATCAGGATGACAGATTCAAGTCAGATCTCAAATACTTATTGCCTAGATGATTCTAGATAACCCACTTAGTTTTTGGATTACTCAGTTTATTCATCTGTAAAATGAGGGATTTGGCTTCTAAGGTCAATTCCAACACTAAATATGTGATCCTTCCCCGTATTTTATTTTTTACTTTTTTTATTTTTAATTTATGTTTATTTTTTAATTAAATTGGTTTGTTTACTTTTAATTTACAACATTCAGTTCCACAGTCTCTTGAGTTCCAAATTTTCTGCCCCTTCCTTTCCCCCTCCCCTCATCATTGTGATATTCACTTGGACACAGGATCTACAAATATCTTTCTATTAATGATTCCACGTTTTAAAGAAGGATTGTGACTGATGGAATGATCAGTGGGAAAGAGGAAACAAAACAAAACAAGAAAAAAAACAGAGCAAATAGTTTGTTTCAATCTGCACTCAGACTCTGCATCTCCTCTGGATGTGGATATCTCCTTCAATCATGAGTCTTTTGGAGTTGTCCTATAACCTTGTATTTCTGAGAGGAGCCCAGTCTATTGAAGTTAGTCCTCACACCTACATTGTGTCTGTGATTGTGTACAAATTTCTCTCCTGGTTCTGCCTTTTTCCCTCAGCATCAGTTTATATATGTCTCTTCAGGTTATTATGAGGTCCATCTGCTCCTCATTTCTTATAGCACAGTAGTATTCCATTACATTCATATAACACAACATGTTCAGCCATTCCCCAATTGATGGGCATCCCTTTGTTTTCCAATCTTTTGCCACCACAAAAAGAGCTGCTATATTTTTGTACAAATGGGTCCTCTTCCCACTTCTCTGGTCTCTTTGGTTCCCCATATTTTCTTTTGGAATTTGAGTGATGTCTCTCCTTTGTCCTTAAGAATACAACCTTGTAACAAGCTTATTTATGTTGTTGGTATGGGAGCTTTTTATTAGAGTATTAAACTCCTTGATGGACATGCATTGTACCATTATTTTATGTTTGTATCCATAGAGCCAGTTGTGATGGTTTATGTCTAAAAATGGCTTAATCATTGTTGAACTGAGCAGAATGTAAGTTTCCATTCAGCAACTCAAAATCAAGTGAAGGGGGAGAAGTCCATCATGCAAGTACACTATGTCCACAGGAAGGGATTAAGCATAGTGACACAAGTGACACAAAAAATACAATATTTATAAACAGGAATACAGAAGTATTTTCCTGAAAAATTGGACATCAATTGGGCCTTAAAGGAGGTGGAGGATTTCAACATGAAGAGATGTAAGGGCTAACTACTATGGAGGAAGAAATGCTGTATTCACTGGGTAGAATAGCTAGTCTACCAGTTTGACTTTAATGTACCACGTGAGAATAGAAAAAAGCTGCACCCACATTCAGGCAGGGAAGACAATCATGTTGAGTCTCAAGGTCCAGGCTGTTGTGTTTTAATTATATTTGTTAACTGATAGGAGCTACTTAAAGATTTTGAAAGTCTGTGCATGATGCAAATTACATTGGCAAGTGATACAAAAAGAGGAAAGATTACAGACAGGAAAACCAAGGTAGGAAATCTTTCTATAATCTAGGGAAAAAGTAATAAAAGCTTATGCTAAGGTTGTGACCATTTTAGGAGGGAAGAAAAGAAAAGAAAGTGTTTCCAACAAGAGATGGTGATTTATTGGATGCATGTGATGTGATAAAAGATGGGAAGCACAAAAGTCAAAAATGCCTTAGTTTGTAAGCTTTGGTAGCAGAAACAATGATGGTGCTGTCAAAAGAAAAAAAAAAGAGTGGCAGAATAGGAAGAAATATAGGTTTCAGAATAAGTTCTATTTCAGACATTTTGAGTTAGAGATGATAACAGAATATTCAAATAGATATCTAGCTAGCATCTGGGAATGTAGTAATGGAACTCAGAGGTAAGGCTCAGAAACACGCATTTTAAAATCACTTAAAAAATATTCATTGAGGAGCCAAGGAGCCTCGAATTAGTGGCAGCTGAGAGCAGTGTTCAGAACAAGGTCAGTGGAGCTCGCAAAATCGGGGCAGAAAAGCGGTCCAGCCAAAAGGCCTCCAGGGCTGGAAAGCAAAAGGCAGAGGTTTTGTACCCACCTCCACATTGCAGTTTCTGTGCCCTTGGCCTGCAGACAGCAGGGGGACTAAGCGATTGTTCAGAGGCCAAGTGCTCTCTCATTGAGCGGCCTGGATCCGGATCGTGGTCTTGGACCTCGGTTCTGGAGTCTTCATTATCCAGTGAGCCAGAAGTAAGTAGGAAAGGGACCCAGCACCTTCCTGAGGGCTATGGCAGCCGGGAGGATCCCAGCGATTTGGGACAGAGTTTTCCCTTCTAGAAGCAGAGCCCCACAGAGATTTAAAAAAAAACAATCATGGACTGAACAACAATGAGTAAGAATAAGCATAAGAAGCAAAGTAAGAACAGCAACCAAACCCTAGATTCCTTCTTTGGGGAAAAGAAAGATCATGGCAAAGAGAGGGAGGAGAGTTCAGCCAGAGCCGCCCCAATAGGGGCCTCCAATAAACATGAAGAATGCCTTAAAGCTAGAGATGAGCTGAAGAAGGACTTTGAAAACCAAATAAGAGAAGTGGAAGAAAAATTGGGAAGAGAAACAAGAATGTTGCAAGAAAATCATGAAAAGAGAGTCAGCAATATGACTGAAGAAATCAACACCCTAAAAAATAGATTAACTCAAATGACAAAAGAGGCCCAAAAAGCCAATGAGGAGAAGAATGCCTTAAAAAGTCAACTTTGCCAGATGAAGAAAGAATCTCAAAAGCACTCTGA
>CM053580.1:229825558-229842571 GCA_028627135.1 Pseudochirops cupreus | reverse complement strand
GCTGCAAAAAATCATCTTAGTATCTCATTTATTCAAATCATTTTTAAACAAGGTATCTGTTGGTACATATCTATACCTATATCTATACCTATATCTATGATAAACACACACACACACACACACACACACACACACACACACATACGTACGTATATGACGATGCTCCCTGCACCCAGTCAAGTAATAGAACATCAGAAATTATTGCATCATTTGCATATTTGATGGTATACATATACCAATTTATATCATTCTATATACAACATGTCAATCATATCTATGGGGTGTGTGTGTCTGTGTGTCTGTGTGTGTGTACAAAATTTTTAAAAATATTTTGGAGGCATGAGAAAGTAGGCTTATGATATAACACTTTCTGATTTTCTATTTCCTAACCAGGGGCAGCAAGTGTCATTACATCATCGATGATGTTTCTAATATTTTGTTGGCTTCCCTTTTTTGAGATATCTTAAAACTGATCATTCAATTCTTTCAAAATTGCAATTTCTCTTAAGTAGAATCTCTCTCTGTCTGTTTCTTATCTAGTCTAGTAATTATTCCTGATTTTCTATTGGGCCATTTCTGCTTCCTCCTATAATTCAGTAGATCCTAAGTTAGAATCTATATGAGAATAGATCATTCTAGAATTCTGAACAATTATCTTGGGCCCCACACTGAATTTTTAATAAACTTGTTTTCCCCTTTGCTGTTTTTCATTGTTTTGCAAAGTGGTACTATTGATGGTGTCATCCTCTACCATCTTTCAGTACAATGATTTTATAAGTTTATGGTCTAAACTGTTGGAGCCCTTGAATGCTCTACTTAGCAAAAAAGATTAAGTGTCTTGGTTGAGGAAAATTCTAGGTTTGGAGGTTATTTTTTTTTTGGCTTCTTCCCTGTGGTGACTCTTTTACAACATTTTAGCCTTGAGTATTGTTATTGACTACAAACAGGTGCTTTGGAAAAGACTCAAATAGTAGTTAGTTCCTTCTTATCTTTTAAAATATAATAAATTTAATTTTTGCAACTTTTTTTTTAGCTCTCTTGTGCACTTATGGTAGCCTTTTTGTATTATGCTGTTGTCTTTGTGAATTATCACTCCTGTTAGTGTATAAACTACTTGAGATCATGAATATTTTGCTATCTTTTTGTTTCCATCAGAGCTTAGTACATTATTTTTATTATACATAGGGATTATTTAATACATATATTTAATTGAATTATTAAAATAAATTAAGAGAATTAGAAATGGAAAGGAATTTTCAGTGTTGATCTACATGCTTTGAAATATATTATACTAACTTTTTTGAGGTAAGTAGGGTTAAGTGACTTGTCCAGGGTCGCACAGCTAGTAAATGTCTGATACATACATGTATATGTGGGCATACACATAAACGTATGCATGGAAATGATGCTAGTGATAAATGCTTTAGTGTCGTCTGAAACTATAAAAAGATAAGGCTGGGCACAGAGCAAACAGCAGTTAAAGGAGCTGACAGGACAGAGAGGGAGAAAGGAACAGAGACAGAGATAGAGGGAGTCAGAAACAGAGACAAATATCTATTTGCACAGGGTATTATGCTAATCTAGCAGAAATGTTATAAAGCAATATTTTATTAAATGTTCCTTCTTCTAGTGGATGACGTTTACCTCATTGCCTTGATTAGGCACTTGGCTGACTTGTCTTGGAGATGGTTTCTCTCCATTTCCTATGTGATCTACCTCTTGTTACATATTGTTAAAAAAATAGGAGCTCTATTCTGCAAATAGTATATATCCAATAGATTTATTTAGAACTTTTTTTAGATTCACACATAGAATTAGCCTTATTTTCTTTTATTTGATATGCGATAATCATTGATAACATTGAATGCCAGAGACAAAAATGTCAAATATTTAAACATACTATTGTCTCAAATAAATAGGTGTTGACTTATGTTAAATTGATAAAATAGAAAGTAATTTTTAGTCTAGTGGAACCATATTACTGTGTATGACTGGTGCAACTCATAATCTTATAGTCTTAATACATACAGCTTATTCTTAACCCACATAATATGAGTCTATAATTTCATTGTTAAACTGTGAATAATCAATAAGGGAGCCCATGACTTCCAATTGCAGAGTTAGAGAAATCTTTCATGCCTATTCTATTTTTTTTTTCTTGTTTGAATATTGGTAACAGCATTACCATTTAAGGAATTAAATTGTAAGGTACTTAACTTGTTTCAAAGACAGTGTTATGGCCAGCAATTCTTATAATTAATATAATTGTCTTTTATTACAAGACAGTATTTCAAAATAATTTATAGAACTGCAAACTTATTTATTGCTATTCAACATGTGATTACAAAGTTTCATTATGCTCTGGAAAAATTTTCTTTTGTACATGTTATTTTATTTTATAAACTAGAAAATAAAGCTGTATTTTACATCAAAACCAATTATTTTTGTCATACAGTTTAAGAATAGTACCTTATATTTTTGTAGGCCTTCACAGGGTTTCAAAACTCTTCTAATACATTTTTTCTATTGAATTGGAAAGAAAGAATGGTATCACAAAATGAATATTATACTTGGAGTGAGAAGAATTCTGTTTTATTCCCAACCTTGTCTTCTATAGTCTTATCCCACGTTAAGTTCTGGTTTAGTCGATGACTTTTCATAATAATATTGTTGAAATGAATAATAATATTGTTGAAAACCTAATTACAAAATAATGCTCTGAATTTATTCTAAAAATAGGTAATTCAGAGACAAGCCCGGGTCTCTGTCTTCACTGACTCTTCCTTACTACCACCTCCTGTCCATTATTCTCTATGAACTCTTATGCTTATGTATTTTCTAATTGACTACAAAGGTTTATCTCAGTCTACCCCAGCTGCAATCCAATGGCATAGCATCATGCAAAGACTACCTACATATGCTCTGTTCAATTGAATTTCTATAAGCCTTCAGAAATGTTTTCCTAAAATACTGTTCTTCCTCCCTTTTAACATATCTTATTGTTGCAATTTCCTGTATTATATCATTGTCAGTTCTTAGCAATTACTTCTCCCACCCCTCACACAGAACCTTTACTTTTTTTTAGTGTTAATACATTTCATTGATGTCTTTTTGGGCATCATTTATATTTCTCAATATTTTCCTCCCTCCACTATCTTTATCTTAGAGAACAGTCCCTTATAACCAAAAACAAGAAAGAGGAAACAAAATATTACTCTAAAACTGACCAACATAGCAATTATAGTATATCAGTGTGATCTAATTTAATTATGCTAAAGAATGATGAAATGGTTGGTTTCAAAGAAACCTAGGAAGACATGTATGAACTGATGCAGAGTGAAGTGAGGAGAACCAAGAAAGCAATTTGACAGTAAAAATATAATGAAAAATAACTTCAGCACTAAGGAATTTGAAGGTTATACGTCTATGTCTATAAATATCAACATATTGGACATGGCCATTGGAGAAATCTGTCTTGTTTGACGATGTGTATTTTTAACAAAGACTTTTTTTCTTCATCAATTAAGGGTGTATGAAGGCAAAGGTGGAGTTTTGATGAATGAAAAAAAATATTTAAAAAAAGGAAATGTGATGTAAGAGAAAAAATGTTGAATTCAGAATTGTGAGACGTGAGCATAAAGCCTTTCTCTGACATTTATAAACTGTGTTACTATAGGCAATTCATTAAATATCTCTAAGCCTCAGTTTCCTCATCTAATAAAAAACAAGAGGTTTGAACTAAGTGATATTGAAGTCCTTTCTATTTTTACAGTGTGATCCTATGATCATAAGGCAGCGGTTCTCAACCTGTGGGTTATGTCCAATTTAAATACATCCTGCATTTCAGGTATTTACATTACAATTCATAACAGTAGCAAAATTACAATTACGAAGTAGCAATGAAAATAAATTTATGGTTAGGGGTCACCACAACATGGGGAACTGTATTAAAGGGTCATGGCATTAGGAAGGTTGAGAACCACTGTCATAAGAGCTTATACTATATTTGAAAATGATATGCAAATTACTACCATTTTAGGAAAGTGAATATTATAATTGATAAAAATGGGAAGAAAATATGCATTACACATAGAAGAAATAGATGAATTTGTGAAATGTCTATGGTAATACTCCTTTCACAGATGAACACCTTAGTGGCTATAACAATGAGAAAAGCAACAAAATAACTTTTGAGTTTTTCCTTTTAAACTGTTAAACATCCATGTGGAAAGAAACAGTTTTCAGATAGGATATTATCAACTTGGTTGCCAACAGACACAGAAAATGGATTTTTTGGGGGGAGGAACGATAAAGGTAAGGCAACTGAAGTTAAATGTCTTGCCCAAGGTCACACAGCTAGTATAGTATGTCAAATGTCTGAGGCTGGATTTGGACTCAGATCCTCTTGACTCCAGGGATGGTGCTTTTTTCACTGCAACACCAAGCTGCCAAAGAAAATGGATTTTATATTAAAAATCATCTTGTAAATAATCTAAGCTGATATGCTTATTATATATAAGCAATATGATAGCTAAAAGAAATAAAAATGATGTATAATTGAGAAGTAACAGCTTTCAAAGATAGAAATTTAAGGGACCAGATTGAGCCCAATTAAATATCTGATGCTGCAGGTTTCTCAGGTTATTTGACTATAAAATGCAAATAATTGAAGACTATGAGCAAATTCAATAATGATTTTTTCTTTTTCTTTTTTTTTTAGAGCAAGGAGATGAAGCAGTTGGGGTTAAGTGACTTGCCCAAGGTCACACAGTGTCAACTATCTGAGGCTGGATTTCAACTCAGATCCTCCTGACTCCAGGGCCAGTGTTCTATTCGTTATGCCACCTTGCTGCCCCCTTTACTGTTTTTTAAAAGATAATTGAAGTGCCTAAGTAAGTTTCTCTTGTTAGACTCAGATTGGGGCCCATTAGGAGGCAGAGAAGATTGTCAAATTTCCTAGGCCGATTAAGGGACCTTCCAATTCCCTTACCATTACATATGAATGCACTCCATTCTGTTTGGATACTTCCCTTGTTTTATTTATTCAGATGAAAGTGAAATTTAAGTATTTCCTCCTCCCCTTACCTTTTTCTTTTTGTTTCTGTAATTTTCTTCTTGTACATCTTGATCGTGTTAGATAATTTCATCTCATCATTCTTTCCTTAATAGCATGTTAATTTTTTCCACACTTTTCTTCCCCTATTTTGAGAACATGAAAACTGAACAAAACTATTACCAGGCATTATCTTTGTCAATAGAATTCAAACACTTATTTAGCCCTTTAGGACTGTTCTTTCGTATTTACCATTTTATATTTCTCTTGACCCTTGTGTTTGTATTTTCAAGCTTCTACCCAGCTTTGGTGTTTTCATCAGGAATTCTTGGAAGTCCGGTACTTTACTAAAAATCCATTTTCTTCCAGGCAAGATTATAGTTCATTTTTATGGGAAAATTTTTAGTGGTTAAAAGCCTAAATAACTTGAATTTTGGAATGTCATTCCAAGGAATCCACTCCTTTAGAGTTATTTTAGCTAAATCTTGCATGATGTCAACTTGTTGAAATCTTCCTTGCTTTTTTTTTTGGTCCTTGATAATATGGATTTTGGCTACAAAGATCCTGGGATTGTTCATTTTGGGAAGTTCTTTCAGAAGGCAAGTGGTTGAATCTTTTTGTTTTGACTTTTGTCTGTAGGCCTAAGAGATCTGCATAGTTTCATTCAACTATTTCTTAAAATATTATGTTTAACTTTTTTTCAATGACTTTTAGGCAATACAATGATGATTTAATATACTCTTGATATTTTTTCCACATCAGTGTTTTTTTAAGTAATTAATTAATTTTTAGTTTACAACATTCGATTTCACAATCTTTTTGTTTTTAAAATTTCTGCTCCTCCCTCCTTTCCCCCACCACACTACAGCATGCAATCTGATATAGGTCCTACATATGACTTCATATTAAACATGTTTTCACATTAGTCATATTGTAAAGGAGAACTATAATGAATGGAATGATCCACAAGAAAGAAGAAACAAAAAAAAAGCAAAAATAGAGAGAGAGCAAATAGTATGCTTCAATCAGCATGCAGATTTTGTAATCCTTTCTCTGGATGTGGATAGCATTTTCCATCATGACCCTTTTTGAGATGTCTTAGAACCTTGCATTGCTGAGAAGAACCATGTCTAGCAAAGTTAGTCATTGTACAATGTGGCTGTAAATGTGTACAATGGTCTCATGGTTCTGGTCACTCAGCATCAGTGCATATGAGTCTTGCCAGGTTTTTCTGAAGGCTACTTGCTCATCATTTCTTATAGCAAAATAGTATTCCATTGCATTCACATACCACAATTTGTCCAGTCATTCCCCAATTTATGACCATCCCCTCAATTTCCAATTCTTTACCACCACAAAAACCTGCTATAGTTTTGTACATGTGGGTCCTTTTCCCATTTGTATGATCTCTTTGGACACGGTGCTAGAAGTGGTATTTCTGGGTCAAAGTGTATGCATATTTATATGACCCTTTGGGCATATTTCCAAATTGCTCTCCAATATGGTTGGATCAGTTCACAACTTCACAACAATGCATGAGTCATCTAATTCCTCAATATCTTTTCTGGCATTCATAATTTTCCTGTTTAGTCATGCTAGCCAATCTCACAAGTGTGATGTTTTGATTTGCATTTCTCTGATCAATTGTGACTGAGAGCATTTTTGTACATCTATATATAGCTTTAATTTCTTCCTCTGAAAATGGCCTGCTCCTATCCTTTGACCATTTATCAATTGGGGAATGACTTGTATTTATATAAATTTAACTCAGTTCTCTATATATTTTAGAAATGAGGCCTTTATCAGAGACACTGATTGTAAAAATTCTTTCTCAATTTGCTGCTTCTCTACTAATCTTGGTTACATTGCCTTTATTTATACAAAACTATTCAATTTAATGTAATAAAAATTATTTTTGCTTTTCATAATGTTCTCTATCTCTTCTTTGGTCATAAATTCTTCCCTTCTCTGTAAATCTGACAGGTAAACTGTTTCTTGTTCTCCCAGTTTGGTTAAAGGATCAGTCATTATATCTAAATCATGTACACATTTTGACTTTATTTTTGTATATTTTGTTTATGGTCAGTTTTGCCATGCCATGTTCCAGTTTTCCCAGCAGCTTTTTTTCAAATAATGAGTTCTTATTCAAGAAGCTGGAGTCTTTGCATTTATTGAACAATGGATTACTATAGTCACTGACTACTGTGTCTTGTGTACCTATTCCACTGATCTACCATTCTATTTCTTAGACATTAGATTGCTGCTTTATAATACAAATTAAGACCTAGTATGGCTAGGCCACCTTCCCTAGCATTTCTTTTCCTTAATTCCCTTGATAGTCTGGATGTTTTGTAATTTCAGATGAATTTTATTATTTTTTTCTAGATCTATAAAATAATTTTTGGTAACTTGATTGGCATGGCACTGAATAAGTAAATTAATATAGAATTCTCATTTTTATTATATTAACTTGGTGTACCCACAAGAAGCTGATGTTTTTCTAATGTATTTAGATCTGACTTAATTTGTGTGAAAAATGTTTTGTAGTTGTGTTCATATAATTCCTGGGTTTGTTTTGGCAAATATTCTACTAAATATTTTATAACGTCTAAAGTAACTTTAAATGGAATTTCTCTTTCTATCTCTTGCTGTTGGGATGTGTTAGTAAATATATGGGAATGTTGAGGACTTGTGTGGGCTTATTTGTGAAACTTTGCTAAAATTATTTGTTGTTTCAAGTAGCTTTTGACTTGATTCTCTAGGATTTTCTGTGTATATCATTATATTATATGCAAAGATTGATAATTTTGTTTATTATTTGCCTATTTTAATTCCTTCAATGCCATTTTCTTCTCTTATTGCTAAAACTAATGTTTCTAGTAGCATATTGAATGATAGGGATGATAATGGATATCACTGTTTCACCCCAAATCTTATTGGAAATGCTTCTAGCTTATCACCATTACATATAATGCTTCATGAGGGTTTTAGGTAGATGCTACTTATCATTTTAAGGAAGACTCCATTTCTTTCTATTGTCTCTAGTATTTTCAATAGGAATGGGCATTATGTTTTGTCAAAAGCTTTTTCTGCATCTCTTGAGACAATCATATGTTTCCTCTTAGTTTTGTTGTTGATATGATCAATTATACTGATAATTTTCCTAATATTGAACCAGCCCTGCATTGCTGTAAAAATTCCTACCTGATAATATTATTCTCATGATAAAGTGCTACTATCTTTTTGTTAATATTTTACTTAAATTTTTTTGCATCCTCATTAGGGAAATTGTTCTATAATTTTCTTTCTCTGTTTGACTCTTCCTGGTTTAGGTATCAGTATTTGTATCATAAAAAGAATTAAGTAGGTCTCCTTCACCTATTTTCCCAAATAGTCTATATAGTATTGGTATTAATTGATCTTTAAATATTTGATAGAATTCACTTGTAAATTAATCTGGCTCTAGAGATTTTTTCTTAGAGACTTCATTGATGCTTTGTTCAATTTCTTTTTCTGAGAAAAGGTCATTTAAGTATTTTACTTCCTCTCATGTTAATTGGCACAATTTATATTTTTCTAAATATTCATCCATTTCACTAAGATTGTCAAAATTGTGGGCATAGAGTTGGGCAAAGCAGTTCATAATTATTACTTTAATTACCTCTTCTTTGGTGGTGAATTCACACTTTCCTTTCTTATACTGGGAATTTTATTTTCTTCTTTTAATAAAATCAAAATAACCAAAGGTTTGTCTATGTCATTGTTTTTTTTTTTCTTTCCATAAAGCTAGATCTTAGTTTCATTTTTTAGTTCAATAGTTTTCTGAATTTGAATTTTTATTAGTCTCTCCTTTGGTTTCCAGTATTTGTAATTTAGTATTTAATTAGAGATTTTTAATTTGTTCTTTTTCTATGTTTTTTAGTTGCTGGCCCAATTCATTGATCTCCTCTTTTTCTGTTTTATTCCTGTAAGCTTTTAAAGGTATTAAACTTCCTCTAAGAATCACTTCTGCTACATCCCATAAGTTTTTGTATGTTGCCTCATTATCACCATTCTCTTGAATGACATCATTGATTGTGTCTGTAATTTGTTGTTTGATGCACTCATTCTTTAGAATTAGATTCTTTAGTTTCCAATTGATTTTTAGTATATCTTTCCATGGCTCTTTATTGCACATAATTTTTATTGCATCATGATCTGAAAAGGATGCACCTAATATTTCTGCTTTTCTGCATTGGATTGTGAGGTTTTATGCCCTAGTACGTGGGCAGGTTTTGTGTAGGTGTCATATACCACTGAGAAAAAGTTATATTCCTTTCTGTCCCTATTCATTTTTCTCCAGAGGTTGACCATATCCAACATTTCTAAAATTCTATGCATTTTCTTAACTTCTTTCTTGTTTATTTTGTGGTTAGATTTGAGGTCCCCCACTAGTAAAGTTTTACTGTCAATTTCTTCCTATAACTCCCTTAACTTCCCCTCTAAGAATTCGGATGCTATACCACTTGGTGCATATATGTTTAGTAATGATATTGATTCATTGTCAATGCTGCCTTTTAGCAGGATGTAATTTCCTTCCTTATCTCTTTTAATTAGATCTATTTTTTGCTTTTGCTTTGTCTGAGATCATGATTGCTACCCCTGCTTTTTTTTTTTTACTTCAGTTGAAGTGTAATACATTTTAGTCCAACCTTTCACATTTACCCCATGTGTATCCCTCTATTTCAAATGTGTTTCTTGTAAACAACATATTGTTGGATTATGATTTTAATCCAGTTTGTTATCTGCTTATGTTTTATAAGAGTTCATCCAGTTCACATTCAGTTATGATTACCAATTGTATCTTTCTCTCCATCATATCCCCCTGCTCTGTTCATTCTTTTCTTTCTCCTTTCTCCCTTTCCCTCCTCATTAGAGTTTTGCTTTTTGATCACATCCTCCCTCAGTCTGCCCTCCTTTCTATCATCTCCCCTCCCTTTTCTTTCCATTTTACCTTAATTTTTCTCCACTCCTTTCTATGCCTCTCTCCCTTTTCTTTCCCCTTTCCCCTCCAACTTTCTATAGGGCAAGTTGGATTTCTATACCTGAGTATGTTATTCCCTCCTTGAACCAAATCCAATGAGAGAAAAATTCAAATAATGCTCATCTCGCTCCCTTCTTTCCCTCTACTGTAATACATCTTTGTGCATCTGTATATGATGTAATTTACTGTTTTCTGCTCCCTCCTTTTCTTGTCTCCCCTTATATGCCTTTTCCACCACTTAATTAGGTTTTTTATCATCACATCAAGATCAACTTAAACCCACCCCCTCTGTGCATTTGCCTTCTATATGATGTAATGAATATTCACTTCTAAAGAGTTGTATCATCTTCCCAAGTAGCGATGTAAACACTTTGTCTTCATTGAATAGCATGTTTTTGTTTTTGTTTTTCCTTTCTTGTTTTCCTTTTTATGTTTCTTTTGAGTCTTGTATTTGAAGATCAAATTTTCCAGTGAGCTCTGGTCTTTTCAACAGGAAAGTCTAGAAGTCCCCTATTTCATTGAATGTCCATATCCTCCTCTGAAATATTATGGTCAGTTTCAATGGGTAGTTGATCCCTGGTTGTAATCCAAGCTCCTTTGCCTTACAGAATGTCATATCCCAAGACCTCCAATCTTTTAATGTAGGAACTGCAGGTTTCTACATAATTCTGACTATGGTTCCATGCTATTTAGATTATTTCCTTCTGGCTGCTTACAGTATTTTCTCCTTTATTTGATAATTCTTGAATTTGGCTACAGTATCCCTTGTGTTTTCACTTTTGGCCCTCTTTCAGGAGTGTATTGGTGGATTCTTTCAGTGACTGTTTTACCTTCTGATTCTATAATCTCAGGGCAGTTTTCCTTGATGATTTCTTGAAATATGCTGTCCAAGCTCTTTTCTTCATCATGACTTTTAGGCAAACAAATAATTCTTAAAACATCTTTCCTGCATCTATATCCCATATCAGTTTTTTTTTAATATGGTATTTTATATTTTCTTCTATTTTTTTATTCTTTTGATTTTGATTAATTTTTGAAATCTCAGAGTCATTAGCTTCCACTTGTCAAATTCTAATTAAAAAAAATCTTCCGTTAGTTTTTGTACCTCCTTTTCCATATGGCCAATTCTACTTTTTAAGGAGTTTTCTTCAGTGTACTTTTTTTTTTCATTTTGTCAATTGCATTTTTAATGGAATTGTCCAATTTTTCTTCTCCCTCTCTTATTTGACTTTTAGAATGCTTCTTGAGCTTTTCCAAAAAAGCTTTTTGGACTTGAAACCATTTCATATTCCCCATTGTGATTTCAGATGTGGATATATTGAACATATTTTCTTCTCCTGAATTTGTGTTTTGATTTTTCCTGTCACCAAGATATTTTTCTACAGTCACTCTTTTTCTCTGACATTTTTTGCTCATGTTGTTTGCCATTTTCTGGCTTTTAAATTTGATCTCTGCTTCTGGGGCCAAGAGGGCAATATCCCACACTTGTGTACTAGGGGATAGGGGCCTGGTTACTAATCTCAGATGCTGACAGCTAGATGTTGCAGTGGTCTGTTAGCTTACCTTTTGTTGAACTGGCAGTGGTGGTGGTGGCTGATATGTGTCTCATGTCAGTTCTTGCCTGCTCCTTTACCCTGGGGCTCAGGATATCCCACTGCTGCACTGATTTGGGGCTTGTTGCTGGCTTGCTGGTACACTGCACACCCTGTACTGGTCCCTTTCAGCCACAGAAAGAGGAACCTTTCCTGTTAATCACCCTAGACTCCCAAGCTAAAAGACTGCTGCACCACATCTATCTTCTGGCTCCCCTATTCAGGATTTTCTTGCGGCAATATTCTCTGGGTTTTTCAAAGTCTATAAGGGAGGATGAGAGTGACTTACAGCTTACTCCACCATCTTAGCTCCCAGAAGTCTAAATATGTGACTTTCAAACATTCAGGCTGTGGGCCGATAGCCCCAGGAACAGCTGCTGCAGCTGCTGCAGGCCCTGCACAGGACTGCACTTCCCTCTCACCCAGTTCTGACAGACTACCGTCTTGCATTGAAAGGTCTGAGAATTGCCACTCTGCTCAGTGGGTCCTATGGGGTCTGCTCCTGCTTCTCTATGGTCAGATCTGCACTGGGACAGCCTGTACACTAGATCATGATTCTCTCCCAGTCTAGTGCAATAGATCCTTCTGTTGACCTTCCAGGTTTTCTTGGGCTGAAAATATGTGACAGTCTGTCTCTTTGAGGATTCTGCTACTTTAGAATTTATTCAGATTCACTTTTTAAAGGTATTTAAAAGTGTTTGTGGGAAAGGTCAGGGGAGTCTCTGCTTTCACTCCATCATCTTGACTCTGTTTGTTTTTTAAAATTTTGTGTTTATTTGTCTTTAATATGGGAGATACCTTATGTATTTTTTCTCTTTTTCAGTCTTTTGACTTAAAATATTTCTTCTTTTTTTCATCATATAGAATCATCATCTTCTATTTATTTCATTATATTTTTTAGAGGTGTATGTAGCTTGGGGAGTTCTCCCCAACTTACCAAGTTGTTATTTTTCTAAGTCTTTCCTGTTATTTTGCCAAAATTTTTTTGGTTTATCCAACTTTTCATTTAAAAAATCATTTGCAAAATTATTGTAACTCTGTTAGATTCTTTTTTTCATTCCTCCCAAGATGCATGCCTAAGCTGTGCTTATCTCTGAGATTTTGCTTGTAGGCATTTTGGAGTCATTTTCTGTTTCTAGGTTGTGTGCTATATCTCGCTATCACAATTATAGCTCTTTACAGTGATATCTTGCTATTGTTTCTTCATTTTTTTAGCATGACTTCCCAATTTCAGACTTTGTTTAAGGTTCAGTTTCTCTACATGTCTGGAGACAAAGACCATGCTTCATCTTTCTTTGTATTTCTTGCATTGTGCTACTGCTTTTAACAGTTATTGAGTGTTGTGTTCTTGTTCTTTAAGAATATCAAGGACAAGGGCATCTATAAACTCTTACCACAAACCATTCTACTTTTGATGAAGATCAAATTTTTAGGAAGTTTTAGCAGAGCCTAAATCTACTTCTGAAATATAAAGCCATTACTCCTTGGTAATGACCTCTGAGGCTGAACAGAACAAAACTTTTAACTTTTCACAGGAGAAGCCTTCAGGTTCTTAAACTTAGATATCTTGTCTTCACTCTTCTTCAGGTTAAATATATCCAATTCCAATAATGGATCTTAGATGACTTGGACTCAAGGACCTTCACCATCCTGATTGCCCTTGTCTGAATGCTCTCTAACTAATCAATGCCATTCTTAAGCCTTAATGCCCAGAATGAAACACAATACTTCAGATGATGTCTGATGAGGATAGCATATAATGGTACAATCACCTTTCTAATCCTGGAGCTTCTTAAAGTAGACTAATATCAAAGTAATAATTTTTTTGCCTTCTACATCACATTTTTTATTCATATTAAGCTTGCAATCCACTAAAATAAATAATTTTTTGAAATGGTTTTCTCCCCAATTTATTCTCATGAATTTAATTTTCTGTACCCAAGTGCAAGATTTTGTATTTGATGCTACTGAATGCAATTAAATCAGTTCTCTAGCATGTTAAAATACTTTTTGATCCTTACTGACTTTCTCTGTGTCAGCTATTCTTTTCAGCTCTGTATAATTTGTTAGATGATAAGCTTTCCATCCATGACTTTCTCCAAATTATTGACAAATGTCCTAAACAGGACAGTGACAGGCATTGATTCCCCGTGTGCTCTACTTGATACCTTCAGAAAACTTGATATTGAAAAGTGAGTTGTGCCTTCCAACCAGGTCTTATTCCATTTGATTAGATTGCTATCTAATCCAATTCTTTCCATCTTCTCCACAAGAATAATATGGAACATTATTAACACCTTTACTCATATCTAAGGATACTATGTTCACAATATTCTCCTTCATTCACTTGTTTATTACTCCCATCAAAAAGGAAATTAATGTAGTCTGGCAAGATCTGTTCCTGATGAATTCTTGCTGGATCTTTGTAATCATTGCTTTCCTTTCTTAAGATTCAACAATTATCTATTTTTATAATCTTTAATTTTGGAGAATTTTCACAGGCATGAAAGTCAAGCTTACTGGAGTATAATGTTCAGATTTGTTCTTTTCTCTCCACTCTTTAAAATGATGTCACCACTAACCCTTCTGTGATCTTTGCATATCTCTTCTATTTTTTCAGATAATTCGAATATCATTGACAGTGGCTCAGAATTCATCACTGTCAATTCTTTCTGTACCCAAAGAAGCAGCTGATATTGACCATTGGACTTATTTTTACCAAGTTCTGTCACCATCTGTTGTTGTTGTTGCTGTTCAATTGTTTTCTAGTCATGTCCAACTCTTTGTGGTCCTATTTGTGGTTTTCTTGGCAAAGATACCCTGATGTGCATTGACATTCTTTTCTCCAGATCATTTTATAGAGTAGGAAACTGGGGCAAACTGGTTTAAGGTACTCACCTAGGGTCACATAGCTACTATGTGATTCCAGATTCGAATTCAGGAAGATGAGTCTTCCTGAATCCAGATCCAACAATCTGACTAGCTGTTCTCTGTTACTTATTCTGAATTTGACCTTTCCCTTGTGAGTGATTCCCTACTGGTAGCTTTCTTCTTATTCTGGAACTATAATATTGAAATGCCAATCTTGTAATCTTCTACCACTGGATTGGTTCACTGGCAGATTCTGACCAAGCTTGGAGTTTTTATATGTAACCTAATGAAATATTATAATTCTCTAAAATTGATTAAGTATTTGTTATTCAATTAAACTCAATAAATATTTATTTAGTACCTACTGTGTGCCAGGGACTATACTAAGCACTGTGGATACAAATAAGAGGAAGACAGAAAGTTCCTGGCTCAAGGAGCTTACATGCTAATGGGGAAAGAAAATACCCAAAAGAATACTGGAAAAAAGAAAAGAGATAACACTATGCACAGGCAGATTCTCAAAAGAATGCTACCATGAACAGTTTTTAAGGTTCGGATTACATAGTATAGTGAACACTCCATTTATTCCATTACAAAGCAAGGCAAACATTCACAACAAATCATACTATAATATTCACAACCTTACATCTTATCACAGCAAATCACAATATAGTGTTTATAACAGCTTAACATTAGAAATGGCCACACAGTTTTCACTACAGTGGCCACAGTAGTTAGAACAAATAACAAAAGAATAATCATCTGGTTTCCCTAAGGGGGAAACCCTCCTCACTTAATCATTCAATCAATCCACAATACAATAATCAATCTTCCACTCATGGGGCAATCATTCAATCAATTCACAATATGATAATCAATCTTCCATTCATCAGGCAACCTTAATCAATCACTCATCTAGTAATCAGTCACTAAGTATCATTAATCACAATATACAATCATCAGAAAATTACACAAACCCTCCACCCCTAGGTGTCTAGTAAACTCATTCAATATCCAAGGAAAAGCCTCTTCTTTTTTCTTTATCTTGATTCAGGATGGTCTCTCAGATTCCCTGGATCCCCTCCCAGCTCCTACCCGATCCCACCAAACAGTCACCAGATTCAGGGGTAGACAGCTCCCAGGTTCTCATCCAGTCCTCAGAGGTAGAAAGATCCCAGGTCTTCATCCAGTACTCCAAGGTAGACAGCTCCCAGGTCCTTGTCCAGTCCTCTGGACAGTCCCTGGCACATACCAAAGTTCACAGGGTCCAGCACATCTCAAACCCTTCACCACTTCTGTTGCTGGGAACTCAAAGATGCACCAAGCCATGAACCAACAAAGGCTTATCTGGGTCATGCTTCTTCAGTCCTCCAGCAGTACAGCAGGCCCTAGGACCCTGGAGAAATCTTGGCTTTCCAGGAGGCCTTCCAGGCAAGCCCTCTCAGCCTTCCAGGAGGCCTTCACCAGATTCTGGTCTCAGGAAAACTCCAACTCCATTCTCAGTCATGCTGGGACAATCATGCTTCCTCCAACAGGAGCCACCAGGAGGAAGATTCCCAATTCTGTTTCTCTGTCTCTGGAATTCTTCTTATATATACACACTGGCCTCCAGTCTCAGCCAACCCCCTTCTGCCACATCAGCGACAGGGGAATTTACACCCTCTCAGCAGGAGGCAGAGCTCACACCTTCCATACTAAGCCCTAAGTTAAGTGCTAAGTATCTATTAAATTGATTACTGTTACAGAGGGGAGAAGACACCTGGAAGGGAGCATAAAGGAATAGTCCCAAAGAGTACAGCACCATAGGAAATGGTGAGATGGAAGTCCTGGGTACCTTCCTTAAATGTAGGTTCTAGGCAGAATCCTCCAACCTTCAGTCAGAGGGAAAGGTCCTAGTAGGATAGAGGGTGTTTCTGAGTTGTGAGACACAGATATGAAGTCATTTTCTATAATGATTATGGTAATTGAAGTAATTTTCCCATTAAGAAAGAGTGAAGCTATCACAAACCACACGAAAAAAAATACTCCAAATCATTAACAAGAAGTGAAATGACAATTAACACAACTCAGAATTTCCATCTCTCAACTATCAGATTGATAATTAGAAGGAAGATTACAATTTTTGGAGAAGTTGTGAGTGTAAAGGTCACTAATGTATTTCTGATGGAGCTGTGAATTGGTCCAACCATTTTGGATAGTAATTTAGAACTATATTCCCTGCTGATAACTTGCCTCAGATCAAGATGAAGAAAAGACCTCTCCTTGGGTATTGAACGCTGTGATGATTTTGTAACCTAGTTGTGACCTAGGGGTGGATGACCTTTGTGTATCCCGCTGATCAAATGAATGTACTTTGTTTATGATTGGAAACTAATCTCCAATTGAGACTATCCAGGAGTGGAGTACTTTGACTTTTATACTTTGTGATGGAATTGAGAACTTATTAAATGATCAAGTTACTCTGTATTTTGATT
>CM053580.1:229801489-229825058 GCA_028627135.1 Pseudochirops cupreus | reverse complement strand
CTGTCTAGCCGCCCCCGTGGCACAGCCGCGGCTTCAGGCCAGGCTGGTTTCGGTTTGCAGTGCTGATACGGTTCCTCGTAGCCGAGCTGACTTTAGTGGGAAGTATCTTTGTGTGCGTTTTGGAGTTCCAGGATTGGTTTAGAGTCCTATTTTATGGGTATTTTGGGGTGGCTATGTGAGAGCTGCGATGTGTTGCTGCTTCTACGCCACCATCTTGGCTCCACCCCCGGAATTATTTTCTTTAGTTAATTTTTGAAATTTCTTTTCCATATGGCTAATTCAGTTTTTTAAGATATTCTCCTCACTGGCTTTTTGTTACCCTTTTGCCATTTGAGTTCGTCTATTTTTAAGGTGTTATTTTCTTTAGTCATGCTGTTGACTCACTTTTCATGATTTTCTTACATCATTCTCATTTCTCTTCCCAATTTTTCCTCTACTACTCTTACTTGATTTCCTTTTTTAATAATTCTTTTTGTTAATTTTTTAATTTTTTTATCATTTGATTTGTTTATTTACTTTTAGTTTACAAGATTCACTTCCATAATCTCTTGAGTTTCAAACTTTCTCCCATCCCTCCCCCCCCATGGTGGCACACAATCAAGTATTGGATCTGCAAATATTTTCAAATTGAACATTAGTCTGGTTGTATAGAAGGGTTGTAACCAATGCAGTGAAGAATGGGAAACAAGAAAGAGAGCCAAACGTGAATAAGAGTGATAGTATGTAGATTGCTTCAGTGTCCATTTAAACTCTGTTCTTTCTAGATTTTTTTCTGAATATAGATATGTCCTTCCTGAGACTAGTAGAGTTGTCTTATAACTATGCGCTACTGAGAAGAGTCCAGTTTATCAGAGTTGGTCATCATACATATGATGTGTCTGTGATTGTGTACAAATTTTTCCTGGTTCTTCTCTTCTCACTTAGCATCAGTTTGTATAAGGCTCTCCAGGTGAATATGAAGACTGTCTCCTCCCCATTTCTTATAGCATAATAGTATTCCATTATATTCATATACCACAACTTGTTTAGCCAGTCTACAATTGATGGGCATCCCCTTAATTTCCAATTTTTTGCCACCACAAAGAGAGCTGCAATAAATATTTTTGTGCATATGGTTCTTCCTCCCACTTCTATTATTTTTTGGGGGTATAACCCTAAAAGTGGTATTACTGGGTCAAAGAGTATGCAATTATTTATAGCCCTTTGGGCATAGTTCCAAATTGCTCTCCAGAATGGTTGTATCAGTTCACAGCTCTACCAACAATGCTTTTGTGTTCCAATTTTTCCACATCCTTTCCAGCATTTATCATTTTCTTGTTTTGTCATCTTAGCCAGTCTTACTGGTGAGATGTGCTCTTACTTGGTTTTCAAAATCCTTCTTGAGCTCTTGCATGGCCTGTAACCAATTTATATTTTTTTCCAGTTCATTTGTAGTTTATTTTTTCTAAAAAAAAATAACAGAATATTTTCATGCAACACATATGTAAGTTTTTAAATAATCATGACAAATGGCAGGGAGAGTTAAGAAATGCTGTATTCATAGAATTCCATGAAATATACAAGATGTCCCAATATTTTGGGTTGTGCATAATAAAGGAATACCTTAAATACATTTTCAAAATACTGTAGCAACCAAGACTACATGCCTTATGAGGACACAGGAATATAATTTAGAAAAAAAGAAACACACAGGGACTACTCATTTCATTAAAAATCACTGAGGCAAGACAAAAGCAGTATTCATATTTATGTATTGATTTTATACACAATTCTATACAATACCTTTTCTTAAATCAATCCACCAGCAAAAATTAAGACTTTCTTCTTGTTTTGCTGATAAACAATTGCATAGTAAACCTAGATGACTTTTTCCTTCCTGGATTTTACTGGGGAGAAGACTTTTTATTTAAAAGAGGGAAGGTTTGGCACTTTTGCACTGATGTCACCAATGTTGATATATCTTGAGATATCTGGAAGATTCATATTCTTTACAGTGAATACTGCATGGGCAGTAGCTCCTGCTAAACCAGCCTCAGATTTTTCCAGTTTATTTTGGGCATCAATTTGAGTAACAATTTCATTCGCATTGGTCTCCAAAACCATTTCCTCCCCCCCCATCACCATTTCTGCCAGCATAATGTCTACATGGAAAATTAAATCCAGTTCAAAGACATTTTCAAAACACTTGTCTAGTGTTTCCATGAACACTTTTATTAACCCTAAAATGCCACATTCACTTTCTGAAGAATCCACACAGAAGGCAAAATGCAATATGGAATAATGTCTGCAAATCAGTTTGTTGTCAGATTCACCTATTAGCAGTTCTCCTTCTAGGAAATTACAGACATTTTCATCTCATTTAGACATCAAATGGAAAG
The DNA here is from genome assembly GCA_028627135.1 of Pseudochirops cupreus. Taxonomy (NCBI): domain Eukaryota; kingdom Metazoa; phylum Chordata; class Mammalia; order Diprotodontia; family Pseudocheiridae; genus Pseudochirops; species Pseudochirops cupreus. The sequence continues at coordinate 229,822,680 of CM053580.1, read as the reverse complement.
TTTCCCTGATGATTTGTTGCTGTGTATCTTCACTCTCCCTTTGTCCTTGGCTTTTATGGGTTGATAATTCTGGAAAACCCCACAGGTATTGGTGATCTGCTCTCCTGAAAGCTCCAGCCATGGCTTGTTCTGGATGCCCTGGGGCTAAAGACACATGGAGTTGGTCTAGGCTCCCAGGGCTCTGTGATGAACCCTTCCTGTCTGCCTTCCAGGCTGGCTTCAGTGGGATCTTTGTTTTTCTGCAATTATGTGTGTTTTTGAGCTCTAAAATTTTTTTAGAGTCATATTTCATAGGTATTTGAGGTGGTTATGAGGGGAGCTCATGTTGTTCTCCTGCTTCCACATTGCCATCTTGGCTTTGTCATAGGGCTGGTAAAACTTGGAGAGCTGGGGTTTCCTGTGGTTGTTGAAGATGAAGATCACCTTGATCATGATGAAGCCTGTGGCAGAGGAAGGGTCTGGGGGGAGGAAGGGGTGGCCATGTGGGCACTGGGTCCCAGCTGTCACGTGTGGAGCCAGCACAGCCCTCCTCCCAGTTCATATTTTTCTTGGAAGCTTTTGATGCAGGTGTTCTGACTTCATTGTCTTCCTCCCATCCCATGCTTTAATACTTTTTGTCCCCCTAAAATGAATCTATGGTCTAATTACGTTCCCTCTGCTTGCTCATATTGCCAGTCAATTACTTGACTTTTGAATTCTTTGCCATGGTAGAACTCTGCTTCCAGATTGCAGTGAGTTTTGTCCTAAATTCCTGGGGATTTTGCAGCTGCAGGAGCTATTAGGAGGGTGCTCTCTCTGAAGTCCCCACAAGCTCTGGGACACTGGCCACAAACCCCAGGACAACTGCCAAAGACTGCAATCCAGATCCAACAAAGTTAAAGCAAGAGCAATTACCCTCTGAATGGTCACTTGGTCCCCCTACTATATGAACACCAGGAGCTCCTGAGGCAGCCATGCAGTGTTGGCTGCACAACCCCCATATCTCTGCCACTTCTCACCCTGCGGTCAGGGACTAGACATGCTCTTCTGCCCCACCACCTCCCCAATTCTAACAGAGTTCCACACTGACTCTTTACTTTGTCTTTGGCATTTATGGGTTTAGAATTCTGAAAACCACCGTGGCTGCTGGTGCTTCGCTCTCCTGAAGTCTGCTCTGGCTCCTGTTGGTTGTGGCCACTCTGGGGCCAGAAATGCGTGACTCCTTTGGGAATGTGCTTGGCTCCCAGCATGCTGCAATAGACCTTTCTTATTAACCTGCCAGGCTGTCTTCAGTGGGAGATTTGTTTCTCTCTGTCATTTTGTGGGTTCTGCAGCTTTAAAATTTGTTTAGAGTCATTTTTTTTATAGGTATTGGAAGTGGTTGGAGCCGGAGCCCACATCAAGTTTGTGCTTCTGCTCCTCCATCTCAGCTCCCCCACCCCCTGGCCCAGTCTTAAATGCTCTTAATTCCATTTCTCAATGGCTGCTACCTGCAAGTTTCTCCTGAAATTAATGGTCAACTCCCAACTGTCCTTTCTTTCTTCCCATTCTAGTGTGGAAGAAATAAATTAGCTCCTGCACACACAAAACATTAGATTACCATTTATCAGCCTCTGCTTTATTATTTTTTGTTTCTATGACTCTGAATCCACCTTGGGAGCTCTGGTTTCTTGATAAAACAAATAAAGTCCCACTACTTCTCTTGGAGTATTTCTGGGAGGAATATTGACTTCCTTCAAGAAATAGAGAGGAAGCTTATGGCCATGTTCCCTTATTATCTTTGTCAGTCTTATAAAAAAAACAAAAACAAACGTGCACTACCTTGAATGAAAGCTGACATCTCTATCCAGAGTATGGATTAGATATAATCAAATCAACATTTCTTCAAATATCTCTGCTCCTTCACTGGCTGTACCAAGGTCACTGAGTTAACACAACCCTGTAACCTCATAGTTTATATTCTCTTTCTTTTAAATTACACATGATAGAGGTGTACCTACTTTCATTACTGCACTGTTGGTAGAGTTGTAACCTGGTTCAACCATTCTGTACAACAATTTGGAACTATACCCAAAGGATATAAAACTGCATACTCTTTGAGTATCCTAATTCTTTACTCCAAGGTGATCAAAGGAAAAGGGAATGGATTTACATATATAAAAAAATTGTAGCAACTCTTTTCAGGTTGGCAAAGAATTTGGAAATTGAGGGCAAACCCATCAATTGAGAAATGGCTGAACAAATTGTGGTAGATGATTGTGATGAAATGTTATTATACTATAGGAAATGATGAGGAGGGTGACTTCAGAAACACCTGGGTAAACTTACATGAACTGATACAAAATGAAGTATGATGAACAAGGAGAGTATTATACATAGTAACAATACTATAAAAATGATCAAATGTGAAAAACATAGCAACTCTAGTCAATATAGTGATTCAAGACACCTTCAAGGACCCATGATGAAAAATGCCAAACCTTCCAAAAAGAGAACTGATAAACTCTTACAGCAGATTGAAACATACTTTTTTCACTTTATTTTTCTTTCTTTTTTAGCAACATGAGTAATATTGACATATGTTTTGCATGACTTCACAAATATAATTGAAGTCATATTGCTTGTCTTCTCAATGAGTGAGGGATAGAATGGAGGGAGGGAGAGAACTTGGATCTGAAAATTTAAAAATTTAAAAAAAATTTTAAAAGAAATTTATTTACTCCATCAACCTTTACACTAGATGATGATAGTATGAGGTCCATGCACAGGTTTCTGTATAGTTAACATTTATATGCAAGTTACAATATGTCATGCACTAGGCTAAGTGCCCAACAGCTCTTGGAAGGTAGATACTATTCTGATCCCAAAGTTATATTTGAGAAAACTGAAGCAAATAATTGCTAAATAACTTTTTCAGGGTCACAAAGCAAACAAATATTTCTGATTTGATTGGAACTCAAATCTTCCTGACTCCAGGCCTGACACTTTATCTACATGCCACCTAACTGCTCTATGTAGCATAGCCAGAAGCTAATTTCATTCAATGAGGAAGTTTCTTTGAAATCTAAATACCTTTAATTTGCAAAAAAGCATAATGCCTCCATATTTCATTTCCACACTGTTATTTATTTCTTCTCTATTTCAAGTAATATAACTGACATTTAAATAGCAATCTAAAGATTACAGCACATGTGAAGTATTCTACTTCCCTTGAATCTCACAATAACCTTGAAATAGGTGCTACAGTTATTATGAGATATTTGATGTACAGTAAAGTTAATCAATTTGTTGTAGATCACACAAATAGCAAGAATCAGAGATGGAATTCAAATACAGATCCCTCTTGTTTCAATTATATCAGAGAGCTTCATGTACTGTAGAAAGAAGAACATGCATATTGCTTTCTGGAAGGGACCTCAGAAGTTAACTAGTTCAACTTTTTCATTTGGCAGATGAAATGCAAAATAAAGTAAAACCTGACTCCCAGAGACATTATGATTTGCCCAGAGACACACAGGTACTATGAACCAAGTTTAAGTATGTCACACTGCCTCTGTGAATATTGATGATAATACAATCTGTCTAGCAGTATGTGGAGATGATAGATCTGAATTTCTTGTTCTTCCAACTTGTCCTTCCTCTCCTTGATTTCAAATAGCTTTATGAGTTGAAACTATCGGGCCCCCTCAAAAAGTCAATGGTTCAAACATCCACAAAGTAGCAAAATATCCCTTACTTTACACAATAAAAGGCATGTGGTGTCAGTAAGAATTTCATCTTGTGCTCTCCTGAGTGATAGATTGATGCTTTACGGTTTCAGTAGGAAGTGAGGCGGCTGGTGTTCACCATTTGTTTTTGGCAAAGGTTGGTAGCTCCTCAAGAAACAACAGCAGTAAGAAAGCTTTTATAGCAATGCAGTGTAAGGATAGCTGATTGGGGACCTTCATGCTGTATTTTATTATTTGTGTGACTCTTATCAAATCATTTAACTTCTCTTTATTTACTTTAGTAAAGTGATTAAGTGGAACTGGCTGGCGCTGAAGTTCTCTTTTAAGCTCTAGAAATAGAATCCTATATTTCTACCTCACCACAGAGTGCCAAAGGCAACACACACACACACACACACACACACATATATATATATATATACACATACATACATACATGCATACATACATATACACATCTATCAACCATAAACCAACTCTATTGAATACATTGAAGAGGGAGCTTTTAGTTATTGTCAGTCCAGATAGTATGGAAAGATCATTTGAATTTGAATGTGAAGACCTGCAGTTGAGGATTGGTTTGGATATTTTGTAGCTGTGTAACTGTGGACAGATATTGTCATGTCACTTGAACAATGAAAATAATAGTACTTATACCATCCACTTCATATTGTGAATAAGTTCTTTTTTATCTTAAAACATAAAATTGTAAACTATTATTTTTATCACTTGACACCTTCAATTCTTTCCTTGAGGCAAAGGTAAAATAAGTGGAGGATATGAGGCTATAGTTAAAATTCTTTCATCTCTAACAGTCTACTAATGGAGAATACATCTTTTTCCCCATCATCATACATATATTTTCATAAGTTATAATCCCTCAGGCAACATTGTTGAGCACCATTTTGTGTAAAGAAAGTGAAATGTGGATAAGAATAATTTAGAGGTAGTTTTATATAAATTAGATTAAGACCAGTATCTTAGCACATGTATCAACAATTTTTTTTCAATAATTTCTAAAGGGATATGTGAGCTCAGTCCAAAAGATCATAACACTTAAAAACAGAAGATATAGGTTCAAGGAGATCACTTTCTTAGCCAGGGTTAGAGAGAGGACTATTATCCAAATATTGAAAGGGGGTAATCATAAAGGATAAAATAGACAATTTTAATTAGTAAAACAAAGTTTCTTCACAGAATCAATGCTGCTATAATAAGAAGATAAAGCATTGAGTGTGAGGGAATTAAAAAAAATGGGCATCAAAAAGAAGGAAAAATATGAGCATTTTTTAAGCAACTACTATGTGCTCAACTATGTGCTAAGGGCTTTATAAATATGATCACATTTGATACTAAAAGCAGCCTTGCTAGATAAGCAGTATATTTTTTAAGTTTTTATTCTGTTTTATAGATGAGGAAACTGAGGTAGGTGGAGTGACTTCCTCAGGGTTACATAGATAGTCAATGTGGGAGTAAATATTTGAAGTTAAGTCTTCTTGTCTCCAGGTTCACTCCTTTATTTATTTACTGTGCCATTTAGCCATTTCAAAAATGGATAAAAATCTGATTCCCTGATGCATAAGGAATTAACATAAATATGCAAAGCCAAAGATAATTTGCCAATAGATAAGTCATAAATGAATATGAACAATTTTAAAAGATTTAGGAATTAGCAAGAGTCATGTACAAATATGCTTCAACTCACTAATGATAAAATAAATACAGTAGAATAAAGCCAACGTTTCAACTCACAACTTGAGAACTATCAAAGATGATATAAGTCAGCGGTTCTCAACCTGTGGGTCATGACTCCTTTGGGGTCAAATGACCCTTTTACAGGAGTTGCCTAAGACCTTCAGAAAATACACATTTCTGATGGTCTTAGGAACCAAGACACTGCTCCTCTATCTGTCTCCAGGCAGGTCTGCCCACATGCAGATATGCCCACATATTAGTATTAAAGGGTTGCGGCATTAGGAAGGTTGAGAACCACTGATCTAAGTACTTGGAACTGTACTGAAAGAACTGTGGGAATATAGACTAACCCACTATTAATAGAGCTGTTTATTGGTTCTACCCTTTTGGAAAACTGTGAGAATTATATGAGAAAAGTGACTGAAGCATTTATACTGACTCACTGATTTCATAACTCACCATAAACCCCAAACAGATAAAAAATGGAAATAAAACGTTCCAATATACTGAAATAATTCATGATAATATGGTACCAAAGAGCTAGAAACAAAGTGGCTACATATCAGTTAAATAATACTTGAAATGACACATTAATGTAATAGAAGATTATTTTGCAATAAAAATTCTACATATAAACAATTATGTTGAAAAGATCTAGATGAACCTATGAAAAGTGAGATAAGCAGATTCAGAAAAACAATATACTCAACGACTAAAAAGGATGAAAATTCTAGAAGGAAGAACAATCTTCGGTAATAGTAATAGCCTATTTTGGTCTGAGGGTACCTATAATGAAATATTTCTTATTTTATTTGACAGAGAGGTGAACACTGTAGGTACAAAGTTCTTTTACTTTATGTTGTCAGTTACTCTTTTTTGTATCAGTTGGTTTTACTTTTTTGTTTGTTTGCTTGTTCTGTTTTCATTACAAGCAAGGGATTTTTTCCAGCATGGTGGTAGCAGGTGGGGAGTAGAAGGTTAATAGCAAGAAATGACTGTTTGATCAAAGCAAAAGGTATCAATAAAATCCTTACTTCTCAAAGATCTAGTCAAAATAATGTGGGAACTACTTTAAAAAGCTTTCTTGAGGGAATGAAGGTTAGAATTTTGTTCAGAAGTGGAACTAGTCAAGAATTGATCAAAAGGACATGGAGTAGGAAGTAGAATTTGGTCATGGATACTGAAATGTAAGATGTCTAAATTTAGAGACATCTCCATCCTCAAATGTTCATACAGATGATTTGTGCCTGACTTGTGGTAGAGACTTCTGAGCTCACACTGGTCTGATCAGTCACAGTGAAACACATTGTACATTAACCCCAATTTCATGATGTCATTTGGAACTTTTAGGGGCACAAAGGACAAACAACAACAATTGAAACTAGCACTAAGTGAAATCCTAAAGTATTCAGTAAAATGTATGCTCCTTGAGGTTAGGCGTATTTTCAATTTTGTGTTAATTTCCCTAACCCTAGCCTACTCTCTTGTACATCATAGAAATTTATAAATGTTGGTTAAATTGGATCAGATCCCTCCCCACCTATACTTTAGGTTCTTGCTTCCTAGCCACACTTTATATAAGTCTTGCTAATGGTCTTTTGGCTGAAGTTAATCACTATTGCCACCCAAAGGGGAAAAGAGAGGAGATAATTGGACTGAGAGTAGCCTTTGCTTGTTTATTCCACTACAGTCGCTGCCTGATAAATTAAGCTTAATACTCTGCAGAAATGTTCCAATCTTCTCTGTAATTACTTACTGTATATGGCATACAATGAATGTGCCCTTAATTACTTTGCTATAAGAACAGAAGTGTGGAATGTACTGCTATCTACATAAAATTGAAAGGCACTGTATATTCATGAAATCTAAGATTGTGTTTAGTGTGAAATGGTTTTTGAAGGTCATAAGCAAACCTGCAAATTAAAAGTCACAGGTAAGTCCTATTCATGCTTTTTTTTTTCCTATTGGGTTATATAAATAGTTTAGATTGAAAAATCATAATCCTATGGATAGAAGTCAAAATATGTTTAATTTGACTACATTGACATTCCTTACCACACACAAATTTTAAAATTAAGTTATCTTTTATGATCATTTTCTCTTTTAAACTGCCTACATGATTCAGTCTAACATGTAAAATGGGGGAGCCTTAAATTAAGTACAGTGGATTAGTATTTCTGAGTTAGAGCAGAGGCAGTGAGTCCAGCTAATTTTTCATATCTGCTCTATTAAGCTCATAGCACTTTAGAACAAAAGTAGCCCCTGCGCATGTCATTTAAATGAAACAAATGCTGTGTATCTGTCAAAATGTTGATTTAAACTGGACCCTTAAAGGGAAGGCCAGCATCTGAAATAAAATGGACAAGCTGTGAGCCACTGGGAAATAATTCTTTAACATTTCAGAAACATCATATTACATAAGACATGAAGCTTGGCATTTGGTGAATGTTTCTAGGTGATCTAAAAATGCAACAGCATTTTATAGTTCAAATAACATTTGCGAAATAAGTATTTTGTATGCTATGCTATCCCTTCTCACTAGGGACACACACCTTCTATAGTGAGTGATGTCAATGATTTCTAATTACACTGAATGTTTCTCATTTGATATTCAGGTCATTCATCTCTTTAGATGGAAAAACAGATAACATTATACTGGAGTTCCAAATAATTTTTCATTCAGCAGATGCAGCCTTTATCTATGCCCTCCCAATATGACATTTTAAATCCAAACAAATATAAATTAAGAAAAGAAATTATCTGAATTCTGTTATTATTTTCTGGAAACAAAAATAGGTTATTTCAACTGGTTTTTTTTTTGTTTGTTACACTTTTTTCGGCTGAGACACAAAAGCCTTTTGGGACACTATTTATGCTTCCAGATTTAACAATTTGACTTTGCCCCTGAATTGATGTGTGAATATTTTAGTGGATAGAGTTACCAAATAGAATCATCTCCTTTTCCAAAAGAGATATTTTTTTTTGCATACCATTCACACAGGGCTTTGTTGTACCTGATATTCAGTGGCCACTGATTTTATATTTAAAAATTAATTGATTGATTATTTTTATTTTTCTACAACAAAAAATTCCCAATAAACTGGGCCAGAACAAAAGGAAACATGGTTTTCAAAGTACCTTCCTCAATAAACCTATTTGATTATTAATTATTGAGAGAGAAAAAAGATGGCATAGTGGATTGATTAAAGGATTTAAAATCAGGGGACATGGGGCCAAAATTTTTCTCTGCCATTTATTATGTGTGACTCCAGGCAAGTAACTTAATTTTTCTGATTCTGGCTCTCAATCTGTATTGCTAATAGTCATTTAACTTTGGCAGTATAGTATGGATATTACCCAGTATATTGCTTTTTCAAGTGACATGTATTACACTTTTGATTCTGCTTTCTTTCATCTGTATCAATTCACACGTCTTCCCATGTTTCTCTGGATGACTTATATTATCTGTCTTTATTGTCTGGTAATATTTCTCTGTATTCTTACTATCATAATTTATCTGGCCAATCTATTATTGATACATGTTTTGTTCATAGTTTTTTTTCTTCTTAGTATGAATAATTCTTCTATGAAGTTTCATACATGTGGAATTTTTTTTCTTGCTGTTATTGATCTCTTCAAGGTTATGATACGAAGATCGGAATTATTGAGTTGAATTATGAAAAATTTAGTAACTCTTCTCATATAATTCCAAACTGTTTTCCAGAAGCACTGAAGTAATTCACAACCTTATTGAAAATTTTCAGTAGACATTCAGTAGCAATGACTTGGTGCATGTATTTTCTCACAATCCTTATAACAAGTTTATTTTCCTATATTTTAGGATCCTAGAAAACTTGATGGGTATTAATAATCCTCAATCTTTTAAAAAATTTATATTTTCTGGTTATTAGTATTTTAATGTAATTCCTTAACATTTATATTTCTTCTTTTATATCTATTTATTCATGTCTTTGCCTACGTGTCTACCAGGGAATAGGGCCTGATTTTATATATTTTTATTCACATATTACTGATATTGGCTTGTTACATTTTATAAAATATTAATGCAAGGAATATCATGTTAGGAAAAGAATAGCATTTAATGGGAAGTATAATGGGTTTTTGTTTATACGGTGAGACCTAGAGGATATAGAGGATATAGTTATAGAAAGGATATATTTAGAGGATATAGTTCAAACCATTGATTTGGTCTTCTTTTCTTTGTATATGGGAGAGATGAGAGTATTTGTAAACACAAAAGAAGAAATCCCCTTTCCCTTCCCCCCCTTTTGCAGGACGATTTGTAGTTCATATAATTTTCCATTCTGGAATTAGGACATTTAGACAGTCTCTTTTCAGTTTTTGATTTAGTTAATTTTTTGTAAATATTCATTGATTTTATTTATACTTTCGGTTTCATTGCCATATAACTTATCAGGCATGAATGGATTGTGACCTCCATCATTGCAATGATGCAATATGTCCATTTGAATATATTTAGAATATTTTTATTATTTACTTTTTAATATTTGTACACTCTTCTTTTTCATTTTGAGGGCCTATCTCTTCCTGATTCTTCTTTTCTCATCTTTTAGAAATTCAAATGCATAGTTTATTTCTTTTGTTAGTCTTTTAAAGAAGTAGCTCAATTTTATTTATACCTTCAAAACTTTTGGGTTTTTTTCATTTTAGATTTTATGCTTTCATTCTCATTTAGAGATTATACCTATATCAGCACTTTCTTGGTAGCAAAGATTGGGAAACAAAGAGAATGTCCATCATTTTTGCAATGGATAAACAACTGCTGGTAATGGAGTTAATGGTATATTACTGTGTTGTGAAAATGAAGAATCACATGAAAACTTACATAAACTGATGAAGAATGAAGTAAGCGGGATAAACACTATGCAGTGGCTAAAACAAAAAGTTCTTCCAACTCTAGAAACATGATCCTATGTTTTTTTTTTCTTTCTTGTCTTCCTCCTCATTTTCTTATCTTCACCTTCTTCATTATTGTCTAGTCCAGTTTGATGGGGGAAACATTGCTTAGTGGATAGAGTGAAGAACTTTGAACAATGAAGAACTGGATCCTAGTTCTGAATCTATGTTTGTATCTATCAATATCTCTATGTCATTGGGCAAGTTATATAGTACCTTAAGTTCCAGAGACAATCAGATCTGATTGTCAAAGATTTAGCTACTAAATCTTAGGTGAGTTGCTATCTGCAATAGTCCAGGGGGTTCTCATGCTGCTCTTTGCTGATGTAGTCACATATATATTCCTCCCTACGTAGTGACAGCATTCCTTTTTGCAGACTCACATTTAGTTTCTAACAGTGCTCTCCCTTTAATCTCATTGATGTCTCCAAATGTTCAATGTTAACAATTCCCACATCTATATTTTTATCCTTAAACTTTATCACAGATGTCAGATCATAATCCCAGATGTGTTTCAATGAAAGTCTAACCTGTGCCTCAGTTTCACCATGTCCAAAATCTGTATCATTTTCCCCCTAAAAATCATTTTCTCCTTTTCACCTTCCTTCTTTTAATGGAATCACTATTCAGTCTCCAATTTTGGAAACCTTGGCATGACATTTTTTTTTCCACTTTCTCCAATACCACAATCTATTGTCAATATATTATTATATCATTTTCAAACCCTTTTGTTCCTACCTGACTCTGACATCCACAATCTCCTCTCCATTTCTATTGCAGTAACTTCTTAACTATATCTGTTTATGTATTTAGATAGAGAATACAAAATGGGGGAATAATTTGTAACACAAAATTTTTCTCTGCACAACACCTAGCAGGTGATTTATTGAATTATTCTAGAGAGTCTACTCTCTATGGAAATGATGGAATGTAATAACTTTAAAAAAAAAGAGTTTGAGTAGGATGGGATAGATGCTGAACACAAATTATAACTTCTCATTTTTCTCTGGGACCAAAACCTTGTGCAGGAGAAAAGTAAAAAGATGCCACTGCCTAGGTAATTCTACTCTTCAATTGTATTAAAGTGCTAAATTCTTTAATAGGCCTGAGCTCTTAAAATAGTGGTTCTCAACCTGTGGGTCATGACCCCTTTGGGGGTCGAATGACCCTTTCATAGGGGCCACAGGGGTCACTTAAGACCATTGAAAAACACGTATTTCCAATGGTCTTAGAAACCAAGACACAGCTCCTCTGTCTCCAGGAGGATCCACCCACATGCAGATATACCCACATAAGAGTATTAAAGGGTCACAGCATTAGGAAGGTTGAGAATCACTGTCTTAAAATGTGTATGCTTGGCAATTAATGTTCACCAAAGCTTTCAGTCTAGGGTAACCAGTCACATAATCAGAGGTACTGATATGGCATGTCAATGAAATCATCATAGATTGAGACTTATTCAACATATTTTATACATACATGCCTATGGACATAAAAAGGCATCTGAAAGTCATTGGAAAATTATTATTTTCAATCCCTTAGCATCAGGTAATATTATCAAAATAATTAAATTAGTCACCCGACAATTGCTCTGTGACTATAAATTCCCAAGTTTAAAAATTGTAGTTTATATATTGTACCTCTATATATGAATAAACAAATGTGTCAGACGCTGTACTGTGAGTTGATGATACAAATATAAAAGTGAAATATGTCATCCCTTTAGGAGCTTACATTAAGAATAAGTATAGCTAGAGTTTATACAGTACTTTAGTGTGCAGAGCGTTTTACATATGTTAAGCCAAGTGATGCTCACAACACTTAAAGTGCTACTATTATTCTCTCTTTACAGATAGAGAAACTGAGGCACACAGATGTTAGGTGACTTGTCCAGGATCACACAGTTTATAAGGTTCTGAGGATTTGAACTCAGGTGTTCCTGACTCTAAGTCTTTCACTCTATCCACTTTTCTACCTAGCTCTCTGTTACAAGGGATTTTACACCATGATATGTAGATACATCATATAAATTTGAGTGAGGGCCAGGAAGAAGGTTTTAGATGGGGAGTCACAGGGGTAGGCGCTAGTGATCACATAAAGGAAAATCTTAGTACTATGCTGTTTTAAGACAAAAGGCAACTTAGCACAAAAACACAACCTTTTACAGATAAAGAAACTACTTCTGAGAGAGATTCAGATTTCACAGTTACTTAGTGTCAAGTCCAGGGTTGAACCACAGTCAATTTACCCCTAGACCATTGTTCTTTCCATTACAATAATCTTGCTTCATGATTCAATCTTAAAATTCATTCCATATGAAAGTGAATTCAATGAACAACTTGCCTTTTTCTTCTTCCTCATAAGAGGAATATCTTTGGGAACTTCTCAAGTATATTTTTTCCCTGTTTGCCTCCTTTCTTTTAAAGTTAATAAGAGCCCAATAAATATATATCTGCACTATTAGAGTTTCATTGGCTCAAACTCATAAGATAAAATGACCAGAGAAGCAGACTAAGTGATCATAAATTCAATTTATCCTGTGAATTTAAATCAGAAGTTGACTGTTAAAAAAAAACAGTATAAAATTATTCTGGGCTATTTAAATATTCAAGGTGGAATGTTGGAGCAGTGATTGAGAGGAGGAGGGAGAAGCATAGCTAATGAATATATATGTTTATTTCCTTAGTAATTCATTTAGCAAATTTGAACTACAGTAGTCTAAATGATTCCCTAGTGGCTGGGAAGTGTTAATGTTCTACCAAAAGGGCTCAATTTACTCCCAGACATTAATTGGTCCAGCAAAAGAATATGGCCAATTGAAAAATTATAGATTTTGGAGAAAAAAAGATAATTACATAATCTAGCTATTCCATGTCATATGTAGAGTCATTTTATTATGATGCATACAATAAAAGTTGACACAGAGTACTTCATATTGTATGGCCCAAAAGTTTTAGTATAGTTTTAAGTTATAATAGTATCTTATTTGTGTATTTAAGCTTTAATAATAACAAAAACTTCACTAAGACTTTGAGACAGGCTATATTGACAAAGAACTTTGCATAGATTGGCACATTTGATGCTCAAAAATGTTTCTGTGGAGTACGTAGTTGAAATATTATTACTATATATTATAAAAGAGAAAACACTACCGAAGTCCCAGGAAGTAGGTAGTTGAGTCAAGATTTGACCCAGATCTTCCATTTCTTTTTTTTTTTAACTAAAATGATCATCATTGTAACAAAACCCTCCAATCCAGTCCTGAAAAAGATTGAGAGTCTAAAATAGTAAAAAACTTAAACAACATCTTGGGGCAAAGGTGGGGGTGAGGGTGGGGGTGAGAAGGGAGGAGTCAGGGCAAAGGGAGGACGGGTGGATTACACACAGTATGTAAATGGCTCATCTTCACTAGAGACACATCACGAATCAGACCATCAGTTATGTTATGAGAACCAATACCAACATTTCTTCTGTGCAGCACAATAATAAGCACATTTTTTTTAAATGGATGTGTTTAGGACAGCCGGGGCAGTGGGGCTGGAAGGGGAAGAGGAGGCAGTGGGAAGTGAATGTGTTATATATACAAAGAGAAATGACAGAGGCCACCCTTGCTTTAGCTCTTGGCTGTTTCTTTCTTTTTGTTTTCCACGTCCTCAGGATATGCATGCCACGTCAGTCTCTCTTTATAAAATCCTATCACAACCTGTGGGCATTTTACATTGGCTTCCTTTGCAAGGACCAGGTCAGCTTCATCAGTGTCTTTCCATTTCATTAGGAACATTAAGTCTCCTCAGGAATCTGTTGCCCCAATGATCTTTTCTGGCTCCAGGCCTCTCTCAAAGCCCTGGCCATACAATATCATTGCTCTCTCTTTCTCTCTCTCTCTCTCTCTTTTTCTCTCTCTTCCCCCCGCCCCCCCCCCCTTTTTGGACTTGATCTCTTCAGCGCAATTGGCAAAGCTCGATTTTCTCTTGGTGCTTTCTGACTTCGCCTGGGGCTTTGCCTGGGGCTTCTTGTTTTCACCTTCCTTCATCTTTCTGTACTTTTTCGTAAACTGAGATCAATTCAGGGCAATATAGGTTTTTCTCAGGCTCCCAGGTATTATGTTCCTCAGATAAGCCTTTCCACTTGAATAGGTATTCCACTTGCCTCTTAACCACATGTTTGTCTAACACTTTCTCCACGATGTACTCCTCTGAAAATTAACTATTGGCTGTTCCCTTGGTTTTCTTTCCCATAACGCAAGATGTTTCACCTGAAGGACTAAAGCCATCTGGTTCCCAGGACTGAGAGCGTTCTCTCACCCTAACCTTGTCCCCGTTTCTCTGCTTAGAGGCCGGACCACAAGGAACCACTGCCGCCTTGTGCACAATGCCAACCGCCCGCCAAATCGGATCCACCATTGCCCTTGGGCACGCGATCTAAAGAAGGATTCCCCCCCCCCCCCCATCTTCCCTTTCTAATGAGAAGTGATGTGGTACAAAATTTGCAGTGAGAAGATCTGAATTTGATTTCTGTTATTTGTTAGTCATATGACCTTGAGTGAAGCACATAACCACTTTCAGGCTTAGGGTTCTGCAACATTTAAAGTAAATAGAAAGAGGCTTATGCCATGCACCACACAAGCTCATTTTCATGACACCATATGTTAATGATGGTGAAATTGTTATGTAAACTGCAAAGCAGCTGAAAATGTAAGATATTATCTAATATAATAATTTTATAAATTGAATTACTCTCACAGATAAAAATGATTCCTTTTGTTCATTTCAGTTATGGTTTAAATTCTATTCCTTAATCTAATATTTTGGTGATGCCATTCATTTATTTATTGTCTAGAAAGTGAAATGACCTAGGAATCTCAGATGAGTAAACAAGAGAAAATTAATTTTACATTGAAAACAATGTGGGAGACAGACAAGAAATGACAGCAGAGATTAATCTCTGGGACTGATAATAAATAATTTCTATTCTTTCATTCAAAATATTTCCATATTAGACGCATTGGAAAAGAAAACACAAATAAAATAAAAGAATAACAATAAACAGAGTTAAAAAAAAAGTATGCCTCAATCTGCATTTAGAGTTTGTTAGTCCTCTCTCTGGAGGCGGATAGAATTTTTCATCATGGGAACTTTGAAACTTTCTTGGTTCATTATCGTTATCGGAGTAAGTTTTTCCCAATTAATAATTCTTACAATAGTATCACTGTGTACAAGGTTTTCCTGGTTCTTCATACCTCACTTTTCATGAGATCATCTAACTTTCCCCTATTTTTTTCTGAAAATATTCTGCTCATCACTTCTTAGAGCACGATAGAGTTCATCACAACTATATACCACAATTGGATGAGTCACTGCCCTGTTGATGGGCATCCCCTTGATTTTAAAATTTTTGCTACTACAAAAAGCTGCTATAAATATTTTCATACAAATAAGTCATTTTCCCTTTTCTTTGATCAATTTGAAACACAGAGCTAGTAGTATTAGCAGTATGGAAGTAGTAACTTCTAAAAGTGTAGGTAGTTTTATAGAACTTCGGGTATAATTCCAAATGGCTTTCCAGAATGGTTGGATTAGTTCACAATTCCACCATTAGCATACATATTAGTATACCTTTTTTTTCTCATCATCTCAGTATGTCATTTACTTTTCTGTTATGGTAGCCAACATGGTAGGTATGAGATATTACTTTAGAGCTGTTTATTGTCCATTTATCTAATTAGTAGTGATTTAGAGCATTTTTATGTAATTATTGATCATTTTTAATTCTTCTTCTCAAAGCTACCTGTTCACAGAATTTGAGAAATTATCAACTGGGGTATGGCTCCTATTTTAAAAAAAGTCTCAATTTTACATATATATATATATATATATATACATATACATAATATACAATAATGTATATATAATGTATGTGTGTATAATGTATGAATAATATACATATATAACATATATGTATATTTGGGAAATTATACTTTTATCAGAGAAACTTCATACACACAGATGTATACATATACTAATGTATGTATGTATGTGTATGTATAAATTTCCCTACTGTTCTTTTTTTATTAACTTTATTTGTACAAATGCTTTTATTTTATGTAATTAAACATCCATTTTACCTCCTGTGATGCTATCTCTTGTTGGTCATAAATGCTTCCCTTATGTATAGATCTACAGTTTGATACTCCTTTGGAAATTCTTCCAAATTGCTCTCCAGAATAGGTGAATCAGTTCACAACTCCATGGACAATGCAGTGGTGTCATTTTTTTCCAACATTCCCTCCTACATGTGTAATTTTTCTTTTCTGTCATATTAGCTGATTTGACAGGTGTGATCTGATAATTGTGGTACCTCAAAAATGTCTTATTTTTCATTTCTCTAATCAGTAATGATTTAGAACATTTTATATGACTAGAGAAAGCTTACATTTCTTCTAAAAACTGCCTTTTCATATATTATGAGCATTTAGGAATTGAGGAATGTTTAACATTCTTATAGATTTCACTCATTTCTCTGTGTATTTGAGAAATATAGCCTTTTTCAGAGAAATTAGCTTTATTTTCCCCACTTTACTGTTTCCCTTAAATCTTGGCTCAATTGATTTTGTTTATGATAAAACTTTTCTATTTGATGTGATTAAAATGATCCATTTTGCATCCAATAATGCTCTCTATCACTTCTTTGGTTATACAATCTTCCCTCATTCAAAAACCTGAAGGTAAAATATTTGACATTTTCCTAATTTGCTTTTGAAGTCACCTTTTATACACAAATCATGTGCCCATTTTGACCTTATCTCAATATAGGATGTTAATCTATAACTGTTTTCTGCCACTCTACTCTCTAGTTTACCCAGAAAAATTGTAAAATACTGATTTCTTGTACCAAAATCTTGGATTGTTTTGTGTTTCTAGAGAACCAGATCAACATCGTAATTTACTACTATGCATTGTGTACCTAATCTATTGCAATGATCTACCACTCTATTGCTTAGCCAGTACTAGATTGTTTCATGATTACAGCTCTGTGATGCAGTTTCAAATCTGATGCAGCTGGACCACCTTCCTTCACATTTTTTTCATTGATTCCTTTGATTTTCTTAACCTGTTCCTCTTCTACATTAATTTTGTTAAGATTTTTTTTTAGTTTCATAAAACATTTTTAAATGATTTGCTGGTATTGCATTCAATAAATAAATTAATTTAGGTATAATTGTCATTTTATTACATTGGTTCAGCCTACCCATGAACAATTGATATTTTTCTCATTGTTTAAATCTGATATTATTTGTGTGAAAAAGTACTTTGTAATTGAATTCATAAAACTCCTAGGTTTGTCTTGGCAGGTAGATTCTAAAGTATTTTGCACTTTGGCATGTTATTTTAAATAAAATTTATCTATCTCCTCTTCCTTGGTTTTATTGGTAGCATATAAAATGCTTATGATTCATGTGGATTTATTTTTTATCCTGCAACTTCATGGAAGTTGGTATTTAAACTAGTTATTTAGCTGATTCTGTAGGACTCTTTAAGTATACTATCACATTGTTTGCCAAGAGTGATTGTTCCAATTCTTCATTGCCTATTGAAATTCCTTAATTTTTTTTCCTGTCTTATTGTTATCACTAGTGTTTCTAGAACAATAATTGATTAAAAGTGATGAGAGCAGGAGGAGTCAAGATGACAGCTTAGAAGCTGAAGACCTCTGTGGCTTTCCCCATAATCACCTCAAATACCTATAAAATATGACTCTAAAAAATTTTTAGAGCTCCAGAACCCCCAAAATTACAGAGTAACAAAGCTCCTGCTGAAGGCAGCCCCGCAAGCTGATGGGAAGGAGTTCATTGCAGCATGCTGAGAACCCAGACCAGCACCCCATGAACCCAGGGCTGGAGCCCTAGAGAGGCCAGAACAAGGTGAGGCTGGATCTTTCAAGGGACTGGATCACTGGCAGCTGTGGCAGTTTCCAGAATTATCAACCCATAACAAACAAGGACTAAGTGAAAGGTCAGTGTAACTCAGCTAAATTTGGGGGAGAGAGTCCGGCCATCTGCCTCCATGATGAGAAGCAGGGTGGCAGCCCTGCAATCCCCACCACTTGGCTGCTTCAGAGATCCAGACCTGCAGATGACAGGGAGGCCAAACAAATATTCAGAGGCTAAGTGCTCTTGCCTTAACTGGCCAGGATCGAGATCCTGATCTTGGGTGGTGGTGTGTGATCAGTGAGTCAAAGTTGGTTGGGGTTGAAGAGACAGTGGCCTCCTAATAGCCCCAGCAGCTGCAAAACCCCCAGCAATTTGGGACAAAGCTCTCCCCTCTGGAAGCAGAGTTCTATTGAGCCCAAAAGTTAAGTAATTGACTGCCAACATGAGCAGGGAAAGGAAGCAAAGCAAGCACAGTAATCCAACTTTAGATTCCTTTTCTTTGTGGATAAAAAGGACCAAAGCATGGAATGAGAGGAAGACAACACAGTCAGAACTCCCACACCAAAAGCTTCCAAGAAAAATTTAGACTGGTTTGAAGCCATAGAGGAGCTTAAGAAGGATTTCAAAAACCAAATAATAGAAGTGGAGGAAAAATTGGAAGAAAAAAATTGGAGGAAGAAAGCAAAATTTAACAGAGCCAAAACAACATTCATACATGTTGCCAGCACCATCATCAATTCACTATCTGCCTGTGAAATCAATAGAGACCCACAAACAAGGTCTGAGAATTCAATACAAATCATCAGTACAGTCCCAGGACCTCTGAATCCCTCCTCCAGGACTTCTGTTAACCAACAACAAGAAAATCCTCTTCCAGGGCTTCCAGTAAGGTCCCAGGGCTTCTGTACACATTATCACAAACAAAAATCAACACAAAGAGAACAGATAAACAGAGTGCCTAGCCACCACAAAGTTTCTCATCTCTGCCACCACAAGTGCTTTCTTCTCAATTTTGCCCTTTTCCAGCTTGGGCTTCTCTTTATATATGGTCATTAGCTCCTCCCTGTTGCATCAGCAAGTTCTTTCCACTCTGGGGTTCACAGGTTGTGTTTCTTAACAAAGACTTGATATAATTAGAGCAAGACTCAAAGACATTTGAACTCAAACAAGGTGCTAAGTACTTCTTTGCTTGCCATTACACATGGTGATACCTAAATCATGAAAGCTCAAAACAGATAAAGAAAATTATAGATTAATCTCCCTGATGAACATTGATGAAAAAAATTAAATAAAATATCATCAAATAGATGACAGCAATTTATCATCAGGATAACACACTGAGACTAGGTGGGATTTATATCAGGAATGCAGGATTGGTTCAATACAAGGAACACTATCAGTATAATTGATCATATCAATAATAAAACTAACAAATGATGATTATTTCAATAGATGCAGAAAAAGCTTTTGAAAAAATATAGCACCTATAACTCTTAGATACACTAGAGAGCACAGAACTAAATGGAGTTTTCCTTAAACTAATAAGTAGTATCTATCTAAAAAATATCAGCATACATTATTTGTAACGGGGATAAGCTAGAACCTTCAAATAAGATGAGGAGTGAAGCAAATTAAAGAGTAAGAGAGGAATATATTGGGAGAAAGAGAAAGAGAGAGATAGAATGGGGGTAAATTATCTTACATAAAAGGGGCAAGAAAAAAGTTTCACAATGAAGGAGAAGAGAGGGGAGGTTAGAGGGAATGAGTGAACCTTACTCTCATTGGATTTGGCTTAAAGAGGGAATAACATAAACACTCAACTGGGTATCTTACCCTACTGGAAAGTAAGGGGAAAAGGGATTTGGGGTGGAGGAGTGATAGAAAGGAGGGCAGATTAGGGGAAGTGGTAGTCAGAAGCAAACACTTGAAAAGGGATGGGGTCAAAGGAGAAAATAGAATAACTGAGGGGGGATAGGATGGAGGAAAATATAGTATTTTACAACATGATTATCATGGAAGTGTTTTGCATAACTATATATGTATAAGATATATTGAATTGCTTGCTTTCTCAGTAAGGATGGGTGGGGAGTGAAGAAGGGAGAGAATTTGGAACTCAAAGTTTAAAAAAAAGTGTTAAAAGTTGTTTTTACGTATAATTGTGAAATACCATATACAGGCAATGTGGTATAGAAATCTATCTTGCCCTATAGGAAAATAGAAGGGAAGGGTGTGAGGGGACAGAAGAGAGGGCAAACTGGAGGAAGGTACATTAAGAATGTATTCCATCTCTGGGTGGGGTGAGGGAGAGATGGGAAGAAAATTTGGAACTCAAAATCTTGTGAAAATGAATGCTGAAAACTAAAACTAAGAAGTATACACACACATATGTATGTGTGTGTGTTTATTCATTCATTCATTCGTTTGTTTATTTATTTTTTTGTTTGTTTGTTTATAAAGTCCCAAAAAGTGAATAGAAGGAAATCTAAGGAATTAGAACAGGCAATGAGATAATGAAATTATCATCTTTGCAGATGATATGATGAAATACTTTGAGAATTCTTTTTTTTAAATTTTTTTTTATTTACTCATTTACTTTTAATTTACAAGATTCAGTTCCACAATCACTTGAGTTTAAGATTTTCTCCCCTCTCTTCCCCCCCCCCCATGGTGGCGTGCAATCATGTATAGGATCTGCAAATACTTTCACATTGTACAATAGTTTGGTCATATAGAAGGGTTGTAACCAATGAGTGATCACTGGGAAAAGAAAAAAAAAAAACCAGACACGAAAGAGAAAGATAACGAGTTTTGCTTCAGTCTCCATTTAAACTATAGTCTTTCTAGATCTTTCTCTGAGTTTAGGTATCTCCTTCCATCCTGAGGCTTGTAGAGTTGTCTTTAGCTGTGCATTGTTGAGGATA
>CM053580.1:229778492-229800989 GCA_028627135.1 Pseudochirops cupreus | reverse complement strand
GTGAGTCCGCTGGGTGGGGCCTCCCAGTCTGCCGCACTCTGCTCTCAGGTCCCTGCTGGTGCCACTCCTCTGTGCTCCCCTCTACCTGCCCCGACCTGATTAGGCACTTCTCTGGGCTGGGAATCTGTCACTCTCTGTCTCCCAATGGGTTCTGTCACTCCCAAATCCGCTCAAATTTACTTTTGAGCTCCCAAGCACGAAATTCTTGGGGAGCTTGGAGAAGTCACTGCTTACTCTCCGCCATCTTAGCTCCGCCCCCCCAATACTTTGAGAATTCTAAAGAATCAACTAAAAACTTGAAAAAATACTAACGATTTTAGTATAGTTCCAGGATTATAAAAAAAAACCCACATAAATAATCAGCATTTCTATATATGACTAACAAAGCACAGGAGTGAGAGATAAAAGAGAAATTCCTTTCAAAGTAACTAGACAATGTAAAATACGTGGGAGGCTACCTAACAAAACAAACCCACAACTATATGAACACAATTACAAAACACTTTGCACACAAATAAAGTCAGTTCTAAATAATCTGAAAAATCATATGTGTATATATATATATATAATGAAATGACAACATTATCTAATTAGCTTATTCAGTGACGTATCAATCAAACTACCAAAATTATTTTATAGAGCTGGAAAAAATAATAATAAAATTCATCTGGAAGAACAAAAAGGTGAAGAACATCAAGGCAATTAAAGAAAAACAAATGGAAAGAAAAGTGGTGCACCCATACCAGATTTAAACTACAGTATAATGTGACAATCGTCAAAACTACTTGGTAATGAGGCGGCTAGGTGGCACAGTGAATAGACCACTGGCCCTGGAGTCAGGATTACCTGAGTTCAAATCCAGACTCAGACCCTTAACACAAAATCTAGCTATGTGACCTTGGGCAAGTCACTTAACCCCAATTGCCCTACCTTCCCCCCTCCAAAAAGCAAAAAAAAAAAAAAAACCACACAAAAAAAAAAACAAACCAAAAATACCCACTTGGTAATGGTTAAGAAATATGAGTGGTGGCTCAGTGGAATAAGCTAAAGTGCACAAGGCCACAGTAGTAAATGTCTACAGTAATCTAATGTTTGATAAAACCAAAGATTCCAGTGTCCGGGATAAGAACTTACTATTTGAGAAAAACTGCTGGAGAGAAGGAAAATAGTATGTCAGAAACTGGGCATAGAGCAACATCTGATACCAAAATAAGGTCTAATGGGCATATGATTTAGACATAAAGGGTGACACCGTAAGCAAATCTGGAGAGCAAGTAATAATTTACGTGTCATATTTATGGAGAAAGGAAGAATTTATGACCAAATAAGAGTCAGATACAATTATGAAATATAAAATGGATAATTTTGATTATAATAAATTAAAAAGAATTTGCACTAAACCAGTGCAACCAAGATTAGAAGGAAAACAAGAAAGGAGGGAAATATTTTTTACTGCCATTCTTTCTGATAAAGACCTCATTTTTAAGCTTATATAGAGAACTGAATCAAATTTATAAGAATACAAGTGATTCCTCAATTTATAAATGGTCAAAGGATGTGAATAGGCAGTTTTCAGAGGAAGAAATTAAAGTTATCTATAGTTACATAAAAAATACTCTAAATCAATTTTTATTATAGAAATGGAAATTAAAACAACTCATTACCACTTCACACATATCAGATTGGCTAATATGCCAGAAAAGGAAAATGATAAATGTTGGAGAAGATGTGAGAAAGTTGGGGCACTAATTCATTGCTGATGGTGTTTTGAACTGATTCAAGTATTCTAGAGAGCAACCTGGAACTACACCAAAAGGGCTATAAAACTCTGTATACTCTGTCATTCAGAAATACTACTATTAGGTCAGTGTACCAAAGAGACCATAAACATATTGGAAAAGAGCCTACATGTAAACAAATATATATATATTTATAACTGCTCTGCTTGTAGTGGCAAAGAAATGGAAATTGAGTGTATGTCCATCAATTGAGGAATGGCTGAAAAGATGTATGTGGTATGTGAATGTAACAGAATTCTACTGTGCTGTAAGAAATGATGAGCAGGCAGATTTCAGAAAAACCTGGAAAGCCTTACATGAACTGATGCTGAGTGAAGAGAGCAGAACCAAGAGAACATTGTACACAATAATAGTAACTCTATGTAATGATCAACTATTATTGACATAGCTCTTCTCAGCAATACAATGATCGAAGATGATTCTAAAAGTCTCATGATGGAAAATGCTATCCATATCCAGAGAAAGAAAAGTGGAGTTTGAATGTAGATTGAAGCATATATTTTCAATTTTTTTTGTTTTTTATTTTCTTTCTCATGGTTTTTCCTTTTTGTTCTGATTCTTATTTTATTACATGGCTGATGTAGAAATATGTTTAGCATGACTGTACATGTCTAACTTATATCAGATTGCTTGTTTTCTTGGGGAAAGTAAAGGGAAAGAAGGGAAGGAGAAATATTTGGAAATCAAAATCTCATAAAAGTGAATGTTCAGAACTATCCTTACATATAATTGGGGAAAAAAATTAAATACTATTAAGTGGGAAAAGAAAAGAAAACATAATTAGGTAGTCCATCTACAGAGTGTGGGGCCTGAAGTTAGGAAGAGTTATCCTTATGAGTTTATATCTGGTCTTAGACACTTACTTACCTTGTGTGCCTGGACAAATTTTTACACTGTTTGCCTCAGTTTCCTTATCTGTAAAATGATCTGGAGGAGGAAATGGCAAACCTTATCAATACCTTTACCAAGAAATCTCCAATTAGGTCACAGTGAGTCTAAGGTGTTTGAAACAACTAAACAATAACAACAGACTTAGGAAAGATTCTGTTGCCACATTTTTATTCTTTTCAGGTGAATCTCACTATTGTATAAGATGGATGATAAACATTTGTACAAGAGCAGTCTTACAAATTGGCAGACATTCACCTGAGATTATTTCAGGAACATTAAGAAATATCCCATGATCCAAATATTTCACTCCTATCTGCCCAAACCATATAACCTTCTAAGCATTCTGCCACTTAAGATTCACGTCTTTGATTTGTATAGACCTTGAACAATTGCAGTTAAAGTACACTCCTTCAAATGATTGCTTTATTCTCTCCCTTCCCTACAATTCTGGTTAGAAATGCCCTATTAGTTCATATTCCAATAGAGATTGTCATAGCTATCAAGTACAAGATCATGAGGTTGAGGGTAAGGAAAGTGAGTACCCTAGAAAAGTGAAAAAGGGCACTAAATAGAAGTGGCTAAGCAAAACAAACTATCTATATCACAATTTTACCATGTGCTGAAAATTCCAGTGAATTTTTGACACTTCTGATGATTTGAAAGTTTAATAAATGTTTTGATGTCCAAAGTGCAGGCAAGCCCTAAAGGGTTTATAATACAAATTCATTCAATTTACAAACTGACATTTGGTGGATAATCTGTTTATAGCTAACAAGAAACAAAAGCGACTTTTAAAAAAATGGATTTGGTAAAGAATATATGACAGATACTTTCTGTTTCTTGTGTCCAATCTAGGATATTGATAAATGAAAATAATATTAATGCAAGTACTTTGAAATATAGTCTGGGATTTTAGTCTATATGTTCAAACTCACAAATGTAAATGCTTGATCATCTTCAAAATGACAAATGGAACCTATTCAGGCAAGTACACAAAATAAAATTGATTCAATCAATGAGTAGATCATATTTATATCTGGAAATAATAACCCAGAACCTACTGTGTGTAAGGCAGTGTGACAATGAAAATATAGAAATAAATAAGTGTGACAAGGGAGATAATATACATGTAGAAGTATTAATTAATATGCTAGGTAAATACTGCTATCAACATACCCTTGATTAGTCTGTGACAATGGATAAGTAAGGGAGTCAAATGAACTATATAAAGCTTGACTGTCTTGTTTAACATGTCTGATAACAGAAATGGAATTAGAATTCAGGTCTTCCTAATTCTTGGTTAAACACGCATCCCACTGCTTCTTGGACAAATTTCACTATGATCCAAAATAAAGCACACTGAATTCATGAGAGATACAAATGAAACAATATGAAAGTTTATAGTAAAAAAAAAAATTCACTTTTTGAAGAAGTCTAGCTTAAAAAGTGATAATTAATGTTTAAAAATTAAATACTGGGCTAACATAAAGAGTGAAAAATCAATTCAGTGAACTTCCCCAAAGAGCATTTTATTGACTCCAAAAAACTGACTAGGAAGTTTTACCTTATTAAGCTTTGCTCCTCCACTGTAATAAACCAATTCCTTTTGCCTAGGTCTATAAATCTTATCTCTCCCCCCAATCTGTTAGTTATTTCTATAGCTTTTCTGTGAATTATCCAGAGCTAAATATAACATTCAGTTTTATGCATTATACAGCACAATATCCTCTTTATTAATCTTAACACACTGCAGAAATACTCAGCTTGATCCCTAGATACTCATTAGGCTCAGTATCATTATTAGACCATTACTGCCCCCCACCCCGACCTCCCAAATAACTAAAAAGTATTCGTGCTAGATTCCTCATTCACATATTATCTCTATTTCTCATGTATTGAGAACTTTTCACTTTGCTAGACCTAATTAGACTGTTATAAAGTGTTGGGCTACTTCAGGATAACTGGTAACAAAAAGGTTCAAGTATTACCTCAATATTAACTTGATGAGAAGAAACTTGATTGGGGAGGATGAGCCTTGGATTCAGAGTCAGAGGAACTGAATAGGAATTCCATTTCTGTTGTTTTACTGATTGGGCGTCATTGGGCAAATCACTTAAGAATTCTGGGGGTCTCAATTTTCTCATCTGCAAGTTTCAGGGGAATTGTTTAAATTATCTCCAAGGCCTTTTCCAATTCAAAATCATATGATTCATTTAAACTACTCTATTTCCTAAGAACATTCTGTTAATAAAATTAAAATTGTCTTTAGTACACATTTGGAAAAAAAATCTAGTAACAAGACTATTTTTGTTTTTCTTTGAAAAGGTCAATTCATAACTAATGAATACTAGTTAATAATTAGTATTATTTAATAGTTATTATTCATCAACATTGGTTTACATAGGGGGCAATGTTGAGGGTTAGCTCTGAGGGGTCTGCCATGAATCCAGGCTAAAGATCCCCTTGAGCCTGTTTCCCCCCACTTGGACCCAGTATCTCAGCATGTTTACTCACCACCCCCCATTACTCATCCCCCATGCAAAGGGGGCTTGGAACATTCTGGCTGTTCAGGAAACCCTGACCACTTGAGCAATATAGATAAAGAAGCGATGCATGAGATAAGAAAGCAAGGAAGTGTCCCATGGGAGTAGCCTCCTGCAAAGTTGCAAGTTTGGTGCCTCATGTTGCAAACTGTGTGAAGTTTCCCATGAGAAAATATGATGTAAGTGCTTTAGCTATATTAGATAAACTTGAACCCTCACATGCTTAGTTGAGATTTGCTTAGCATGCAATAAACATATGATCACAATCTCTCCCTGGCCCATGGACTCATTATCCACACTTCCATATTTCAGTTGATGCCACAAGTGCAGGCCACAGGTTTAGTAAATTATAATCATTTTCTATGAGTAAGAGTGGTAAGAGGGTAAAAACAGAGACAAGCGGAAGTGGAGAATGCTACTAGATGGCCACCTATATTGAGGGGTGCCTTATTCATACTAATTGGTTCTTAAGGCATGTCTTGTTATGTTGGAAAGATAACTACATGAAGAGCAAAAAGTGAAATTAAATAGATATTCACTCAATTTCACAGAATTCTCTGGTATAATTCACCAATTGTTCTGTAAATCAAATATCTCAATTAATTGTATAGAAGGAAGACATGTATATATATATATATAGATTCAAGAGAGAGTTTAATCTAGGGAGCCATGCAGGAATAACCAAGTGAATGACAGCTGTTTATTATTCAGATATTTAATGATTAGATGGACAGTCAACAAACATTTATTAAGCACCTTCTAGGAACTGTGCTAAAGACAGCCTATTGAGCAATGCCATCAGTATACATTTATTAGACTGGTGCCAAAGAAGAGATAGATGATGATATGGGATCGGAATTTAGCGCTATAAATGATTCTAAATTACTTCTTCTTTTTTTTTTTTGTCTTTTTTGGAGGGGGGAAGCAGGACAATTTAGGTTAAGAGAATTGCCCAAGGTCACATAGCTAGTAAGTATTAAGTGTCTGAGGCTGGATTTGACTCCAGGGCTGGTACTCTATTCACTATGTCACCTTGCTGTTCCCTCTAAACTACTTCTTGAGACAAACACAAACACCTGACCAAAAAAATTATTCTTCCCATGTGGTTCTGAATGGTAGAATACCAACATTTCCTAAGTTCTTACATTTGCAGGTTAATCTGGAGGGCACTGGAGAAAAATACAGCATGCATAAAACTGTCATAACCCATTGACAACATATTTAAATGTAAGAAGAATCATAAAAGATATAATGCAGGAAATGAATATTTGGAAAGTAAGATCAGAAATTCATATGGTGAAAGCAAGGCATAAGAGATAAGTGATTTGAATGCTGCATTAGCTCCTATGTAATGTTGAAAAGCCTAAACGGTATTTAACCTTTTTTTTTTTTTGGTATTATAGACCCCTTTGGTTGTCCTGTGAAACCTGTAGAACCCTCCTTGGAATAAGATTAAAAATCAAAAGTATAAACCAACATTAGATCACAAAAGTAACAAATTATATTGAACTATAATCATAAATACAGTTTTACAAAAAATATAAAATCACATACCCTAATCAAAAACATCCTATATGAATCACAAACAAGATTATAGGAATTTGTGGACAGTCATAATACAAATAAGGTATGGATGGACTGTGCTCTGAACCCCTAAATGGTGTGCCCACTTCAGTGAATTAAAATTGTTCTATTGAAATGTTAAGATGGAAACTTTTTCTATAACAATGATCTCTGTAACACAAAAGATGAGCAACCATTCAACTACATGGAAAGGAAGAAGGGAATTATGAGTTGCATGAAGACTGAAAAAGTCATCATGAATCTGAATCATCTGCTACAATTCATTTGGGAGCTGAATTCTATGAAAACCTTCTTTCAACTCTAGCTCCTCTTTGGTCCCTGTTGTAATCAAGTCTTTAGGACTGACTTGCAAGATGGACCTTATGAAATCTGCATTATAACTATTACACCTGAGAACTTGAAGCTCATTTATTCTACATGCTTCTACTTATCAAGATCTTATTCCATCCCCAGTGTTACACTATCATTACCCAACTTCTCAGTCATCTGATCTTAGTCATTCAATACCATTGCCTGCCTAGGAGAAAATCCTCTTGTACTTCTATACCTGTCCATGTTTTCTATTCCTATCCAGAGTAGTCCCACTACTCCTTATTTAAAATTCCCTCTTCTTGATTTATTTGTTTTCCTATTTTTACCACTCACAAACTTCCCACCTCCTATCACTATCTATAATCTCAGTTTCTAGTAAATGAATGAATAAATATTCATTGTGCTAAATATTTAAATTAGTCGTATAAATAAGGAATTGAGACTATCCAAAGAACTCACATTCTGATTAGAGGAGACAGCAAATATTGGAGGTTAAGTACAGTTTCAGTGATCCTTAGGGTTCAGCGGCAGGGTTGATAGTAAGGTCTAATGATCTATCATCATACTGGAAGATTTGTAGTTAATGACTGATTACCTATTCATCTAGGCAGTCTGAATCTTTTTATCTATCCATAGAGTAGTGGTGAGGAAGGACATGGAGCAACAATTGGAAAGGAGATATGGTCCAAAGGGTCAGAGTGGAAAAAGAACTTTACTCATGGGTGCAGAGTCCTAGTTAATATCCAGCTAGGAGGGTCTGTATGATGGGAATTGACCAGTAAGGTTGGGTGGGGGAGAAGAAGAACCTTCTATGAGCCTATCCCTGCTAAGCCTTAATGATTGGGAAGTGGACTACTGAAGATATCATATTCCCCACTCCATCCTGTTCAATAATACCTCCTGCATTTTTTTTAATGTTCCCTGAAAAAATAAGGTTAGGAAGAGGAATTAGTATACTTCCTCCTCCCTACTGCCATTTCTAAACTTGCTATGACATAGTTAATCAGCAGCCTATCTGCCTTCGGAATTCATTCTGTCTAATAATATCACCTTGATTAGGTGCTAATCAGTATTAATCCCCTCAACTTGTAGGTCTCTTTCCCATGGTATCCAATGACTTCAGAATCTAGTTTACAGACAGATCCAATATTCATGCTGATAAATTTTTATTATCCTAATGTAAAGCCGATCATGAGCAGCTCTCCTGAGGACTGCTGCTGTGAATAACTCTAAGGATCTAATTGCATAGTATAGTGAACTCTCTCTTTATTCAGTAATAAACAAAAGCAAAACATTCAAGAAGCTAAAGCACAACATTAACCACAATATGACATAACAATTTATTACTAAGGTAGCCACATAGTCTTGTACAAAACATATAATTCAGTAAATTGCAATATCCATAATCAATATAGAGTACCCAAGTCAAGACTTCTTTCATCTTGACTCCAGGCTTGCTTCCAATCATTCTTAAGGGGTAGTGGAAAGTTCAAAGGCCATCCTTCCCTAGTTAACAATAATTTTCAATATCATCAGTCAGCACCGAGTACCCAAGTAAAGTCTCCTTTCATCTTAACATGAGGCTGACTTCCAAACTTCATGGCTCCTCTTCCACACTCCCAGTTCTTGCCTGGATTCACAGTTATATAGCTCTCCCAGTTCTTGCCCAGTTCTTCCTAGGATTCACCCATCTGTTGCTTAGATTCACAGTTAGGCAGCTTTCCTTTTCTGTTCCATATTGCAGCTCACAGATACTGCTCTACTCCAAGCTCTTAATACTTTCTGTTTCTTGGAAAAACAAAGCTCAACAGGGCTGCAACAGTATTTACACACATTGCCAGCACTATCATCTCAATTCACTTTCTTTTTGAAAAATCAACACAAATCGACAGACAAAGTGCTTCTGTTCAACAAAGTACACAAATCATCAGACAGGATGCTTCTGTCTGACAAAGTAACTACCAACACAGTACAAGAGACAGAACAAAAGAGTGCAAAAACCACAAGCATTGTATCTCTCAGTGTTGTTTAATCCCTGCTCATGCTCAAGCTTTTATCTGCTTTGTCCTTTCCTGTTCCACCCGTCCTGTACCACTGTTTCATCAAACTCCTCCCGCTCCATGTGATGACATTAGGCTTATTAAGGGCAGGAAGATCTCCAGATTCCCTTAGGCCTATTAAGGGCAACAGAATGTTTCCAAGGAAGACTTAAGATAATCAAAGGCAAGGATCTAAGGTACTTGAATAGCTGAAACAAGGAGCAAAATATTACTTTGCTTTCTATTACACCCGGTGTCCCCCTCTCCCATCAATCATTCACCTCAGTTTCCTTGCATTTCAACACCAACACACACAGTTGTATCCATACTTAGAGTTCACCATTGCCCAAACTACCCCATTTCTAACATTCCAATTTCTGAAATGCCTCTGTCTGATCAAAATCTCATACCTGTCTGCTTTTTTCACAATCGCATTTCTTCTAAAATTGCTCATTACCTGTCTACTCTTACTGTTTTTACAATTTTACCTCTCTGTTTTGATTCCTTACCCTATTGTAAGTCATGTCAGCAAGGCACTGTACTACATTCTTATTTTACAGTTCCTGTCGCAATAATCCCGAGATCTGAGGGTTGCAGGGGTTTTCCACCCTATTCCCTAAACTCTATTTCCATAAGATATAAAGTTGTACTGACTAGCTCCACTATATCTTTATGACCTATACTCTGTCCTTGGCATCAGACAGCAGTACTTTCATCTTGGATTTCCTTTCAGATTATAACACTTATCATACCAAAATTTATTCCATCTCTTCTACTGACTCATTTCACCTTCAGATTCCTTCTGCTTAGGAAACTTCAACTTCTTTATAACTGTGAAGACAGAGGTCATCCATGATGAAACTAATCTCATATCTTCAGTTATATCTCAAAACTTTATGTCTTCACTCATTCTTCTTTCCTCTGCTTGAGTAACTGACAATGAGATAGACCTCATCCTTATGAAGGTTTAACCTTCTACTTCCTTCAACTCCTATCCTGCACTTTTTAAAAAAAATGTTTGTTTTTTGGAGAGGGGAAGGCAGGGCAATTGCAGTTAAGTGACTTGACCAAGGTCACACAGCTAGTGAGTGTTTTAAGTATCTGAGTTTAGACTTGAACTCAGGTCCTCCTGATTCCAGGGCCAGTCGTCTATTCACTGCACCACCTAGCTGCCCCATATCTTGCACTTTTAATGTTGTGTTTTTACTACCTCCTTTTCCTAGGTCTATAAACGTATTTAGATTCCCCTATCCTTCTTCCAAGTGCTCTGTGTGATGCCATGCCCTCGTCTCCTCTCACCCACCCTAACCAAATCATCTTTTGGTCCTCTCACTCTCAAGTTATATCCTTCCTCCAATCCAGTCCAGTAAGCTACTATCTACAAGTTACTGTAGGCCCACAAAAGAACAATAAAAAGAGTTTCTTCCTTCAAGGAATTTTTATTCCATTGGGAGTGCAAAATATGAACAGATAAATATATCCATTATGATTTTAGAAGGAAGAAGGCATCATGAGAACCTTCAGGGGCCAGCAAATTTTTCCTGCAGAAAATATCCATGAGCTGAGTTTGAAGGAAAGAGGATTCTAAAAGGTAAGAGTGAGGACACATTGCAGTCTAGACAGAGTAAACAGTTGGTACAAAGCCATGGAAGGTCTCCCTACTTATTTGCTCATAAATGTTTAGTCTAAAATAAGTCTGTGCTTATTGTCTTTACTTTCCATCCACTCACTCCTCAATCTCTCAAAATCTGATTTTGTGCCATAAACAAATCTGTTGAACTTGACAAACAGTAGAGGCAAGCCAGGAGAGCAGAAATAGAAAGATATTTTGAGGTATGGACAGAAGATAACATGTGCAAGGCAAACCACCCCTACCACCTTGACCACAATTTCGCCTTTGATCTGGACCAAGATCTTACAGGAATCAAAGTACAACAGCTTTGGGAATATCAGTGCCCCACAAACTCAGCACCCAAAGGCATCATAGAAAAATCTTTGTGGAGAGGGACCCATTTTCCTCCTTACCACCAGCCACAACTGCTTGTCAATTGACACTAAGAGGCAGATGAGCTTAGAAGCCCTGGAAGTGGCAGCCACCCTCAGGCTGCTGGTCTTGCTTCCAGCCTTGCTGTCTCTCACAGTAATCATCTAGGGAAACAACTTCTGTGAAGAAGGATATAGCCATCCTTACCAATTAACAATTCACTGCCACTCATAGGTAGGTGTAATGATTAGGGAATTTCAAGATCTTCCTTGCCCCTTAATGGACCTTAAGTGGAATCCAACAGGAGGGGTTTGATTTGGGGGAGGCTTTCTTTTTTTCAGAAAGGCCCACATCTTTTGTTACTTCATAATTTCATAATTAAGCAATGCGTCATGAAGTTTGTGATGTCCTCTGAACCTGAAGAAGGGTATATCTATATCTATATCTAATCTATATGTACATCTATACCATTGATATCTATCTATATCTATATCTATATCCACACATATATATTCACACACACATTTGTGTGTGTGTGTGTGTGTGTGTGTGTGTGTGTGTGTGTGTGTACACACTCTGGATGAGGTTTTGCTTTGAGGCTTTTATGGGAAGAGTTGTGTGATTTGACCAGATGGTACTCTGGGTAGCCATTGAGCCCCCTGGCTTTGAAAACCCGGATATTGGTGCTTCTATCTCTGGTAACTAACTATGTATGTATGTAATGGTCAGGCAGCTAGAAGCCCTGTTGTTCTGTTGAATTGTGTTATTTTCTCTGTATTTTCTGTCTGCTTGTAATTTCTATTTGTATATTCTTATGCTTAGGGTTCTGACTTTTTCCTCTGAATTAAGTGAATGATATATGTGTTTGATTAAAGTAAGATTGTTAATCCCTTTTAAGTTGCTTTCTTTAGAAAAGCAGATCAAAGGATCTGTGCTAGCAGCCATCCTGGACATGCTAGAGTGCTTGTTGTTATGGCAGGCAGTCAAGCCTAGCTGAGGCAGCAAGGTTTCCTGCAAAGAGAAAGGAGGCAACTTGTAACAGAAAAATCATACCACTATCACAATCTTAACCACCATATTCTCCTCTCAGACATCGATGAAGGAAATCCAGGACCCCGAACCCAATATCCTTAGAAATAGCAATACTCTGGGGCAACTAGGTGGTTCAGTGGATCTAGTACTGCCCCTGAAGTCAGGAGAACCTGAGTTCAAATCCAGTCTCTGACCAGACACTTGACACCTACTGGCTGCGTGACCCTGGGCAAGTCACTTAACCCCAATTGCCTCACCAAAAAAAAAGAAAGAAAGAAAGAATAAGAAATAGTGATACCTTGAGCCCAGTGCATTAATTCATCATCCTGGGAAGCAACCTTTGTGGAGATGCAGCCTAGCGACTTTTTCAGCTGGTGCTATAACCACAGCTAATAAAGACTCAATAAAAGAAAGTTCTTCCCACCAAAGTTCTTGGCACTATCAAGTGGGTCAGCATGACAAATTGATATTTTATCAGTGGAAATGGAATTAACGAAGAAGTATTACCATCTGTTTT
Organism: Pseudochirops cupreus; assembly: GCA_028627135.1. Lineage (NCBI taxonomy): Eukaryota > Metazoa > Chordata > Mammalia > Diprotodontia > Pseudocheiridae > Pseudochirops > Pseudochirops cupreus. The sequence continues at coordinate 229,788,288 of CM053580.1, read as the reverse complement.
GCTGCTACATTGTAAAGAATGTGTGACCTTTCCATCTGACGTATAGCTGAAACCTCCCATATGTGTTGTCTTTCTCATTAAAATGTGAGCTCCTTGAGACCAAAATCTGTCTTACTTTTATACTTGTTTTCCCAACATTTAGAATAGTGCTTTGTATGTAGTAATGGCTTAATTAATTCACTCTGGAAAGTCATTGATAACCTCATAATTGCCAAATCCATCACCCTTTACATATTACTTGGTATGTAGTCTTCCTACATGATACAATAGAGGATCATTTAAAGTACTATGTCATTTCCCAAGTATCTTCACTCTTTATCATGGTTAATTTGCCTCTTCATTTACATTTTTGTTTCCAAAACACTAATACCTTTTAATTTTTTGATGACTTATCCAATCATTTCTTCATAGAATGTTTTATTGGGTGACCTTTAAACTCCTACTGTTGGAGAGGACAAGGACTTAAAGTGACTCAATGCCAGCATGAGCAAAACCGAGGATGAGCTAGCAATAACCTTGCTAGCTTGCTAGTAAAAAGAGACTATGTTGCCATAAGCTTCTTTTCTCAAGGGTATAGGGTAAAATGGGATGTAGATATTTTATTCTTGGACACTGAAATTACCAAAAACTTTAGGAAAACCACAGCAATTCTAAATCTTACCAAATAACTTTGAGAGGACTGAAGGATAAAAAAGGCAGTGGTCAATATGGAATTTCTGGAAAACTGTTGTGGAAATAGCAGAGAAGTCCCCAGTTCCACTGGAATACTAACTGAACATGAGTTCCTACTACCAATAGTATTTTTAAAAGAGTAAACAACAGTAGAGGAGGGATAGCCATAATTGGTGTTTCAGTGATATATGTTGTGAAGAATGAGAAAGAGAAATGCCTGCAAGTACCATGGGAATGGAAGAAGGGTGTTATGTAACCTATGAGATATAAAAAAGATATATTCAAAAGAAAACAGGGATAAGACATGCAAAGAACTTGCTCTCCATAGCTGCTTGCCAGAATATTTGAGTACAGTTAAGGTACATAGATAAGCCCTGCTTTCTTCTATATTACTCTCAATTTCAAAATGTCACAGAGAGAAGAGGAAATGTTTGAAATCAATTCTTACCTTACAATTAAAGTAGCCTTAAGGCAATGTCTCCCCTTTTGCATCAATGTCTTGTCACTGTAAGTTATGCCATGCCGGATTACTTAAGATGGACAGATCACAGTAAAGTGTTCTGACAAAAGGTGATCCACTGAGAAGGAAATGGCAAAGCACTCCAGTATCTTTGCCAAGAAAATCCCATGAACAGTATTAAAAAGATAAAAGATATGACACCAGAAGATGAACTCCTCAGGCTGGCAAGTGACATACAACTGGGGAAGAATGAAGGACAAATACAAGTAGCTCCAGTACTAATGATTTAGCTGGGCTGGATATGGAAGGAAGCTCAGCTGCCACGGTGTCTGGTGATAAATGGAAAGTCTGATGTTGTGAAGATCAATTGTGTTCCATTCATATGCCAGAAAATCCATACTTAAGATTCTCCAAGCTAGACTTCAGTAACATGCAAACCAAGAATTACCAAAGCAAGTTAGTTTTTAAGGAAGCTGAAGAACTAGAGAGCAAATTGTCAACATTAGCAGAATTATGAGAAAACCAAGGGGGTTCTAGAAAAAAATATCTACTTTTGCTTCATTGACTTAAGCTTTTGACTGTGTGGATCACAACAAAATATGGCAAGTCTTCAAAGATAGGAGTACCAGATCATTTTATTTGTCTGCTGAGGAACCTTTATGTGGGTCAAGAAGCAATAGTGAGAACCAAAGAGGAGAAACTGATTGGTTCAAGGTTGGAAAAAGAGTACTACAAAACTGTATACTGTCATCTTATTTATTTAACTTATATGGATAATTTATCATGAGAAATGTCAGGCTGGTTGAATCAGAAACCAGGATTAAGGTTGCTGGGAGAAATACTAATAATTTCAGATATGAATACGATACCACTCTGAAAGCAAAAAGTGAAAAGAAATTAAGGACCTCCTTGATGAAGGGGAAAGAGCAGAGCTTGTAAAAGCTGGCTTGAAGCTGAATATAAAAAAGCAACCCTAATATAATGGCAACTGGTTCCATCACTTCCTGGCAAAGAAAAGGAGAACAAATGGGAGGGAAAGTGTCAGACTGTATATTCTTAGTCTCAAGCATCACTGCAGACAGTGACTTAAGCCATGAAACTGAAAGATATTTGCTCCTTGGAAGGAAAATTGTGGGAAATCTGGACAGCATACTGGAAAGCAGAGATATCACCTAACCAACAAAGTCCATTTATTTAAAGCTATGGGTTTTCCAACAGCAATGTATGGCTATGATAGTTGTACTACAAGAAAAGTTGCTGGAGAAGATTTTTTTAGACTCCTTTGGACAGCAAGATTAAGTTAATACTTAAAGAAATTTATTTAGGCTATTCACTAGAAAGTCAAATACTGAAGCTGAATGTTAAATACTTTGGGTGCGTAATGAGAAGACAGGGCTCATTGGAAAAGACTCTGATGCTGGCCAAGAATGAAAACAAAAGGAAAAGCAGACAGCAGAAGGTGAGATGGATAGATAGTGTCATGGAAGCAATAAACATGAACTTGGACAGACTTTGAAAGATAGTCAAGTATAGAAGAGCTAACATTGTATGCATGTGACTGAATGACTAAAAACCAAAAAAAGGCAATCTTTTCAGCATTCTTCCCCCTTTTTTCCCCTCCACATTATTTTTATTTTGGGAAATTATCTTAAAGATATGACATTTGAGGCAAAAGAGGAGTGGATGAGATCACCAATCTGGTTATTGAACCTTAGTCTCTCCCTTAGATTCCAGGTCTTCATTAATGAAAATATTGCTAGCCATTCTATCCAGAACCTCAAACTCAAATATTTATCTTCCTATCTTTTTATACATTATTATTTGAACCAGAGACCTAATTATACTTCCTAGCCCTTAATTCTTCAATCTCCAGTCCATCCTTCACAGGGCTGCTAAAATAATCTTCCTAATGCATACTTCTTCATCCATTCCCTATTGCTTAAAGAATAAAAATTCAAACTTAATAGGCTAGCATTCATGGCTTCCTTCATGTAGCTTCAATTGAAGTTTCCAATCGTCTTTACTCAACTTTATTTTAGGCATTCTAAATTTAAGTCAAATGGAATGTTTTGATGATCCCCTCTCTCTTCTTGGTATTACACTGTATGGCAATGGTAATGTTAAGCCATTTACTCATTCACTGTATACATCCTTTCATATCTCCATTATTGAAATTATTCTTCTACTCTCACTTTCCTAAACTATAGCTTCTTCCATAAATCCTAACCTCCATTACAGCAGGAACTGGGAATAAGTTGCTATATATCAGTGCTATTATTAAAAACGTAAATTACAACAAAAAGGGCAGAAGAATGCCTATAAGCATCATGGGAGTAGGAGAAGGGTATTATGCAGCCTAGAAGATATGACGTTTTATATTCAAAAAAGAGGGCCTTCCCTGGAATCCTCGAATGAAAATGATGTCTTCTTTTACAAGTTTTTTTATAATTTTTAATTCTAGAAGTCTATTTTCTTTTTATTCCCATTTTATCTTACATAATGATTATTTGAAGTTTTGTCTTATTCCCTTAACTGGAATGCCAGTTCTATGATGGCAAGGAAATATCTTTACACTGACATGAGACACCAGAGTAGGAATTCAGCAGATTCCTGCCTGTGAAGGTAAAAAACCATCCTTTAGTACCTGGAACTACTAGTTAGAACTCTTGGCAGTTATTTTTGACTCTGCCTCTTGTGCTTGTTGTTTTACCAAGGACTTTACTCATAAAAAAAAGACCCTGTTTATAACAGAAATGTATCAGAGAAACATTATTAATTATTACTACTATTATATTATTTCAGTGTTTATAGTACAAATATGTTAAAAGAACAATAACCTTTTAAAGCAAATGTTAATATCTTCAGAAGCATTTGAGGATATTCAAAATGTATTTATTTCAGTAAATATTCATAATAGTAACCCATCTAAACAATTATAGATCTCACTTGAAATTTTAGTCACCTTTTATAAAGATTTTTGTATGAATAATTTATGTGATTTTTTTTGAAGTTTACTTCTTTCAAGTGACAGAAAAATATAGCTCATAACTCATTTTAGGAAAATTTCAATTCATACTATGCTACCTTTTAACAGTGTGGGTACTTCTAAAAATAAAAATTTAAGTGGGACTATATTGTAAACATAAACTTTACTATCTGAAAGTAAAATAACAGATGAGAACTCAACATTCTTATCATCTAGTCTGTGGTTCTTAATTCCTAAAAAAAGAAAACAACTTTATCTGATATATGATTATAATAATATTCAAAAAATGAATATTTATTTTTATTTTATGAAAAAGTTAAATTTTGCAGGTGATAAATAGAGAAGACGTGACAAATTTCCACAAACATTTTCAAAATGGGCAAGATATCAAATTTGCATAAGAAGTCTAAATACAGCATGTGACCTAATTAGTTCATGTATTGCTGCCATCACCCGAGGAAGATTTCATAAGAAACATTGTAGGTGGAGCTTATTTTAATCTAGAAAGTTTTTTATTGGTATTTCACATGGCTGCTCCATGATAATGGTTGGCTTTGTAAACCATAATAAAAGTCTAAACTTGTCATCAGATAGTATTCACTGATAATACTTCGGTTCAGATGATTTTATTCTCTTTTTTCTGAAACTGAAAAAAAAAGATGAAAAAGAACTATGGTTGATTTTTTTTACTCATTTGAATTCCTTTTGGATGCTCATTTTGTCATCCAAGAAGATATTTATTCCTGACTTCATTTCCTCTACAAACTTCATAAGCATACTACCCATGCTTTCATTCACATTACCCAAATTGGGTGGAATTCCATCTAAATGAGATGAATAAGACAAAGGGGTCTATTGATCCCTGAAGCACTACACTAGACTCATCAGAGCTTCTTAAAATTTTTCCACTCATGCCCATTTCAGCACTTTAAAAAGTGTAAGAAACACTGCACTAGAAAACTCTCCCAAAGTTAACATTATTCTATTAATTTTCTTTTGAGGTCAGTATTGAGTCTATGCAGTTATGTCACTCATTTATTGATTGATTGATTGATCTATTATCATCATCATCATCATCATCATCATTATTGTTATTATTAATATTATTATTATTATATAGTCCTCTCTCTTCCTGTCATTCCTGGGAGATTTTATCTTGTGATCATAATGCATTGTAATTAGTTGAGTTACATGTATTATACGTACTGCTTCCCTGTGAAATACTAGCCAGAACAATCCTTTTAAAAAAGGAAGTTTTTTTTTTGGTTATGTTCAACTTGGTCTTCATGAATTCATGCTAGCACTTAACGCTCAGGAGTTATCTTTTTGGAATATATGTAAGATTGTAATGGTAATTACTTTGAATTTGAAGACCCCTATTTTTGTATTGTCAAGTATGCAGGTACTTAGCACGTTCTTTCAAGTCAAGCAAAGGTAGCAGGTACTTAGCAATTAGTAATTGATCAAGCCTATGTTGGGGAAATAGAAGGTATAAACTCCTGTCTCCTTACCAACATAAGAGGAAGGGGTTGGCTGAAACAGTAAGCCAATGCTATGTTCATATAAGAAAAGCCCCAGAGAGGCAAAGTCAGAATTTCTTGAGATCAAAATCTGGTGGCAGAAGCTGTACTACTGGGGGAGAAAATGTTTCTCTCAGCAGCATCTGGAGGCTGGGCTGCTACTGCTGCACTGAGAACTGAGTCAGAATTTTTTTCAGACAAGAAGCATGGAGGCTGAAGTTGCTACTCCTGGGAAGACTAAAGTTCATGCCCCCAGGAAGGTTGAAGAGGAAAGTGCCCCCTAGGCTGGAGAAAATTATTTTGATTTTGAAAACTTGGGAGGAGTGATTTTGATGCTGGGAGACAGCTAAAATTTCTTCTGGGTCCTATGGCCAGCTGAACTGCCAGAGGACTGAGGAGGCATGACTTTGGTGCCAGTATTCTGTCTATCTATTTTGTTGTTGTTTTGCCAGATTCATCTGCTGATGAAGGGCAGTGCTGTTGTTACAGAGGTCCTGGAACCTTGCTGTTGGCTCACAAAACCCAAAGAAGGATTTTCTTGTACGTTTACAGACATACTGGAAGAGGATCTTGCTGATATTTTCAAGTGCCCTGAGACTGTTCTGCAGGCAGAGAGTAAATTGATGAGCACACTGGCAATGAATACTGTGTCTTTGCTAAGCTTTGTCTCCCCAGGAATAGAGATTGATGAGAACTTGCCTCAGGTCAAGATGAAGAAAAGACCTCTCCTTGGGTGTTGAATGCTGTGATGATAACATGGTTTACTAGTGATCCAGGGGTACAGGGTTTGTGTATTTCCAAATGATTGCATACAGTGATTAATGATACTTAGTAACTGGTTGCTAAATAACTGACTGATGGACTAAACCTAGTGCACCACGTGAGTGGAAGACTGACTATTGTACTTAGAAATGACTGAATGTCTAAGTAAGGAGGCAAACCTCCTTAGGGATACCAAATGATTATTCTTTGTTCCAAACTTTGTGGCCACTTTGGTGGAAACAATGTGGCCATTTTAATGCTAAGCTGTTGTGAATACTATATTTTGATTTTCTGTGATAAGTTGTAACATTGTGAATGCTCTACCTTGATTTTCTATGAATGTTTTGCTTTGATTTGTTGTGGAATAAATAGAGCATTCACTATACTGTGTGATCAGAACCTTAAAAGCTGTTCACAGTAATATTCTTCTGGAAAGTAGCTCATGCATGGCATTATAATCACTTACTCTGGCTTACTTTTTAATTGTATTTGAAGTTTGAGTCTATCAAAGGCTACCAACACGTCAGCATTCAAGGTCAGAGGAAGAGAGATAAAATGTGGATATCTGCTCTTAAAACTAAGGCTTACAAGTGCCCATCAGTGTGTTTCCTATGAACAATTGTTCAGTAGACATAATTCATAGCAAATGTATTTATAAAGATGACATAGTAAAAACAATAACTATAAAACCTTTCCCTCAGGAAGGTCAAGATGGTGGCATAGAAGCAGGAAAACTCTGTGAGCTCCCCCCATACTCACTCCAAATACCTATAAAATATGACTCTGAACAAAATTTAGAGCTCCAGAACCCAGACAGAGAAAAAATCTCCCACTGAAGCAGGCAGACAGGAATGGTTCCTTGCAGCACAGTTGGAGCACAGACAAGCCTGGCAGGAAAGTGTGGTTTTAGCCCCAGGACAGCCAAGCTGGAGCATTAGGGAGAGTGGATTACCAGCAGCTGTGGCAGTTTCCAGAATTATCAACTCATAAATGCCAAAAGCAAAGTGAAAGGTCAGTGGAAGTTGGCTAAATTTGGAGGGGACAGAAGAGTGAGTCAGGCCCTCTGTCCCCAGAGCCTGAAGTAGTGGAAGTTGAGGCCCTGCAGCCTCCTTTACATGGCAGCTTGAAAGTTGATAGCCTGCAGATTGCAGGGGGGCGAAGTGAACATTCAGAGCCTAAGAGCTCTTGCCTTAACCTGCCTGGATCAGGATCATGTTCTTGGGTGGTTGTCCTGAGGTCCATGACCAGTGAGCCAAAGCTGATGGGGGATGCAGAGATGGTGGCCTCCTACTAGCTCCAGCAGCTGCAAAACCCCCAGAAATTTGGGGTAAAGCTCTCCCCTCTGGAAGCAGAGTTCTACTGTCGCTCAAAAATCAAGTTAATTGACTTGCAACATGAGCAGGCAAAGGAAACAAAGCAAGCACAGCCTTCTAACTTTAGATTCCTTTTTGTGAGGACAAAAAGGATCAAAGCATGGAACAGGAGGAAGACAACACAGTCAGACCTCCCACACCAAAAGCTTCCAAGAAAAATATGAACTGGTTACAGGCCATAGAGGAGGTTAAGAAGGATTTTGAAAACCAAACAAGAGAAATGGAGGAAAACTTGGTAAGAGAAATGAGAATGATGCAAGAAAATCATGAAAAGAGAGTCGACAACCTGACTGAAGAAAATAACACCTTAAAAAATAGACTAATTCAAATGGCAAAAGAGGGCCAAAAAGACAATGAAGGAAAGAATACCTTAAAAAGCCAAATTTACCAGATGGAAAAAGAAACTCAAAAAGCTCACTGAAGAGAATAATTCCTTCAGAATTAGAGTGGAGCAAATGGAAACAAGTGACTTTATGAGAAATCAAGATACTATTAAACAGATCCAAACAAGTGAAAAAATAGAAAGCAATGTGAAATATCTCATAGGAAAAACCACTGACCTGGAAAAGAGATCCAGGAGAGAAAATTTAAAAACTATTGGACTACCTGAAAGCCATGATCAAAAAAAGAACCTTCAAATCATCCTTCAAGAAATTCTCAAGGGAAATTGTTCTGATATTTTAGAACCAGAGAACAAAATGGAAATTGAAAGAATTCACCAATCACTTCTTAAAAATGATCCCAAGAAGAAAACCCCTAGGAATGTCATAGCCAGGTTCCAGAGTTCCCAGATCAAGGCAAAAATATTACAGGCTGCCAAGAAGAAACAATTTAAATACTTTAGAAACACAATCATGATAATACAAGATCTAGCAACTTCTTCATTAAGGGACTGAATGTCCTGGAATATGATATTCCAGAGATCAAAGGAGCTAGGATTAAACCAAGAATAACTTACCCAGCAAAATTGAGTGTAATGTTTCAGGGGAAAATATGGTCATTCAATGAGGTAGAAGACTTTCAAACATTCTTTTTCTTTGTTTGTTTGTTTTTGCTTTTTGGAGAGGAGAAGGCAGGGCAGCTGGGGTTAAGTGATTTGCCGAAGATCACAGGACTGGTAAGTGTTAAGTGTCTGAGGTTAGATTTGAAATCAGGTCCTCCTGACTGCAGGGCCAATGCCCTATTCACTGTGCCACCTAGCACCCCTTCTTTCAAGCATTCTTGATTAAAAAAAAAAAACAGAAACGAATAGAAAATTTGACATGCAAATAAAAGAAGCATGAGAAAGTAAACAGGGAAAAGAAATCATAAGGAACTTGTCAAAATTGAACTATTTACATGCCAACATGGAAAAACAATAATTGTAACTTATGAAACTTTTCTCAGCATGAGGATAGGTGAAGGGAATATAAATGTATACACAAACATACATTTATATGTATGCATGTATGTATATATATATATGTGTGTGTGTATGCATGTATATATGTATACATACACATATGTCTATATAGGAAGATATACATGCATATAAATGCATATGTGAGTGTGTGTATACATGTGTACATAGAGGGCACAGGATCAATTGAATAGGAAGGGATGATATTTAAAAAGGCAAAATTGATAGCCACCCCAAAATACCCATAAAACAGGACTCTAAACCAATCCTAGAACTCCAAAACGCACACAAAGATACTTCCCACTAAAGTGAGCTCGGCTACGAGGAACCATATCAGCACTGCAAACCAAAACCAGCCTGCCCTGAAGCCGTGGCTGTGCCCCGAGGGCGGCTGGACGGGAGGAGCCTCTCAGGTGAGCAGATTAGCAGCACCTGCAACTGGAGATTGTGAAAGGGGGAGATAAGCAGTCCATCGAAAGGCCTCCAGAGTGGAAAAGCGAAAGGCAGAGGTTTTGCACCTGCCTCCACATTGTAGCTTCCTGCCCGCGGCCTGCAGACAGCAGGGGGACTTAGCGATTGTTCTCAGGCCAGTGCTCTCGCGTTGAGTGGCCTGGATCCGGATCG
>CM053580.1:229754028-229777992 GCA_028627135.1 Pseudochirops cupreus | reverse complement strand
GATGAATATTCACATTTCTGTAGAGGGAGAGGGACAGGGTGGAGAGTGGATGGGGGGGCAGGATAGGAAGAAGGGACATTTAATCAGACTCTCACAGTGTGCTCACTATGGAGAGGTTCTGCGTAATTTCACATGTGCAGCCTGTATTTGATTTCTTGTCCTTCCAATGGGGATGGGTGGTGAGGGAGGAGGAGAAAGAATCTGGAATCTGGAGTTCCATAATCAAATGTTATGAATATGTATCTATCTATCTATCTATCTTTGTGTATATATATATATATATAGATAGATAGGTAGATAGATAGATATGCAATTATGATTATTGTTATTGACTACATCCAACTGGAACTCGAGATACACAGGCACTGCAGTTGGGAGATCCATCCTGCCCTACCAAAAAGTGACATAGGAGAGAATAGACTGGGGGAGGGGGGACACACCGGGATGGTTGTTTTGGGGTGGTGGGCGGGGGAAAGACGGGGAGAAAATATGTAACTCAAAGAAAATTAAAAATTAAAAAAAATAAAAATAAAAAAATAAAAAGGTGAAATTGAGAGGTGGGAGAGGAATATAATGAGAGGAGACAGGGAGAGACACAATGGGATTAATCATCTCATATAGGAGAGGTAAGGAATAACTGTTACAATGGAGGAGAAGAACAGGAAGGCAAAAGAGAATGGGTCAACCATACTCCTACTGAATTTGGCTTAGGGAGGGAATGATACACACTCTAAATTGGATATTTTGCCCTACAGGAGAATAGGGGGGAAAGGGATGAGAGGTGGTCTGGTAGCAGGGAGGGCAGGTTGGGGAGGGAGGGTTGTTAGAAACATACACTTCTTTAAAGGTACAGGGACAAAGTAGAGAATAGAACAAGTGGAGGGAGTAGGACGGGATGGAGAGAAATATAGTCAATCTGTCACAATATGTCCATTGTGGAGATGTTTTGCATGATTACACATATACAGTCTGTATTGAATGGCTTGTCTTTCCACAGGGGGTGGGTGACAAGAGAGGAAAGGAAAGAATCTAGAATTTAAAGTTTTAAAATAAAATATTACATATATATATATATATATGTAATATATATATATAGGGGTAGGGTCAGGAGATCCATCTTGCCTTATTGGAAAGTCAGAGGGGTGACGGGGGAGGATAAGTAGATTGCGGGAGGGAGTATGTAGTGGGATCGCTATTTTGGGGTGGTGGGCAGGGGAAAGACAGAGAGAAAACTTGTAACTCAAAATCTTGTGGAAATGAATGGTGTCAACTAAAAAAAACAAAGTAATTAAAAAAAAACACTTTCCCTCATAAATACAAAGTATACATGCCTACTAATGCACACTGCATTCATGGGAACAAGGGCACAAACTTAGTGTGCTATATTAATGAGGCATTCATGTAGAGAATGTATCTGGCTTTCACTCACTATTTCAGTGAGAAAAAGAATTGACCTTCAAGCCAGGAAGGTTTGGGTTCAAAGCCCTGCTTTAGATATATATTTCTGATATATACACATGTGATTCTTGAAAAGTCACATAATCTTTCAGATTGCCTTTAAGCAGTTTTCTAAGATTTGAGCTGCAGAGGGAACAGGGGGAGTATCCTTGTCTGGCAAGGTCCCTATACCAAAAAATCAGAAACCCATTCCCTAATGCTAGCCTATCAGTGGGAAGAGTGACCCCAATGGTAGGGAGACAAATCAATACTTCTTTACTTCAAGGCCTAGAAATTTATTTCTCTTATAACATAATCCTCACAAACTCCCCTTGTGCTCTATCTCTCTTCTGCCTCAGATACTACATACATTCTAGGCCATAAGCTGTAAGTGTTTAAACCCCTAAATAATTTGACTCTGTTATTGTCAGAGCTATCTTTTTCTTGAAACCACAGCCATCTCTCTTATATAATAGTGCTTGTTTCATGAAAATGCTTTCTTCACCCAGTGATTTCTTCTGTCTAAAATGTGTATGTCTCTGTGAGTGTGTACTGTTCCTTCAACTGTGTTTCCATCTCTTGCAAGTAGATACTCCTCATTCTGTTATGTGCTTTCTCCCTCTGAAAAACTAGTTCTGTTGCTAGACATCTTGGTAGGAGAAGAAGGAGATAGCTTCTTTCCCTCTCCCTCTGCCGGACTCCCTTGCACAAGAAACTGCTGGTTTGCATGCATCAGAAATGCTGAACTATCTCCATTGCCTAAATTTTAAAAGTCTGCAGGAACTTGGTCAATTTTCAACTCAGTGTTTTCTCTTCTGATTCACTCTAAAAAAGTTGTTTACAATTCTTAAATTGATACACATTTTAAACATGTTAACAGCTGATTACCTCTACTGTCTCCTCCATGCTTTTTAGTGACAACAAACATTGAAGAAAAATCACTTCGTCCTTTTCCCTCACAAACTATTTGTGAAATATTACAATCTGTCATTTTCTCTAAAACCAAAATCAAGATTATGAAACAATAAGTTTGATGGATTCCTACTCTTTTAATTTCAAATCTACATGTACCCTCTATTTCTAATGTACATGTCCTATTTGCCATTTTTTCTGAAGGATTCATAGTTTTTAATAGGTGAAATGTTTTGTTATATAGCCAATTCTGGTGACCTGATGACGTTGAAAACATGTCAAACCTATTCTTCCCAATTTGAAGGAAACTATTCTCATTGGTAGAGAAAATCAAACCAAATTAGAATGGAAGATTTCTACTTTCTTTCCACTGTCTGTCATCATTTTCTCATTTATCCCAGGCATGGACCTTTTTTCTCTGATCTTTCTCATGTCTCCAAAATGGATAAAAATGTCTCTTAAAATTTTCTGCTATTCAAAGTAACCAAGACAACAGCCACTCTTAACGCTACTGGGATTATTATTATTATTGCTAGCATATAATTTAAAAGTGAGGGTTTGTTTTTGGCCACTCCAAAGGAAAGTGTGAGAGAGAAGTGAGACTCTCTACCAAACTGAAGCAATACAAAGCCATTGTGCTGACCTCATTGTTGCACAGCTGTGAAACCTGGACAGTATACCAGTGCCATGCCAGGAAACTGAATCATTTCCATATGAATTGTCTTAGAAAGATTCTGAAGATCACCCGACAAGATAAAATACTAGATACAGGTTCTTTCTTGAGTTGAACTGCCAAGCATTCAAATTCTACTGAAGAGAGTGCAACTCTGATGGACTGGCCACATTGTCTGAACACCAAACATTCATTTGCCTAAAATATTATTTTACAGGGAACTCATGCAAGGCAAGAGCTCACATGGAGATCAGAAGAAGTGATAGAAGGATATTCTTAAGGTCCTTGCAAAGAACTTTGAAACTGAGTATGAGACACAGGAGACATTGGCACAGAACCATTCAGCATGGCATACACTCATCAAAGAAGGTGTGGTGCTCTATATACAAAGCAGAATTGCAGTACATCAAAAGATATATGAGGTGTTCAAATTTAGAGATATCTTCATTCCAAATATTCAAGTGCATTATTTGTGCTCAACCTGTGCTAGAGACTTCTGAGCTCATATTTATCTGATCAGCCAAAGTTAGACACACTGTACATTGACCCTAACATAATGATGTCATTTTCTTCCTCTTCAAGTACTAAGGACAACCATCTTTCAATCTATCTGATAGACAGGGCATATTAACAATGAGTTGGGTCTTGAATTAAACAGGAGGGAGAGAACAAACTGGCTTGCTTTCAGTAAATTCCAAATCTCCCTTAAATATCTCAAACTTCTATGAGAAATAAACTTGCATTTTCTTAATATAAAGTTTTCTACCAGTGAGATTTTTTTAATGCCTGTAAATCATGTAGTAATATAATCTCGGAAGATTTAAGAATGATTAGTTCTCAAGGAACAATGGAGAGAGAAAGAGTACATGTAAGCAGATTGTAACATATAACAAAAAGAGATTTTTGAAGGACAAAAATAAAGGATTCTATTAGGGAAATGTACAATAAAAAAAGATGATGAACTGATCACATGGTGACAGCTAAGGAAAATAGGAAGACTCTGTTTGTTCCATGGATATCTTTATATAATGTTAGGGAAAAGTGAGGGGGGAAAAGTGAGAAAAATGAGTTAGACTGGGTACACTCTGTACGGTGAACTTATATGAAGAAAGGAAAAATACAGGATGGATGGGAGACATGGGATCTGATGGCATGGGTATCATAGGAAAGAGCAATTTCATTGATGAGATCACAGATCCATTTAGGTATTGAAAGTATTATTTTGCTCTGTTTAAGCTAGAACTGATTCATCCAATTCTCTAACTTTGTTCTGAAAAACATATCACTTCTTTATAGACTCCCAATGAACTACTGCCGATAAACATTTTAATTATATTTCCTCAATTAGCAGGTACATATTTGTTAAGATATATATTTTATGGCAAATGAGATGATCAATTTTATTTGGAAACTTTAAGTCAAGCAAGTATGACATTAAGATGTAATTAAGTCAGTGAAATTGGTCATTTTGAAATATGAACACATAGTACATTTCCTTTAGATGACACTTCAATTATATTATGAGTGTCTCAGAGGTATACTCAAATTGACAGGGAAAACAATTTAAATATTTTTGTTTCTGAATCAAAACTGTGAACTAATAAAGAATGACCTAAAGACACCTCTAATGCAGACTTGTCAATACGAGGTCAATATTCTTTTTAAAGAAAATATACTCTTGTTTTCTTTTTGTTTACTATCTTAGAGAAGAATTTGGTTGTTTATTCACTGAATTTTAAGGCTTCTTTCACAACAAAAAAGTTTATAGATTGGTTTTCCTATACAGAAAGCATCCACAGTCCTAAATTGAATAACATGAAACTATTTTTCAAAATAATATAAAGCTAGATATCTTATTTTTTGTGCAATTCACTATTCCTAAGGTTTATAATAAGACCTTCTCTGTAATCAAGAATATTACTATTCATTTGGAAATTCTGCAGGTATAACCTTTTAGCTTTTCCCTTTTGAGAAATCCAGACTGACTTGGCAAGAAATAGATATTCACAAAAAAAGGCTTTGTTCCTTTAATATAGAGTACGTTTTGAATTCATTTTCATATTCATTTTAAACAGCAGCTATTTCTTTAAATTGCTTTCCTTGACAATAAATCTGAAGTTATGAATGAAAATATTAGATTTTAGAAATAATATATAGCACAAACCATAGCTTATTGCTTAAAATGTACAGTTGGAGGCAACAGATATTAATGGTACAGAAAACTTAACTCTTTTTTCTAAAGATAATTGAAAGCTTTCCTGATGTACTAAAATGGAAAACATGGTCACAATTCAAAGACTTCAAAACAGGCCAACTTATAAGAATTTTCATATTGTTATAAATAATATGTCAGTGAGTCCATAAACACTTATTGAGCACCAAAAAGGTGCCCAGAAACATCCATGTTTTATACTTCACTCTTGTAAATATATTGGAAGCTAGTAGCATATTCAAAGGTTTTTCAACCACAATTAGCCTTGGGAACAAGTGAACCAACATAAGCAAAATTTATCACTTTCCTAGACTCCACAAACACATGTGTTAATAGTACTTAAGGGGAACAACAGCCATCAGTTAAGTAGATAAACTAGTAAGTTAAATACTGACCTTGTTAATCAATGATGGTCTCAGGTAGCTGATGGATTTTAGCTATAATACAAACATAGGCACCTGTATATACAGAGTAGTGGGTAGAGCCTGCATACATGAATATGTATAAGGAAAACTCTGGAGATTTATTTAACTTGTTCATAGATCTGACCAAATTTCACAAGATTATTCATCACTCTGGCTGTTTGTATATTACTCAATTGCTCAAATGTTTTGTTTTTGTGTACCTTGGGTCCTCCCTCTCTTGGCCTAGATTAAAACCATAAAAAGTCTACTTTTAAGGCTATGCAAGGAAGCACTACATCACAACTATTAATATATACAAACCTCAAATAGAAAACATGCCTAACTTCATTTGTCTTTTGCTTCATTTATGTCAGCCTGTATCTTGCTTGGAAAAATTGCATTCCACTTCCAGACAGCTTAATTTGATTGTGATGCTTTCTGGCACTTGAGTATTACAGTATTTTCTTGGTTAAAGCAAAAGATTTGCAAAACCAGTTCAAAAACTTTATTATCAGGGCAAAGCATCAACTTGTTCTTTGCACATTTATCACAAAAAGAATGAGAGAGGATATGGGAGGAATGAATCATCCAAGATTACCTATCTAGTGCTGAAGAGCATTCCTGCAAAACAGCAACAGGAGAGATTAACTTGCTCTAGTACCCAGTGAATTTACAGAGGCCATTCTGCAGAAAAATAGAAACTCCATTTGCAAGATCCTTACCTGTGAGAGCTATCTTAAATCAGATGTAGCCCTGGATATTGAAATTCTGAGAGTATGCCCCTGGTGTCAAAGTAATCTTTCCAACATTCTCCCTCTTCATTGGATGTTTTTAACCTTTGAAGCTGTGTGTGCATACAAATAAGTGAAGAGTAGGAAACAAGAGAAGACATGAAATTCTAGTGTCACCAACAGGCATGAAACAGATAATGTGGCACTACTTAATCATGGAGCAAAGATAGTTGCCCCTATTTACTCCCTAACTATATAGGAATTTGAGTATATATATGTGTTTGTGTGTATGTATATGTATGTGTGTGTTTGCATAGAAGAAGAAGCCTCAATAGGCAGACAGGAGGAAAAAAGAGGTAGATCATTCATGGAGAGCAATGTAACTCAAAGGGTTATATTAAAGGATCACATAAGGGTCTATGCTAAGTTCCTAGACAAGGAATCAAACCCGGGACCTGAAGTCCCTTGTTTCACTAGTAACCTTCTCATAGCCCACAATGGGAGAACTGGCTTTTTGCTCTGAGCCTTAAAATTAACAAAATAGATGAATCAACAAAGAAGTGCTTATTAAGGTTCTACTTAATACTAAGCACTAAGATAGCTGCTAGTGACACGAAGGCCAAAATAAAATTATTCCTATCCTCAAGTATTTTAAATTCTATTAAAGGAAAACAAAATACACAATACAGTACAAATGCGTAAATGGACCTATGCACTCATCAATTTGGAAATTCCATCCAATGAGACAGATTGAAACCCATTCATATCTGCATATTTTGTGTGACTCACACCAATGTCTTCAGTAAAGTTTAATATCAACCAAAGTAGAAGATAGGAGAGTGGATACAAATTGCTATACGCCTTACAGGGGTACTGAAATGGGAAGACTTTTCCTTCAGGAGCAGGAAGTGGGCTCTAAGCAATGGAATGATGTCTTCTAGAGTCAAGGCAGCTTTTAGCCTGAGTATGAGGGAGGTAGCCATCAAAATAAAGGTTTTATTTTTCAGTTTCAGAAATTAAAGAGTAATGTGGTTTAAAGAAGCTGTAGTAGATAGTGTCATAAAAACTGAATTCAATTACCAATAAAGCCCAGTGGCAAGAAATTCCACTTGAAATAACTGTAGGTAGTATAAAATATTTGGGAGTCTGTTTGCCCAGACAAGCACAGGTACTATATGAATATGAATTGCATTGTTGTATATAAATGCAATTACATAACATTTTTCACATGAATAAAGACATATATGAACAATTGAAAAAATATATCAATTGCTCATGGGTAGGCTGGGCTAAAATAATAAAAATGACAATTCTACCTAAATTAACTCATTTACTATCATACCAATCAAACTATCAAAAATTATTTCATACAGTTAGACAAATAATAACAAAATTCATCAGAATGAACAAAAGGTAAAGAATATCAAGAAGATTAATGAAAAAAATGCAAAGGAGGGTGGCCTGGTCATATCAAATCTAAAACTATATTATAAAGCAACAGTCATTAGAACTCTTGGGTACTGATTAAGAAATAGAGGGTTGGGTCAGTGGAACATATTAGGTACAGAAGACACAGTAGCAAATGAGTACAGCAATGTACTGATTGATAAACTTAAAAACTCCAGCTTCTGGGACAAGAAGTCACTATTTCAGAAAAACTGCTGAAAAAATTAGAAAATATTATGGCAGAAACTAGGCATAGACCAACATCTCACACCATATAAGAAGATAATGTCAAAACGGGCACATGAGTTAGGCATAAAGGGTGATGCTATGAGAAAATACTAAGAATATTAAGAAAGGAAAATATTAAGAAAGGAAAAAGAACTAGAATTTAGAGGTGTCGGGAAAGGTCTCCTTTAGAAGATGGGAAACATAAAGGATGCCAGGAAAGGTAGTAGGCAGAGATGAAATATGGTAGAGCTAGAGAAAATTTCTGGAGTTGAGATATATCACTGGATATAAGGCCATTGCAATAGTCACAGAGTCCATAGCAGCTAAGAATATACTGGTAACATACTCTTCACATGGAAGACAGAACCAAAAGATTTATTCAAACACCAGGAAGTCAAATGCATCAGAGCAACCAAGAGGTTGGTGCACATTACCAATGCAGCAAGCACCAACATCACCAAGCCTTCCCTCTGTTAGGTCTTGAAAACAAAACAGATTCCCTTAAGCCAAAATTCCCCTCTCTCACTCATACTAGATGCTCTGTCTTAGTTCTGCCTTCTCCCAGGTTTTCTGGTGCTCTGCTTAGCTCCTTCTTGCTCCATACTCCATGTTCCACCCTTTCACCATGCTCCTGCCCCCGTGGGTTCCATGTGATTACATTTTTCCTGTTAAGGTCAGTACATGTCTTCAAATCCCCTTAGGTCCTCTTAGGGTCAGGGAAGATCTTCAAATTATCATTATCATTACACAGAATCAAAGAGTACATAGCTGGGAATAAGGTTTAAGAAGCCTGGAAAGGTTAGTAGAGATTAAGTCATGAAGGACTTTGGAAGCCAAGCAGAGAATTTTGTATTCATTTGAGGTTATATAGAGTCATGTGAGTATACTGAGTAGAGAGGATAACATGATCAGACCTGTGCTTTAGGCAAATCACTTTAATGGTTGATTGGTGTAGGGAGAGACCCGAGGTACACATACCCACCAAGTTATTACAATAGTCCAGATGTGAAGCGATGAGTATCTGCATCAGACTAGGTATTCAAGAGACGTTGCAAAGTCGAAATCTAC
This sequence comes from Pseudochirops cupreus, assembly GCA_028627135.1. Lineage (NCBI taxonomy): Eukaryota > Metazoa > Chordata > Mammalia > Diprotodontia > Pseudocheiridae > Pseudochirops > Pseudochirops cupreus. The sequence continues at coordinate 229,768,881 of CM053580.1, read as the reverse complement.
AGGTATCATAACTATATGTATAAAGGGCAGAAGAGGGTCAAATATAGTGTGGAGTAGAGCATTTGAGTAACAGTGTGAGTCTGAGGGATGGGAGTGTTGCCTTTGACACTAATATAGAAGTTAGGATGTAGAAAGTCTTTGGGGGAAAGATAATGATTCCTAATTTGGACATGTTGACTTTATGATGTCTTCTGGACATCTAGTTCAAGATGTCATAAATGCATTTGGACATGTAAGATTGGAGCTCTGCAGACAGCTAAGGGTAGGGGAGGCATATTTGACCACTGTTATCATAGAGACATTAATTAAAATTTATAATAGTTGATGAGATCACCAAGTGAAGTATTATAATATCTCTCAGTAAAGGGAGAAGAGAAGAAAGGCTAGGACAGAGCCCTATGGGTCATCTACGGTTACAGGGAATGTGATGAGTCAGTAAAGTGGGAGCATCAGGAGAAAGTGGTTCTCACCTGAGAGTGAGAGAGGGGGAGTCATGGAAGATTTGAGGAAGGACAAAAAGTTCTGGAAAAGCCATCAAGCAGAGTGAGATAGTGAAGTGCTAAGGGAGATGCAGGAAGATTGCCAGCAGCAGTGGGGATCTAGATGAGGTTGTATAATACAATTTTGTAGTGGACCCAATCAGAGCTATTGCATTATTTTCTCTATCTTCTTTCAGCAGCATATGGTGGATATGGCCCAGGGTTGAAGCTTGGCAGGAGAAAATTTGAGAAATAATAAGGGGGCTAGGGACTCAAGGAAAGAAGACATTATAGAATTAAATTGTTTTACTAAAGGGTAAATATGGGAAAAAGAAGAGGTAGTGACAAGTGACAAAAATTGAGAGGTCAAGGGATTAGAAGTCACAGTGTAGACATAATAGGGTTTTGTAAGGGAAGGCAGAGGGCAACGTAGAAAGCCAACAGATTGTGGTGAAATAAGAGGCTTGGGGGAATTCTTGGAATTGCACATTCTTTAGTGGCATATTTGTGGATGACGGAAAGATCAAGGATATGAGCACTTTTGAATGTGCCTGAGGTATGGTCGAAGAGTAGGTCATGGAAAGAGAGTAAGTTGGGAAGTTGAATGGTTAGGGAGTTTGAGGTAGAATTAATACATATGGTAAAGTGCCCTAATATGAAGGCAGGATTTAAGGAGAAGAGAAAAATTGTGAGCCATGTACCAAACTCATTGAAGAACAAAGGAAGGGGAGTGACTCAGGGGTCTGTAGACAACAGGTACCAGAATTTTGATTAAATGATAGATATGGATTGCAAAGACCCTCAAAGAAGGAGAGGTTATTGAATGATGGAGGTAGAGAGAGAATCTAGAAGGGGAAAACTCTATTCCAAGTCCCCCACCCTTGACCAATAAAGGAATGTGAAGATGCATTCAGTAATGGAGAAGGGTTCTTGTTGGGGATGTGCCACCAGAGATGAAACAGGAGACAGGAATAACTAGAAAATGAAAGGAACATAACAGAAAAATATTGTGAAGGAAGAGAGTTTGTTGTTTATGAAACAGGTATTCCATAGGGCAAAATAGAAGGAGAGGTCAGTGTTTGGTTGGAATTTGGGGGTAAGAGGATTGAGGGGATTTTGAAAAAAAGAAATTGGGGGGTAGAGGTTGGAGGATAGGACTTGGATGATGACTTACAGGGATTCAGAATCACCAGAATGTGTGTCAGTGAATCAATGAATGGAATCATTGTGCTGGGCTACAGGAAGGGAAGGGGTTAAAAGGGGTTGAAATTTCAGTATGTGGTTATCAAGAAAATAACACTTGTCATTTTTATCTCAACTGGTACATATATATATATATATATATATATATATATATATGTATATATATGAAAGTCCAGTAAAATTTATTTTTTTTAATCAAGGGACATCTTCAGTCATAATTTGCACAGAACTGACTGAGTAGCTGTCCAAAGTGCACTAGACAAGTTAACCCTAGGCATTTCTCCATTCAGGTTGAAATATACAAGAAGATGGAGATATGGGCTGGTGGATAATTAGCACATAGAAGCTATTCCCAAAAATTCATGTAGGCAACATGTATCTCCATATGTATTCATTAATCCATAAACATTAGAGTTTTAAAATATGTTTAAAACTTGAAGTAGTGAGATTGTCCCTATAATACAGACACACAGATTTGGGGCAGCTAGGTGGTACAGTGAATAGAACATCAGCCCTGCAGTCAGAAGGACATGAATTCTAATCTGGCCTCAGACACTTACTAGTTGTGTGACCCTGGGTAAGTCACTTACTCCCATTGGCTTCCAAAAAGAAGAAACAAAGATATGTAGCTTTTGACATTGTGGATTGTGCTTTCTTCTGGTGATATAGAAAAACCTCAGAGAAATTTCATGGCCAGTAAAATGACATCCTAAGTTTCAGAACTCTCCACGCAATATATTCCTAGAGCCACAGTGTCTTTCATCTGTCTTGTACCACTCACTTTCCTCCTATTCTTTAAAGTTCCTACTCCAGCCAGTGGAAGATATACTTCAGTATCAGAATAGAAGAACATAGATTTGCAGAATTGACTGCTAAGGGTTCCATGAGTAAATTGTTGTCAAGTCCTCATCCGAATTCCTCACTTAGGCTCTTGTGATCCCCTGAAATTTAAGTTCGTATATTTAGATCTGGAAAGGCTTGCAAAATTCACCCCAAAATTCACCCCAAAATTCAGTAAGTATACTGAAATTTAAGGCTTCAGTCTTAACTGACTTTCCCAAGGTCAAAAAGCAATACATAGAGGAGCTGGAATTTTATTTTCAAATTTTATATTCCCTTTTGTTATCAATCTATTTTTTTTAATGAACAAAACCAACTTTCTCTTCCTTGCCCCCTTAGAGAAAAAAATGAAACCCTTGTAAAAATTAATGTAGGCAAGCAAAAAAATAAAATAAAATTTCTACACTGATCATGTCATTCTGCATCTTTAGACCATTACTTTTCAGTCAAGAGGTGGTTTCATTAATAGTCATCTGGCAATGGGGTTGATTATTGCATTGATTAGCATTCCTAAGTCTTTCAGAGTGTGTGTTGTGATGTTTTTGTTATTGCACACATTGTTTCCCAGGTTCTGTACTTTCCACTAATCACAAGTCAACAAGATTTTCCCTCCTCTTTCCTCTGCTATGTTTGGATTTTCTTTTAGTTACAATTTTATTGAATTTTGATATTATTTTCTCTTCAGTGATATGTCTGCACTCCCTTCTCTCATATTTGAATATTTAACATTTTAAATTTTAATTTGCCCTTTAATTTTAATCTGTATACAAACTTAGTCTTGATGAAAACTTAATGAAACTGTTTCCGTGCTATACCCTAGAGAATGATTGATCCCAAGTTGCTAGATATCAGAGTGGGGAGCAGATTTTCTGCTTTTGCATGGACCAATATTATGCCAAGAACCAGAAGATAATTACTGAGTTCTGGCTAGGAGTTGCATCGCCTAAGATGTTTAAAAGTGTGTATTACCTACTACCAGGGGTAAGTCAGGGCAAATATTCCTTCCCACAGCTTTGATTAAGAGAAGAGAAAACCTACTTGGCCCTAGCCCCAAAAGGGAAGTGGAGGCAGAGCCAAGAATAATGGAAACAGCCATTTATGTCACAATACTTAGTGGGGCTGGGGAGCCATGAAGTACAATTTTTAATGCTCCTTTTTATAAATTCACATATTTCTAAAGCCAGAAAATTACACTTTTCATGGAACATAAGTATTCATTTTATGATAAGTTGAAGCTGTATGTGTTACAGTGAAGGCTCAAAGCCTCTGGTGGAAAATATCACACAGGGGGTACAATTTTCTAACCTTGCCTAGAGCATACAAATGTTTTGTCCTGGCACTGAATGGAGGACACAAAATTCTCTCATTCTGTGTTTAGCTATAGTTTTTGCCAGTTTCGTATTTCTCTCTGTTTTTATTAACTCAAGCTAAAATATAATGTATGTATTTTTCCTAGGTTGCTACAAAACAAACAAAACACCAGATCAGAGGAAAAATAGTGGGACTGCTCCTGTTCTGACAACAATGAGAAAAAATGATTATACATGTTGTACAACTTGATGTGAAAAGCAAAAATCCAGATATTGTCATATTTTAAACATTAAAATCACAAGAAACGATCCTTTTGGGTCATGAAACTATCTTTCCAATCTTTGGGTTCAGTTATATTTTTTCATAATTAGGAAAAAATAAGAATGAATACATAATAAGTAATATAACAATAATTCATGGAAAGGCAAAATAATTCAGATTTTGAGATAATATAAATCAGAGACATCAGACACACGGCCCACAACATTCCTGAGTGTATCTGGAACCAAATTAAATGTAGTTGGGAAACATTTACCCAAGTAAATAAAAATTTTTAAAAATTGAACATTTTAACGTACATTTTTCTAAGGCTATCTGTGTTCCACTATGTTCCTTATAGTCTGCTTAGTGACTGATACTTTGGTTTGAGTTTGACACTACTAATATACATAGTATGGGAAATTTTGAAATCCCAGAGAAAGTAGGTTTCCAGATTTACAGCAAGGAATTGCCTACTTTTTTCTGTTTTGATTTTTTTTTTATATTTTAATATTTTTTTAAATTGACTTCTAAATTCTTTCCCTTCCTCCTATTCCTCTCCTTACCTTTGAGAAGGCAAGTAAAATGATGTCAATTATATGCATCAAATCATGCAAAGTATATTTCTCTATAGGCCATATAGCTTAAAAAAAAAACCAAGAAAAATAAAATGAGAAGATTCTGCTTTAATTTGCCCTCAGGGTTTATCAGTTCATCAATTCTCTCTAGGGAAGTGGATAGCATTTTATTTTTCATCATGAGACTTTTGGAATTATTTTGGCTAATTTTATTTATCATAGAAGCAAAGTCTTTCATTACAATATCTCTGTTATTTTGTATCTAGACTTCCTGGTTATGCTTACTTCTCTTTGCATCAGTTCATATGGGTATCCTTATGTGTTTTGTTTTTTTCTCTAACCATCCTCCTTGTCATTTCTTATGTTACAGTAATACTCCATCCCCACCTAATTCATGTAAGGACTTCCCTTGGTGAAATGGGTGTGTGAGACAAAGACCATGAAGGTGGCTGAAGCAGATGGGTTATAGCTCTTAGAGCTTGGTCAGACATTGACACCAAGGTCATCCATTGCCTCCTAAATTATTGCCAGTTGTCTTGATTTTTCACTTGCTATTTCTCTTCAATATCTCAGGAATAGAGAATGAGGCTCACAACTTTATGCAAATCTGCCTCATTTAAATCCAATTTATACCCAAGTCAAAACATCACCCTATGATGGCATTGGCCCTCTTCAAAAAAATAAAGGACAAAAGACACCATCACAATCATATGCCACAATATGTTTAGTCAAGAATCATGAAAGGTGAAGCTAAATGAGATGGGCAAAGTCTGGGAATTTTGGAATGTCCCATTCAAAGTTATCAGGTGTTTGTAAGAAAATGGTATTATTCCTCTGAAGCAAATAAAATCATGAACCTTTAGATTCTCCTATGGCTAACTAATTTACTTAAGAGATGACCTGCCTTGACATAATTTGCTAATTCCTAAGACCAGGCAAGCAAGTGTATGACCTTCACATTTTATCTTCATTCCTGTCTCATTGCTGCCAGTTGAACTGGTATTATTTATTCTTAAATTTAATTTATTTGCTGTCTCTACTTTTATAAGTGATTTATGAGTGATTTAGTCTCCAGATGAAAATAAGCAAATTTTCACTACATGTAGACTGTGTGTTTGCTATAAATTAGTGGAACACAGTGTAAGGAAAGAACAAAATGGAATCTCTGAAGAAAAAGTTGTGGATTTATCTATAAGCTTCTCTCTCTGTCTCTCTCTTTGTCTCTCTCTCTCTCTTTCTCTCTCTTTCTCTCTCTATGTCTGTGACTCTGTCTCTGTCTCTCTCCAAATCTATAATATCTTGAATTATCTGCATGAATATATAGTCACACATATATGCATGCAATGCATAACCATGTAAACTTTGCATACACATGTAAGCACCACATACATATACAAATAAGTATAAATAGTATTATGTATATGTAAACAAATATATATAGAGGTAGAAACTGGGTCTGTGATTTCACTAATGAGGAAAATCTGCCAATTCTGTGAAAGTGGTTAGTATATTGTCAAACATGCAACTTGGAATAAGAATGAAACCCACAATAGTCCTCATTTTGTAGGAACCAAGTTTAAGTGTAATTAGTAAATATTTAGCAAAATATATAAAATATGTCAAAATTTTATAAAAGAAAGATAATGTTAATTTTTATTTTTATAAATCAATATGCAGTCAACAGGGATCCTTACATAGGGCTTAGTGACCACTATTTCTATTTCTTTGACACCCCTGGATAAGAGCCTTGAGAGTTTAAGTATTTTCATTATTCAAGATCACAAAGCCAGTAGATTTCAGAGTGAGATTTCAGAGATAACTTAATAGACTGCCATAATATCATTTTTTCCTCTCTGCATAGACACACAGAGAGACACATAAGTGTGTATATTAATATTCATATATATGAATATATAAATATATGTACATATATAAGTACATAATAAGACATGTACATATATGATATACATTCTGGTAGATTCATATACAGATCTATGTGTATATGTACACAAATTTATATCTATCTTTCTATGTATCTATCAATGATCTTTTATCTACTTCCCTCCCCCTTCATTCTCCATATATTGACATATGATTGACTCTAGAGGAATTCTACCCAATGCCATATCATCTTGGACAAGGCACATCCTTCAATCATTTCTTTTTTTCCTTGTGGAAAGTTATGGATCAAATTCTCTGAGTGATTGTGCATTTTATTTAGGAGCATCAGCAGACTTATGACACAATTGATTGACACAATCAGTACAACAATATCTGTTAATAGAGACATCTGGTGGCCCTTTCTTATGTCAACTGTACGTCTTCTATTTAGGCTTTTTTCTGAATATCCTCAGTGATGGTCATTGAATCAAGTTACCTCTATTGTTACATATTGCAAGACGTCTTTTATGAATTTGAGATAACAATAGGAGAAACCTCACTTTAAGAGAGTCTATAAGGCAACAATTTTTTAAGTAGTCAATCAACAGTAACTACAACATGATCTCTACAATTTTAGTCAATGTTATGATTGTTCTTGAATATCATTTTTCAAAATTTACCTGTTGCTTTCTCACATGTTCACATGAAACTTTAAATGAAAAACAAAACAAAAACTAAACTTCAATCACATATTACATTTTTAATGCAGCCATTCAATTTATTCATTTCTATTTGAGCATATTGCTATTCACAATAATTCTGAACCTGAATGGCACAAAATTATTTAAATTTTTAAAATATTTTCCAATTGAGAGATAAAACATTTTTTCTCATTATTTAACATTCTAGCTTCCAAATTCTCCCCTTCCCTTCATCACCTTTTCCCTAAGACATAGGTTGTACATATGCAGTCATGCAAAACATAATTCCATATTAGTCATGTTGCAAAAGAAAACATAGACCAAAAAAAAGTAAAGAAAGTTGTAAAAAAAAAAACTATACTTTGTTCTGCATTCAGATATCATGAGTTTGTTCTCTGGAGGTGGATAACATTCTACATCACAGGTCCTTTGGAATTTTCTTGAATCATTGCGTGGCAAAATAAGAGCATACAAAACCTCCTTATTTTTGTTAGGTGATGAAGTAATTTTCTTAATCTCAAGAGAAAGAGGACCTCATTTGGCATACTTCTAACAATTATAACAAACCTCATAGGCCCACACTATGTCAATTTGTCTTTGTATCTTCTGTACTCTTAAATGGATATTCATATCTAACAAACATGTGATTCTTTTGTCTATTTTCATTGTGTTTTGTGATTAAAACCTACATTGTTCATCTGACTTCTATATTCCAAACAAATCCTTTCCTTTCTAAAATTAACAGCAAGCAGTTATTGCATTTTCTCATTTTTTACTTCCTTTCTCCGCTCACTTTGAGTGAATTAAGAGCTGAAACTTCATCAATATAGTTTAATTTCCACCTACCCAGAAAAACCGAGTATAATCCTTCAGGGGAAAAATGAACATTGAGCAAAATAGAGGACCTTTAAGCATTCCTGATAGAAAAAGAAGACCAAAGCTCAATAGAAAATTTGAATTTCAAATACAAAATGTAAAAGAAGCATAAAAAGGTTAAAAGGAAAGAAAAATCATAATGAATTCTATAACTGTTTATATTTGTACATGGGAAAAAGACATTTAAATGCCTAAAATATTCTCATTTTTAGGGAAGTTCGAAGGCATAGACATTGACAGAAAAGAAAGAGGTGTGAGTTGAAAGTCATGTATAATTATCTAAAAAAAAATAAAATGAAGTGATGAGAAAAAATGCACTGGGAAGAGAGAAAAGGGAGAGGTAGAATGGTAAAAATTACTTGACATAAGAGGCCTGAAAGATTTTACAGCGGAGGAGACAATGGGGGAAGCAGGGAGGGGTTCATATGAACCTTATATTCATAGGAATTGGTTCAAAGACGGAATAATATAAACATTCAGTTGGCTTTAGAAATCTATCTTACCATATAGGAAATTAGGAAGGGAAGGGGCTAAGAGAAGTGAAGGAAGAGCTGATAGGAGGGAGGGAAGTTTGGGGGAGGTAAAAAAGTCAGGAGCAAAATACTTTTGAGAGTGAAAAGGATTAAGAGAGAAACAGAGACAGAGAGAGAAAAAGAGAGAGAGAGAGAGAAGGAGAGAGAGAGAGAGAGAATGTATAGGATAAACAGGGAAAATAGGATGGAGGGATATACATATTTGGTAATCATTACCACAAAAAAAAAATAGAGTGAGTTTCTCTTAAAAAGACTGCATTTTTCGGACATATGGAAAACTGAGTCAAATTTATAGAAATAAAAGCCATTTGACAAAGGGTCAAAGTGTATGGAAAAGGCATTTTCAGACAAAGTAAACAAAGATATCTATAGTCATATGAAAATTCTCTAACTCACTCTTGAGAAAAATGTAAATTAAAAGAATTCTTAGCTATTACCTCTCACCTGTCATATAGGCTAATATGGCAGAGAAGGAAAATGAAAAATATTGGAGGATATGTAGGAAAATTAAAGCACTAATGTACTGTTGGTGAGCTTGTATACTGATTCAACCATTCTGGAGAGCAATTTAGGACTATGTCCAAAGGGCTATAAAACCCTTTGACCAAGAAATACCACTACTAAGTCTGTATCCCAAGGAGATTAGAAAAAAAAAAAGGACAAGGATCTTCATGTACAAAAATCTTTATAGCAGTTCTTTTAGTAGTAGCAAAAAATTGAAAATTCAGGGGATGTCCATCAACTGGAGAAAGACTGAACAAGTTGTTGCACATGATTGTGATTTAAGAAATGATGAGCAGCCTCTTCCCTTGAGCCATCCTAGATAATCATTTAAAATGATGAGGTACTCTCTTGATCCAGAGAACCCCACAAAATCATGCAAGTCAAGGGGTTCAAATCTCTGCTTCCACTTCAAGCACACTCACGAAATAGCCCAGGCTATCAAGGCATGCATATCAGAAAAGCTACCAGGTATTTGAAGGATGTCATATTGAAGAAAGTATGTTCCCTTCTGTCAATATAATGGTGGAGTTGGCAGATGCACCCGGGCTAAGCAATGCAGTTGGACACAGGGTCGGTGGCCCAAAAAGAGCCCTGAATTCTTGCTGCATATGGGTAAAAATGCAGAGACTAACACAGAACTGGAGGGTTTGTATGTGGATCCTCTTGTCTTTGAGCATATCCAGGTTAACAAGGCTCCGAAAATGCGACAGCATACTTACAGGGCTCATGGTCAAATCAACCCATACAAGAGTTCTCCTTGCCATATTGAGACGATTCTCACTGAAAAGGAACAAATTGTTCCTAAACCAGAAAAGGAGGTTGCTCAAAAGAAAAAGATATTCCTGAAGAAACTGAAGAAACAAAAGCTTATGGCACGGGAGTAAATATGACATTAGAGTGCAAATAAAAGTGAAATGAAAACATTTGTTACAGTAAATATTTTTAAGCTAAAAAAAAAACTGATGCACAGGATGCTCTCAGAAAAACCTGGAATGACTTACATGAACGGATGCAAAGAGAAATGAACAGAATTAGGAGAACATTGTACACAGCAACAGCAATATTGTATGATGACCTACTATGAATAACTTAGGTATTCTCAGCAAGATAATGATCGAAGATATTTATGTAGGACTTATTATGAAATGTATTAATTGTCTATTTCCAGAGAAAGAACTGGTAAGCCTAACTGCAAATCAAATATGCTTTTTCTTCAATTGCTTTATTTTTCTTTTTTTTTTGTCTGTGTTTTCTTTTACAGAATGACTTACACTGAAACACGTTCTGCATGACTGCACATGCATAACCTATGTCAAATTGCTTGCCTTCTCAATGGGGGTGAAAGAGAAGGGAAGGAGAGGATTTGGAACTCAACATTAGGACAAAAAGATTTAAATTGTTTTTACATGTTGTTAGGGAAAAATAAAATATTATATAGAGTTTGACTTCAGTTAATTTCCATAATTTGGAATTATTTATTCATTTGTCTCTTTAAAAGACAAATTATATAAGCAGTTGTCATGCCCAAAAGACATTTTCCCCCTTCTCTTTTATATTCTAACTTTTTAAAAGATTTAAGCAATATAAGTTTATTTCCCCAGAGCTGGAATCCTTTATGGATCAAATTTCTTATACTTGAACTTTTTTTTTCTTGATAGTTTTGTAAATTTACTACGTTTATCAAATTTCCTTCATCTAGGGAATGAGCAGTTATTGACAACCAGGTATCCACAGATGATCCATCAGGTACTATGCTAAGGTCATAGTGAAAACCCATTTACGGAATTCCTTCTAGGAATTAGACACTATTCAGGGCTTGAGGATTAGAAATAATGACCAGAAAACAAAATGGTCTCTTCATTTGAGGAACTTTTATTCTGTAGGGGTGAGAGAAGGAGATCAATATGAATAAATGTAAATAAATAACAGCACATACAGTAAATAAAGTAAATACAAAATGTAGCCCTGAGGCCTGAGTCAGTAACTGCCCTCAGGGCATAGTGTGCGGCACTATAAAAATTAATTTTTTAAATTTTCATTCCAGAACTGCAGTGAGATTGCATGCTCTTTGGTTTTTATTTGTTGTTGCTGTTTTCTTTCCTCTGAAATCTCTACTGTGAATTTATCTTCTTCTAGCTCTTCCTTATCATCGGTTCATTTAGTTTTTACCTCTGAAGTGAAATGTCCCATCCTCATATTTTTCCTTTCAAAGTTAATTTTACTCTTTCCTTCTCTTTCCATTTCCATTTATTTTTAAAGTCTGGATAGTTACAGTGATGAAACAGACTGCACTATAATCTTCTAGGGAGGAAAAATTGATAGTATAAACATAAGTATTCTTATATGACTCATTCATATTGCTTGGAAAAATGAAGTTAGAAGTCTCTAGTCTCCTGAACTACATTTCTCACCTCAACTGACCTGTTAGATCTTCCCTCTCAAATGTTGCCAAAGCACTAACTATCATCTTCCACATTGAACCTACTATACCTCCTGACTTTGCTATTTCAGCTGATGGTACCACCATTTTCTTAGTCCCCTAGAGTAGAAATACAGAAATCATTTTCTAATCTACCATCATTTATACCATCTTCTCTACCCCACCATATTAAATGAATTGCCAAGTTCTATGGATTTGAGGTTCACGACATCTCTTGAATCTGTTCCCTTGTCTCCACTCTCACTGTCACTTTTCTGGTGTTCAGACCTAGAACACCTCACACCTTGACTATTTCAATATATTTCTAAAGCACTCACAAATTATTTTTTTCCTTATTTTGACCTGTGAAAACCTTTTCTCCACAACCTTTATCTTATGTGATCATATATATATTCATCAATTCTAATCAAATCATTTTAAATATTAGTAACCCAGTAACAGAAAAGTTAAATTACTTTTTGTCAGTCACAAACATAATTACTAGCAGAGCTGGGGCAACAGCCTATATTTCCTCAGTGCATGTGCACTTTTCTTTCAATAGTTTTATGAGGTCCTTCTATTGCAATAGAAATACAATGTTTTGTTAATATGTCATCAACATCTGTTTTCAAGGTATGTGATTAATAGCCTTCAATTTTCCATTGAATTCATCTTGAACTTCATGAACAACTGTATTGCTACAATCAGACAAAGAAAAGACACTGATCTTTGAGAAATAGCGAATCTTAATTTTTTAAAGTGGCAATATGTTTCTATAACAATATGGCTGAAGTATCCTTTTACAGATTTAAACAGGAAAATGTGGAATCATAAAGTATGGGTCCTGGTATTAGCTATGCCATTGAGTGACATTTGATAAACCATTTTACATTTCTAGTGCTTGAGTTCCTCATCTGTAAAATGAGGACATTGGATTAGATAGAATCTCATGTCCATTTTACACTTACAAGTTTATGATTCTAAGGGAATAAAGATCACTAATATTCTACACATAAACTGTGGTTCTGGAAGATATTATGACACTTAAGTTATATATATGCAAAGAGAATATAATGTTAGTCTCCTAGAGGATGGCTGTTTAGAAAAAGGAGATGATATTCCTCTAAATCACCTTCAACTATCCATGTTCTTATGCCTCAAGAAAATGAGTGTTTAGCCTATGGAAGCATAGATTTTTCTTCTTTCTTAAGGCTTATGTAGTCAATTAAGATCATTACTTTGAGCAGCTAGCATTTTCCCAAAAGAGTTTACCTCTTTTCTGTTTTGAAAGAGTATCTTGAAATTCCTGGCTCTAGTCAATAGAATTCAAGAACCACAACCTTGAAAAGACTTTTCCCTAAACTGACAGAATTGTTAGCAACAAGACCCTCCTCCCCACTACTTTGTTGTTACTTTTACATATTTTCTACAATGTTAGCTATTTACAAGTTATTCTTTCTACTCCTCACCATTTTTTTTTGCCATATTGAACAATCTGATAGGTGTGAGGTAGTACTGTAGAACTGATTTACTTTGACTTTCTCCAATCAAGAGAGATTAAGAACACTTTTTCATATGATTATGGATAGCTTTGATTTCTTCCTCTGAAAGCTGCATGTTAATATCTCTGACCATTTATCAATTGGGAATGGCTTAAATTCTTACAAATTTTACTATATGTATTTTAGAAAGGAGACCATTATCAGAGATACTTGTTTTCCAGCTTTCTGCTTTCTTCCTAATCTTGGTTACATTGGTTTTCCTTATGCAAAAGCCTTTTATTTTAATATAATCAAAATTGTCTATTTTACATTTTGTAATGACCTCTGTCTTTTGTTTGGTCATGAATTCTTCCCCTCTCCAGAGATCTGACAGGTAAACTGTTCCTTGTTCTTTTAATTTGCTTATGGTGTCATCCCTTATGTAATTTTGTTAGTTTTGACCTTACCTTGCTATATGGTGAGAGATACTGTTCTATACTTAGTTTGTGTATTATTGCTTTCCAATTTTCCCAACAGTTGCCAAATAGGGAGTTCTTATCCCAAAGGCTGGGGTCTTTGGATTTATCAAATACTAGGTCACTATAATAATTGAATATTGTGTCTTATGTACGTAGTCTGTTTCACTGACCCACCATGTGATTTCTAAGCCAGTACAGAGAGTTTTGATGAATGTTGCTTTATAATATAGTGTGAGATTTGCTATTACTAAGCCACCTGCCTCTGTTTTTCCCCCATTCATTCCTTTCATATTCTTGATTTTTTGTTCTTCCTGATGAATTTGATGTTAATTTTTCTAGGTATATCAAGTAATTTTTTGTTAGTTTTATTGGTGTGGCATTGAAGAGGTAAATTAGTACAGGAAGAATTGTTACTTTTATTATATTGGCCCTGGGGATTTTTTTTTTCCTTAGAGAGTTCATTAATGGCTTGTTCAATTTCTTTTTTTAAAGTGAACGAATTGAGGCATTCAATTTCCTGATCTGTTAATCTTGATAATTTATATTTGTGTAAATATTAGCTGATTTTAAAAAAGGATTTATTTTAATTTTCAACATAGATTTACACAAGATATTGAGTGATAATTTTTCTCCCCATCTTTCCCCTACCTCATTCCAACATAGCAAGCTTACCGAATACCCCTTCCCCAATCTGCACTGTCTTATATCCTGCCCCATTACCCTTTAACTTCATATCTTATTTCCCAGTTGCATGGAAAAAACAATTTTTAAACATGTGCTTTTAAAACATTGAGTTGCAGATCTTTTCCCCTTCTTCCTTCCTCACCCACCCCCATTGGGAAGATAAACAGGTCAATATAGATTGTACATGTGTAGTTACCCAAATCATTTCCATAGTAGTTATATTGTGGAAGAGTAACTATATTTCCCTCCATCCTATTCCGCCCCCCACCCCCCGTAATAGTAATTAGTTTAGCAGGATACTTAGCACTTTGTACTAAGTGCTAAATGTAGAAGGTGCAAACTGTATCCCACTGTTGAGAAGGCATGAACTCCCCTGTTGATGTGGAAGAAGGGGATTGGCTGAGCCCCTGTCCATGTGGAAGAAGGGGATTGGCTGAAGTGTGTACATAAGCAAGAATTCCAGAGACAGAGAGACAGAATTGGAATGTTGCTCTGGGTGAAGGAAGAATTGTGGAGACTGAAGCTGGCTAAGAGAGAGAGGCAAAGGGAGGGAGAGAGAGAAAGTTTCTCTCCCATCTGAGAGACAGGAATTGGAATTTTGCTCCCCTTGAAGGAAGAATCCTGGA
>CM053580.1:229729871-229753528 GCA_028627135.1 Pseudochirops cupreus | reverse complement strand
CACATTCAGCCTATTAGGGAACAGAGTATACTTTCAAATATCCAAGGGTCCTCAGTCACGTAGACACTTTAGCAAAGGGCCTAGGGGCAGGGAAGATCTTGAGATTCCCATAACAGATGTATAACCAAGCCATGATAATTTTGAGTAGGGCAGCAACATGTTGCAGTATTTATTTACATACAAACACTAACATATTAGGCTACTGTTTAAAAAGGCAGCTATAATATTCTGAATGATAATTTACTATGATTTTTTTTCCAGGACCAGAACTTTATATGTACAGTTTTGATGCTGGTCTTTCATTTGGTAGAGCAGACCCACGCAACTTGTAAACTTCTTCTGGCTGTGGACAGGTTAGACTAGAGGCAGACTTAAAATGATTGTTTGCCACAGATCACACAGCCAACAGTGGGGTTTGTGCAGTAGCAACCCTACATCTTTCACAGACCACCAAAATCCTTTGGTAGCCTATAAGTAGAACACCAGCATATGTTGTGCAGGCCTGGTATAGAGGAAAGAAACCTGGTCCAGGAATCAGCAGACCAGGGGAATCCAAAGGCAAGTGGAGTTCTCATTTGCATGCATGCAGGAGGGATGTGTGGGGTAAATACAAAGAATAATTCTCCTCAGTAGGGACCATTCACCTTGATAGATAAAGATGACCTATGCCCTAAGGAGTCAGGAGCTAACCACTGCAGCTCATTCAATGACCTCAAATCTGAAGACAGAATTAAACAAGGCAAACTGTTTTTTGTTGTTGTTGGGACAATGCCATCTTAGAAGAGGGATGGGAGCCCTCATCATCAACATAGTGGTGCCATGGGGTAAAACACCAATTGTTTATTCCAGTTATACCTCTAGAATCAGTACAGGTCAGACCATAGATTATGTGAAAGGAGGAATTGTAGGATAAAGGTGGGCCAACATGTTTGGAACCATGTTGTGGGGGACATTACCAAATGACAAAATAAGGATGTATTATGCATTATTCTATAGGCAAAGACACCAAATTAAAGTCTTTTGAATAGAGGAACAAAATTGTCAAAACAGTGTATTAGGAAGACAATTGTGTTAACAGTTTGAATGATAAGTTGAGAAGCCATAGAGAGGAGTGTAGAAAGCAGTTATGTGGTTTTTATGGTACCATATAAAAAAAGACCATTGTTGTCCAATGGTCTTAGGTGACTCCGTTCAAAGGGGTGGCGACCCACAGGTTGAGAACCTCTGAAATGGAACAATAGCTACGTTTATGCAGAGTTTTAAGGTTTCCAAAGCGCTTTACAAATATCTCATTTTATCCACACACTATGTTCTATTAGATACTATTATTAACCCCATTTTTAAGATGAGAAAACTGAGGCAGATAGAGGTTAAGTGACTTGACCAGGATCACACAGATGTTAAATGTCCAAGGCTGGATTTAAACTTTGATCTTTTTAACTCCCAAAACCCCAGTCTTCTGTTTCTAAATTCAATATTTAGAATTCCAATTAATTAAAATCTTCATCAAAAACCATGTCATATTTATTAAATAATACTAATATTACTGTTCTGAATTCCAGCTGTGCAGAGAATCTTCCTCATGTGCTATATACCATTCACTTAGATTACACACAGTAATGTCACCGTGCAACTTTCAAATGAATATGTGTGATCCTGTTTAATTTGGGATAAAAGCTACATGCCCTATATTTATGTGAATTGCTTTAGTATATTCAGTCTGTTTCATTTAACAAATTTGTCTACACAATAAGAAAGCTAACCAGTCATTCTTTCCTAATCTTGAATTTGCATAGATAGGAAATGTCCCTTTGTAAGTCTTCTGAAGGTTATTGAGTTTCCCCCTGTTCATTACTGGAACAGTGTCAAGCAGTGTAACGTGCACAATATTATCTCTCTGCCCTTTTATCTACTCTTATTGTTTGAAGAATTTAATTCATGCTGTGCAAGCATAAATAAAAATGAATCACAAAGAAAATGAGTTTTTTCTAACAAATATATATACCTTATGTGCTCAACACTAAGGATCTTTCATATATCCAGCTGAAACCTTCAGCCCTGTTCTAAGTAAATGTAGTAAGTTGTAAGGACAAGTGTCACTGGTAAAATCTAGTGTAGTTAACAGAGTCATGAACCCAAGAAAAGGTTAAGACAGATTTATTGCACATGCTAGCATCCTTCCTGGACTCCTCCAAATTTCAAAAAGTAAGTCTAACAAGTATGTATAAATCTGCATCCTTTATCTTGTGGTAGTGGACCAATATAATCTATTTGCCATATTTGGGCTGGGACTTTTCCTCTTGCTATCTCCCCAGTTACTAACTGAGAAACAGTTCGTTTCTTTTCCAATTGAAATATATGACATTCTTCTGCTATCTGTTTTAACAGTGAATGAGAGATACTAATACCTCAATCTTGTGCCCAACAGTGTGTGGCCTGAACCCCTAAATGGCTGGCCATTTGGTGGACCTATTTTGCTAAAACTGGATCATTAGTCGTTGTCAAAGTACGGACAATGTGTTCAGTAGTAATCTTTGCCAGTTGATCAGCATGAGCATTGTCCTCATGTTCTGGCTTGGAGAGGGCCACATAAACATCTACATGAAAAACTGACACATCAGTAACCAAAGACATGTTCGAAAAATCTTCCCATAATTCTTTGCCCCACACTTGTTTGCCATGAATTTACCAATTTTGATTCTTCCACATGGGCAACCATGCAATTAACCCATGAATCAGTGAATATATGACACTGTACTCTTTGTTCTGTTTTAACGACTTGGTGTACTGTCATAAGTTCAGCATACTGACTACTTCTACCTTTCCCAGTACTTTCCAAAATCCACCTACTATGTGGGTTATAGGCTATTGCTTTCCAATGTCTTTTGTGGCCCAAATCTTTTACTGCCCCATCAGTAAACCTTGCATGTTTCTTTTGTTCTTCAGTTAATCCATCATATCCCTCATTCCATTATTAAGAACTGTACTAACTGTTGCTTTGGTTCAGGGGGTGTATCATTCCCCTAAGTGTCTATATTTGCTATAGATTCATGTAGAGCAGAAACTCTACTTTTGCAGGTTTTAGTTTATTTTGAATATATCATTTTCATTTGATTATGCTAGTCTCTCATGCATGTCCAATTATGTAAGAAGCTGGAGTACTCATTACCCAGGTCATAATTGGGATTCCAGTCCTTAATATCATTCATGGCCCAGAGTCAGTTGTTCAGTCTCTACCAAAACCCAACATGCAGGTAACAACTGCTTTTCAAAAAGTGTATATTGAAGTTCAGATGAAAGGAGTTTCCTAATACAAAATCCTAAGGTTACTTTTCTGTTTTTGCCATAAACTCCAACTTTCATAATCATCCTGCATAGTCACTTGTAATTTTGCTGAGCCATTTCACATAGACCATTAATCTAGAGCCAATTGTATAGCAGCCTTGGCTCCTTCAAAAGCTTTATTCTCCTCGAGACCCCAGTCAAATTCATATTTCTTTTGAGTAACTTCATATAAGGGTTTCAAAATCTGTCCCACATGCAGAATGTGGTCCCTCTAATATCCAAATAATCCTATAAACTTTTGGGCCTCCTTCTTATTCATAGGGATAGGAAAGCCTTGAATCTTTTCTCAGGCTTGTGGAATAATCTCTTGAAGCCCTTTATCCCATCATATACCTGAAAATTTTACATTTTTGAGCAGGTCCTTGAAACTTTGCAGGGTTAATTTCTAATCCTTTGCTTTTCATATGCCCAATCACAAGTGTCAAACTCTGCTCCACTCCTTTTACATCTTTTCCTTGTATCATAATATCATCTATGTAGTGCGTAAGTTGTACACCAGGTCACTCTAATTCTTCTAAATATTCAGCCATAATCCTATGTTAAGTAGTGGGGCTATACAGATATCCTTGTAGCAAATGGGTAAAAGTATATTGTCTGCCCTGCCAAGTGAAAGCAAACTGGTCCCATTGTTTAGAATCTGTTGGACTACTAAGGAAAACATTGACTAAATCAATAACTGAGTATCAGGCCCCATCATATCTCTGTATCCTTTCTAATAACATGAGGGTATCTGGAGCAGCAGTATATAAGGCAAGAGTCACCTTATTCAATTGTCTATAATCCACTGTCATTCTCCACCTCCCATCTGACTTTCATACTGGTTAGACAGCATTATTCCATTGGTGGTTTTAGGAACTAACACTTCTGCCTCAACATATTCCTTTATAGTATTGGTAATTTAATCTTGCCCACCTGGCACATGATACTCCTGCCTCAATATATTCCTTTATAGTATTGGTAATTTAATCTTGCCCACCTGGCACATGATACTGCTTTAAAGTAATTACTTCAAAAGGTTCAGGTAAAGTGATTGAATCCATTGTTATTTTTCACACTGAAACTATATTAATTCTTATCTTTCTTACTGCAAATTACTACCTCCCTCAGGTAAATTTAGAGTCATATCTCTCAATATATCTATTCCAATGACATATTCAGGAATGGCTATGAATGTGCTGGTGTAATTCTGAATCACAAAATGTAACACTCTCCACATGGAAGAAAAACCAAAACAGTTATTCAAACACTAGAAAGCCAAATCCATAATAGCAACCAAGAAGCTGGTACACATAACCAAGGCAGTGAGCACTGACATTCCCAAGCCTTCCCTCCATCATACTTTTAAAACAAAACAGACTCCCTTAAGCAAAAATGCCCATCTCTCACTCATGCTAGCTTCTCTGCTTCCACTCTGCTTGCTCCTAGCTCTGCACATGCTCTCCTCTGCACCTTCTTCCTCTACTTTCCTGTTCTACCCTTTCAACAAGCTCCTCCCACCATGGGTTCCATGTGATTACATTTGGCCCTTTAAGGAGCAGGACAGATCTTCAAATTCCCCTTACCATTAAAGAGCCTAAACTAGATTTACCTTTCTTTCTAACACTAGTATTTTGCATAATGCCTGACAAATAGTAGTAGGTATTTAATACGATTTTTGAGGAATAACTTTAAAAGCCCAGCATTTCAGACTCTATTATTTTAGAGTTTGCAATAATATTAGCAGCTAGCCTTAAGCAAGTTCATACTGAAAACTTAGCTGCAAGAATCCTGTTAACAACCTACTTCAAAGACTGAATTTTTTTTTCTCTTTTAACACACTGTGGACAACTGAGTGCTGCCAGTACAGTTAAGTCATAGCTATGTATGAGCAGACCCAATAAAGGTCTATTTAAAAGCACAGTATACATTCCAAATTATTTTATAGGCTTAGAAAAAAATTTAAAAAATAATACTTAGTTTCAAACATGCTATAATAGTTTACTGTTTGTTTTTTTTTTAATCAATATTAGTAATGTGTTAAGGTATATTTACCAGAAACAACCTAGCAGAACAAGATTTGACATTGTAATGTTTGGCCTGGTAGATTGCTTTCATCCAACCAAACTTTGCCCCAGAATCCCAGGGTTCAACTAAATCTCAATGAAGTAGAACCAGAGATTATATGAGAGCATCAGTCAGTCAACCTAAGTTCAAGATCTTACCTTAGATAGTACTGTCTGTGTGACCCTGTGAAATCACTTAACCTCTTATTGTTCTTAGTCACTCTCTAAACTGTAGAAAATATGCTAACCTACATTGGTAGAGGGAGATTCCTCATCTAGGAGGTTTCTAAACAAATAAAATCACATATCCGTTTCCTATCCCATACCATGTAACAATAACCTAAATTGAAAAGATCAAATATTAAATGAATTTCTCTTGAAGAAATTTTTAATGAACCAATATAAAATTAGGCTAATCTTTAAAAGTTCAGACACTGAATATGTTTGTGTGTGTGTATACATACACACACATATTTGTATATATTCTGATTTTTTTAATGGCTGTATGACATCATTGTTTCACCATAATGGATATTATGTATTCACACACTTGTATAGGCAGTGTGACATAGGACTACAGAGTTGGCCTCAGAGTCTGGAAGAGTTGGGTTCCAGTTTCGCCTCTGAAATATATTGCTGTGTGATCTTGGTCAAATCAACTAACTTCTCAGTGCTCCAGACAACTCTTTGAGACTGACTACAAAGTGCAGAACAGACTTAAAACTGGACTGGCAGCAGATGTTTCCTCAGGGGAGAATCACCTACACTGATGAAATCACAGAATTTGACAAAAATATGAACATGCCATATCTATATCTATCTCTACTTATGTCTCCCTATATTTATCCCTATTTTTCTCTTCTCTCCTTTTCCCTGTCCTTCTCCTCCCTTCTCTCTAGTACTATGTGTCTGTCTTTCTGTCTATCTATCTATCATCTATCTATCCATCTCTCTATTCTATCCTATCACTTTTACATCCATCTATATGCAGACATTTGATATCACCAATATAGAAACTCCTCTTGTGGACCTACAGTGATAGCACTTGTGATTTCATTAGTCAAATGCTGGGGAGCACTGAGAGGTTAAGTGATTTGTCAGTGGTCACACAAGCAGAATGTATCAAATGCAAATGATGAACCTGATTATTTTTGCTCCAAGTTTGGCCCATTTATCTATATCATCATGTTGCTTCTGTTATTATTTTCATCACTATATATGCAAATACATATATATATAATACATATGTATACATATATACATGCTGTTTTTGCATTAAGACTGATAAATGGGTTTTATCCATTACCCAGTTCTGAGGGTGTATAGTATTCTCCACTAGTTCTCTGCATCACATGGTCCAATTGTCTGCCATATGGTAGGCAGCCCTCCTCCACACTCTGGAATGCAGGAATAAACAAAGGCTGGTGCGTTTGGCACTGGGACTTGGTGAGCAGAGAATGAAATTCTGGAGTTTCTTGTCTTTGACATGGCAAATTGTCTACCCCTCTGATTCCCCTGTGTATTAATGAATGGCCACAGGTGATGCAATAAATGAGAACCAGAAGGACAGTGCAGGTGGTAGGTCAGAGGGGCACTGTCTGGAAATAAGAGACTTGGAATGCCAAATGCTCCATTTTCCCCTCAAAAACCTTACTTTTATGAACAATGACTTCTAAGGATTGGTTTAATACATGATTTATGCTTTATATTGCCTGTGATATTTAACGAAGGGGAAGGTGGGCCAAAGAATGTATGGCTGATTGTCAACCAATTAAAGCACAACAAAAGTTTATGATAAACCAAGAAGACTTCTAAATGTTAAAGGTACAAACCAGCACAGAAAAACATTGTTACACTTAAGTTTGAGAACATGTCAGGGATAATTGATCATAAATTCACTTTATCTTTTATAGACAATAGAGAGAAATTTGGTAAGACATTAAATATAGAAAAAAACTTAATAAATGATTAAATTCCTACTAGGGCTACTATAGCCTATTTATTAACTTTGGATAAATTAATTCAGATGTGTGTAAATGTTGAAATTAGGGTATTCATCCCACATATACAATTTACCAAAACTAGGGCATGTGTTGTATAGGTCTCACAACTGAAAAGTACTTACGCACACAAATACACACTCACTATATATGTATGTACATGTGTGTATATATATATATATACATATATGTATGTCTACTCATAGTTACAAATAAATAATATGTTGTACATTTTTATGAACAATGACTTTTAAGGGATTAATTTTATATATGTTTTATACTCTAAATAACATTCAATGAAAAACAAAACAAAACAAAATTCTCATTCAATGACAAAGAAATGAGTTGATTGTAAAAAAAAATAAGACTCAAAAGTTTATGATGAAACCAAGAAAATTATAACTATTATAGGTATAAGTTAAAGAGATGAATACACACATATGTATGTGTATATGTATATATATGTATGTAGATATGTATATGTATTTACATATGCATGTATACATGAATGAATGTATAGTGATTGCTCTCCTTGGCCTTTCACCTTGAGTTGTCACTCATGAGTAGAGTCTGTTTGTCATAGCACATGCTGGGCATATATATTTAATAGATACTATTAAGCTGCATTTAAATACTTAATAATGAAACAAAGCCCAGCTGTTAATTTAACACTGATTCTTCACTCCATCATCAAACATTGCTTTCTCTGCTTTAATGTGCTTTTCTGCTTCAGAGAATCTTTAGAATGACAATATTTTCTCTACAATCATCCTTGTACTAAGTGAATGCCTTCTGGCTTATTGAAAAACATAAAAATCTGTTCTTATATCAGAGCACAAATACATCTTCTAGACTAGGGAAAGAGTTTAGAAACAACAAAGATAGGGGCAGCTAGGTGGTGCAGTGAATAGAGCACTGGCCTGGAGTCAGGAGGACCTGAGTTCAAATATGGCCTCAAACACTTAACACTTACTAGCTGTGTGACCTTGGGCAAGTAATTTAACCCCAATTGCCTTGCCTCTCCCCCCTCCAAAAAGACAAAAAATAAAAAAAGAAACAACAATAATAGACTATAGGTGCTTAAGGCATTTGCTTTTTCCTGATGGTAACATCCATATTGCTTGAATCTTTGATAAATAAATGAGTAGCTCCAGTCTTTATCAACTATTGTGAGTTGGGAAATTCTGGAACCTACATTAGCTCTTTCAAGCTACCATTGTACTTGTATTACAGTGTAAGAGTGGAATGTGTTACAGGGATCTCTGTCTGGTTGTTGAGCTGTCACCTCAAGCTTCCTATGCCTTAAACAGAAATTGTCATCTTAATTTCTGCCAAACCTACAGTGTGCTCCAGTTTCCTTATTTCTATTTATGGTGTCACCAATTCTTGTGTACAGTAATGCAACATTTTCTTAAGAATGACAATGAGTTATTTTGACTATTATAAATACTCAAATTAACTATAAAGGACATATGAAGAAAGGTGTTATCTGCATCAAGAGAAGAACTGATAAATAGAAGTATGAATAGAATCATATTATGTCTACATACATACATACATGCATACATACATACATACTTGTGTGTGTGTCCGTGTCTTTGTCTAATGGTAGCCATCTTCTAGGGCAGGGGTGGTATGGGGAAGAAAAAAAAATTACATGATAATTTGGTTATATATTTTAAAGGAATAGCAAGTTCTGCATTTTAGATTCGTAGTTTCATGTGCGATAATCTCTTTTTTATTGTACTATCTTATGGAAATGCTTGCTTCATTGCATAAGTTAAAAGTAAAACACTTTTTATTAAAAATGGGATTTGTAAAAGCCTGATTTTTCTAAAATCCAAATATAAACTGTGAGAGATAAAAATTAAATTGTTCTTGATTTTTGGAAAAAATAAGACAAAAACAAGTATAAAAAGAACAAGAGAAAAACAAGAAGAAATAACAGTTTCCCTAACTTCTGCTAGAATTGGCAGGTTGGGTCCCCAGAAAGCAGCTACTTCTACTCTCAGAAAACATGGGAAAGACAGTTAATACAAACCCTTTTTCTAAGGGCGTGGTTTACTCTTTCCCACAGATACAGTATTTATGGTGGGAGAAAGCTTAATCTTAGACCATAATAGTAATGAGGAACATTTGTAAGAAATATGTGCAATGAGGTTTAACTCGCATCACCTGCTCTAGGAAGTACTTCTGTGTGTATTGATCCCATCCAGAACCCTTGTTATTATTGTTTATCCTTTATTCTTACCCAATAACATCAAGAGGGCAATGTCTTGACTTGTGAGTTGATTGGATTTGAGTGAGAGAGAGCTGTGCAAAGCTTTCAGCCTCGTTCTCTCCTCCAGAGTCATGGAAACCCAGTGGTCACACAAAGGTCAAGAAAACAGGCAATGGCTTAGGATGATCAGGTACTGCTAGATGAGCAACTTTCACATTTTTTTCCCAATGAGTCCTTTGATATTCTTGATGTTTTGTTCTTCCAGATGGATTTTGTTATTTTTTTTTCCTAGCTCTATAAAACAGTTCTTTTGTAGTTTGATTGGCATGGGAATGAATAAGTACATTAACTTACATAGAATTGACATTTTCATTATACTGGAAAGGTGTACTCATGAAGAGTTAATATTTCTCCAATTGTTTAGATCTATTTTATTTGTGCTAAAATTATTTTGTAATAGTTTTCATATAGTCCCTGGATTTGTCTTCCTGGTTGAAGTTTTAAAGTGTAAACCTTTGGTTTAATAGAAAAAAAGACAGTTTTCTAATAACTAAAGCCATTTAAAAGTTGAACAATCTGTTGTGCAAAGTAATATATTTCTCCTTTCTAAAGATACTGAAGCAAAAAAAGAACAGACTTGTGCCCAAGTTGCAAAAGTGGTCAGGTATTTTGTAGTGTGAATTCTTTCTTAGGTGAAGGTTGGAAAAAAAAAAGCCTCTGAAATTTGCTTCAAATCTTATATTCTGTATGTACAGATATAAAGATTTATAATGAGGTAGAAATTCCTACCCACACATTGACACCCAAACCCTCCTCCCCCAGGAGCATATGTGTATATAGATAGATATAGAGATACAGATGATATAGTTATGGACTGATTCCATTAAAATGTAAATATATTATAAAAGAACAGTTCCTTTCTGGTAACATGATGTTGGAGTGCAGGGCATAAGGGGAGCAGGAAAAGCATCTCCAGGTTCATTACCAGCAAAAAAAAGATTAATACACTAAACTTGCCTACAGTGCTCCAATTCTGAGTGTGTTTATACAAAAACAAAACAAAATAAAACATGGAGGAATATGTGTCTCAGAAAATTCATAAATGCATTTTCATTCCTTTGGCAATGTAATAAAATGTTAATCTTATACTTTGTCTTACCACTAATTGCTTTAAACCATGTGAAAGATCAAATATGAAGTCATTTAAGTTCAGTGATATATCATAATACTATGTGTTGTAAGTCTGGAATTAAGATTGATTTATCCTTTTATGCAGTGTTGGAAATTAAATATTATGAGGCTATAAAAATTCCTCAGGAATTCGAGTAATTTTAAATTGATTTCAACTTCTTTGAATTCCCATGATATTTAAAAAAATCTTCTTAAAAGAACTGAAATTAAAACCTAGAAAATATTTGATTATGTAGGTGCTGTGGTGTGTATCTATTTTTGTTCATGAACATCTTAGGAAGTATTCATTTATCAGAATATCTATTGTCACCCAGCTTAGATATGAATTTTAATTTTCTTAGGGATTTGGATATAGAACAACAATTGTTTGATAATTAGGTAGGCACAGAGAAAAGAGTGGAGAGTAAATTAAAAAAAACAAACAAACAGAAACAAAGGAGTTCTGAATAATGAGGCACTAAGGGTGTTAATACCAGTACAGGTAAAATTCCACAGGAGATGATGTATTTAAGGAGAGACATGGGAACAACAGGAAGAAGGAAAGAAAGTGAAAATCATTTATTAATGTTGACTATTTGCCACAGATTATGCTAAGTACTTTCTAAATATTGTCTCATTAGATCTTCATGACAATCTTGTGATATAGGAGTTGTTCGCATCTCCATTACACAATTGGGCAAACTGAGGCAGACATCACTTTGTTGACTTTCCCAGAATCACACAGCTAGTAAGCATCTGTCTGGATTTACACTCAAGTCTTCTTCACTCCAAGCCCATTCACTGCATCACCTAATTGCCTGAGTATTGAAAAGGAAAAATGAAGAAAGTAGTAAAGTTTAAAGGAACTATGGAAAGGGAGAAAAAAAAATTCATGGAAGACCAACTTTTATCTCACAATTTTGTATAGTAACAGCCCTCCAGTAGGAAGAACTCACTATCTATACTATTCACCCTATGGTAAAATGGCTCTAAAGAGCCGGGAGTAGGATATATTAACATTGGAAAAACATTTTGTCATGCATTTAGGGGACTGAGTTTGCCCAGGGCCAATTTTTCAACCTATTTTGTTGTGAGAGTTAAGCTCCCAGACAGCCCATCTGCCAGACCTGCTTTGGAGTAGCTATACAAAGTTGAAAGTTTGCTAATAAGGCAAGAGCTAAAATTGGCTTAATGGAAGGTAGGCTACCGTCTTTCAAATTCTTCTTAAGAGTGAATAAAATCTGTGCTTTTAGCATAGGATTGAATTCAAATATAGGTTCCATTTATTAAGAGGACCCAGAGGTAACCAAATCTCTTATTATAGTTCTCTGACCATTTACTTAGAATTAGACAGACTTGGCCTAAAGATGTTATTTTGGTAGAGTTTAGTGCTGGTCATTAAAATATGTGTGTGTGTGTGTGTGTGTGTGTGTGTGTGTGTGTGTGTGTGTATGATCGTTATACATTCAACACCAAAAAGGAGGTACATTCATATGCAATTGAAATATATTATTCAAATTTTGCATTTACTTTAAAATATCAGAGCATGGAAATTAAAAAAAAACATAAGAGACACAAACATATTTGTATATATAAATAGCACTGCACTATTGCCTTCTGAAACAAAAGAAAAAACATGTAAGTATTCATTAAAGTTTCATATTTGCCTGTTTATTCCATATGAAATTTTAAAAATAAAAAGTTCATTATTTTACTTTTGTGATTGGCAACTGGTATCTCTCCTCTTTCTGTATATGAGGCTTAGTCACTGTTCTAATAGTTATTGATGCTTTCAATCTATGCACTAACCAATTGTTATAAACATAGTGCCTTATTTATTGAAGTGGTAGTTAAACTCAACAAATAATTAAAAATGCAAATTGACCTTGACCCCAGTGTAGTATAATGATGCGAGCATTGGACTTGCAAACATAGGATTGATATATATTACAACCGAGACCATGTGCACATCACTTACCCTCTCAAAACCTGACCTCTCACTTGTAACTTGAGCATAATAATTCCTGCAAATGATAGTGTTGGGGGAGTGGTTTAGATGTGAAAGAATTCACTTAGACAACATCCTTTTTTAGCCATTGGGAGTCGAATTTAATGTGAAAGTACATGGATCTTGACAATCGTCACAATGTCTAGTACAAGGTGCTGATATTTGGGGAAGGGGAGGACTAGGCTTATATAGAAAGAAAGCTATACAGCCTGCTCAAGATGACGATGTAGTTTCAGAGTTTTTATGGTGGTTCAAGATTGAGGACAGGGTAAGGGGAATCTTATGATAAGAATTTTAGGGTTAAAGATTAAAAACAGGATAGGGATGACACAGGTTAAAGATTAAGAATGACTGGGGAAGGGGACACAGGATAAGGGTGATGAGTAATTCTTTTGTTACAAGTCAAGGAATTTTATGGTATTTCAGGATAAGGGGAAAAGGACATTAGGACACTCTCAAGCTACAGGATGAGCTACAGAATGAGCACCATGTTCTGCTCCCCCTCCCCTTCCACAAGGGGCCTCACAAAGTATGGGAAAAGCAACCCTTAATATTCTTCTTAACCCCTAGGTTACCATTTGTATTCACATCAATAAGATTTTTTTTAAATGAAGAAGACCCTTTGTAGCTGTGAAGTGTTTATATGAGGAAGAGCAGTTATTTTGATTCTGATATTTTTCTTATTTGTGATTACTGTTTATTAATTAGTAAAACCAAAGTCTTTAAAAACTGATTTTCATTTGGTAGAAAAAAATGCTGTTTTAAAGGCTATCTTCAAAAGCAACTCCCATGTATCCACCAAAATTATGCGTGTGTGTGTGTGTGTGTGTGTGTGTGTGTGTGTATACTCAAAAACATTTGGTCCAACTTTTCGTTCAGGAAAAAACATACAGTGGATGAGGAAGCCCCATTGTCCAGATTATAGCTTGCAATCGGGTGGACAATCCGACAGGTCACTTATCATTCTATATAATGATGCTCCAATTCTCAAGACTGGCTCATTAGAAACCATGACCTCATTCACTAGGGAAGTTATCCACATGGTTTCCGAACTCCTACTTTTATGATGAGCTATGTTTATTGGTAAGTGAGTACATACTCAGGTCAGTCTATTTCGTCAGGACTTGATCATCATATACGTTATTTGTAATCCAACTATATATAACAATTTGCTTGCCATTGGCCCAGTAGGCACCTATGCTTTCCCCTAACTTCTCCTGCTTTCCACCTTTTGTTTTAGGCACAGTAACCAAATTAATGCTGTCTTTGCTTCTGGAAAGAATTTGGAACAACTTATCATTCATGTCTGGCTCTTTATTAAAACTATTTGCTTCCCACTATGCTATATGCTTTGTCTCCCACTGTTTTAAGGTAAAAATTTTGAGCCTTGGAGGAGACACCCTGCAGAAGGCGAGATTTGATCTGATTCTTGAAGGAAGTCAGGAATGCCAAGAAGTAGAGAGGACAATATAGAGCATTTAAGGTATGTATTTTAACCAGTAAAATCACCCATGGACTGCTTGGATATAAAGGACATGTTGAATATGAGGAACATCAAGAAAGCCTGCATCACTAGATCATAGTGGATATGGAGGTGTAAGTGTAAGAAGTGTAAGAAGGGAAGTGGCCAGAATATGGAGGAATTTAAATGTCAGAAAGAGAACTATTTATTTGATCCTGGAGGGAATAGGAAGCCTCTGGAGTTTATCCAGTAGAAGGGAAACATAGATTCATGCTTTAGTAAAGTCACTTTCATAGATACATGGAGAATGGATTCGAGTGGACATATGAGGGAGGTAGGATGAAACCAGAAAGCTATTGCAATGGTCTTTATATTTAACGTTCTGTGGCAGAGGTTCTTAACCTTCTGTGTGTGTGCATGTGTGTGTGTCTATACAGACACAGACACAGACACACATATATATATGAAAATATATTTCCTATAATTAGTTTATTTTGCAATTCCATACTTGTGATTTTATGTATGAGTAGAGATGGAACCACTTCATTTTTTATTTGATGATGTTATTAGGTAAGAGTTTTTGTTTGAGTGTTTGATTGAATTAAAAAATAATTTTTCCCCAGGTATGACTTAACAAAACTAAAATCAAGTAGTCTCAACTGACCTACACATGCCTTTAAAAGTCTTATTCTGGCAAGGGCCCATTATTTTCACCAGATTACTAAAGGAAACACAAACACATACACACACACACACACACACACACACACAATGTTACAGAGCCCATGTCTATGCAATTTTTCACCTATATGGATAACAAAAATGATTTTTGCATTTGAATAAATATATTAGAATGTACTTTCATCTTTTCTATTCTTATTGAAAGCATCCATGGGGTGACTCATTTTAGTATCATATAGGAAAGCATAGAAAAATTTCTTATCCTGTTCCCATATAATTTTGACTTCTGCTAGGATCTTATATTTAGAAAGTGCTCCACTCTCTGTAGTTTAGAGATCATAATTATTTGATATGGAATTACACATATTGGTCTTAAATTTTATGGATCAATGCTTTTCCAAGCATTTGTGGGCAAGAACTTGGTGTGTGACAATCTCATGATTTCAATAAAATTTAGTGGTCGAATTCTCCACAATATTTTGAAATCTGTATGGGATTTTTCATCTATTAGTTCATGAAAGAGATCAAATATCTAATGTCCAATTTTAGCAACTAGATCATATCTTTCTAAGCATTTAATAGATGCCAAATTTGATTTGTGTTAAATGTCTATATCCTCTAGCAAAATGTTTCAGTTTTTGTCATATCCTTATGTAATCTATATTAAACACTAAATCTGGACTCCTTTTACCATTCTATTATTTATAATAACAGTGACCTGATCCAAATCATCATGGCTCAGTCTTTTGTTAGATACTTATGTCTCAAATTATTGTTGTCTGAATTCATGTAGATATAGACCATTGAGGGATTGAAGGGCTTTTCATTCTTGACCTGGATCTTGGACATTTCATAGCTTCCAATGAGAAGTATAAAAAAAAAAAGAAAAAAGAAAAAAGAAAAAAAAGGAATTAGTAACAATTGAGAAATCCAGTGATGATGCCTGATGGTTTCAGAAGTGTTTCTGTACTTTTTTTAAATCTATTTTTCATATGATCCCTAGAATATCTATTAATATTCTTCCTCCTTTCTGGAAAAGAAGTATTTATCTTTCTATAGATGACTCAAGATTGGATTAATTTTTTCATTCATGTTGTTATTGTATATTTTTTGCTTTTGTTTTGTTTGGATACTTTTCAAACCTGTCATAGTCCATTTTACATTAAGATTTTACATTAAGGGTGGGATAGAGGAACTTCTAATTAGTTTAAATGTATTCTTCCCACTAAACTTTGATTTCATGATGCCAGTAAATCTTCTTTATTACTTCAGCAATAGCCTTCTCCTTGATAACTTTTGTGTCTTAATATCATTGTATTCTGCTTGGAGGGGACTAGGATATCATCTTCATTCATTGGTTCAGTGATATCTCTGTAGTCAAGTTCAACACCTGCCATTGTTAACTATCTTTGTATAGTTATAGAACTGTATGTATTTCAAATTTTGTTTGTTGTGATTTGGTTTGTGTTTGTCATGATTTTTTGTGATCACTGGAGAATTTCCATGAGATGAAGTAGCCTTTTAATGTTTTATTTCAGTGGAGCCATGTAACTTGATTTCGTTACTATACATTAATTCATTAAAAATGAATGAATAAATGAAAGAGTAAAAGAGAATTTATTGAGAATTTACTGTATATCAAGAATGATACTAAGCACAGAGGATACACATAGAAAAGCAAGATACTCTTTGCTAAAAAGGAAATCACACTATAATTAAAAAAGACAATACATATAGGAATTTCATGTTCTACTGAAGATGGCTCCATGCTAATAGTCTTTAGAATGCTGTGGCAGTGACGCTGACAATTTAAATTTGAATTTAAATTTATTTTAAAAAAATGAATTTAAAATTGATTTTAAATTTGAATTTAAAAAGATGATTACAATTGGTGACTCTTCAGATAAGCAATCTGTGTGACCAAATCCTCCTTGAATCTGGTGAGTTTCTTGAAGACCTGGGTTATTGGGAAGAGGGAGGAATTTCTCTGCGCGTTTGAGAGTAACAAATATTTTGAGTTCCTTTCCACAAGTTTTGGCATTTGAGCAGGGTCAGGTTGTATTGTTTTGAGTATCTATGCACTAGTTCCTTGTTGGAATTTAAAATAAGGATAATTCATTTATATTCCTTTTATTTTGAAGCTATATTCAATTCTATTTAACCTAGATAGTGATGGATGGAAGACTTGGCAGAACCATATGTGACTTAAATTGTTTCCTTGAATTATATTAATTTTTATATAAATTTTCCTTTCATTGTGTTGATGGATGTATTAAATATTGAACAGTTTTCCACATGGACTGAGAGTCTATGAGTGTCCTCAGAATACTTTATTTTATATATTTGCCATACATTAATAAATCATGAATGTGTAACTGAGTCAAAGGTTTTGAGTTAATTGATAAAGAAAGGCAGAATATAAATGTCATGGTGCTTTCAGGCAACTTGTTCAGGAATTAGGGAATTGATAAGAAGTTGCTATCCAACTCAGGACTTTGAACATCATTCAATCTCTTCAGCTAATATATTGTTTCCTTATATGTGTTTATAGATTTTGTTTTTATTAGTGATAATAGCTGTTATTGCTATGTAAAAGGTTCATAAATAGGGGCAGCTAGGTGGTGCAGTGAATAGAGCACCAGCCTTGGGGTTAAGAGGACCTGAGTTCAAATCCAGCCTCAGACATTTAATACTTACTAGCCGTGTGACGTTGGAGAAGTCACTTAACCCCAATTGCCCTCCCCCCAAAAAAGCAAAAGAAAAAAGAAAGGTTCATAAATAGAATCTGAGTGTCCTTGAAGGCAGATGTTTTCCTTTTTGGCTTTGTGTCCCCAAGACCAAGAATAGTGCTTAGTACCTAGAAAGTGATCAATGAATACTCACTGATTCAGATGTAGTTATAATAACTAATGTTTTCAATACTGTACCAAAAAGAAAAGGGTTGCTACAAATATTTTTGCACATGTAGGTCCTTTAATTTTTTTTTTTTGTCATCTCTTTGGGATACAGACCTAGTAGTGTGGGCATGCACAATTTGGTTGCTCTTTGCGTGTATTTCCAAGTATCTCTCCATATTGGTTCAGTAATTTCACAACTCCACCAGCAGTGTGTTAGTGTCCCAATTTTTTCATATCTTCTCCAACATTTATCATTTTCCTTTTTCATCATATTAGCTAATCTGCTAGGTGTGAGGTGATTTGGAGTTATTTTAATTTGCATTTCTCTAATCAAAAGTGATTTAAAGCACTTCTTCATGTATCTAAAGATAGCTTTGATTTCTTCATCTGAAAACTGCCTGTTCATATCCTTTAACCATTTATCATCTGTATTCTTATAAATCTGACTCAGTTCTCTACATATCTGAGAAAAGATGCCATTATCGGAGACAATTCCCATAAAGATTGTTTCCTAGCCTTCCGCTTTCCTTTTCATCTTGGTTGCATTGGCTTTGTTTCTACAAACCCTTTTTAATTTAATATAATCAAAATTGTTATTTTACATTTTGCAGTGCTCTCTTTCTCTTGTTTGCTTATCTACCTGTGTGTTGGCCATCTTTGAGTCATCAGGAATCGATCAAAAAAATTCAAAAGAATTAAAAAATAGAAGAAAATGTAAAATACTTAATGGAAAAAACAACTGACCTGACAAATAGATCCAGGAGAAACAATGTCAGGATCATTAGGACTACTTGAAAGCCATAATGAAAGGAAGGACGTGGACAATACGCAGGAAAACTACCCTGATAACCTGGAACCAGGGGGCAAAATAGACATTGATAGAATCTACTGATCACCTCAGGTAATAGATCCCAAAACAAAAACTGCCAGGAACACTATAGCAAAATTTCAAAACTATGTGATCAAGGAAAAAAAAATATTGCAAGTGGCCAAAAATAATTCAAATATCAGTAAGCCACATTCATTATTACACGATTTAACAGCTGGAACATTAAAAGATCAGAGGTCTTTGAACAGGCTATGCCATAAGGCAAAGGAGCTAGGACTATGACCAAGAATCACCAGACAGTGAAGTTAAGGATACTGCAAGGGGTAACAATAGACATTAAATGGAGGAGAAGGATTTCAAGCTTTCTTTTCTATTTGGCCAAGTACACTTTTTAAGCCATTGTTTTCCTTTTCCAAGCTGTTGACTATTTTTATCATCATTCTCTTGCATCACTCATTGCTTTTTCCATTTTTTCTTCTACCTTTCTTATTTGGTTTTTAAG
Organism: Pseudochirops cupreus; assembly: GCA_028627135.1. Taxonomy (NCBI): domain Eukaryota; kingdom Metazoa; phylum Chordata; class Mammalia; order Diprotodontia; family Pseudocheiridae; genus Pseudochirops; species Pseudochirops cupreus. The sequence goes on along the minus strand of CM053580.1, from coordinate 229,734,371 downwards.
TTCCTTTTAAAACTTTTCCATGAGTTCTTTCTGCACTTGAGACCACTTCTCATTTTGCTTTGGTATTTTTCCCACAGATGTTTTGACATTATGTCCACTTCTGAATTTGTGTCTTGATCTTTCCTGTCATCATAATAACTTTCTAGGGTCAGATTCTTTTTTTTTTCTTGTGGTTTTGGTGATCTTTTTAAATTTTTCCTTTCTTTTAGTTTGAGCTCTGCTTCCAGGGTAGAAGGAGCACTGTCTCAGGTTTCTTATTCCAGAAGCGGTAGGCCCTAGCTGTTTACCTGGTTTTTTACTGATCTTGCCTTGAGGCTCACAGGGAACTCTTGTGTCTGATGCCCAGTTGAGGGAGTATGGTGGAGGCATGACTGGCACTGCCAGAGGCTGTAGAGGTCTGGCAGCTTATCTGGTGCTGAGCTGTGATCCTACAGCTAGTGCCTGGCATGTACTGAGAGTTGTGGGTCTACACTGAAGCACATGGTGGGAGGCCTGGAGCTTGGGGCTTTCTGTTTGCTTAGGGGCCTATAGGATTGGTGTCAATCTGATTGCCTGGGACTATGCTGAAGCATGTGGCAATTCTCAGAGTTGGAGTTGGTCCATTTCCCTGGTTATGCTGAGGCATGTGAGGGGTCCTGGTGTTGGTGTTTGCCAGTTCCACTGCTCAGACTCTCCTGTTGCATTGCTGAGGTGAGGCTTGCTGCTCCCTCACTAGGACACTTTATGTCTTGGACTGCATTTCTCTTTTACCAAATCTTTCCTTGTCAGTCTTCTATGTTTCTTGGACAAAAAGATTGTTTCACTCCATCATTTTTCTGGTTTTACTGTGCCGGGATTTGTTTAGGGGCAGTATTTTATGGTTTGTTTTTTTTTTAGATAAATATGGGAGAATTAGAGCAATTTACTGCTTACTCCATAACCTAGGCTTCTGGAACCAAAAGGCTCCAATTACCTTTTAGTCTATGCTTTCACAGACATTTCTTAAAAGTAATTTTTATTGCATTATAATTCAAAGAAATGTTCATTTAAAATATCTGATTTTCTGCATTTGGTTTTGAGGTTTTTATGCCCTACTAAATGAACAATTATTTGAAAGTACCATGAAAAACTGAAAAATTCAATTTTCTCCAAAGGTCTATCATTCAACTTTTATAAGATTCTATTCATCTACTTGATTTCTTTCATGTTAACTTTATGATGAGATTTATTTAGTTCTGAAAGAAGAAAATTGAGGTTCCCCTGGCTCCAGTATTAGTTTACTCTGTATTTCCTCCTATAATTAATTATATTTCATTTAAGAATTTGGATTCTATGCTTTTTGCTGTACATATATTTAGTACTGATATTACGTCATTGTATGTGGTTCCTTTTAGCAAGAGGTGATATCCCTGCTTATTCCTTTTAATTTGATCATTTTTTCCTTTGGCTTCTTCTGAAATCTTGATTGCTGCCCCTACTTTTTTTTTAACTTCAGTTAAAACATAATAGAGTCTGTTCCAGTTGCTCATTTTAACTCTGTATGTTTCTATTTATTTCTACTCTGTCTCTTACAAACAATGTATTATTGAATTTTGTTTCCTCATCTAACTTTCTTTCCACTTCTATTTTATGGGTGTATTCATCACAATCACAGTTAAGAATTACTAAGTGTGAATTTCCCTCCATCTTGTTTTTTATTTTCCTTTGTCCATCTTTCTCCCCTTTTTCTCTCCTTCCTTTGAAACCCTTTTTTTCTTCTGATCACTGTTCTTTTATCTGTTCTAGTTTTTGTCACTTCTTTCTATTTCTATTAACCCCTCCTACTTCCCTGTTGGGTAAAATAGATTCATATTATTGACTGAGTATAGATAGATAGCTAGTTAGATATGATTTCCTTTTTTGAAATAATTTTTATATGAGGTTCAAGCATTGCCCACATCTCTTCACCTTTTCCTCTCTGTTGTAAAAGTTCTTACTTCCATATCTTTTATATTAACTAAATTATCTTATTCTTCATCTATCTTCCCCTTTCTCACAAAACAAGCCTCTTTCTTATCTATCCATATTTTACATAATCCCAATGTAATCAACTCACTCCTGCTCCCTCTTCTAAGTAGAATCCTTCTAATTGCCCTGATAATGATAAATTTCTTAGAAGATACAGATATCAGGGACAGAGCCAAGATAGTGGAGTAAAAGAGGAACTACCTTGCACTCCTGCTCCAACCAGCACCAATACTGATAAAAAATGACTCTAAACAAATTTAAGAGCTACAGAACCCACAAAGTGACAGAGAGAAACAAATATCCCATTGAAGGCAGCCTTGCAGGCCAGCAGGAAAGGACTGTAGCACCATGCTGGGAGATGAGTGCAGTCCCACATGAGATGCACAGGCTCAAACTCATGGCCCAGGCTGGCCAGAGCAGACTTCAGGAGAGTGAATCACTGGCAGCTGTGGTGGTTTTGATACTTATCAAGCAATAAACATCACAGAGAAAGTAAAAGGTCAGTAGGGAACTCTGTTGGAACTGGGAGAGAGAAAAGTGCATTCTGGCCCTTGCCCCCAATGTGGCAGAGGTGGCCACAATAGCTGAAGCTGCTGCCGTGTGGCCACATCTGGAGCTACTGGCCTACAGATCATGGGGGGACCAAGTGAACATCCAAAGGGTAATTGCTCTTGTTTTGACCTGCTTGGATCTGGGTTGTAGCCTTGTGTGACAGTCCTAATGAACTCTAGCATACAGAGTTTATGGCAGGTGAAGAGAGGGTGTCCTCCTCATAGCTCTGACAACAGTTCTGAAAACAATTGTGCAAAACTCCAGAAATTTGGGACATAGCATTTCCACTCTGAAAGCAGAGTTCTACTGTGGCAAAGAGCTCAAAATTCAAATAATTGACTGGCAAGATGAGCAAACAGAAGAAAAGAAATCAGACCATAGATTACTTTTGGGGGGACAAATAGGATTAAAACACAGAACCAGAAAAAGGCAGCAAAGTCAAAACTCCTGCATCAAAAGCCTCTAAAAAAAATATGAATTGGCCACAGGCCATGGAGAAGTTCAAGAAGGATTTTGAAAATCAAGTAAGAGAAGTGAAGGAAAAATTGGGAAGAGAAATGAGAATTATGCAAGAAAATCATGAAAAGCAAGTCAAGAACCTGCTAAAGGAGACCCAAGAAAATACTGAAGAAAATGAGACCTTAAAAAGTAGACTAACACAGATAACAGAAGAGGCCCAAAAAGTCAATGAGGAGAAAAGGCAAAATTGGCCAGATGGAAAAGAAATTTCAAAAAATCACTGAAAAGAATAATTCCTTCAGAATTAGATGGGAGCAAATGGATGCTAATAACTTCATGAGAAATCAAGACACTATAAAGCAGATCCAAAGAAATGAAAAAATAGAAGGCAATATGAAACATCACATTAGAAAAACCACAGACCTGGGAGTCAAAATGGTGTCATAAAGCAGGAAAATTCTGTGGGCTCCCCCCCTAACCACTTCAAATACCTATAAGATATGACTCTAAATAAATTTTAGAGTTACAGAACACAAAAAGTGACAGGGTGAAACAAATCTCCCACTGAAGGCAGCCTGGCAGGACAGAAGAAAGTGTCCATCACAATGTGCTGGGAGCAGAGCCCAGCCCTGTGTGAGGCCCTGGTTTGAGCCCCAGGGTGGCCTACACCAGCCACAGTTGGAGCATTTGGGAAAGTGGATCACCAGCAGCTATGGTGGTTTCCAGAATAATCAACCCATAAATACCAAAGATAAAGTAAAAGATCAGTGGAACTCTGCTGGGTTTGGTAGGATGACAGAGGGTCTGTCTGGTCTCTGCTCCCAGAGTGAGAAGCAGTAGAAGTGGCAGCCCTGCAGCAAGCTACACATGGCTGCTTCAGAGTTCCTGGCATGCAGACCCTACGGGGGCCAAGCAACCATTGAGAGACTAAACCCTTTTATCTTAACCTACTTGAATCTGGATCATGGTCTTGGGTAGTGATCCTAAGGTGAATGATCAGTGAACTGAAGCTGGAGGGGGCTGTAGAGACGGTGCCTTGCTAATACCTCTGGCAGCAGCAAAAACCCCAGTGATTTGCGACAAGATTCTCCCCTCTGAAAGTAGAGTTCTCAAAATTGAAGTAATTGAATGGCAACATGAGCAAGCAAAGGAAGAAAAGCAAGAATAGCCATCCAACTTTAGATTTCTTTTTTGGGGACAAAAAGGATCAAAGTATGGAATGAGAGGAAGACAATACAGTCAGAACTCCTGCACACCAAAAGCTTCCAAGAAAAATATGAACTGGTTACAGGCCATTGAGGAGTTCAAGAAGGATTAAGTAAGAGAATTGGAGGAAATATTGGGAAGAGAAATGAGAATGATGCAAGAAAATCATGAAAAGGGAGTCAACAACCTGACTGAAGAAAATAACACCTTAAAAATAGATTAATTCAAATGGCAAAAAAGGGTCAAAAAGACAACAAGAAGAAGAATGCCTTAAAAAGATGAATTTGCCAGATGGAA
>CM053580.1:229707873-229729371 GCA_028627135.1 Pseudochirops cupreus | reverse complement strand
GAAAAAGACTGCAAAAAGAAAACTCCTAAGAATATGATAGCTAGGTTCCACAGTTCCCAGAAAAAGGAGAAAATATTACAAGCAGCTAAAAAGAAGAGAAATTTGAATATTGTGGAAGCACAATCAGGATGACACAGCATCCAGAAGCTTCTACATTAAGGGATCAAAGGGATCGGAATATGATATTACAGAGATCAAAGGAGCTAGGATTAGAAGCATGAATCACCTACCCAGCAAAACTGAGTATAATGTTTCTGGGGAAAATATGGTCATTCAATGAATTAGAGGACTTTCAAGTATTCTTGATGAAAAAAAAATAGAGTTGAATAAAAAATTTAACTTTCAAATACAAGAAAGAAGAGAAGCATGAGAAGGTAAACATGGAAAAGAAATCATAAGGAACTTATCAAAGTTGAACTATTTATATGCCTACATGGAAAAATGATAACCATAACTTATGAAACATGTCTCAGTATGAAGATAGTTGAAGGGAATATAAATGTATAAATATGTATAAATACATATATGTCTATATAGGAGGGTATATATGTGTATGAATACATATGTGAGGGGGCTGTATATATGTGTACAGGTATATCTAGACAGAGGTCACAGGATCAATTGAATAAGAAGGGATAATATTTAAAAGGTGAAATTGAGATGTTAGAGAGGAATATAATGAAAGGAGGTGGGGAGAGACAGAATGGGGTAAATTATCTCATATAGAAGAGGCAAGGGAAAACTGTTATAATGGAGGGGAAGAACAGGAAGGCAAAGGGGAATGGTTCAACCTTATTCTCATTGAATTTGGCTTAGGGAGGGAATGGCATACACTCTAAGTAGGGTGTCTTGCCCTACCAGAGAGTATGGGTGTTATGGGAATCTGAATATCTTTCCTGTCCCTAGGCCTTTTGATAGGCGTAAGTGGCTCTGAGAACCTTCCCTGATTTGAAAGTATACTCTGCCCCCTAATAGGCTGAATGTGGTCACACGGAGCCTATGGTGAGAGGTTTGTTTTTCGGGAATGCTTGCACCTTGTTGCTTTGTGATTAGTGGGTCAAGAGGTCTGTAACATTCACTGATCCAGGAGAAGGCTATATATACACCCTGATGTGAGGTTTTGCTTTGGGGGTCACTTTGAGAAGAGTTGTGTGATTTGGCCAGACCAGACTCTGGGAAGCCATTGAGACCCCTGGCTTTGAAAAACCCAGAGTTGGTATTTCCCTCTCTGGTAACTGAATAGGTATAAATGTAATGGTCAGATGATTGGAAGCCCATCTGCCGATCTGTTTCTCTGTCTGCTTGTAACTTCTGCTTGTTAACTTGTGTTTGTATAGTGTTTGCATTCTCTGAAGTTCAGGGTGCTGACTTTTTCCCCCGAACTAGGTAAATGATATGTGTTTGATTGATTAAAGTGAGACTGTTAACCCATTATCAGTTGCTTTCCTTTAGAAAAGCAGATCTAAGAACCTGTGCTAGCAGCCACCCTGGGTATGCTAGGGTGCTTGCTGATACAATGGGGTAAGGGAATGAGAGGGGGGATGAGGGAGGGGAGGGCAGGTTAGAAGGGAGAGTAGTTAGAAGCACACACTTTTGAAAAGGGCCAGGTTCAAGTAGAGAATAGAACAAGTGGGGGGTGGGATAGGATGGAGGGAAATATAATCAATCTTTCACAGTATATTCACTACGGAAATGTTTGCATGACTACACACGTAAAACCTATATTGAATTGCTTATCTTCCCAGTAAGAGTGGGTGTCTGGGGAGGAAGGAAAGGAATCTAGAATTTAAAGTTTTAAAATATAATGCTTAAAAATGATTATTATTATTATTTATATGTAACTGGGAAATAAGATATACAGGCACTGGGGTATGGAGATCCATCTTGACCTACTGGAAAGTCAGTGGGGGGATGGAAGAGAATATAAGGGAGAGCAGATTAGGGGATGGGGTATACAATGGGATCTCTGTTTTGGGGTGGTGGGTAGGGGAAAGATGAGGAGAAAATTTGTAACTCAAAATTTTGTGGAAATGAATGATGTAAATTAAAATAAACTTAAAATTTAATTTAAAAATAAAAAAGAAAAAACATTGACCTGGAAAACAGATCAAGGAGAGATAATTTAAAAATTATTGGATTACCCAAAAGCCATGATAAAAAAAAAAGAGCCTAGACATCATCCTTCAAGCAATTCTCAAGGAAAATTGTCCTGATATTCTAGAACCAGAGGGCAAAACAGAATTTGAAAGAATTTACTAATTGCTTCTTGAAAAAGATGCCAAAAGAAAACCCCTAGGAATACTATAACCAAATTCCAGAGTTCCCAGGTGAAGGAGAAAATATTACAAGCAGTGAGAAAGAAACAATTTTAGTATTGTGGAAATACAGTCAGGATAACACAGTATCTAGCATCTTCTACATTAGGGGAGCAAAGGGCATGGAATATGATATTCTGGAGATCAAAGGAGCTAGGATTAAAACCAAGAATCACCTACCCAGAAAAACTGAATATGATGCTTTGTTGGAAAATATGGGTAGTCAATGAAATAAAGGGCTTGCAAGCATTCTTTTTTTTTTTTGAGGGGGGAGGGCAGGGCAATTGGGGTTAAGTGAATTGCCCGAGGTCACATGGCTAGTAAGTGTTGTGTCTAAGGCCAGATTTGAACTCAGGTCATCCTGACTCCAGGGTCAGTGCTCTATTCAATGTGCCACCTAGCTTCCCCTACTTTTATGTATTCTTGATGGAAAAAGCCAGAGCTGAACACAAAATTTGGCTTTCAAATACAAGAAGCAAGAGAAGCATGAGAAGGTAAACAGGAAAAAGAGATCATAAGGAACTCATTAAAGTTGAACTATTTACATTCCTACATGGCAAAACAACAATTGTAACTCATGAGACTTTTCTCAGTATGAAGGTAGTTGAAGGGAATGTGTGTGTGTGTGTGTGTGTACATTCCAGCGTACATACACACACACACATACACACATATATGTACACATACCTACAAATGTAGGTATAGGAGGGTATATGTGTATATATGTGTGTGTGTGTGTGTGTGTTCATGCATACATAGAGGATACAGAATGAGTTCAATGTAGAGAGATAATATCTAAAAAATAAAATGAAGAGGTGAGAGCGGAATATATTGGGAGAAGGAGAAAGGAAGAGAGATTAGGATAAATTATCTCATATAAAAGAGGCAAGAAAAACTGTTACAATGGAGGGGAAGAATAGGAAGGTGAAAGAGAATGACTCAACCTTACTTTTTTTGGATTTTGCTTAAGGAGGAAATAACATATACGCTCAATTTGGTATCTTATCCTAAAGGAAAGTATGGGGGAAGGGTATAAGAGGGGGCATAATAGAAGGGAGGGCAGATTGGGGGAGAGGGTAGTTAGAAGCAAACTATTGAAAAGGGACAGGTTCAAAGGAGAAAATAGAATAAGTGGGAGTCATGATAGGATGACAGCAAATATTGTTAGTCTTTCTCACTATAACTACTATGGAAATGTTTTGCATAACTACACATGTACAACTTATATTGAATTGCTTGTCTTCCCAGTGGAGGTGGAGGAGGAGGGAAGAAGGGGAAGAATCTGGAACTCAAAGTTTTAAAAACAAATGTTAAAAAAATGTTTTTTACATGCAACAGGAAAACAAGATATACAGGCAATGTTGTATAGAAATCTATCTTGCCTTACAAGAAAGGTTGGGGAGGGGATGGGGCAGGATATAAAAGAGAACACATTGGAAGAAGGGATATCAGTAGGCTTGCTTTCTTGGGGTAGCAGGTAGCAAAGAGAAGGGGAGAAAATTTCTAACTCAAAATCTTGTGGAAATGAATGTTGAAAACTAAAAATAAATTTTAAAAAAGTAGATACAGATATGACTTTCCCATATAGAAATGTAAAACTTTTTTCCTTTTTCAGTTCCTTATGGATTTTTTTTCATATTTGCATTTTTGTATTGCTTTTGAGTCCTGCATTTGAAAATCACATTTTTTATTCAACTCTGGTCTTGTCCTGAAGAATATTTGAAAGTTCTCTATTTAATTAAATATCCATTTTTCCCTTGATACATTATACTCAGTTTTACTGTGTAGATAATTCATGTTTGTTATTTGTGTTATTTTGCCCTCCAAAATATTATATTCCAAGCCCTTAGATCATTTGATGTAGAAGCTGCTAAATGCTTGCCTAAATCTTGACTGTGGCTCCACAGTACGGTCTCTTTCTTTTTGTTTGATGTATTTTCTCTTTGATCTGGGAGCTCTGAAATTTGGTTATAATATTCTTGTGAATTTTTGTTTTGAGCCCTCTTTTATATGGTGATTGCTGGAATTTTTCAATTTCTGGTTTACCCACTAAATATGGAATATCAAGGCACATTTCCTTGATAATTTCTTCAAATATATCTAGGTTCTTTCTTTGATATTGGCTTTCAGGTAACCCTCTAATTCTTAAATTATATCTTCTTGATCTATTTTCCACGTTACTTGCTTTTCTACTATGATGGTTCATATTTTCTTCTATTTTTGCCATTCTTTTGTTTTATTGTTTCCATTCTTTTAATTTTGTTCTATTTTTTTTTTGTTCTTTCATGGACTTATTATCTTCTACCTGTCCAAGTCTAATTTTTAAGAAACTATTTTCTTTCTTGAGCTTTTGTACCACCTTTTCCATTTGGCCAATTTTGCTTTTTAAGATGTTATTTTCTTCATTATTTTTGTGCCTCTTTTACTAAACTGATATCTTTCCATAATTTCCTTCCTTTGTTTTTTATTTCTTCACATATTTTTCCTCTATTATTCCTATTTCATTTTGAAATTTGTTTTAGCTCTTCCTGAAGTTTTTGTTGTTGTTGTTGTTCCATATCTAAGTCATATTTTTTTTTTCTTTAAAGCTTTGCTTGGAGCTATTTTGATTTCATTGTTTTCTTCTGACTTTGTGTCTTGATCTTCCCTGTCATCATAACAGCTTTTTATGTTCGGGTTATATTTTGTTGTTTGCTCATTTTACCCTGTCTTATTTCTTGGTTCGGAACATTTTGTACATATTGGGCTTTGTTCTCAGTGTGAAGGGTGTCTATCTCTGTCTCTAGAATTAGGTCTTGTGATTTGTAAGTGTTTGGTGCTTTCCAGGTAGTGTGTTCTGGGAGAAGTTTAGTCAATGTTCTCTTCTTATGTACACTGATCCTTGATCAAGTAGGGCACCTGATTCCTTGGGAGGGCAATATATGCTGCTCCTCAAGGCCCCTCCCCACTTGGGACTGGGAATGATCCTGTCTTACGGGTCCCTCACCTTTTGAAATGCAAGTGATACTTCTCCTCAAGTATTCCACTCCCTCTGGACTGAAAGAAAACAGCAACAACAACAACAACTCTTCTCTGACCTTGAACTATGGCCCACAAGTGGGTATAGGCAATGAAGTAGCCAAATGATGTCTGGTCCTATGTCTAGTGCTAACATAGAGGTGCCCTGTAATCTCTTTTGGGCCCATTGCCTGGTCCCTTTACCTTCTCTACCTTGAGAAATCCAGAAACTCCTCCTCCTCCTGTCACTATCACCCAGTCCTACCACTAGTATTTCATCCATGTAGGCTCCAGGCCAGCCGCCACTCGCATGTCACAGATTTCTCTTTCGAACCTCCTATGTAGTCTTGGGGTGGAAGAATATTCCATTCTCATCTTTTGTTGTCTCTGCCACCCAAAAATTCAATTTGGGCCATTATTTTAAAGTTGTTTACAGGGGAATTTTGGGAGAGCTTTGGTCACTGTGTTTTTGGTTTTTTTTTTTTTGTTGTTGTTGTTGTTTTTTACTGCACCATTTTGGTTCATTCTTCCAGAAATCTATGAGTACTAGAAGTTTTAAAATTCCTTGTTCCCTGGATTCTTTCTTTCTCCTCTTCTTTCCTCCTCTCTTTCTATTCTTTTTCTGTCCTCCCCTCTCCTGACCTTTTTTCTTCTCCCCTGTGGTCTCCACTCTTCTATTCTTTTTTCTTTTCTTCTCCTCTTCTCTCCTCTTTTCTTCTCTCTTCTCTTCTGCTTTTCTCTTCTTGCTTCACCTCTATTTTCCTTTCCCTTCTTGCCATACCTTGCATTCCTTTCCTTTAACTGACCAATGTTATTGAAATTTTCCACTATTTGAACCAGTTAAATATTGATGTAATCTTTCAATACTTTCCACATATTTTTAATACTTCTTTCAAGTCTTCCACAGCATTCTTTGATGCCTATTCTTAAATAGAATTACTTGATAGCTCTATTTTTCCTTCCATAGTTCTTAATTTATCAACAGCTGTCTCATATACTCATATTTATTTTCTGAAATATTATAACACTTTTTGTCAGATGCTTTGGTAGAATGCTTGTTCATGATTGTTATAGTATATATAGTTTTTTTTTGAATGACTGTTTTGATATAATTTGTTGCTAGTTAATTTCATGTTGTCAAATAGAATTTTAAAAATACTTCTTATCTAAGTATGCTCATCTCCTTTGCAAAATTGTTGCCACGTTGATGATATTTTATACCATACATACCATTGTTACACATAATTTCTGTAGTAAAGACTTGCAGTGGCTTGAGGTTATTTGATTTGCTTTCTTTATATTTTAGTGGCTCTTAATTTCCTTTCCTATTTTATTTCATCTACATTTGGGATTGAAGTCATGTGTGTGTGTGTGTGTGTGTGTGTGTGTGTGTGTGTGTGTGTGTGTGTGTGCTTTTTATTTAAATTATGAGTTCTCTCCTGATCAGTAATACCTTCCTTTGAGACATAGATTAAGAATTCCATTGACAAAAAGCAGAACAAAAAGCTTGTAAGCTTGTTCACAACTGGGGAGTTCTTATACAAGTCTTTATTATGCTATAGTACCAGAATAAAGAAAGTATCCATGTCTTTAGTCCATTTTATGCACATTTGTAGTTTGCCTACTTTAGTGGGGTACACAATCTGCATTGAGACATTTACAAGTGGTTGAGGCCATCAGTATTTCTGATTTGTTCTGCTATATCATGCCTTTTTTGTGGTACCAGCACACTCTTATATTCTGTGTCAAGTAGATAGTCAGAGCCATTATGAATAATACCAGACTGCAATCTTATAATATGTTTGTGTATTTCTTAAATTAAGAGATAGAGTCACATCACCCTGACTGGAGTGTTAATCCAATCAGTGACATAAGCACAGCCCAAGTTCTTAGCATTTTCATGTCCTGCCAGATCAACATAGCTACTGTAACAGTGCCAGTGTACAAAATTTCTACTATACCTCACCCTCAACCTAGCTGGAATTCCCATAGTTTGCTACACCTGCCTTGCACCCCAAACAGAGACAACAAGTTGAAATTAGATCAGATCATCACCATTATTATCATATTTCCATTTGGAAGGACTTACCATTGTCAGGAAAGCAATTCAATATGATTCTCATCCTGGGTAATAGAAGTGATTAAAAAAAAAAAGCTCACATAACACTCAACAACTTCAATTATTCTTTGTAAAGTATGATGACAGCCATATCTAAGAAGATTTCTGCATTACTAATTACTTGACATTATTAATCCAATATTAAGATTTCAGCTTATGGGAGTGGCTAGGTGGTGCAGTGAATAGAGCACCAGCCTTGGAGTCAGAAGGGCCTGATTTAAAATCCAGTCTCAGACACTTAACACTTACTAGCCATGTAACCTTGAGCAAGTCACTTAATCCCAATTGCCGTGCCTTCCCCCCTCCAAAAAACAAAAAACAAAAAATAAATAAATAAACTTATTATCCCTCTTGGATCTGAAGCATTAACATTGATTATTTCTTCTTTATTTTTTTTACCTTACTATTTGAATTTCCATCTTTTCTCCACAAGCAGACATTTACAGTACGGAGTGTCTTTAGGGACAGAATAAGAAAACTGCCTTCACAGCTATTCTGAGGTTGCTCTTGTGTTCTGTGTTTGAAGACCCCTGAGGAATTAGTGGTAGGTCAAATGGAGAAGTATTGTAGCAACCCTCTCCTTTGGTGTGCCTGAAGCCCTGTATTCCTGAAGAAGCAGAAATTACAAGACATATGGTGAATTGCACATCAATAAGGATCCAGTCATTCTCCTCACTGTCCCATTAGTAAGGCAAGGTACCAATAAAGAATTTGAGGAGTCCAAATCAGCCCAATTGTTCTTTCCTTAATATTCTTTCTTTGGGAAAGTATGAATAGCATCACGCCTAAAATAAATTTTCTTTCTTTTTCTTTTTTTTTGTGCTCAAGTACCCTGACTTTGACCAACATTGAATATATCTAAAAATTGATGAATTGTTCCTTTAAGTGAAGGTACAGGATAACTTGTAACTTGAATTTCCTGGGTAAGGAACCACAGTATTAGGATCACTTGCTTTGAACAGTGAATATTCTAGGAAGTGAGTTATTAAATACAACAGGCAGAACACATAGCCCAAAGCTCAAAACAACTGACAGCAGGTTTTATGAACCACCAACAGATTAGGGTATGAGAACCATACTTAATTAACATGGCTATTCCAAAGTGACCAGAGAATGACTTAGAATTCATAGCATGTTAGAAATTAAAGGGATTGTAGAGGTTGTCTAGTCCAACCTTCTCATTTTATGGATGAGGAAACAGAAACCTAGATGCTTGAAGTTGTATGATCAAGACCAGAACTAGAAACCAGAGATTCTAAGCTAATAGTGTCCCTATAGTACAAAGATGAGGAAAGGAGTAGAGGACTATGTAATAAGACTTGGTTGATTTAAAATAAAACCAATACTTGTAATCCAATACCTATTTCTTTGTCAAGCTAAATATATTTTCAATTAGGGTGGATAGATGCCTGGATTCTAATTTTACTAGAGTGACTGAACCTAAGAATTGCAGCAAGCACTGTGGGCTTTAGATAATATCAAACACCATTAAAATGCCAGAACTAAGCCATTAACTGGTAACATAACATAACATTTGACACCTTACCAGATCCCCATATGAGTCCAAAAGATTAATTGTCTTTAGATTCTTATCCTTAGGAATGTCCAACTTGGTCAAGAAGGCATACAGAAGCTATAAGCTATTCAGAATATACAGAGAAAATGTTTTTGCCACAGCCTTGCATTCTATCAGTCTTGCTATATCAATCTTAATTTTATTCAGAACCCTGGAGTTTTCCTTTCTACTTTCACCGTTTAGCTCAGATAGAATTGAAAAGTAAAATCAACCGTTTTGAATGGCATAGAGTTGTGCTCACAGAAACAGGACTTCATTCACATCTTTACTTTAAAGACAAACATTTTGACGATAACCTTAAGTCTGTACTAAAAATGTACTCAAAAATCTACTTCACAGGGATGGTGTATGTATCAACTTTTAATTAGGATTTAAATAACTTAGCCCTTTAAAGTACTAGCAAATCCTCTTCTTCTTTATCCAGGAAATCAATGAGTCAGAAATTACATGAACAAGACTCACACATGTATTCAAAATTTTCTAACATACTCTTTTATGCCTCCTTTGTAACTTCTCAGTGCAATCTTTCTAATTAAGGTTGTAGAACACTTTTTAAACTAGTCCAAATATATTTATTTGTCAAACAGATCTTTCAAATTGTTAATGCAAGCTAACAAGGTATTTATTTTTTTTAGTAGGATGAGGTGGTGTTAGTTATAACTTTACACTACATTAAAAAAAAATTCAAAGAAAATTATTTTCCCCTTCTGTTTAGATTGAGTTTGACTATTGTCAAACTCAAATATTCTCTCTCTCTCTCTCTCTCTCTCTCTCTCTCTCTCTCTCTCTCTCTCTCTGTCTGTCACTCACTTTCTCATCTCTTTTATTTTATCTTTCTTTTCCTCATATTGTTTAATACAGTTATGCATATTATACTAGGAAAAGCATGGATTAGCTGTTTGTTGTTGTTGTGTTCTTTGTTGTGCCAGAATATGTTGTGTTAACTTCCTTTTGTTTTCTAATTCATGTTATGAAGTGACATAATAGTGTCAAATCTTCAAATGTTCCTATCTAAGCTTGAGCCCAGCCCACTTTAATCAACACTCATCCATGACATACCACACCTTACTTCTATTTCATATTGAATGTACTTGAACAGAAGGTGCAGAAAGGGAATCAAACGTGAGAGACTGGGAATTTGATGTCATTGGTAATAATTGCAATCATGAAACCAAGTGGTGTAGGTACAAATGTGACAGTGAAAAAGAGATCTTAGAAATGAGTAAGTACTAAAAACTTGTTATTAAGACTACAAAACTCAGCACGCCGTTAATTGATGAAAGTTTAAATAGTCTAAAAATGACTTTTTCATGAGAAATTGTCTCCAATTTTTAATTGAAATCACCAGGAAGATAACATTCACTCTACAGGAATTGATGGATATGTGGTGAGACAGAAGTTGCTGGAGAGTAGAGATAGAACTAGCATGGCAATCGTGGCTTTACTCTTGCAGGTAATATGGAATAGTTAATGTTTCCTTCCCAATTTGGATAACTTCTCAACTTGTCAGGCTTGGGTTGCCACATTTCAAATACCTTGTGACCAATACATCTCTCTCCAATGAGTGCTTGCTAAAGCTTTGAGTTCCAATTGAACTGGAGACCCATGTCAAAGGGGGAATTCCAGTAACCAAAGAGGTTTCACAATGGAGAAAGAGATTAACGAGTGCACTGTAAATTTTAGAGATGCATTTGTGCACTGATACTTAGTCCTCCACTAATCCTCCTCACGAAAGGGTAATATATAATACTTTGCATACTTACCCGCATCAACCCATCAATCAAAAAGAAGCTTATAAATTCTTAGAATGTGCCAACATTGTTCTAAGTATTAGTGATACAAAGAAAGGCAAAAATTAAGTACCTGTCCTCAAGAAGTTTACCTTCTAATCTGGAAGATGATGAGTAAAAATCTATGTTGTTTATAAGATGTAATGTGTTAATGGGAGGGGCCATCAGAGGGATATAGCTAGGAGTGTGAAATAGTAGTGGGGTGGGTGGGATGAATAAGAAAGGTCACTTGCAGAAAACGTGATTTGAGATGAGCCTTCCAGGAAGCCAGGAAATCCAGGAAGCAGAGATGAGAAGAGAGAGTATAAAGGTGCAAAATCTAAAGAAAAAAAATAATTAGAAGGCAGTTACCCAAATTCCACAGCACTGTTAGGAAACAGGAGGGTAGAAAAGAAACAAAACTACGTGTGTCACCTTAAAAAAGTTTTCCAGCTTTGTAAATGATAATAAATATCAAAATTGGTTATAGATGAATCTTAGGAATCATAGGACCTCACTCATGAAGGAATAATTTTTAAAAATATGTTTAATAAGTGCTTATCATGTGCCAGAGGCAGCTAGTGGCACTGGCTCTAGAGTCTGGAGGATCTGAGTTCAAATCTGCCCTCAGATACTTAGTTGCTATGTGACCCTGGGCAAGTCATTTACCTCTGTAAACATCAGTTTCCTGATATGTAAAATGAGCTGCAGAAGGAAATTGCAAACCACTCTAGTCTATTTGCCAAGAACATCCCAAATTGGGTCACAAACAGGCAGACATGACTGAAACAATTTAACAATGACTAATATGTAGCCAGGATGTGCTGAGAGGTGAGGGTACAAATAGAGAAAGTAAGCTAGGCACTGCCCTCAAGAAGTTTCATTATAAATGAGAAAAGGGGTACAAATAGAGGGTCATGGTGACAGGGAGGGATGTTTTGGTCTGGGAAGTCTCAGGAATGGTAAATGGAACTATAGGGAAATTTTGATATATCCTCTCCAAGAATGAAAGTGGAGGGTAATTACTATTGTCAGAGGTAGAGGAGGAGGTAAATAATTGCATGCACTGGGTAGCATGGCACAAAAATGATCAGGGTATTGTGAGATGGGTTTGGGTCAAAGTCAGACTAGATATGTAAAACTCTCAGCCATTAGGAGTCTAGGGCAAGAGCTAAGTGACGAAGTAACTAAGGGCTAACTTGACTCAAGAAATATGAGTGCTGGGGTGGCTAGGTGGAGCAGTGAATAGAGCACTGGCCCTGGAGTCAGGAGGACCTGAGTTCAAATCTGACATCAGTCACCTAACACTTACTAGCCCTATGACCTTGGGAAATCACTTAACCCCAATTGCCCTGCCTTCTCCCCGCCCCCCAAAAAAAAGAAAAAAAATTAGTCTTTCACATGCAAAACAGTAAAAGCAAAACCACGAAAGAGAAATGTTTGTAAAAGCATATTTTTAAATTATAGCTTTTTAAAGTAGCAATCCTGCTTGTTTATGTCTCTGAATTTCATTTTGTTCCCTTCTGTAAATCTATTTTTCAAAAATTTATACTCATTTCTTTCAGGTCTTTTCTTTTTAAAAATTGTTACCACTATTTCTCTTTTACTCCTTGAACTGTCTCCACACAACAGCCCTCCCTTTAAGAAACAAGTATAGCCAAGTAAAACAAATCATATGGCCATATCTAGATATATGTTTCAGGAACAGTTAACAAAAGAATCATTGCAAAGTATTAAAAAAAAACAATTGAGATATGTTCCCAAAACACTCATAATTAAGAGAAATGTAACTCAGAACAGTGGGGCAGCTAGGTTGTGCACTGCGAAGTGCCAGGCTTAGAATCAGGAAGAGTGAGTTCATCTTCTGAGTTCAATTCTGATCTCAGACACTTACTAGCTGTATGGCCTTGGGTAAATCTCACAGTGTCAAAACACCACCAAGGTTTAAATTCATCACAAACTGGCAATGATGACAAAAGATAAGCAAGTATTAGAAGACACCTTGATAAGATAGGCAGATTGCAGCACTGTTGGTAGAGATGTGAATTGCAACAAGTATATTGGAAAGCAATTTGAAATTATGCAAAGAAAGTAACTAAAATAGACTTATCCTTTGACCCAAAGATCTATATACCCCAAACCTCATTTTACCTATTACTTTTATTTTAAATTGATCTTGTTGATTTTCATTCATGTCTGACTCTTCCAAACCCCATGGAAAGAGGGTACACAAGGCCTTTCTGTCCTCCACTATCTCCCAAGGTTTGTCCAAGCTCACATGTATTCCTTCCATGACACTATCCATTCATCTCATACTCTACTGTCCCCTTTTTCCTTTTATCTTCTATTTTTTCCCAACAAAAAGGAATAAATTCCAATAAATCCTGTTTTTTTCATTATGTACCCAAAGTATTTAAGCTTCAGCTTCATCACTTGTCCTTCCAATGAGTAGCCTGAGTTAATTTATTTAAGTACTTGACCTATTTGATCCCCTTGCTGTCCATGCCACTCTCAAAAGCCTTCTCTAGCACTAAAATTCAAATGTGGATTCAATGGTGCTCAGCTTTCCTTATAGTCCTACTCTTATAGTTATAAATTACTAATGGAAAATGAACCAGCTTTGATTATACAGAATTTTTTTGGCAAAAGAAATGTCTCTGCTTTTTAGTACATTATCTAGATTTGCTATAGTTTTCCTTCTAAGGACCAAATGCCTTAATTTCATGGCTGCAGTCACCACCACCTGCAGTGGTCTTGGAGTCTAACAATATAAAATCTGACATTGCTTCCATTTCTTCTCCTTCTATTTTTGAAGAAGTGAAAAGACCAGTTGCCAAGATCTAAGTTGTTTGTTTGTTTTTTAAAAATTAAGCTTCATGGCATGGTGCACTCGGCAGACAGCAGATGGCAAGATGGCAAGTTGATTCATGAACTGCAAGGGCCATTCCCAGGCCTTTCACCACAGGGCTGGGATCTGTTGGAGCAGAGTAAGAGACAAATGCAAGGCCTGTGGCAGTGGCAGCAGCTGCTCCTGGGACTATCAACCCACAGCCTGGAAATTAAAAAAAGTACCTATCTGAACTTCCAGGGACCAGGATGGCAGAGTGAACCCCAGCTTCTCCAATGCCCCCCTCTGACCCTGAAAACACAGAAATTATTGCCCCAGAGCAAAATTTTAAAATAGTGAAGGCTTGGGAGTCCTAGAGGAAAAGAGTGGTTAAGGCCCTGCCTCAAAATGGGTGAAAGACAGATTGTAAAGACAAAGACTCTAGAATCATATTATTGCAAGCAGGAGGAACCAAATTCAGAAGGAGACAGCATTGACTCTGTACTCACATGCCTCAAAAGGGTGTATGAATTGGTCTCAAGCCCAGAAAGCATTCTTAGAAGAGCTCAAGAAGGATTTTGAAAACCAAATTAGAGAGAAGATAAAATGATTAATTCTTTTAAAATCAAAATTGCAAAACAAACAAACAAACAAACAAAAACATTTTGATGAAGAAAGCAGCTCCTAAAAAAGAAAAATGTTCCAACTAAAATTGAAATCTGACCATATGGAAAAGGAGCTTTAAAAACTAACTGAGGAAAATAATTTGCTAAAAATTAGAATCAAGCAAATTGAAGCTAATGGCTCTATGGGGCACCAAGAATCAGTCAAACAAAACAACAAGAATGAAAAATTAGAAAAAGAAGTAAAATATCTCAATGGAAAAACAACTGACCTGGAAAACAGATACAGGAGAGATAATCTAAGAATTATTGGTCTACTGGAAAATCATGATGAAAAAAAAGAACCTGGACAACATCTTCCAAGAGATCATCAAGGAAAACTGCCCTGGAGCCCTAGAATCAGAGAGGAAAATAGAAATTGAATAGAAATTGAGACAATCTACCAGACATTTCCTAAAAGAGACTGCAAATTGCAGACTCCACAAATGTTGTAGCCAAATTCCAGAACTATCAGGTAAAGGAGAAAATACTAAAAGCAGCCAGAAAGAAACAATTCAAATATCACAGAACTATAATGAGGATCACCCAGGATATGGCAGTTTCTACACTGAAAGATCAGAGGGACTGGCATATGATATTGTGCAAGGCAAAAGAGCTTGGGTTACAACCAAAGATCAGCTATCCAGTGAAAATGAGGATAATCTTTCAAACAAGGAGATGGTCATTCAGTGATATAAGGGAATTTCAGACCTTCTGGAAGAAAAAGCCAGAGCTCAATGGAAAATTCAATTGCCAATTACAAGACTCAAGAGAGACATAGAAAGCCAAATAGGGAAAACACACACACACGCACGCACGCACGCACGCACGCATGCACACACACACACACACACACACACACACACTTAACTTGTTACTTAATAAGAGAAAATGGTTACATCCCTATATGGGAAGCTAATACCTGTTAATATTGAGAATTGTATACTTATCATGACATTTAAAAAGGATATAGATAAATAGAGGGGGTGGGTATAAAATAAAATGATGATAAAAAAAACTTACTAAGGGGTGCAAAGGGACTGCAATGGAAGAAGAATAAAGAATGAAGCAGAAAAGGGTAAATTATGCCACACAAAGAGGCATAAAAAATGTATTGTAGTAGAGGGAAAGTAGGGATAGAGATGAACATTATATAATCTTTGCCCTCATTGGCCCTGGTGTAAGGAGGGAATAACATAATCAGTTAAGTATAGGACTCTATCAAGAAGGGACATAAAACCTATCATAATAGACGGAAAGAGGGCAGGGAGAAGAGCCTGCATGAGATCTGTTCTCGTCAATCTTGGTTCAAGGAAGAAATAATATATTACATTAAGCATAAAAATGTATCATAGCCTACAGGCAGTAGGAGGGGGGAAGGACTAAGAAAAGGGAGGTAGTGTTTAGAAGAGAAGGAAAAAGTAGTAAGAGGAAATGGTATGAAAAGGGAGGGGAGCTGATAAGGAGGGAATATTGAGGGTGGCAGTAGTCAAAAGAAAAACTCCTAAGGAGGGGAAAGGAGAAGGGGGAAAAAAAAAGCATCAAGTGAGGAAGGAATAGGATGGAGGGAAAGACACTGATAGTAATCATAACTGTGAAAGTGAATGGGATGAACTCTCCATAAAATGGAGGCAGAATGGATTAAAATTCATAATCCTAAAATATTCTGTTTCAAAGAAACACATTTGACACAGGGGGATACACACAGGGTAAAGGTAAAAGGCTGGAGTAAAATATAGTATGCTTCAGCCAAAGTAAAAAAAAAAAATCTGGGGCAGCAATCCTTATCTCAGACAAAGCAAAACCGAAAATTGATCTAATTAAAAGAGATAAGGAAGGAAACTATATCTTGCTAAAAAGACATCATCAAAACTGAAGCAATATCATCACTAAACATTTATACACCAAGCAGTACAGCATCCAAATTCCTAGAGGAGAAGTTAAGGGAATTAGAGGAAGAAATAGACAGCAAAACTATACTAGTGGGGGACCTCAATCTCCCCCTCTCTGAACCTGATAAATATAACCTCAAATAAGCAAGAGACAAGTTAAAAATGTATATAGAATCTTAGAGGAGATAGATATGGTAGATCTCTGGAGAAAACTGAATGGGGATAAAAAGGAATATATCTTGTTCTCAGTGGTACATGACATATGCATAAAAATTGACCATGTACTAGGGCACAAAAAACCTCACAGTTCAGTACAGAAAGGCAGAAATATTAAATGCATCCTTTTCAGAACATGATGCAGTTAAAATCATATGTAATAAAGGGCCATGGAAAGGTGGACAAAACTAATTGGAAACTAAATAATTTAATTCTAAAGAATGAGTGGGTCAAACAAGAAATGACAGAAACAATCAGTAACTTCATTCAAGAGAATGACAATAATGAGACAACATACCAAAACTAGTGGAATGCAGCAAAAGCATTTCTTAGGTGAAGTTTTATATCCCTGAATACATACATAAATAAAATAGAGAAAATGGAAGTCAATAAACTGGGCATGCAATTGAAAAACCGAGAAAAAGAACAAATTGAAAATACCAAATTAAATACTAAATTAGAAATCATGAAAACCAAAAGAGAGATTAATACAATTGAATTTAAGAAAACTATTGAACTAATAAATAAATCTAAGAGCTGGTTTTCTGAAAAAAAAAACAGTAAAAATTGATAGAACTTTAGCCAATAGGATAAAAAAAGAAAGAAGAAAACCAAATTACACATATCAAAAATAAAAAGGAAATTAAATGAAAAGGAAATTAAAACAATAATTAGGAATTATTTTGCCCAATTGTATGCACATAAATTTGACAATCAGTGAAATGGATGAATATTTACAAAATTATAAGTTGCCCAGAATAACTGAAGAGGAAATAAATTACTTAAATAACCCCATTTCAGAAAAAGAAATGACATAATGGATTAACAAATTCCCTAGGAAAAAATCTCCAGTGCCAGATGGATTTACTAGTGAATTCTATCAAACATTCAAAGAACAATTGATTCCAATACTCTATAAGCTATTTGGGAAAATCACTGAAGAAGGGGTCCTACCTGATTCTTTTTGTGACACAGATACTGATATCTAAATCAGAAAGAGACAAAATGGAGGAAGAAAAGTATAGACCAATTTACCTCATGAATATAGATGCAAAAAAATTCAAATAAAATATTAGCAAAAAGACTACAGCAACTTATCACAAGAATAATACACTTTGATCAAGTCGGATTCATTCCAGGAATGTAAGGATGGTTCAATATTAGGAAAATCATCAGTACAATTGATCATATCAACAATTAAACTAGCAGAAACTGTGTGATTATCTCAATAGTAACAGAAAAGGCTTTTTGAAAAAATATAATCTCCGTTCCTATCAAAAACACTAGAAAGTATAGGAATAAATGTAGTCTTCCTTAAAATAATAGGTAGTATATATTTAAAGCCATCAGCAAGTATTATATGTAATGGAGATAAACTAGAAGCATTTCCAATAAGATCAGGGGTGAAACAAGGATGTCCACTATCACCACTCTTATTCAATCTGGTGCTAGAAATGTTAGCAGTAGCAATTAGAAAAGAAAAAGAAATTGAAGGAATCAAATTAGGCAAAGGAGAGACTAACTATCATTCTTTGGAGATGATATGATGATATACTTAAAGAATCCTAGAGAATCAAGCAAAAAAACTTCTAGAGACAATAAATAAATTTGGCAAATTTGCAGGATATAACATAAACCCACATAAATCTTCAGCATTCCTATATATTTCTAACAAAATCCAACAACAAGAGATAGAAAGAGACAGCCCATTTAAAGTTACTATGGACGAAATAAAATATTTGGGAATCTACCTGCCAAAACAAATCCAGGACCTACATGAACACAATTACAAAACACTTTTCACACAAATAAAGTCAGATCTACATAATTGGAAAAACATCAATTGCTCATGGCCAGGTCGAGATAATATAATAAAAAAGACAATTTAACCTAAATTAAATTACACGTTTAGTGCCATATCAAAATCAATCTACCAAAAAAAAAATGCTTTACAGAGCTAAAAGAAAAATACTAACAAAATTCATTTGGAAGAAAAAAAAGGTCCAGAATATGAAGGTTATTAATGAAAATAAATGCTAGGGAAAGTGGCCTAGCCATACCAGATTTTAATCTGTATTA
Organism: Pseudochirops cupreus; assembly: GCA_028627135.1. Classification (NCBI taxonomy): domain Eukaryota; kingdom Metazoa; phylum Chordata; class Mammalia; order Diprotodontia; family Pseudocheiridae; genus Pseudochirops; species Pseudochirops cupreus. The sequence goes on along the minus strand of CM053580.1, from coordinate 229,710,919 downwards.
TAAAGCAGCAGCTTTCAAAACTTCTTGGTTCAGGCTGAGGAATAGAGTAGTGGATCAATGGAATAGATTGGGTACAGGAGGCTCAGCAATCAATGACTATAATAATCTACTGTTGATAAACCCAAAGACCCCAGTTTTGGGAATAAGAACTCACTATTTGACAAAAACTGCTGGGAACACTGGAATATAGTATGGCAGAAACAGGGCATAGACCATTATCTAACACCGTATATCCAAATCCAGTTTAAATGGGTGCATGATCTATGTATAAAGGCTGATAATGTAAGCAGTCCAGGAAAGTGTAATGATACTGGGATTTGAAGATCTTCCATGCTCCTTGAACTTGCTGATATAGCAGGAAGGGGTGGATCAAGAGAAAGCCAGAACCAAGCTAGTCTCTGTGCAGTGCTGACTGGAAACAGCAGCAGAGGCAATGGCTGCAGTTGCAGCGAGAACTCCTTTTTCTTTGAGTCGGCCATAATCTCTGCTAAGGACGCCTGCTGAGGACTGCCAGGGACAGGAACTGCGGAGAGGCCGGAGCTGCTGGGAGCAAGCTGCCTGGACACTGAGCAGTTGTCGTGAATGAGGAGAGGAGGATCTTTGCCTGAGATAGCCTGTCCTGTTTTGAAGGCTTGAGAATGTGGGTATTTACTACTTTAACTACATGTCCCAACCTCATAACTACTATGTTGGCTTTGACTTTCTGGTTTTGGGACTCAGTTTTCTGGTATTTAAATAAATACTCTAGCTATATTTCTTATGTAGAGAGCCTGTTACATTTTGTGATTAATAACCATATCAGTATATTTATAGTTACTGTAGGCATTGTGAATGCTGCATTGCTGATACAGAAAGCTAGGAATGGTGTGCCTTTCAGATTTTTGGAGAAGGGAGGACTTTATGACCAAACGAGTTAGAGAGCATTATAAAATGCAAATGGATTATTTTGATTACATTAAATTGAAAAGTTTCTGTAGAAACAAAGACAATGTGACCAAGATTAAGATGGAAGTGGAAGAATAGGAAAGAATTTTTATAACCAGGGTCTCTGATAAAAGCCTCATTTCTAATATATACAAAGAATTGAGTCAAATCTATAAGAATACAAGCCATTCTCCAAATGATAAATAGTCAAAGGATATGAAGAGGCAGTTTTCAAAGGAAGAAATTAAAGATATCTATAAATATATGAAAAATGTTCTAAATCACTAGTGATTAGAGAAATGCAAATCAAAACAACTCTGAGATACCTCATCTCACTGGTCAGATTGGCTAAGATGACAAAACTGGAAAATGACAAATGCTGGAGAGGATGTGGACACATTGGAACATGAATGCATTGTTGGTGGAGTTGTGAACTGATTCAACCATTCTGGAGAGCAATCTGGAACTATTCCCAAAGGGATATAAATAATTGTATACCCTTTCACCAAGCAATACCACTTCTATGTTTATATCCCAAAGAGATCATAGAAGTGGGAGGAAGACCTTTAGGTACAAAAATATTTATAGCAGCTCTTTTTGTGGTGGCAAAGAACTGGAAATGAAGGGGATGCCCATCAATTCAGGAATGGCTAAACAAGTTGTGGTATATGAATTTAAAGGAATATTATTGTGTTATAAGAAATGAGGAGCAGATGGACTTCATATTTGCCTTGAAAGTCACACAAATTGATCATGAGTGAAAAGAGCAGAACCAGGAAAAATCTCCTCACGATTATAGACTAAACATATTGTAACAACCACCTTTGATAAGCTGGACTCTTCTAAGCAATGCAACGTTATAAAACAATTCCAAAAGATTCATGATGGGAAAGGATGTCTATATTCAGAGAAAGATCTAGAAAGAGCTAGAGAGAATGGAGTTTGAATGCAGGTTGAAACAAACCACCTGTTCTCTTTCTTTATGTTGTTTGGTTTTGTTTCCTCTTTCCCATTGCTCATTCCATTGGTAACAATCCCTTAAAACCTGACTAATGTCTAATGTGAAAGTATTTGCAGATCCTATACTTAATTGCCACCATGGGGGTGGGGAGAGCAGAGAGAGGTGGAGAAAATTTGAACCTCAAAGGAATGAGGAAATGAATCATGTAAACTACAAGTAAACAAACAAATAAAGACAAAAAACAAAACAAAACAAAAAAAGGAAGTACAATCCAGTCTCAGAAAACTTTAATTGCTATAAATGATAAGTTTTTCACTGGATTTCATTTGTATGATTGCTGTAGTTTAAAGATGCAAATTAATGATTTGATTGACTCTATGAAATAAAACATTTATCTTCAAAAAAAATGTTAAGCTTCAAGCTAACTTTTATATTCTCCTCTTTCACCCACATCAAGAGGCTTCTTAATTGCTCTTGACTTTCTTCATTAATGTGTGGTATTGTTTGCTTGTTGGACACTGTTGATATTTCTCCTGGCCACTCACATCAATATCTTTACTAAAACTCTCCTTTTGGATGCTTTCTGTACCAATCATTTCCTGTACTCAGTTGTAATGAGAAATGGGAAAAAATACATAATAGGTGTTCACTAAATATTTGTTTGATACATGAAAAATGTTAAATGATCACATATTTTTCAGGTGGATATATATTGCTTGATGTGTTTTATAGTCTATTTTTTCCTCTCATTCCCTTATTATTAGAAAAGAAGTCAAAAATTATTATTAGAAAAGAAGTCAAAAGAGACAGGACTATTTTAATGATGTATTGAGATAAAGTATAGAAAGGCTCTCTACTATGATCCTTATACAAAGCATTGGAAATCACTCTCATTAAGGCAGTGGAGTTGTGGACTCAAAGGACATAATGTAGATGAAGTTCTCTAGCCACCTTAAAGACCTCTATAACTGCAGTTTGTTTTTTTTTTAATAGTCAGTAGTCACCAAGCCTCAGGTCTGAGAATGACATCATTCTCAGAGCATTATATTGTACTATTGTATTCTGTGTTCAAGCAATGCTTGTAAAGCAGTATGGATGCATAGTGGCAAATGTTTAAAAACTGGGTTCTATGGGGAAAATATATACACACACTTTTTTTTT
>CM053580.1:229690719-229707373 GCA_028627135.1 Pseudochirops cupreus | reverse complement strand
CCCCTATTTTCTAAATTCTTAATGTGTGAGAGTTAATGTGATCAAAAATTTTTATTCCCTTATAGTTGATAATCATTAAATATCATATTTTTGACTGAAGTCTGAATTAGTCAGACTGTTTTGCCGTACTTTAAAAAATGCCTTTTCCTTTGTTGGCAACTTCAGAGACCATTTAGAGCTGGAGGTGAGATTTCCCTTATTTTGGGACATACTTAATATGGGTGGAAAACAAGAGACATCATGAGACCTTAAATTGCAAGTGGACCCTGCTCCATTTGTTGTCTTGTCAATTTGTATTTACAACCAAGAAAGTTCTTTTCTCACATATGAATGGTAGCAAATGGAGATCATAAATTGTGTGACATGGTCATCCTAAATTGGGATGGTTGTAAAATGTATTTAAGTTTTCTCATTCCTCTGTTCAAGTTAATTAGAACTTAGCTCTCCTAACTCCTGTACACGTTTCCTAGTCTTAAGGGAATAAATACTGTAACTGTATATCACCTAACATCTTGTCTCCTTTAACCAAACTTTTTAAAGATTAACATAGCCAATGAGATTATGTGTTTCCATGAAACTAATATTACATTGGTCATTGAATAGTAGATAGATTGATATAGAGAGTTATCTCTATCATCTATATATCAAGATATCTATTTATGTATCTACATAAACACACACCTACACACACACACACACACACACACACACACACACACAGTCACTCGCTCACTGACCTACTAATACCAAGTCTGAATCTTATCTTACTTGGAATATGTTAGTATCCTTAGATTCTCGATGTCTTTGCCAGTGTGAAAGCTCTCCCAGTTCCTACCAATCCAGCATGTGTCAAGTTCAAGAGAGATGATGATTGGAAGGAACATGTGATTTCAAATTCCAAACTCCCTGAGGTAAGACCTCTATAATTCATTTAGTCCACCCTTCTCCCTAAGATTAAGACTTAATTTAAGTTTTCTTTCAGAAAGACATTTCTCTTAGCTTTAAAGTTGTCCAGGGTAAGAAAGCTGACATTCCCTATTAACAACGTATCCCATTGCATACTGTATAATGGCAATTCAAGGACATATATGTGATATCATTATTGGAATTATAGAAAGTAAAGTGATGTGTGAATTTTGTGATTATGTGAGCAAAAGGAGTAATAGAACTGAGAGTAAAAGAGTTTGGGTTTGTTGGCTTTGTCATTCATTTGTCATTCATTCTTGATGAGTATCATAGCATCAGGAAGATGATGCTGTGACATTCAAGTGAATTGGATTTAAGTGAGGAAGAGTTGTACAAAGTAACCAGCCTCACTTTCTCTGGCTCTAGTGACAAGATACAGATCAGGCTGACTGGAGTGCAATGGGGGAACTTCACCTTTTTAAGCTAAGATCTTTACCAAGTCTCAGTTTGACTGAGGCAATGTCCATTCAGTGATTAAGGCTAGGTAAGAAATGAGGCAAAGAATGGCATATTTATCTAGTTAGATAAAAAAATTCCATTCTGGTAGGAGAAGTTCCTCCAGGTTTTTGGCCAGAACAGAAACAATTGTTATTTACACTCACTCTGAGCCATTAAGACCTACACAATGACCAAATGAGGTTTGGATTGGGACTTATTATTGGCCAATCAGTGAGAAACAGAGTGATTTGGTTTTTAAGACATAGTCAGGTAGAAGCTTGGTTTTCCAGAGTCCTATTTCAAATTACATGGGACAAAAGAGTGAATTCTTCCAGTTTTTCAGAAAATAATATGGAATAAATAAATATCAAAGAAAAAAAAATCTAGTCCCTAAACGCCAAGATATCTCAAGGGGTCAAAGCAATCAGAATTTATATTCCCTTGGACAGAGCACCCACATGTGAGGTTTGTCTTGGTAAGTAAACTCCCAAGTATTTTATATTGTCTGCAGTTATTTTAAATGGAATTTCTTTTTCTTGTTACTGAATTTTATTGGTGGTGTATAGGACTGTTGCTGGTTTATGTGGGCTTATTTTATAGCCCGCAGCTTTGCTGAAGTTCATTATTTCAAGTAGTTTTTTTAGTTGATTCTTTAGTGTTCTGTAACCATAGGATCTTATCTTCTGAAAAGAATGATAGTTTTGTGTCTTCATTGCTTTTTATTCTTTTAATTTCTTTCAATTGTGTTATGGCTATAGCTAGCATTTCTAGCAAAGTATTATGTAATAGTGGTGATAATGAGCATCTTTGCTTCACTGGTAATCTTAATGGGAAGGCTTCAAGTTTATCTCTATTACAGATAATTCTTGCTCTTGGGTCTAGATGGAATGTACTTATCATTTTAAGAATTGCTCCATTGAATCCTAATGTTGTTTTTTTTTAATAGGAATAGGGTGTTGTACTTTGTCAAAAAGTTTGTTCTTTTTGTTATTAATGTGGTCAATTATGTTGAGAGTTTTCCTAATATTGAACCCTGAATTCCTGAAAAAAAAATAATCCTATTTGGCCATAGTATATGATCTTTGTGCTATATTGCTATCATCTCTTTGCTAGTATTTTACTTTATTTTTTTTCATCAATATGTATTAAGTTCATTGTTCTATAGTTTTCTTTCTCTGTTTTTGTCTTCCTTGATTTAGGCATCAAAACCATTTTTGTGTCATAAAAAGAATTTGGTAGGGCCTTTTTATCTATTTTTATCAAATAGTTTATATATTTTGGGGATAATTGTTCCCTAAATGTTTGTAGAATTCGCTGGCAAATATTTCTGGTCCTAGGGATTATTTTTTCTTAGGGAGATCATTGATAGCTTGTTCAATTTCTTTTCCTAAGATAAAATTATTTAAGCATCTATTTCTTTTTCTGTTAATTTGGGTAGTTGATATTATTAATATTAATCCATTTCACTTAGCTTGTCAGTTTACTGACATGTAATTATGCATAAATCCTCATAATTGCTTACATTTCATCTTCATTATTCATACACTTACCTTTCCAATTTTTTTCTACCAGTCTCATTAGTTCTTGATCAATTTCAATGACAAAGGGCAAAAACTAGATACGCTTTTGGTAGGCATGCTCGTTTCAAGAATAAATACCCTTGTCTTGCCTGCATCTAGTTCTTTCCCTTAGGCATCTCTTATGGTCTCACTTCTTCTATCTCTCTGCTCACTTTTTCAGTGATACTGTTACTTCCTCTGGCTTTTCCTTTATTTGAGCAAGTCCAAGATCCCTAGCCTGAGTCTTTTTTTTTTCTGTTTTTTAATACTGCACAAAATATTTCCTATTTAGCATCTCCACCCATAATTTCCTAATGGCATTTCAAATTCACCCTGTCCTAAACAGAACTCATTTTTTTTCTCTACAAGTCTTTCATCTTCCTAACTTTATTATTATATTTGAGAGATCTATCATGTTTCTATTCAACAAGCTCATAACTATGAAGTAATTATTTCTTCCTTCTCCCTTAACCTTCATATCTGATAAATTGCTAAGACTTATTGATTTTGCCTCCACAAATATCTTACATTCATCCTGTTCTCAGTGTTCATAGAGGTATTATGCTGGTCCAGCCGATCACTAATCAATCAACAAGTATATATTAACATAAACTATGTGCCAAGCATCATGCTAAGCAATGAGGATACAAGTATAACAAATGGAATAGACTCTATTTGCAAGAACACATATGAGTATGTACAGAAGAAATATAAAAAGAAGAAACACAAAATTTTCAAAATGCGAGATAGGTTGAGATAGAGAAAGGAATCCAGAAAGGTTTCCTGTAAAAGATGGGAATTGAGCTGCATCTTAAAGAAGAGTGGGATTCTGTCAGGGAGAAGTGAGGAATGAAGACATGCCAGGCATGGAGGCTATTCTAAGGCACAAATCCAGGGTCATACATACTGTCTAAGGAAGAGCAAATGGAGTAGTCTGTTGGCTTCATAATCTCCTAATTGGTGTATGACTCACTGGCCTCTCCTCTCTCCAAAACATCCTTCATAGAGTGATTCAAGTAATTTTGTTGAAACAAAGATCTGATCATGTCACTTCCTTGCTCTAGGATCTCCAATTTCTTTCTTTGCCTTTATCATAAAAGGCAAACTTCTCTCTTTATGTTTAAAGCCTTTTAGATCTGTATCCAGGCCACTTTCGGGCTAACAGCAAGAGACTCTATACTCTAACCAAATAGATATACTTGCTGTTGCTTGAACTCATCAAGCCATTTGCTTTCTTTGACTTTTCAGAAACTATATCCCATGGCTGGATTGTACATCTTCCTTCTCATCTCTAGATTATAGAATACAGTTTTCCTCAAAACTCAGCTGAGTTCTAATCTCCTTAAACATCTAAGTGTTCATCTCCCCAGGTATGTGTACCCTAACTCTGGAAATGACTTTGTATATATTTTATCCTTTTTCTGGGCATGTATTGTCTACCCTCAATAGAGTGTAAGTTTCTTAACAGTTGTGTGTGTGTGTGTATCTCCAGAATGTAGTTCAATGTTGGCTATATAATACTTATTTTTTAAGTGGTGGGCAAATTGAATTTTGAACAATAGCATTTATTTTATTCTGTGAGGTATACCTATGTTTTAAAGGGGTACTTTAAGTTCTTCATTTGCCTCATCTCTTTTTTTTCTAGTGACAGATTTAATCTTTTTTAACTACACAAATATCTTATCTGAACTAAGTGATCACTAAGAAGTGCTCCATCTCTTAAATACCAGTTCCCAAAATCCTTCCTTTCCTTCTGGCACAAATAAAATCTAATTTATTCTTTTCACAAATTTTCAAATTGTGAAATGAAATTCTTAAAATCTTTCAATATTAATTCTAGTCAATTAATACTAATGTTTTCCACCCCCAACTCCTTTATGTAATATCCCTGGGTCTCATTTCTTTTCTAGATTTTATTAGGCTAAAAATTCATTAGACATAGAATGTCAGTTCTCAATATTTATTGAGTCCTTAAATGAACTCTATTTGCCAATATAATGGCCTGTAGAGATGCCCACGTGGAATGGTAACAAGCATTTAAAAGTCAACAAACCTTTTTTTTTTTTAGCTCTTACCACATGCTGATCACTGTGATAGGATATAAATACTAGGGGTAAAAATGCAAGCAAAAAGAAATTCAGTCCCTTCCTTTGAAAAACTTACATTCTAATGGGGGATGGGTGGGAGACAACACATGAAAAATAAATAAAAACCAAATTGGGAGAGGAATTGGTGTAGGATAAGATGTCAGTATCTGGAAAATCAGAAGCAAAGCCAGGAGGAGAATAAAAATTGTCTGGTTCAGCCCCCTCCCAAATTTTATAGCCCTGGGAAAAATTAATTAGTGGCAGAAGGCAATCAGCTTGGGAGAGATACTGTAGGGTGAGAAAGCCATGGGGGAGGATGATTGTTCCACAAGAAGAAATCCCAGGTGATAAGGAAAGCTTTAGGGTGAGAAGGCAGTTCAGTGGCAGGCAAAGTCCTGAAAAAAGTCCGAAGCAAAGTTAGGAGAAGAATGAAGGTTGGAAGACCTGGGATTCTTTCCCAGGAGGAACTCTGTAATAGGAAAAGGGGTCAACATATTTGAGGGATGTTCAGGAATGAGAAAAAACCAGAGGGGATAGAATATTCAATGAGAGGAGACACCAGTTTCTGAGGGAAATACCACAGTGTGATATTGACTATAACATGGTGGCAAAATCCAAAACATAAGAGGCAGAGTTGGGAGAAGAAAGAAAGTTGGCAGACTTGGACCCATTCCCAAAATGGAGGTCCTTGGAGGACCTCATCAGTAGGAGAAAGGGCCAGCATGATAAAGGAATGTTTCAAGGTGAGAAGGCTGCAGAGTTAGAAGTCTGGAACATTTAATAAGTGTGGAGCACTATTCAGTATCATAGTGTACTATTAAAGCAAATATGCACAATTCCCATAGGCCACAAGTCTAAAAACTAAGGGGAAAAAATTTACATGAAAATCTCCCTTTGGATCAGCTACAACAAACCTCTAGCCTAGCAGCAGATCATGGATAGGTTTTTGTTTTTTTTTCCCCATTGAAGGAAAAGTAACCATTATTACAATGCATTTACCCTGCCATGACTGCTTGAGAATGCCATAATATTCTTCCCTCCTATAAGAAAAGAATGGCAAATATGGAAGAAAAGGAAAAATTGAAAAGCAGAGGAATTATTTTCCTACGCTCAAAAGGCAAAAAAAAAAAGTGTAGATTTGTCAAACTAGCTGCTCAAATGCTAGTAAAACTAAACTGTTAATATTTTGTGAAGAAAAATTGTAGCATGCAACCCAGAGCTATAGAGTTACCAGCATTTGTACTGAAAGCATAATGCTAATATTCAGCAAGGAAAGGGGAAATCAAATCCCATCTTTTGCAAACTGCCTTTGTGGCAGTCTCTGTTATTGTTTCCAAAACCACAGGTTTGAAACTCACAAGATGAGTCAGTCTCAAATATTTGAAAAATGGAAACACAAGTGCCCCCCCAAAAAGCACTCAGCCACCCAGCATAAGGTAAACAGATGCTCTCAGAACAACTCTGTGAAACATTGAGCATAATTACATCTGATTTCTATTCATTGAGCTTAAAAAACCTAGTCCTTCACATGTCAGGCTCATTATAACCACATACTGTAGCTTAAATGATAGGTGGGAAATACAGCATGAGAGTTACTTTTCACAGATAATAATAATAATTATACACTTCTTGTTGATACCTGATCCATTAATTACTCATCAAAATTGCAGATCAATGTGCCCTGACTAGATTATTTTAATACATGCTCCTAATGTGTTCCTGTCAGACAAAAAACCCTTGAAAACATCAACAAACTCAGAGGAAACAACTTTTCAAGCATTTGATCTGCCACTTAGTACTCTGCTGTGGCTTCAGGGGACAAATGTCATGTAATGCACAACAGGAAAACAGGTTAAAGAAGCTGGAGAAAAAATAAAAGAGAAAGACGGTCATATTACAAAAACGCCTCACTAGGAATATTCTGTAATGTTCGTGTTTCAGGCATTTGCCCTCTCAAGAGGAAAAAAATGCTGCAAAATGCATACTTTCTTCTCATTTCACAAGCTTGCTTTTCTTGTCGCATGTCACTACGAAGAACAGTCTGTATTTGCTAGGAATTTGTCTCTAGGAATCTAAGAACATATTTGATATATCATTGGCCATAGGGATCAAAGGAAGAGAGACAGAGCTGGAAGGGAGATAACTGATCCCAATCTTATTTTTGCAAACCAGAAAACGGAAGACCAGGAAGGTAAGCAAACTTGCCCAGTGTTATGCAAATTCTAAGTTTGCAGAGCTAGAACTTGAACCAAATATTTGGCTAACAAATCCAGACCTCTTTCCACTGTACCACAACAGGTAAAAGAAGGAAGAAAACATGCATTTATTAAGTTCTTACTATGTTCTAGAAACTGTATTAAATACTTTACAAATATAATCTCATTTAATTCTCACATGAATTAGGCTCTAGTCTTATCCCCATTTTGAAGTTGAGGAAACTGAGTCAGGCAGAGGCTAAGTGACTTGCTCAGAGTCACATGACCAGTAAAGTCATATTCTGCATTTGAGCTCAGGGATCTTTCTGACTCCAGGCCCAGTGTTCTACCCCCTGGGTCTCCTTGCTGACTCTAAAGAAGAACCAAGAGAGTAAAGTGATAAGGAATATATAAGTGGAGAGGATTTGAAAGAGGAGGGTCAATATGGATCAACACTCTCAAAATGAAGAAAGTCAAGGAAAATAGAGACAAGCAGAAAGAGGATTACTTTTTTGGGTTTTTTTTTGGTATTTTAAAGTTGACCAATCTCTTTCCTGTGTACTGCAGGTATATGATTCAGGCAATAACCTGATTTTAGGTGGGGGAAATAAGATTCCTAGAAATCAATGGCCCATGGCTGCAAAAGCAGTAAGTGTTGGAGCCCAGATTCAGGCACCGGTCTCCTGATTATAGCTTCTAAATGCTGTTCACTCCCATATACAGTGTCCTGTATCTATCTATCTATCTCTATCCATTCTTATATTTATGTATTTTCATAGAGGTGATTCGGTGCAGTCCAATTAAAACGAATCCCCCTTCTCAATCTTATTTTGATAATGACTGAACAGCCTTCATGGATTTAAGGTAAGCCAGGAACTTTTTTTTTCATCTCCATTGGTGCCATTGAGCCATTCTCATAGATCGCATCTTGTAAGGAGAAGGAAGACTCTAAATCTCATAATTTCACTGTAGGTACTAAAAAGAAAAGATGGCCAGAGAAACACAAGATTTGATATTTCACATTAAAATGTCCTCAGTCTCAGTAAGGTAAAAAATGAAGTCATTTGCTGAGATTCAAAGGAAAAGGGCAGAGTACAAAAGTAGAAGAGTAAAAAAAAAATCTGAAGCAATTTGTAGAATGTAATGGTTAATCAGAGACAGATGAAAGGATTGTAATCTGGCAATGAAGGCCCAGAGTGGGAGGGGAAACCATCCATTTGTGCTAGACCCAGGGAACTCATTTCATGATTCCTCTGACTATGTTTAGTAGTTGGTATTCCCTTCCATAGACTTTCTTCATGCACTTCCCCAGGGGTGGAAAAAACTCACTCATCTTCCTAGTATACTTGGTTACTTAACATCTGTTTGAACCAATATATACCTAAAACTTCTGGGACCTCAAGTGAAAATCACAAACACTCTTCTTCTTTATTTTTTACCTCATTTTCAGTTATTTTAATAATTTTAAAGTTATTTGTAATATGAATATTTTATAGTTGTTTTATATAGAATACAGTTAAGTATGGTTCCAATCTCACCTCTGCTACTTACTAGGGATATGAACTTGGGAAAATCACTTACCTCTCTGTGTCTAAGATTACTCATATGCATTTACTTATGATAGGATGGGGATTGGGGGTGGAAAGAAACATTTTCTAAGTTTGCCTGCAGCTCTAAATTGATATGACTTTGTTCTTACCATCACAGAATAGTAATAAAATGCTTTATTTCATCAGTCTCATCCAAAATACTCTGATCATTAATGATTTCTTGGAGTACTATATGCTGTTCTTAAACAATTTGCCAAACATTTGCATTACCATTACAGTATACTACAAAGTCAATGAAACTATGGTAACTGAATTATCTTGGCATTAGACGAGTCAAGAATGTTAAGCTGGTTAATACTCAACAGGAGAGTTTAGTTAGTCATCTCCATTATTATCAAAATATATCTTTTAACAGAAAAGTAAAACATGGCATCTGGAAGGGAACTTAGAAATCATAGAGAACATATCAGTTTACTTTACTTTTAAAAATGAAAATGAATAAGGTCCCCACCACGTGAGACAGTATTGGTGAAGTTGGGGCAGCTAGGTGGTGCAGTGAGTAAAGCACTGGCCCTGGAGTCAGGGGGACCTGAGTTCTAATCAGGTCTCAGACACTTGAAACCTTTACTAGCTGTGTGATCTTGGACAAGTCACTTAACCCCAATTGCCCTGCCTTCCCCCCTCCAAAAAGACCAAAAAAATCAAAAACAGAATTTGTGAGGTGAACTTTTGGGAAGCATGGACAAGAATTGCACAGGAAGAGCAAGAATTGTTTGGCTATAATTTGTGATATTGGAATGAATGTCTTAATCAAGAGAACACAGATTATATTTAGCATAAAATATTTCATTAGTACATTTTAATTTGATAAAACAATTATTTCACAACAAATGCTTCTATTCTACATTCTCTTAAAAAGACGTGGATTTAAGAAAAATTTTAAAGTGTAGAGATTACAACTGATAGATATGTAACTTTCAACATTTATAAATGGCTTTTCTTAACTAAGACAATATATGTTTTAATAATTGTCATCTGGGAACAGTACTGTATATCTAATTTGGTCCAAATCTCTAGGTATTATTTCAATCCTCATTTGAGAGATAAAAAAATCAAGTCTTAAAAGGGCTAAGTGACTTGCCCAATGCCATATACTTGCTTAATTTTTATTGAAAACAAAACAAAACAAAGCAAAATTTTGATGACCTCAGGAACACCAAGTAAAATGGAAAGGCTTTTTCTATATGCAAATAAAAAACAGTTTGGTAAGTGGGAAGTTAGCACAGTAGGAACACTGCTCAGGTACAGATTTTCGTGATAAATGCCAGGTTTGGTGTTCACGGTTTTCATGTTAAGAGATATGTAAGTGTTGATGAAAAATGTATAGCTTCCCTTTCAGAAAACAGAGTCAGCATAGTAAATGTGTTACTGCTGCTAATAAGGAAATGCCCTGGCACATAGATACCAAGGAAGAAGTAAACAAAGCCATATGCCCTTGGAAGAAGCCGATGACTGGCAGGATGGCTGACTGTTCCACTCAGACAGACTGAGCGTAAGAAAAAAGGTGTGCAGTACAAGGAGAGTAACAGTGAGACAGTCTATCCAGAACACGATCCCATTAGTTACCATGGCATCTGAAGACAGGAACTGTGAACATCAGTGTGAGGAAGTACCTTGATGCTGGTGATCTGATTGGCTGCCTCTCTCAGCCTTGCTGTGAGAGGTTATCAAAGTCTAGGCACTCCATGCAATTACATGGCTGTAGTGCTCATACAATACTGGAAGAAATTTTTCTTCATGTAGTTTCTAGATTTTTCTGCCAAAATTAACCTCTTATGTGAGTTTGTTATTATTTTTATGGTTTGCCCATTCAGTATTTACACAATGGAAAACTGTACTATCATAATAGGGACCCTTAGAGGTTAATCAGCCCAACCCCTCATTTTACAGATTATAAAACTGAGGCCTAGAAAAGATAAAATGCTTTAACTAGCATTTCATAGCTCAGAAGTATCTGAGGCATGATTTAAATCAAGTCTTTCTACCTTGATGATGAGAACTCTATTCATGATAATAGACTGAGACATTGAGAGCCTTGGGTAAGGGCTAAGTACAATGTTTCTGTCTATCAGAAAGGAAGCAAAAATCTGGTCCAGGCAACTCAGGCTACTAAATGGTAATGGACACTGATGAGAAGTAGTCTGTGTTGCAATTTGGCAGGAGGGAGGCTGTGGACTTGGTACTGTGGGTCAAATATTTAGGCATCATTGACAGTTTGAGAGAGGAATGTAACTTGCTAGGGCCTGAGTTGTGCCAAAGTGAATTCTTCAGCAGCAAATGTAACATTTTCTGAGGAAGGAGATGGAGGAATATTAATGTGGAAAGATACGGAGAGAATATTAATGACGGGGAAGGATGTGGAGAATTTAAGGACACAGGTTGGCTTTCTGAGTTAAATACACTATGATCTGTGAACTGCCCTTATATCAAGGTGTTTCCTTCACACACCTCTACCTCTCCTAATTCCTTAAAACTGCATCAATGAAGTCACATGCTCAGTCCTAGACTAACCTAACCGAGTTTTATGTAAGAGCGTGGCTCCAAGCTTCTCTATCTTATGAGACAATAACCAAAGGAGGAAGATGATGCCCTCTCAAACAGGAAAAAAACAAACAATGTGTTTGATTCCTACTGTGGTCATGCATATTCATATTATAGAGTTGCTTAGGTCACCATTGCTACACAACTTTACAAGAGAGGATTATGTCAGAACAAATAGTCATTTTACTTACATAATTCCTACATTCAGAAAATTCCTACAATTAGGCCATTATATTAAGCTTTCTCACTGAGGTGCTGTTCTATACAATCTGAAGATTTTTCAATTTGTTTTAGAGCATAATTCAATTACAAACTAATGAAATTGAATTACTATACACAATTAAATTTGACTTTTCATCTTGCTACAATTAGTGACCAGTTTGCATTATTTATGTGAGTAATTCTCTCTGAGAACTTACAGGCACTAACTTATTTAGAAGACAATGCATTCTCAACATATTATCATCTTTCAACTTGAATCTTCTTCCTTCCTTCCTTCCTTCCTTCCTTCTTTCCTTCCTTCCTTCCTTCTTTCCTGCCTTCCTTCCTTCTTTCCTGCCTTCCTTCCTTCTTTCCTGACTTCCTTCCTTCTTTCCTGCCTTCCTTCCTTCCCATTTTTCTTCTTTTTTTATCCTCTTATGCTTCCTTCCTCCTGTCCTCCCTCATTTCTTTCTTTCTTTCTTCCTTGCTTTCTCTTTCTCTCTCTGCCTTCCTTCCTTCCTTCTTTTCTTTTTCTTTCTTTCTTTCTTTTTTTCCTTCTTTCTTTCTCTCTCCCCCCCTTCCTTCCTTCCTTTCTTTCTTCCTTCCTTCCTTCCTTCCTTCCTTCCTTCCTTCCTTCCTTTCTTCCTTTCCTTTCCTTTCTCCTTTCCCTTTGTTCTTCCCTCACTCCCTCTCCTTTTCTACTTTCATCATTTCAACCTTCCTAACCTTGCTCTCACTTTCTCATCCTTTTTTCCTTCCTCCCTCCCTTCCTTCTCTTCGTTCTCTCCTCCTTCTATCTCTTTCTGCATTTATTTTCTTTTTTTTTCTTGCTTTCTTTCAATCTTCCAGATTTTTTCAGGTTCCAAACTAACCAGAAGAGAATTTTTATCTATTTGGATTTAAGTAAAGAAATTGTTCAAAAGGTAGGAGACAGTACTCAGATATTAAAACCATTGACCATGCCTTTTTTCCCTGCCATAAAATATGATCTGTGTTATTCTTGATTCTTGAAATATAGAATCTCTGCTGTATATTTAAACAATGCCACTGGGGTTGTGAATAACGGTCAAAAGCAGAACCGACTAAATGTGAGAGAATCCAATTTCATATTTTTTTTGTCTTTGAAGGTAGTAGCAAGACCATATTTAGTAGATTAAGGTAATTTCTTTTTCTGCTCTGTTGCACACAACCTTTTAAAATACATGCAACACAGACACAGGGTTCCATATGAATTGCAAATGACCTTTTAAGACTTTAAACTATTGCTTATCTGTAGGTTACCCACTGGAAAGTTTATTACTTGCTACTTCATTTAAAAAGTTTTTACTCTAATGTACCCTATGTCTTTCTTTCTCTATCTCTTTCTATCTCTGTCTTTTCCCCTCTCTGTCTGTGGAACCAACAGACATACATTTATACACACACATACACACACACAATATGCAATACGATATTTGCTTATCAAATTCCAGCTATTACATATATGTGCATATATATGTATATATATATATATATGTGTGCATGTGTGTGTGTGTGTGTGTGTCTGTGTTCATAGACAGTGCTTATTATATATAAAATACATATGATCAATATTTATGTATAATGAATATCTATACATATATGTATTACATATATCCCTATTGTTCTTTCTCTAGAACAAGCATTTGTTAAGTTACGTGTGTGAGTGTATAATTATTAGTGTTTGTGTAGCTATTTAAGGCTTGCAAAGCACTTTACAAATAATATCTCATTTCATCATGACAAAAGTCCTGGGAGCTGTGTGATTATTATCCTCATTTTCAGATGTGGAAACTGAGGAAGAAGATGATAAGTGCTTTGCCCAGGGTCTTACAACTATTGTGTCTAAAGTTGGATATTGTTATAGGAAGCTAGGGATAAAAATTTAAAAAAAGAAACAATCTTTAGTCTCCAGAAACTTATATTTTATTTAGAAGATAATATGTGTATATTATACAAATGCATACTGAAGCATGTACATTGTGAATTTATAATAAGAAGAAATACATGGAAGACAATGAAAGAAAGAGAACATTACTATTCAAAGGGATCAGGAAAAGTCTGCCATAAAAGATAGAGCTAACTATTGTTGTTCGTCCTTTGTTCTTGAAGCAGACCAGTGGCATCATGAAGGTAATGTCTTGACTTGCATATGAATTGGAAATTAATGGGACAGAGCTACGCAAAGTCATCAGCCTCACTTTATCCTCCAGACTCATCCAAGTCAAGTGACTACCAAGGATGACTCTGAATGCAGTGGATGACCTTGCCTTTCTAGTTGAACTAGAGCTGCATCTTGAAGAAAGAGAGAGATCTAGTGGTGATAGACATGAGAAAAGAATGTGTTCCAGGTTTGAAAGACAGCCAGAAAAAAAAAATGGACAGGGTAGTGGCATACGGGTGTCTGCTAGAGCTCATTGTTAAAATTTCAGGGGTAAGCATTTATACTTTGCAAATAAGCAAATATTATTATAAGAGCTTTATTTATTTAGCCTACAACATTAAGAAACAACTCAAATGTATATTACATGCATGATTTTTTTGAAGGAGTGGGGGAAAGATCAAACTGTTGTGTCGTTACCAGCATATCAGTAAAGAGTGTCATATGTGAGGAAGACAGAAAACCAGTTTGATTGATCATAGACAATGAGAAATGAAGTAATTCATAATATGACTATAAAGATAATTGTTCTAGAGTTAATATTTTATTCTGGAGGTAGTAGGATGCCACTGGAGTCTACTGAGCAGAGGAGTCACATCTGCATTTAATGAAAATCACTTCGGGAGCTGTGTGGAAGTAAATACATTAGCATGGGGAAAGACTTGAGGTATGGAGATCACTTCAGTACTCCAGTCAAGAATTAATAGAAACACGAATGCTCCATTTGTAGACTTGTGAATTGGCCCAACCATTCTGGAGAACTATTTGGAATGATTCCCAAAGTCTATAAAACTATCTTACTTTTGGCCTAGAAATATCACAACTAGGTTTATATCGTGAGATTTTTTTTTAAAGGAAAAGGACATATTTGTACAAAAACTATTTCTAGCAGCTCTTTTTATGGAAGCTAAGAATTGGAATTTGAGGGGATGCCCATCAACTGGAGAATAGTTGAACTAGTCATGGTGTATATTTATGATGGAAAGTTATTGTGCTATAAAAAAGTGACAAACAGAGGTGGAGTCAAGATGGCGGCTTAGAAGCAGGAGAACTCTGCAGCTCCCCCCATAACCACCTCAAATACCTATGAAATATGACTCTAAACAAATTTTAGAACTCCAGAACCCACAAAAGTACAGAGAAACAAAGCTCTCACTGAAAGCAGCCTGGCTGGCACAATGGGAAGGGCTCATCACAGCATGGTGGGAGCCGAGACTAGTTGTGCCTGTAGCCCCAGGGTGGCTGGGACAAGCTGTGGCTGGAGCATTCAGGTGAGTGGATCACCAGCAGCTGTGCCAGTTTCCAGAATTCTCAACCCATAAGAAGCAAGGACAAAGTGAAAAGTCAGTGGAACTCAGCTAAATTTGGGGGAGAAAAGTGGGTCTGGACATTTGCCCACAGGGCAAGAAAGCAACAGAAGCAGCTGCTCTGCAGCTGCTGCTTCAGAGTTCACAGACCACAGATTGCACAGGGGACCAAGCAATCATTCAGAGGCTAAGTACTCTTGCCTTAAGCTGCCTGCATCTGCATCATGGTCTTGGGTGGTGGTCCTGAGGTACGTGACCAGTGAGTCAAAGCTGATGGGGGCTGCAGAGATGGCAGCCTCCTAATAGCCCCGGCAGCTGTGAAAACCCCAGAGATTTGGGACAAAGCTCTCTATTCTGGAAGCAGAGTTACACAGAGCTAAAATGTCAAGCAATTGACTGGCAACATGAGTAGGCAAAGGAAGCAAAGTAAACACAGTAACCCAACTTTAGATTCCTTTTTTGGGGACAAAAAGCATCAAATACATGGATCAGGAGGAAGACAACACAGTCAGAACTCATGCACCAAAAGCTTCCAAGTAAAATGTAAACTTATTACAAGCCACAGAGCAGCTTAAGAAGGATTTTGAAAACCAAGTAAGAGAAGTGGAGGCAAAATTGGGAAGAGAAATGAGAATGATGCTAGAGAATCATGAAAAGAGAGTCAACAACCTGACTGAAGAAAATAACGCCTTAAAAAATAGATTAACTCAATGACAAAAAAGGCCCAAAAAGCCAATGAGGAGAAGAATGCCTTAAAAGTAGAATTTAAGAATTAGAGTGGAGTAAATGGAAGCAAATGACTTTATGAGAAATTAAGATACTATTAAACAAATCCAAACAAATGAAAAAATAGAAGGTAATGTGAAATATCTCATTTAAGAAAGCACTGACCTGGAAAATAGATCCACAAGAGACAATTTAAAAATTATTGGGCTACCTGAAAGTCATGATCAGAAAAAGAACCTATAAAACATCCTTCAACAAATTCTGAAGGAAAATTGCCCTGATATTTTAGTAACAGTGGCAAAATAGATCTTGAAAGAATTCACCAATCACCTTTTGAAAAAGATCCCAAAAAGAAAACTCCAAGGAATGTCATAGCCAGGTTCCAGAATTACAAGATCAAGGAGAAAATATTACAAGCTGACAAGAAGAAACAATTTGAATACTGTGGAAACACAATCAGGATAAGCCAGGATCTAGCAGCTTCTACATTAAGGGATCAAAGGGGCTGGAATACGGTATTCCAGAGATCAAGGAAGCTAGGGTTAAAACCAAGAATCATCTACCCAGCAAAATTGAGTATAATGTTTCAGGGGGAAATATGGTCATCCAATGGGGTGGAGGAGTTTCCAGCATCCTTACTGGAAAAAAAAAAAAGCAGAACTGAATAGAAATTTTGACATTCAAATGGAAGAAGCATGAGAAGGTAAACATGGAAAAGAAATCATAAGGAACTTATCAAAGTTGAACTATTTTCATGCCTACATGGAAAAACGGTAATTGTTAACTTATGAAACTTTTCTATGTATGAGGATAGGTGAAGGGAATATAAATGTATATATATATAT
>CM053580.1:229658255-229690219 GCA_028627135.1 Pseudochirops cupreus | reverse complement strand
AACTTCATCACTACTGGGTTAGCTTTGACTTTCTGGTTTTGGGACTCAGTCTTCTGGTATTTAAATGAATGCAATATCTATATTTCTTATGTAGAGAGCCTGTTACATTTTGTGATTAATAACTATATCAGCATATTTATAGTTACTGTCGGCATTGTGAATGCTGCATTGCTAATACAACAGTATGGGTAATTTGTAATAAATTGTGAGAACATATTTGTGACTCTCCAGTTTAGGCATAGATGCAGCCTGGGTTCTGGGGCTAATCTTCCAACTCTTCCTTGTGCTAGTAGGTTGAGTCCCAAGAAGAAAGAGGCTATGTATCTCCTTAGGATTTTTATGTACACCATGGTAGTCAAGGGGAGTATCTTTTCTAACTGCTACAGTTCATAGAACACACTGGCATGTCTTCCAATGGCTATTATTTCATTATTCAACCCAAAAGCAATAAGAAAAAGGGAAAAAATGAAAGATAACCCAGAGCTCAAGTTAAAGTCTAGTTTTTACGGAGCTCCTCAGAGCATTTGAGTTTTTCTTCCCAAGAATCATTGACACTGGA
This sequence comes from Pseudochirops cupreus, assembly GCA_028627135.1. Lineage (NCBI taxonomy): Eukaryota > Metazoa > Chordata > Mammalia > Diprotodontia > Pseudocheiridae > Pseudochirops > Pseudochirops cupreus. The sequence continues at coordinate 229,689,660 of CM053580.1, read as the reverse complement.
AATTGCCTCCTCGCTCTTCAGGTGAGGAACCAAACCAATTTGAATGGGTGCTTTTGTATCAACACTGGTACACTGACTCCAAAAGGCTGAACCTTTTTTTTTGTTGTTGTTCTATCCCTCTATCATTGAAGGACAATTCTGTTCCTTTTGGTTGTTTGTTTTTTTTTGTTTTTGTCTTTTTGGAGGGGGGAATGCAGGGCAATTGGGTTTAAGTGACTCACCCAAGGTCACACAGCTGGTAAGTGTTAAGTGTCTGAGGCTGGATTTGAACTCAGGTCTTCCTGACTCCAAAGCCAGTGCTCTATCCACTGCACCACCTAACTGTCCCAAATGGGATTTCTTTTTTTTTGTTTGTTTTTGACAGTTCTGTTCTTAAGCAGGTACCAAATGTTACATCAAAACTGGCCCTGGGTCCAGTGTAGAGTAAGATCCATACCTTCTCTTTCTCCTGCTAAGGGGACTCTTTACTCTAGACCCTCATTCATATGTCAAATTTAAAGACTGATCAATTTAAGAAGGAAGAGAAAATCAAGGTTCCTTTCTTAAAAGAAAAGCCTAGTATAGGGGTGGGGAATCTGTGGGTCTTGAGGCCACCTGTGGCCCTCTCAGTCCTCAAGTGCTTCCCTTTGGCTGAATCCAAACTTCACAGAACAAATCTCCTCAGTAAAAAGATTTATTCTGTAAAACTTGGAGTCAGTCAAAAGGCCACACCCGTGGCCCTGACCTAGTTCGTAAAAAAATCTCATAGCAGATGAGGCTTTCCCCATACACATGACAGACCTGAAGATTATCGCAAATTATCTCTTCACTGTTCAGGTGGGAAAACAAACTATCCTGTATGAAAACGTTCTTATTATCCTACAGGAGATTAGGCAAATGTGCCTACATGTGCCTTTCTGTACAAGGCACAATGAAATTCTATCACTTGACCCTATACCCTTTGTTTAGATAAATTTCTTCATAATCATTTATGTCAAAAGGCACCCAATATTACCACTGATATAGCCCTGTCTCTACAAAGGTAATATAATTAAATTTTCTATCTAATCAATCACTAAGATAAGAAGGATAAATTCTAAAAAGGGAAAAAACAAATCTCAAAATATCTCTCAACAGTGTAAACCCCTTTCCTTCCAAATTTAAGCCCTTATAGTTCATTACTTGGGGTTTCTAGCCCAGCAGGCAAGCCATATAGTTGCAGTCCATAAGAAATTCAGACAAAGTGTCAGCACTCATATAACCACAAGAGAAGCATTGTAGGTTTAAAGGTTAAAAAATAATAGGAACATTTATGAGCTATAATATTGAGATTTAGGTGAATTGCTAGGCAATAATATTTTAGGATTGTAAAAATTCCTACTGTAAAATCCATGCTCATAAGGGGACAGTAATATAACAGGTAATTGTACTTAATCATGCAAGCAAGGAAGTAAAGGTTATCTCAGAAGATCTGGTTTGACTTGTAAGGACATACACTGGAAAGCACACTGTTCAATTGTAATATAAAATGATGGAGCAAAAAATGATAGTTTTTCTCTAGTGAATCCCCAACAATAAGATAAGTATTAGGAAAGTTACACATAGAGATTCTCTCTGAGGCATCCCTTCAAACGTGAAGGGCCTGATATTTATCCCAGACGACCCCTCCTCTGTAGCACATGCTCTGGGGCTACTCTTATAGACTCTCCCTCCTCCTCTCCTACCACTCATATCTGAAAGCCAGGTCCTAGGAGTAGCCCTGAGAGAATGGAATTTTCTTCTACCACTCTGGCTTCTAACCATATATTCATGCGCTTTACAATTAATTATTGTTGCTGTTTAGTTGTTTTCACACACATCTGACTCTTTGTGACCCTATTTGGGGTTTTCTTGGCAAGGATCCTGGGGTGGGTTACTCTTTCCTTCGTTATTCATTCAAATACCAGCCCATTTTATAGATGAGGAAACTGAGGAAAACAGGGTGAAGTACTTGCCTAGGGTCACAAAGCTGGTAAATGAGACAAAATTTGAACTCAGGAAAAGTCTTCCTGACTCCAAGTCCAGCACTCTATCCACCATGCCACTTCCCTACCCAACTGATTACTAGTTGATATAAATTTATCTGCCAGATTTAATTAGATCCTAGAATACAGTTTTTATAAAGTTGATACAGTAAAAACAGTTGTCACAAAGCACTCCTCCAAAATTTATATATTTTCCCAGAGTACATAGTGTCAAGAGGAAAATGGGCTCAAACTTAGAGAAGACATCACAAAGGAATAATTCATAGCCCTTAGCAGTCCTTTTGTTGGTTTGTCAAGTCTTTTGCTGACTGTACAAAAGCCACAGGTTAGGACTATATTCTAGATACGAATTTGAATAGACTTTCTGTCGACACTAATTAAAATGTTTTTGATTGATTGGTTCAATGGAAATGTCTAGGTTTTGTTCACACCTAGTTTATGGCTCTGATTTATTCAGTGTGTGTTCTGATCTGGCCAAGGTAATCACTTTTACATCAAGTGAAGTGATTAATTAAATAGAGTCAAAGGACCCCTACAGGTATACCTTTATCTGTCTATGTATAAATACATACACATATGCCATGTATATGTGTGGGTGTGGGTGTGGGTATATACTCTTCAAGAGACGGGATGCTTCAATTATACTTGAAAAGGATGAAAGGGATTCTCAAATATTGACGATCATTTTAATTCTCTCTCTTCTTTATGATTTTAAACTCTTACATACTATTTATATATATATATATATATATATATATATATGTCTGTGTGTGTGTGTATTAATATATATGTATATGTAGGTATATAAGCATGCCTATCTATGTAGGTATATATGCATATCTATATCTATATATATATATGTATATAGATATAGATATATAGATATATTTGAAGGAGACACAGAGCGGGGAGGCTAGGTGGCACATTGAATAGAGCACAGGCCCTGGAGTCAGAAGGTCCTGAGTTTAAATCTGGCCTCAGCCACTTAACACAAAAAACTAGCCGTGTGACCTTGGGCAAGTCACTTAACCCCAACTGCCCTACCTTCCCCCCTCCAAAAAGCAAAAAAACCCAAAAGACAAACAAAAAATGAGAGAGACAGAGATAGAAAAGAAAAGAAGAATATATAACTAGAGCAGGAAATAACTTAGGAGGTCACTGAGTCAAATCTCTTCATTTTACAGACCAGCAAAAAATGCCTAGGTTTCAGTGATTTGCCTAGGATTATTTAAACTGTATATGTGCTTATACACAAACATGCGTTGCCTGCACATATTTAGGTATAAATGCGGGTTGTACATACATATATGTATACACATGCACAGTTGTAGAAATAGACATCATTCAATGCATGGAAAATCACAGGGTGGGGGTAGGAGGGAAGAAAACTAAATAAATGGGAATATTAGTAAAATAGGAGGTCGTAGGCAAAGGTGGTTGTTTGATTACTCAATCGTGTTTGGTCGCTTACATTCTTACCTATTTATCTATTTATTTATTCATTTATCTGTCTGTTTAGTCATGTATTTTTTCATTCATTTCATTCTTTGCTTCTTTACTTATTCATTGCGTGAGTATGGCTAAAGGAAGCAAGATATTTAGAATATACAGGTATATGCCATCAGAGTATGGGGAAATTCTCTTAGAATTTTGGTGGATCTATGATATCATCAGTATTCCTTAAACCTCTTGCATAGGTTCTCACCGTGTTCAACTTTTTGTCCATATTTTTCCCTAACTTCTGTATAGAGAGTGAAAGGTAAAACGGTGCAATCCAAAGAGAACTGGCCTAGGAATCTGGAAGACTTGGAACCCATTTGTCTGAGTTATTCTAATTTTATGATCTTGAGCAAGTCTTTTGATTGCTCTCAGTGGCCTCCCCACAAAGACTTTGGTGGATTGCAGTTTGGGGGCTTGGGGCAGAGGGGAATGGATTTGGAAAAGGAATGAATCAAAAAGATATATCATTTTTCCTACCTTGAACTTCTCAACCAATTGTGAACTATGAAAAATGTGATCTGTTGCAAAAAAAAAAATGATCTGTCATAACCTGTCTGTTTTCATCTCATGCTTTCATCAGGGATACCCCTGACATATGCATATTATTATTATAAATATTTTATATAGATTAAAACAGAAATATAGGTTAATAGTTGCTGATGTCATTTCAGTCACTTTTTTTTCTTCTTTTGTAAAAGTACTACCTCTGATCTCTTTCATTCGTTTGGAATCTCTCTCTTTTTGAAATATTTTTTTAAAAAATCAGTCTCTGAAGGCCTTTAACATAGCATTGCCTCCAGCATGGTTTCCTTCTGTGTATATTTAATCAAGTCTAACTGGTCTTCTAAAGTTCATTTATTTAAGTTTCATTGCACTTTGTCACATCTACTGAAAAGGTAGAATAAAAAAGGTCTGTGAGTCAGTTATCAGGGCCAAAGAGGATAAATCACTTTAGAGTTGTTGACAAATTCATATGATTTCTGTTGCCTTACTCCCAGTCTCAGCTACCAATGCTTTTGTTATGACCTGTCTTAAATAGGTCACATGCTGACTCATGGCCACCAACTTCTTGTCATTATGATGCTGTTCACATTATTTATTCTCCATGACCTCTCTGCAGGATTTCACTATTAAATATCACTCTTTCTGTCAGAAACTGTTTTTTTTAAAGTTTCCATAAAATGATTCTTTGTTGTTTTTCCTTCTGCATTCCTAGTTCTTTTAAATCTCCTTTCACAGCTCCTTTTCTTGCTTTTTCCCCCCACCATCAAGAGCCCTTTCCTTTTCCTTTCTCCTTCTCTGCTGGTGATTATATCAGTTTCAATGATTGTAACCATCCAGAGGACTCCCACATTTATATAACTAGCCTTGACCTCTTTTCAGGACTCTGAAGTAAATTTCCAGCTGCCTACTCCTTGCATGCACAAAGATAGCCTCTAGGAATCTAAAATTCAACATGTCCAACAGAGAACTGACTTCATTTCTCTCAGGATCCATATTTCTTCCAAAAGTCGTGAGTTCTGTTGATGGCATCATCCTTGTTCTAATCACCCATGTTTGTGGCACTTAAGTTATTTTTAAATCTTCATTTTCCTTTTATTTAATCAGTTGCCCTTTCTTATAGGGCCTACCAGCATTTCACATCTCCCCCTTCCTCTTCACTCTCTTTAGCTTCTAACCTGTTCAGCCTCTAATCATTTCCCCCCTCAGCAGCTGGGTAATACTGCTTTCTGACCAAGGTCATCCTCTCTTATGTCTTCCCTTCTGTCCATGTCACCAGCACCCTCCACTGTACCTCAAAAATTCCCAATGCTTCCAGACTATTTCTAGGTTTTGTTGTTGCTATTCAGTCATCCCAGTTGTGCTGGACTCTTTGTGACCCTATTTGGGGTTTTATTGGCTAAGATACTAAAGTGGTTTTGCCATTTCCTTCTCCAGTTCATTTTATAGATAAGGAAACTGAGGCAGTTTAAGTGACTTGTCCAGGGCCATACAGCTTGTAAAGTCTAAAGCCAGATTTGAATTCAGGAAGACAAGTCTTCCTAACTTCAGGTCCAGCACTCTCTCCACTGAGTCAACTACAGTCTACATTAAAGCAAAACAAAATACATATTCTTGGCTCTAAATTTAAAGCCCTCAACAACATGGTTCTCCTTCATCATTTTAGTCTTTTCACTTAAGTCCTTCTCTTCCCCCATTCTCTGTCAAATCAATCAATTCTTCCTGGTAACTGTTCTCCACATATGCCATTATCTATCTCTGAATCTGCATAAATGGTCCTCCATGTTTAGAATTCATTGCTTTCTGACCTCAGCATCTGAAAAGCTTCTACTTTCCTACAAAGCACAGGTCATGTGTGCCTCTTGCCCTTAGTCTCTCTCATTAAATTGAGTGGTATTATTTCACTTCCCTGTGCCCCAAGGAACTCTCTAAAAAGTGGGTGGTGATAATAATTGATAGAGGAAGTGTTCTCATTAGTAGTTCAAGATAACAAGGAAATCATAGGTCTGGTATGAAAAACCAAAAGAAACAAACAAAAAACCCTCCATATTTAAGGGAGTATTGTCATCCCCTTAGGATCCAGAATTTATTTCTTACTTCGTTTGCATTGTCTCACATAGGAAGGTGCAAGGGTCATTTTGCACAGAAAAGTCACTTAATAAATGTTTAGCAAATTAAAATGTTGACTGAATCATTTGCAATATTCTTTATGGTTGTCATATGTTTAGCTTTTGGGGGAATATTGCAATATAAGCAGACCAAGTGCCCAATAAAAAGATAATTCTGGTCACATGATCAAAATACTGCTGCTAATTCATTCACATCATCACAGGGATACAGGGAGCTGACCTTCTTCCAGTTAGCAGCAACTCCTTTCTGTAGATTTTATTTGGACCCCAGACATGAGTATAAACTTGTGTCAATAAGCTAAGATTTCAGAGTATGATAATATTTAGAATTGGCAGACATGGAAAGGATAGTCTTTCAAGCTAATTATAGGAGTACGAAAACTGATTTCCAGAGGGGTAAAATTTCGAACTAGGTCACAAAGACAATTAATATGGAAACCAATATTCAAGTCCAGGATTCAACCTTTAATTCAATAGTTGTTTGTTTTTTACTTTGCCTGCTTCACAGACAACCCTGTGGGTTATTCAGTTCAGTTGATTTCAATTCAACAGATATTTATCAATCATCTACTATGTGAAACACACTGTCTTAGCTGCTAAGGATAAAAAGGGCAGGACTGAAAGATTTCTTGACTTATGATCCACTGGAGAAATAAAATATGCACATAGAAAAAATATACAAGGCAATATAAGGAAAGAGAAAAGTCTATTCACTGCAATTAGTGATAGGAATGGGGTTTCAAGAGAGGAGAGATATAAGTAGAGTCTTTTAAAAATGATTTATTTTATTTTTAAAATATTTTTAATTTATGGAATAAAACAAGCATTTCCATAACAAAGTATAATAAAAAGAGAGATGATAATACACAAAACTGCAAATCTGTTATGTACAATTTGCTATTCTGTTTAAATATGAAATAACATTGAACCAAACTGGAGGAGTAAAAAGGGACTTACTTGAGCTCATCCCCAATTACCCCAAATACCTGTAAAACCTGACTCTAAAAAGAATTTTAAAGCTACAGAATCCACAAAATGACAGAATTAAATATATTTGTAGCAGAGGACAGGGTGCAAACCAGCAGGAAGGGTCTATTGTAACAGGTTGGAAGCAGAGTGCAGTCCCATGTGGTCCATGCCAGCATAGACCAGCAGCACAGACTGCACTGAGCAGACCTCAGGGGATTGAATAAATGACAGCTGTGGTGGTTTCTAGACTTCTCAGCCCATGCCAAAATAAAAGTAAAAGGTCACTGGAGGAACTGTGTAGGAACTGGGTGAGAGAAGAGCATAATACAGCCCCTGCCCTTGAGGGGGCAGAGGTGGTGGAAGCTGCTTCCAAAGTTCCAGGCCCATAGATAATGGAGGGACCAAGCTGACTGACCAGAGGGCAATTTCAGAAATCTCTTTGCTGGAGCTGAGGCAAAATTCTCTTGCTTTGCCCGGCTTGGATCTGGATCATAGTCTTGGGTGGCAGTTCTGAGGTGAAGAATGATGGTGTGACAGAGCTTGTTGATGCTGTGGAGATGCAGTCCTCCTCACGGTTCTGAGGCAGGTGCCTAGAAGGAGCTCTGACAACAGCTGTGCAAAACCCCAGAAATTTGGGACACAGCACTCTCCTCTCTGGAAGCAGAGTTCTCAAAGAGCTCAAAAGTCAATTATTTGGCTGACAAGATGAGCAAACAGAGGAAGAGAAATCAGACTATAGAATCTTTTTTTGGTGACAAAGAGAATCAAAACATAAAACCAGAGGAAGACAGCAAAGTCAAAAGTCCTGCATCAAAAACCTCCAAAGAAAATATGAATAGGTTACAGTCCATGGAGGAGCTCAAGAAGGATTTTGAAAATCAAATAAGAGAAGTAGAGGAAAATTTTGGAAGAGAAATGATAATGATTCAAGAAAATCATGGAAAACAAGGTAGCAGTCTGCTAAAGGAGATTAAAAAAATACAAAGAAAATAATACCTTAAAAAATAGGCTAACTCAAATGGCAAAAGAGGTCTAAAAAGCCAATGAGGAGAAGAATGGCTTAAAAAGCAGAATTGATTAGATAGAAAAGGAACTTCAAAAGCTCCTTGAAGAAAATAATTTTTCCAAAATTAGATTGGAGCAAATGGAAGCTAATAACTTTATGAGAAATCAAGATTATTATAAAACAGATCCAAAAGAATGAAAAACTAGAAGAAAATGTGAAATATCTCATTGGAAAAAACACTCACCTGTAAAATAGATCTGAGAGAGATAATTTAAAAATTATTGAACTACCTGAAAGCCATGATCAAAAAGAGAGCCTAAATTTCATCTTTCAAGAAATTATCAAGGAAAACTGCCCTGATATTTCAGAACTAGAAAATAAAACAGAAATTGAAAGAATTCACCAATTGCCTCTTGAAAAACTTTCCAAAAAGAAAACTCATAGGAATATTATGGTCAAATTCCAGAGTTCCCAGGGCAAGTAGATAATTTTACAAGCAGTCAGGAAGAGCAATTTGAGTATTGTGTAAACAATCAGGATAACGGAAGATCTAGCAGCTTCTACATTAAGGGAATGAAGGGCTTGGAATATGATATTCCAGAGATCAAAGGAACTAGGTTTAAAACTAAGAAACACCTATGCAGCAAAGCTGTGTGTAATGCTTCAGGGGAAAATATGGATATCCAATGAAGTAGAGGACTTTCCAGCATTCTTGATGAAAAGACCAAAGCACAACAGAAAATTTGACTTTCACATATAAGAATCAAGAGAAGCACTAAAAGGTAAACATGAAAGAGAAATCGTAAGATACTTATTAAAGTTGGACTATTTACATTCCTATGTGGAAAGACAATATTTATAGCTCATGAGACTTTTATTAATATGAGCATAGTTGAAAGGAATATATATATGTATATATACATATATGTATGTATGTATGTGTACATATATAATTATATATGTATATGTATGTATAGGTGAGTGCATGTGTGTGTGTGTGTATGTATATATATATATATATATATATATATATATATATACACATATACACATAAACAGAGGGCACAGGTGAGTTGAATATGAAGGGATGATATCTAAAAAATAAAATTAAGAGATGAGAGAGGAATATATTGGGAGGAGAAAGGGAGATTGTAAATATTGTAAATTATCTCACATGAAAGAGGCAAGAGAAAGCTATTACAATGGAGGGGAAGAGCAGGCAGGTGATAAGGAATGAGTCAACCTTACTCTCTTTGGATTTGGCTTAAGGAGGTAATAATATACCCACTCAGTTGGGTATCTTACCCTACATGGAAGTAGGGGGAAAGGGAATAAGAGTGGGGGCAATTATACAAGGGAGTGCAAATTGATACAAATGGTGCTCAGTAGCAAACACTTTTGAAAAAGGATAAGGTCAAAGAAGAAAATAGAATAATTGGGTGGGGGGAACACGATGGAGGCAAATATAGTTAGTCTTTCACAACATGACTACTATGGAAATGTTTTGCATAACTGTACATATATAGCCTATATGGAAATGCTTGTCTTCCTTGTGGGGGTGGGTGAGGAGGGAGGAAGGCAGAGAATCAGAGACTCAAAGTTTTAAAAACAAATGTTAAAAAAAATGTTGTTACAGGCAACAGGGAAATGAGATATACAGGCAGTGGGGTATAGAAATCCATCTTGCTCTATAAGAAAGTAAGGGGGAATCAGGTAGGGGAAGGGTTGGGAGGGGGTGGAATATACGAGAAGGCAGACCAAAGGAAGGAGTAATCAGTATGCTTGGCTAGGGGTTAGGGGAGGAATGGGGAGAAAATTTGGAACTCAAAATATTGTGGAAATGAATGTTGAAAACTAAAAATAAATAAATACTGAAAAAAAGAAAAGGATTTGTTCTGTAAAAAAATTAAAATAAAAATATAATAGTTATCACGTATTTTTTTTATTTTCCCCCTCACCCTACCCTAGAGATAGTTACCATTAGACATAATTATATGTGTGTATACATATACACACACATATATAAAATATGTATATATGTGCATATTATATATACAAAATCATTCTATACATACTTCTATTTATCTATACTTTGGATTTAGTAGAGTTTTGAAGGAAGCTTATAGTTCTAAGAAACTGAAGAACAGAGACAGTGCATTCCAGACATGTAATGAATGAAAGCATTAAAGCATTAGGTGATATGAAGAGTTCATGGAGCAACAACCAAGCTAGTTTGTCAGGAAAGTAATTATGAGAAAGAGAATAATATGAAATTGATTAAAGCCTCATTGTGGGCTGCTTGGACAGCTTGCTAGTATGATTCCTTTAAAGCCTAGGTTGATCTCTTGCTTGAAGATATCCAGTGCCTAATATAAAGACCTCTGTTGGGCATTTAAAGACTCTCATAACTTAGCCCTTTCCCTCCTTCCTTCCTTCCTTCTTCACTCTCTCTCTTCCTTCTTTCCTTCTTTCCCTGCTTTCTTCTTTCCTTGTCTTTATTAATTATTTGACGTCACACACCCTCTGATTCAAATACACGGGTCCACTAACTCTTCCTCAAACATGGCACTCCATCTTATAGCTTCTTGCTTTTGCCTTGGATGCCTAGACTTCTCCATCTTCTCACCTCAAACTTTTAGTTTCCATAATTTCCTTAAAAACTGAACTCAAATCCCTCCTTTTGCAGATTCATTCTCCCAATTATTAGAACCTTCGTCTTTCATGTAAACATCCTATATTCTGCATATAGCTCATATATGCTTAGTAAATTATATGTTTTTTCTCTCATAATCTATGCAGTTGAGGGTAGAAGGAATTTTACTTCCTTTTTTCCATTCATGTATTTTTAATATTTAGCATAAAACTTTTTACATGATATGCACTTAATGACTGCTCATTTTCTGATTGACTGACTAAAAATGATCACACACATACATCATGAGTGTCCAAACAGATAAATTTAGTCCATAGTTGGAATGTGTGGTTCTTAGTGTTCTCTTTTATCACCTTTCTTACTGACACTGGATGAAATTAAGGCCTCTTTTATAGTTTTACAGACCTTATATGTGGCTTAACATGGTCAAAAAAATTACACATTTCCAAATGGCCAGACTTCTGATGATAAGGCTCTTTGCACTTAGCAAGACTGGTCTCTGAAATATTGGCAGCTTATTGGATGTCTGCTTGGCTGAAGTTAGTGTTATGCTGTAGTGTCAAGATGATATTTACAGTGCCTATGGTGTTTTTGAATATGCCAGTATAGTTTTGAATCACAAAATATAACAGACTCCTCATATAGAAGACAGAAGCAAAAAAGATACTCAGACACCAGAAAGCCAAATCCCAACACCAGAAAACCAAATCCATCATAGCATCAAAGAAGTTAACATACCATAATACAACAGGGAGCAATACCATATCTAACCGTCTCCTTGCCTTCATCCTCTCCTCCCTCCTTTCTATCTGCTCTGACTCCTAGCTTCCTCTCAGCTCTGCTCTAACCTTTAGCAAACTCTTCCTACCACAGGCTCCATGTGATTATATTTGACCTATTAAGGAGCAGGAAAGATCTTCAAATTCCCTTAGGCCTTTTAAGCGGTAGGGAAGATCTTCAAATTCCCATTACCATTACATTCAGCCCCAAGATCTTTTGTGTCCCTTACTTAGGCCAATGGAACTTTCAGGGTTACTGGTGTCAACAGAACTTTACAATAGTATAACAGGGATAGCACAAAACAAGCACATAAAATGAGCTTGAGCACTAGCACCCCATTTGACCTCCCTTGAACAAATGGGGCCCAAAATCTTGGGGAAAGGGGTGAAGGTTTCTTCTTCCATATTTACTTTCAGCTTAAATTGGATGTAGAACTGTCACTGTGCCTAGAGGTCCCATTCAAGAGGTCAGTTCTTTAGCTGGTATCTGGAGCTCAGCTGACACCAGGTCCAGGGATAACACATCACAACAGTGGACAGGGGTGACATCTGGCTTAAGTGATTGGGCATCTTCCAGGGAGGGTACTAAGCTTGCAGGGAACTAATCTACTAAACAAGTTTAACAGCCAAAAAGCCAAAAAGAAACAAGGAGACAATAACCAGAAGTACAGTCGATATAGAGTCAGCCATGCTTCTGGAGTCCATGAACCTACTATCATATCTTTATTCATTACTGTTTACTGTTTTCTAATTTGCAGTTTTGGGGTCATGATTCTGAATAGAGATATACTTTCTTTAATCTGATCTGGGGTCTGGACAATTTCCTATTCTCCCTGCATGTGTGACAAACTTGAATACAATATTTCAGGATGATCTATAGGGCCAGTTCTTACTTCCCTGCTCAGTCTAATATTAAGTCCCTTTTCTTGGTGCAATTTATATAGTTCATTAGCTGGAACACCATGTATTCTTCCAAAGTCTACCCTTGCTCTCAATAGAGCATTAAATAATCCATTTCTTGTCAATCTATTCTGACTTTGAAACCTCTATTTGTTCTTCTTTCTTGAGGAAATTTATCTTTTTCCCATTCCTGTAAGTCACCCAACTGTGAAACCTTATCCAGCACCTCTGAAAGAGAGTGCCCTATCTCCCCAATTTGTAGAGTCAGAATTAGATGCTTATAAGCAGGAAGAGCCACCTTCAGTATGATATTTCTGTGAGAAACTAAGGGAATATTGTGATAAGAATTGGCGTCTCTGACCATGATAGCTGTCTTCATTACCTCCTCCTTTAACTTTCCCATACAATCTCGGAAGCTTTTGGTATGGGAGTTGTGACTGTGCTGTCTTCCTCCCATTGCATGCTTTGATTCTTTTTGTCCCCAAAAAAGGAATCTAAAATTGGATTGCTGTTCTTGCTTTATTTCCTTTGCCTGCTCATGTTGCCAGTCAATTAATTGACTTTTGGGCTCAATAGAACTCTGCTTTCAGAGAGTAGATCCTTGTCCCAAATCACTGGGGTTTTTGCAGCTGCCAGAGCTATTAGAAGGCCGTTGTCTGTGCAGCCCCCACCAGCTTTGGCTCACTGGTCATGCATCTCAAGACCACCACCTAAGACCATGATCCCAATCCAGGCAGGTTGATGCGAGAGCACTTAGCCCTTGAATGATCACTTGGCCCCCTTGCAATCTGCAGGCCAGGAGCTCTGAAGCAGCCATGTGGAGGTGGCTGCAGGGCCACCACTTCAGCTCCTGTCTTATCTTTTTCCCATTCCTGTAAGTCACCCAACTGTGAAACCTTATCTAGCACCTCTGAAAGAGAGTGCCCTATCTCCCCAATTTGTAGAGTCAGAATTAGATGCTTATAAGCAGGAAGACCCACCTTCAGTATGATATTTCTGTGAGAAACTAAGCTCCTGTCCACCTGCTGGGCTGTCGTCAGCAAGAGCCTTCTTTCTCAGTCGTTTTGTGGGTTCTAGAGCTCTAAAATTTGTTTAGAGTCATACTTTGTAGTATTTGAGGTGGTTATGGGGGGAGCTCATGGAGTTCTGTTTCTACACTGCCATCTTGACCTTTCTCATACAATCTCTAAGCAAATACCAGGGTCTATCTCCACTAGGACACATAGAGTCAATGGGATCTATTTTATCCCATTCTTGTCACTAAATGTAACACAATATGATATCCACAGTGCCTATGACAGCTATGATTATGTCAGCATATTTCTGAATTGCAAAATGTAACAGACTATCCATATAGAAGAGAGAAGCAAAACATTTATTCAGACAACAGAAAGCCAGATCCCACCACCAGAAAACCAAATGCATCATGGCAACAAAGAAGTTAGTACACCATAACACAGCAGGGAGGAACACCATACCTAACTGTCTCCTTGCCTGAATCCTCTCCTCCCTCTGTTCTGTCTGCTTTGATTCTACCCTTCAGCAAACTCCTCCCACCACAGGTTCCATGTGATTGTATTTGGCCTATTAAGGAGGAGGGAAGATACTCAGATTCCCTTAGACCTATTAAGCTGCAGGGAAGATCTTCAAATACCCATTACCATTACATATGCTGACATAGCTTAGGATATAGGATGACTTCCATGGAATCTGCCACAAGACCCTGGAAGAAGATTTTACTGTAGGCCACAACTAATACCAGCATCTGCAGTAGAAAATTGATAATAGAATCATGACCATTTTCATCTCTTCTTATAATTCAATATAGTTGAATTTTCATAAACTCTGCTTAAATTGGTTTTAGTTAACACATTTTACAGTATCAATTTGTATTGTATTTAATAACAAAAGAATCATTGATTATTGGTTCTTTATAATTTTGTAAATTATTTCCCACAATGGCTTTCAAAATTTTTCCTTGCTTGGTGAATGGGAATTCCATATTTTTGTCAACTAAGCCATATCTACGTGACAGTGAAAATAATGATGAAAAAAATCTTATCAAGGAATCATTGGTGCTTTGACTAATGGAGTTGTATTATCAGATGTTCAAGCTGAAATAAGAATGTGTGTTTCAATGTTTTAAAAAAAAGCCATTTTCGGACAGTTCTATCCCAAATCTTTGGTATTAAAAAGAGGAGTGGTAGATTGATAAAATAGAGTTAAAGCAATTATACATGGGTTCAAATTATTCCTCTTGCACTTATTACCTATGTAATCTTTGGCAAATTGTTTAACCTAAGTGGACTTCAGTTTCCTGATCTGCAAAATGGGGTGGTTAGACTAGATGACCTCTAAGACCCCATTCTGCATGTAAATGTAAGATTCTATGATTTCCATAGTGAAAAAATGATACTCAATTCTCATATAACTCTAAATAAGTGGGTTGAAAGCAATTTCTAATCCTGCTGCATGTCATAGGCTCCAGGATCACTTCAGGGTGCAGATGGTCCTATTACCCACTTCCATACTGTCTTCTGGACACTTTCATTGATCCTCTTAGGAACCTCCAGTGTGCTGAACTGCCTGAAATACTAAATTTGACCTCAGAGTCAGAATTAGCATTTTAAATAGTTGTACTTAGCATGAACAAATAACATGGATTGGGCATTATTTTGGCAGGACTGAAATTTCTCCAGTTGTTCATTAATCAACTTATCAAGTCTGGAGCAGGAATAGAGAATATACTAATTAAAAGTCAAGAAATAAAGCTTAATTGTTTAATGTCCAAGGCTTAGGTACAAAATTCAGGGAATTGCAAAGAAGACAATTAAAGTGTGGTTTGAAAATGTAAGCACTTATACTTGGTTAAGCTAAGCCACTCTCTGATCACTTAGGAAGAGCTTCTTTGACTTGAAGTCTGATTTAGATTTCACGAGGAAGGAGAGTATGTATAAGACTTATTTTTACTGAGAATCTGCAAATTAAACTTTAATTGAAATTGGGTAAAAAATTACATATATGAGGGAAAATTATAGGTATACAGAAAAAAGGAAGGAAGAAAAATGTGTAAAAATAATTACATATTATATATTTTGAGAATGAAATTTATCTTAAATTTATTTATAATATGGCTATTTGTTGATATATTGGTAATTCATATGCAAAAACAGCGGTTCTCAACCTGTGGGTAGTGACCACTTTAGGGGTTGAATGACCCTTTCATAATGGTCACAGGGGTTGCCTAAGACCATGGGAAAACACATTTCTGATGGTCTTAGGAATGGAGACACTGCTCCTCTATCTGTCTCCAAGTGAGTCCGCCCACATGCAGATATGCCAACATAGGAGTATTAAAGGATTGCGGCATTAGGAAGGTTGAGAACCATTACACTAAAAGTATCTTTTATTTTTCTAATGAAAGTGAAGAAATTGATAGCTTATGGAGTTTTTTCCAGATGAGGGGCATGGAATATGTAATATTGTGTGTTCTGAATATCTTTTTGCTTGTTTCTCACCAGATCCTAGAATATGCCCTTCAAGAGAGCAAAGTTAGTTTCTTCTTTAATCTTTATACTCTTTACCACCACCACAGCATATATGTGGCAGCGCTTTAGGACATTGCTCATAGTAAACCATCATTACATTTGCAATCTGTTCAATTCTTCACTATGTCCTTTCCTAGATCCTCTTTGGACAGAGAAGCATTCCAAGATGTTGGAGTCCTTTCTGTAGAGTTTTTCACATTGAATATTGTTAAATACCAAACCCAGCCCAGATGATTCAGGAGCTCTCCTCAGGAGGCAAGACATATATGAGACATTGGGTTAAAATAAGAAGAAAAGTAAAGCATTAAAAACAATTACATGTGTATATGCACAGACATGCATGTATATATACATACACATATGTGTATGTGTACATATATGTATGCACATGTGCATATATTTGAAATTGTTGAGATGGGTGTTCCTACTTGCTTCATGCTCAGTTTTCTATTCAAACTTCAAACATAAAACACACCAGGATTTATTTGATTTCTGATAAGTTTATAAAAACAGGATAAAAAGGAGAATTATTTTATGAAATGTGTAGAGGGAGCCAGATGGTCCCACTAAAGCTTTGGAATGACTATTGCGTATGAAATGATACTGAACAGGTAAAATGACATTAATTCCTGATCTTAGTCTGCATCTGTACCATTTCCTGATCTATTCATCTCCATGGGAATGCTGAGGATATTTCATTTTCAAAAACTAGGGAACTTCAGAGTTGTTCGGTAGATCCTAGCAAAAACTGGCAATTATCAGGCTTAGAGTTTAGGCTTCAGAGATTAAAATTAGGAGGAATATGGGATATTGAGAATAAACTACAGTGAAGTGTCTTGCCCCAGGCCCCTGATCCAAGAAGTTAGGACCAAAGTAAAGAGTAAAGGAGCATTATTTATCTGGGAGGGCCTTCACCTTTTTTTCTAAAGAGTATGGTGCTTTGGGGCTTATAATATCTTACTGGTGTATGAGACTTTTTAGTTCTCAAGGCTCTGAAGAAACAATGTGGGAGAAACTGAGGGGAAGGTTGTTTTGTTTTGTTTTGTTTCCCCCACAGATCCTAAATAAGAATTCCTATATTTTACATTACCTTCTTTTTTTTTTTTGAAAGGCAATTGAGGTTAAGTGACTTGCCCAAGCTCACATGGCTACTAAGTGTTAAATGTCTGAGGTCAGATTTGAGGTCAGATTGGAACTCAGATCCTCCTGACTCCAGGGCTGGTGCTCTATTCACTGTCCCACCTAGCCACCCCTTATTACCTTCTTTAGAAGTCTTGTGGCTGAAAGAACATGGTTGCAACTGCTATTTGCTTGGGGACAGTCAAGGATTTCAGGTGTTGGAGTCAACAGAGCAGTATCTAATGAACACTGATAAGGATAAAAGAAGTCTCAGAGTATCCAGAAGAGCAAAAAAAGAGACAGTAGAATCTGTGGAGAGACTATGAGTCTAGTTAAGTAGAATTCATCAAAGATGCATCCAATATTGATTATTAGATTAGCAGGGAGCACCACAATGACATTAATAAAAGATGTGTTTTGAGGCTTTAGAGCCTGGAGTTGACTGTCAAAATGTGTAACTTGTCTCTGTATTCATTCCCTGTTTACAAGCCCCTTCGTGTATTTCTGCTCTTCTCACTGATCCTCTGTAGATTTGTGGAAGAACGTGAACCAGTTTTGTTTTTATTACTATTTTTTGTGACAAACAATTTCATTAAATGTCTTTACTTTGAATTGTCTATCAAATAGCAGACTTATGTGTTGTTTTTTTTATTGATTGATTGAATGTCTATGAAAGTAGACAAACTGGTAGTGTTTTAGGAGATGGGGACCCACTTGAACTTCGCAAAGTCATTCCTAGGAGTACTCAACCTCTGACTTGAGAGCATTGCCAAGAACTCCCATTCTGGGCCAGTGCTGCACTTGCAATTAGGAGGAGATGGGTTTAAATCCTGCCTCCCACACTTACTACCAGTGTGACTATTGGCAAGTCATATAAAGCCTTCATAATCTAGCTCGAGTCTACTTTTCCAGGCTTATTCCTTTTTATAGACTGTATTTCAGACAAACTGCCATACTTACTGTTTCCTAAATTAAGCAACCCATTGCTCAGTTTTTTGATTTACCATAGTCTGGCGCCCATGCCAATGTAATAGTAGCATTGAACATGTTTAGAGTTTTCCTTTCCTTGTGGGTTACATAGAGCATATTAATAGAGTGTTTAGATGCTTTGTATTGATTAGGTAGTAATTTGGTGTTTATGGGTGGGGGAAGAGCGGGTTGTTTCCATTTATGTTTCACCATGGTATTTCAATGGGAAATTTTTGAGTTATCTAATTACTGACAATGTGGAAATCAATGGATATATACGAGAGGAGTAATCTACTATTCTACTACTCTCTTTTTGGCTTTGAAACATCTATATGTCTTTGACCTTAACCTACAGAGTTGGCTGCAGAAAGAAGAAACAGTTGTAGCTCACCCTCCCTCTCTTTGGCTCTAAACATATGGCACATCTTCCTCTTGTGTGTGTGTGTGTGTGTGTGTGTGTGTGTGTGTGTGTGTGTGTGTGTGTTTCTCTCCTATTCTTTGTCAAATGATACCTTTTGGTAGAACAATCCCAGACTGAATGACCTTGTCAATTGTGAAAGATCTGAATATCCTGGGAGATCTAAGTAGTGGCAAGTAAAATGTCCCTGGTTTATCAGTAGGATATCCTCTAACAGAAGAATCTTGTATATGGAAAAGGGTAGCTTATAAACAGAAGATCATAATTGGGTGATTGATTCACTAGCACATAGTAAATATGTGATGTTTGAAATGGCTAATTGTGTGATTGCAAAACTGCTTTATGTTCTGATAAAACTTGAAATATTACTTCCTCCATTAATTATAACCACACTTATAGATGAAGTAACTGAATTCTAGTGTTAGCAGTATGTTTTATGCACTGTGATTTTTCAATTTTCTATTTTTTTCTTTCTCTGTAGAAGTAAATTCCCTGTACCATATATAATTCGTATTGTACATGGAGCCTTTCTTCCTCTACCCCCTTTAAATTAAGAAGCAGACAGGTTACTATAATTCTCATCCTTCCTTTAACACATGGATGATACTTTGTCATCCAGCTGATTATTGTGAAAATAAGGACTCCAAGTCCCTTTTCTATAGAGGTAGCACCTCATCCCATACCTAGCATTGAACCCAGGAAAAAAAAAAGACCAGGTACAGAACAAGAAGACACAAATACCCCAAGCATCTATAAACCCAAATGATCAGTTACATAAATTCCTTTTTGTTAGCACTGCCACCTTGAGTCTGCCTAACGATTAGTGTTTTCTCCCTCTTCAAATTTTATGGAATTTATTTATTTAAATGTATCCCCCAGTAGATGTAAGCTCTTTGCAGGCAAATAATATTTCATTTTTCTCTTTGTATTTCCAGGATATGGTACAGTGTTTGCAGTTAAGTGCTTAATAAGTGTTTCTGGAAATAGTTACATCAATTCAGCCTGAGCTCATATAAATCAGATTTCTATTTATAAGTCAGGAAGAATCAGCCCCTATAGTGTTCTCTAAAACAAGGTGATGCCATTTTAATCAAATTAAATTACTCTTCAACATAATAAATATTTTAGTTGCTGGACAACACAGAAAACAATATTTAGTTATATAAAGAAGTGGCCAGTCTCAGGGGTCTTGCTGTCATATTAACGACAAATTCTATTTTTTTTTTTACCTTACACATAAGCTAATAAAGGATTTTTTCCTCTTTTGACTTGCTTTAAATGTATAGAATTAAAAAAAAACAAAATATTAGTTTAGCACTATGTGAATTTTAGCCTAGATAAGTAAAAATAATACTTCTGTGAATTATTTAAGACAACTTGAGCATTGACTTCCAAGCATATGCCTAAAGCAATTAAAATATATGCTATAAGTGTTCAATATACTTTACTCATGTGAATTTGGGTATATGCGCCCATCGAATGAGTTCCACTGTCTTATTTTAGTGAACACACACATCTTTATTAATATTGAACTTGAAAATTCAAAGTCAAATTATGATAAGTTTCTTTCATTCTTATTACATTATCATATTCATGAAAACTTACTTTCCCATTATGCTACAAACCAATGTTACAATGAAGACATTGACTAGATACAAACTTGGGATGCTCCCATTTCAAAATGTCAGCTTGAACTTATTGAGTAAAATAATATTCCCAGGGAAATATTGTCTATGTGCCAAAACTAATACATAATTTGATACATGTATCCCATTATAGGAGAAAGGTCATATTAAAAAAAAAAGTGTGCTGCCTTTCATTGACTAAAGTGAAACTGAAATTTAAACCAGTTTAAATTGAAGTTAGTTTTAGTACACATCTTTTTATATTCCATTGGCTGGGATTCCATTAGCATTAGGGGATAATTTGTCCAATATTTAATGTAGTCTAAAAGCAAAAGAAGACACAACTTCTCAAGCAGTCAATCAATAAGCATTTATTAAGTGACTACCAAATGGCAATCACTTTATTAGACCCCAGAAATACTAATAAAAAAGTGAGATAGACCCTGTCCTCAAGTAGATCATATTCTACCAAAGAAATTAATTTAATTTAATAAATCAATCAATATATTTATTGTTATGATCACAGATAAGTAATGCTGGATCTATGTAAAATATATTTTTGAAGGCAGGGGTATGCTGTAAGAGACACAAATTTAACACACAAGATAAGGTCACACTAAATAGAAACTTCCAAACACAGTCTATTTAAGCATTAATGACCTATTGGGCATTATAAAATATTAGAAGTAATTCACTTGGTTTGGTGCAGTCACATTGATTTGAGGGAGGGGCCACCAACTGAGGCAGTAACAGTACTGCTTCTACCAGCTGCTGCTGCTACTACTACTTTTTTTTTTTTAATTTTTGGAGGGCATTTGGGGTTAAGTGACTTGTCCAAAGACACAGCTAGTAAATGTGTCAAGTGTCTGAGGCCAGTTTTGAACTTAAGTCCTCCTGACTCCAGGGCCGGTGCTCTACTCACTGCACCACCTAGCCTCTCCTACTTCTTTTCCTACTATTATTACAACAACTACTACTACTACTACTACCACTACTACTACTACTACTACTACCACCACTACTACTACTACTACTACTACTGCTACTACTACTACTACTACTACTACTACTACTACTACTACCACTACTCTCATCAACAGCATTAAATGATATATTTATGTAGTCCCTTCAAGTTTTAAGAACTTCTAATTGACTTTATCTTTTCGATCATTTCAAATCTGCAAAGTATATGCTATGGTTACTAAAATTCCCATTTAACAGCCAAAGAAATTATGGCTGCAAAAAGTTAAAAGAAATTTGTTCTGGTTCACACAGCCTGTATATAAGTCAGGATTCAGACTGAGGAATTCCAGGCCCTAGCTAATGTGTCATATTGACTCTCTTCTCCTCTAGAAAGCCTTCCCTCATCTCCAGAATCCTTTGTGTCCTCCCCTTATTCAGATGGTCTTATATTAACTTATCTTTAGACATAACTTATCCTCTAATAGGATGTGAGCTCTTTGAGGATGAAAACTCTTCATCTTTGCCTTGATAGTCCTATTACTTATCAGGTGATAGGAACCTAATGAATTATTGATTAAATGAATTGAATGGTTTCAGCAGATGTATTCACTTAGAGAGAAAAATAAAAATAAAAACTCTTACTTGAATTGATGACAAAAACTTTTATGACTTCTCTCTTTGTTCCATTATTCACTCTACCTTTGCCTGTTTTTCTGCCATACGTATTTAGCACTTTAAAAAACAAATGAATCAATTAGTTTTAATATTTTGTAATGTTCAATATGTCATTAAATAGACTACATTTGGAAGTTTCTATTGGAAGTGTGACTTTTTTGTGTGTGTTAAATTTATATCTCTTACAGCATACCCCTGCCTTCAAAAAGCTTATTGTCTAATAGAAAGAATTTGTCTTACAGGCTTAGACACATTAGGTGTTTTGGATAAGCTCACAGAGCAAGTCGTAGAGCTGGGTTTTAATCCAAGACTTCAAGATGCCAGTCACAATTCATATTACTATACGACTGTTCTAATAGGTTCAATTCATTGAATCGAAAAGAGAATTGAGGCCCAGGCAGTTAAATTAGTCTTTCCTTTGAAATCTCACAGTTACTTAATGTCCAAGGAAAGTTAACTTTTGCCTTATCTCTCTCCAGGACTCAATCCTCCACACCATGTATAGCTTGTTTCATTCCATTTCATCTTTATTCTGACCATCACCTCCCCCAGACTGACCTGGACTCTACCCCTGGGTAATTTGGCTTATAGAAGCCAGATTTTGCTTTACCTCTCTCTGGACCAGGTCTCCCTAGCACTTCTACCTTATTCCATTTCCTTCCTTTATTAATTCCAGCCACAAGTTATAGTTTAGCCCATCAGATCGTAACCACCTACAAAGAAGAGACTGTCTTGTTTCCTTGTATTTGTATTCTCAGAGTTTAGTATAGTGCCCAGCATACAGTAAATATTTAACGAGTGATTGCTCCTTTGCTTGTACTATCTGTATGCTTATCTGTCATCATCATCATCAAGTATCTATTGAGCTCTTAAGTAGCATAGTAGGTACAATGTAGGACCAGGAGTGAATTGAAATCTGACTATATTCTTGACTGTATTTACAGACCTTTACTTCTGCCTTTGAAGCCCTCTTTTCTGATTGGAGAAAGTTTGTGATTTTTCTCACTGAAACAATTATTTGAGGAAGTGCCAAGTTCTGCCATCTTAATTTTTTTTTTTATTTTTGGAGGGGAGAAGGTAGGACAATTGGGGTTAAGTGACTTGCCCAAAGTCACACGGCTAGTCGGCGTGTCAAATGTCTCAGGTCAGATTTGAACTCAGGTCCTTCTGACTCCAGGGCTGGTGCTCTATTCACTGTACCACCTAGCTGCCTCTGTGTCAGTTTCTAAAACAGCTCTAGTCTTGGCTCTGACCTTTCACATCTTGGCCCAGGGATGGTATATCTCCTGATCACACCCACAGTTTTTCAGCTCCTTTTTCTGTATTGTCCTGCATTTGAATATGAACTCCTTGAAAGTACAACCTGCCTTTTTGCTTGTATTTGTAGCCCCAGAGTTTAGCCTTCCTGGTTCAGAAGAAGTACTTAATAAATGTTCATTCTATCTGTTTACTTACTACCTTTATAGACATCCAAATAGTATGACATTTTATAAGTAGGTAGATCAGAAGAAAATAAGCAGTTATTAAAAGACTTCTATATGCCAGGCAGTGTGTAAACACTTGAGAAATATTCTATCATTTGATTCTCATAGCAGCCATGCAAGGAAGTTGCTATTATTGTCTCTATTTTACAATGGGAGAAGCTGCAATAGACGGTGAGTTATGTGACATGTCCATAATTTTGGAAACTGTTTGAATGAAACATAAAATTGTTGTTCAGTCATATCCAACTCTTTGTGACCCCATGGACCACAGCACAGTAAGCCCTTCTATCCTCCACTCTCTCTTGAAGTCTGTAGAAGTTCATGTTTATTTCTTCCATGACACAACCTGTCTATTTCATCCTCTGTTATTTCATCCACTGTTATCAGTTTCTCCTTTTGTCCTCAATCTTTCCCAAAATTGGGAGCTTTTCCAATGAGTCCTGTCTTCTCATTTGGTGGCCAAAGTATTTAAGCTTAAGCTTCAGTCTGAATTCATTTCTTTAATTACTAACTGATTTGCTCTCCTTACTGTCCAAGGGACTCTCAAAAGTCTTCTTCAGCACCACAACTCAAAAGCATCAATTCTGTGTTATTCAGCTTTCCTTATAGTCCAACTCTTATAGTCATTTATTGCTCCTACAAAAATCAAAGTTTTAATTAAATGGACCTTTGTTAGCTATACAATTTCTCTGCTTTTGAGTATGCTATCCAGATTTGCCATAATTTTCCTTCCAAGGAACAAGCATCTTTTAACTTCATGGCTACAGTTTCCACTTGGAGTTATCACGGAGCCCAGAAATATAAAATCTGATACTGCTTCCATTTCTTCTCCCTCCATTTGCCAAGAAGTGATAGGACTATTTGCATGATCTTAGTTCAGTTTTCTTTTAAATGTTAAGCTTCAAACCAGCTTTTTCACTCTTCCTTTTTGTCTTTATCAGGAGGCTTCTTAACTTTTCCCTTTCTGCCCTCATAGTATTATCTGCATATCTGAGATTGCTGATATTTCTCCTAACAATCATGATTCCAGCTTTTGATTCATTCAAGCTCTGTATTTAAATGAAATAAATAAGGTGACAATACACAGTTTTGTCATACTTTTTTTTTCTAATCTTAAACCAATGAATTATTCCACAAAACATAAAAACAAAAAAAAACACTTCGCACTCTATAGTTTATGAAAGATATAAAATGTAACTTGCCTACATAAGAATTAAACAAATCAGCTGGGTTTTGTGGCAGTCACATTGTAAGAACTAGGCCAATAGGTTAATGCATATTTAGGCATCTCTCTTTCAGCTCAGTGGTTCTCAAACTTTTTGTTCTCAGAACCCTTTTACTCTCTTAAGAAGTTGTTGTTGCTCCCAAATAACTTTTATTTATTTTCATTGTATTATGGATATTTATAATACAAGAAATTAAAATGAATACATTTAAAATATTTTTGAAATGATGATAAGATCATATTTCATGTTAACAAAAATAACTTATTTTATGAAACATGCCAGTATTTTCAAAAACAAGTTAGTCACAAGAGTGGCATTGTTTTACGCATTTTTGCAAGTCTCTTTCATGCTTGGCTTCATAGAAGACAGTTGTATTCTTAAATCTATATCTGTATTCAGTCTGTTGTGATATGCAGTTTTAGCTGAAGTAAATTAGGAAAATCTGGATTCACATATATGGCATTATAGAAAATAGAGATATTTTAATAGGTAAAAAAATTGTCATTATTGTTGCTGTTGTTCAGTCTTTTTAATTTATTTATTTTGTGTGTCTATGTGTGTGTGTGTGTGTGTGTGTGTGTGTGTGTGTGTGTATGTGTGTGTGTGATCCCATTTTGAGTTTTCTTAGCAAAGATACTGGAATGGTTTGTCATTTCCTCCTCCAGTTCATTTTACAGATGAAGAAACTGAGGCAAATGGAGTTCAGTGACTTCCCCAGAGTCACAAAGCTAGAAAGAGTTTAAGATTTGAATTCAGGAAGAGGAGTCTTCCTGACTCCAGGCCCACTCTCTATCCAATGCAGCACCTAACTGCCCCTAATGTTATCTTTATATTACTATTAAACTGCTTCTGATTTCCAGGACACTTAAAAGGCCACAGCGATCCCTAGGGGCACACAGGCCACACTTTGAGAATTTTTGTCTTAGTCCTTTTTCTATATCTAGTTATCTCTGCCTACCCATTTTCTGATCACTGTTTTTTTTTTAAACCAAATCTTTCTTAAAAACATCAGCTCCAGTTTACCTTAAATTCAAATAACTGTAAAACTAGTTGAAATCAAAGCTGACGTTAGCAAAAGAAGGTTCTTTAGCATTTCTTCTATTGGTTAAACCTCTGGCAAGCTTCAGTGAGTCTACAGTGAAATGAATGATCCAATGTCTTTCTTCAGTTTGGGACGCGACACTACTACTGTCAAAGATATCCACACAACATCCAGAGTTTCTGCCAAAAGTTGCCAAATGTATGTAAGGCTCTGGCAGTGCAAAGTAGCATTTTACATATTTGCACTAGGCCCATTGCAATAACAGCTGCTGAGACAGATTTCTAAGTCTTTTTCACCACCCGCTCCCCATGTATTTCTATTGCTGGCACTTCTTTCAAGAACAGAAAATACCAGCTGTTCCGGCTGCTCCAGAAGGCCTTCTGCAGAATTGTGTCCTCCCCTAAAATAAATAGCTAAGAAATAATGGTGACACAAAGCCGTGATCCAAGGTAGGTACAGGAGGGAAGGCAGGAACAGCTTTTATTTGCAACTCCCACCAGCACAACGTGCATAGTTCTCACTTTCTCCCAAACATGGAACTCCTTTTCTAAAAATGTAAACAAATCTTCCTTCCTTGATTCCTTTTTCTCTTCCTTCCTTGTCTGATGAGGCAATTTCAAGTTCTATTTTGCACAGTTCCCAAAAAGTGCTGGAAGGGTACTGGATTTGCTTTTATAAGACTATAAATTGGAAGTTCCAGATAAGAATTGCCATTTTGTCTGTTTTCAGGTGGAGAAAACTGGCAGTTTGGCATATTTGGTCTCACAAAGACGAATTTCCTCTTTAGCTAGATCTCCCATGGAGAAAGATGAAGAGAAAAATTTAAATTTTTAGGAAGACAGCATTTGGAGGATGTGATTACAGCTGGTGTCTCCCCTTGTTGGAATGTTGGTTACTTCTTGAGGTAAGAGAAACTGAGGTCCAAGGAAGTAAAAGAAGAAAGTAAGCATTTATTATGTGCCTACTATATGCTAGGGTACTTTGCTAAGTTGCTTTACAAATGTTATCTCACGTGATGCTAACACCACACACCCCTCCCCCCCCCAGAAAGCAACCTAGATTCCCCAGGGCAGAGGGAGATCTCACAACACCCGACCCACAGCAGCCCTGACCCAGTCAACCTGCTTCCCTTCTGCTTGGGCCACCTCCTCCCCAGGAGGGGTGCCTTCATAATGTCATTCCTTGAACCTTGGCAGAGAGGTCGGCCCCTGGGGTTGACCTACACATGTAGTCTCGTGACAAGCCCCTGGAGGGGCAGCCCATACACTTCTTACAATATGAGAGAGGTGACCAGTGTGGTACTTTGTGTCACAAAGGTCACAGCCAGTTGCTTTTCCTTTGCTGGAAGTGAAGAGAAGAGAGATGGTCACTAGAGGTGAAGGGTGGAGAGCTGGTTCATGCCTGCCAGTGACCAGATCAGCCTTCCTTGCTGGGACAGCTCCAGAACCCTGAGGGGTAATGGCATCAACTGTTGAAGAATTTACAGTAGACAAGAACTTTTTACCTAAAGCTGGTAACAATAAATTGCAGTGGGTAGTTCCAGTTAATGTTTCCCCTGATTCCAAGCATCCTATGTACATTTACACAAATTTGACAGTGTGGGATGTCTTAGTCATTACTTGGCCAACTACCGCGTATAGAGAATGGTAAGCTGAATGTCCACCATGGAAAAAGCCATTTCAGTCTGTGTTATATTCAGTGAGGGCACAAAACGACTTTGAAGACTATTTCATAAGGCCTTATATAGGAACACCACCAAGAAATATGTTCAAGACTCTTTCACTAGACCCGATAGGTGAAAATTTTGCTACCAGACCAACTAGCTAGAGAAAGGCAAGAAGTGCTTCTGCTTATTTCCAAAGGTATGCTTCTCTTTGAAGGATGGAAACACCACTCAGTATTGGAGTACTATTTGAAGAATTATCTACTCCAGCAATAGGACAGAGGCATATTAGAATTCATCATATTTCGAGACAGAAAGGAAGAAACTTAAATAGGGAATTCCAGAATCAAATACTATTAATTTCAGAAGAACATTATGTTGTTTTGGTATTCCTGTTAGACATATTCAAGATGACAGTCACCATAGGGATATTTTAGCTACTATGTAGATATCCTGCCCGCCTTTCCAGTTTAGTTCCATGGTTTATGATCTTTACTCAATATTATTCAGCACATCATCATGAGTAATGTAACTTGCTATGATGAAGAGAATCAAGCTTTTGTTGATGACTTATCTTTGTTTACTTAGTTGGACTATTTTTACATATATTTATCAGTTTTTCTTAGTCTCCTTTTAGGGTGGAGGTTTTTTATTAATGTGCTAATTTTGACTGAGGCAAATAATTGTGAACTAGATGCTAATGTATTGACTGCTAGTTAAGTTTTATGGGATTATGAAACTCCAAAACCACCATATTCAGTCTCAGAGCAGGTTTATGCAGCTGTGTCTTCCCCTTCAAATCTGCCTGACACTTCAGATGAAGAACTTGTAAGAAGTAGAGCCCAGCACTGTGGTAGGGAGATCCATCCCACCCTACCAGAAAGTCAGTGGGGTGATGGGGGAGGACATAGGAGAGAATAGATTGGGGGAGGGGTTATATAATGGGATGGCTGTTTTGGGGTGGTGGGTAGGGGAAAGATGGGGAGAAAATTTGTAACTCAAAATCTCGTGGAAATGAATGATGTAAACTAAAATAAATAAAAGTATGAAAAATAAAAAATATAAAAAACAAACAAACAAAAAGAAGTAGAGCCCAGATTCCAATGGGAATAGACAACAATCAGAACTAAAACATGTTGCTGACTCTTCATCAGATAATTGTGTCATTGTTAGCTATGTTAAAACATTAGCTGAGAGAACCCCAGAACATGCTGGATTGTCCTCTGACTCAGAAGATTCAATCTGAGAAAAATTAATCTGTGAATAAGGCAGATGCCAGATCCGGTGATAATAATTTTAGTAGATGCTCATTTCCACTTTCATTTCTTTCAAAAGATGGGCAAATAAAAATCATCGTAATTCTGATACCTCACCATCTGGTAGGACACTTAGATTAAAAAAAAAAAAAGAAATGATCAGTTTTATCATGTCTCTGGGATTTGAGCTCATTAGTTGCATTAGAAAGAGTACATTCTCCATGTGTGCTTAGAATGTCCAAAAGGAGGGGCAGGAAATTCAGATTCAAATTCTTACAACAGAGATGGACATGAATGAATGAGCTATAGTAAATATCATGGAAAGAGACTGGCAAAAAGAGGGTAATCAAGAAGCAGAACTAGTAGCCAATTTAAAGATAGAAAAAGACAAGAAGACAGCAAGAACTAGAGGTAATTCTGGAAACGCCAAAGAGTATCCTCAAGCAGTGAAAACACTGTTTCTAGAGAGAAGCAGATCAAGATCCTGGAGCAGCAGTCATGTTAAAGAAGATCAAGAAGCAGGAATAGAGAATGAAATTAAGAAATAATTATAAAAGCAGATATCAATGAGAGTATACTTACTATATAAAATAGGGTTGACTATGAGTCATTATATAAGAATTCTATCCAAAATTCACTATCTTAGATAATCTTCTAGTCCAGAATTTAGAATTCAGATTTTTTTTTGAATGGACAAAGACTAGGAAGGAAAGTAGTTACAATAAAGAATGGTATTAATATAATGAAAAATACAGGTCAAGGACTCAGTCCAGTAAGAAATCAAGGGACGTATCTGTAGGATCTGACCTAGTGAAATTTGAAAAGCTTGAAGGGGAACAAAAATATGAAATTCAGCACTTGGAAGGTACCCACAGAAAGACTGAACAATCTTATGAAGATTCTTCCAAGGAAAAGTGAAAATGTTTTGAAAAATCCTCCAAGTTTGCTGAAAGCTACAAAAAAATGAGAGTGACGGTTTTTCAGATCGATCCATCAAGGATAGATACAAGAGGAAGAAAAAGTGGTACTGAAGCCTAGTGTAGAGATAGTTTATGAAGGCAAAACTACTAAAACAACCAGATATCATTAAAAGAAAAAAATATATAGAAGAGAAATCATGAAGCTAATGCTTTAAATCTTCCATTGTGATTCCAATTGAGACTGATAGTGACTAGGAACCAGAAGTGAAAGAAAATGCTAAGTGTGATAATCATGCCACCTTGGTAACTTATAATGGTTAAAAAAAAAAACAAAAAAGAGGATCTTCCTTTCCTGTCTTGGGACAAATTAAGAGGAAAGAGAGATTTGATCTAGGAGATGTTCCTGGAGAAGGAATATGATATCACCACATTTTTTTTCCTTTTCTTACTAGAGTGCCAAAAAATTCCAATACTCACATAAACTTAGCACTCAACTCTATGGTTCTCAATTCGTGAGTCTCGAGAAAATGTCCCTTCTCAGATGCTATATATGATTTCCAAAGAACAGGTTTTTTTTTTAAAGGAATATATACTCTTTTTATCTTTCACAATCTTTCTGAATTTCACTCAACCAGCTTTTAAAAGTACTGAAATATCCGAATAACTCTGAACTGAATCTTTTTTCTTTTACAGTTGCACTGGCATGAACATACATTGAAAAACACATATGCCTTAATGAGCTCGAATCCCACTTCTGATACATACTGGCTGAGTGACTAAGGGGAAGTCTTTGACCTTTCTGTGTCCTAGGAAAGTCTCTAAAATTCTAAATTACTAATGAAATCTGAATTGATGGAAAGTATTTCTGAAGCCTATAAAATAAAAAAAAATACACAAATGATTAAATGAAATATAAAAATTTGAATTACTTGTATTTTATTATTAAGAGGCTGTAAGTTTCAATAAGACTGTTCTCCCACTTTTTTTTTAAATTTTCAATTCTTGGGCTTCTCTCATCCTTCCTCCTTCCAAAGAAGATGTAAATGCAGTAACCCATTTTAGGAGTGCTATCATCAGAGCACTACCAGTCTGGTAATAAGGGAAAAGTTTGTCACATAGGATTACATGCCTGCTATTATAAATCCAGGAGCTTCAAAATCAGTGCATAAAATTAAAATAAATATTTTAAGTATTTATTCAAACTAAGCTACTGAACAGTTTTAGACTTGCCCATCAATAATTATATCCTGTCTGGAGAGCACGAATATCATTAAATCTGAAATTTTAGTCTTAAAATATCCTTAGAAAAAGTGAATATAATTTGTTGATTTCCATTTAATCTGTAGTAAAATTTCCAACACTTCCACTTCCTAACTGTGTTTGTGTGGGCAAGTCATCAAACTTCTCTGAACCTCAGTTTCTTCATTTATAAAGATAATATTTTTGCTACACCTCACAAAGTTGTTGTTTGGAAACAACTATGTAAACCTTGAAGTTCTATTAAAAGGTGAGTTGATATCATTATCATTTCTGATATTACTAGGTTAAAGAAATGTACAAAATAGATAAACAAAGTCTGTGGGCCAGTGGTTATTTTTTTTTTAAGGGAGGAGGGCAGGGCAATTGGGGTTAAGTGACTTGCCCAAGGTCACATGACTAGTAAGTGTTAAGTGTCTGAGACCAAATTTGAACTCAGGTCCTCAGGTCCTCGTGACTCCAGGACCGATGCTCTTCACTATGCCACCTAGCTGCCCCAGGGACTGGTTCTTGGTGTGATTGAATCATACAGTAATGTTCTCAAAACCTATTAAGCTTGTATTGTAATTTTAGATATGGTGAAACATACATTTATGGATTTCCTTTTTTGTATGCTTGATAATTCATGCCACATACCTGGAATTCAGTTCTGCCTCTACATTCAAAAGTACAGGATATGAGAACATGTTAAGTATATCAGCTTCTCTGTAACAGCCTTACATGGCTTGTTACTGTTGTTCTTTCTCAGAAATGGCCCAATTGGCTGTTCCCAGGAGAATCATACAGTTATACATTGCACA
>CM053580.1:229627453-229657755 GCA_028627135.1 Pseudochirops cupreus | reverse complement strand
TAATAGTATCTTGATTTCTCATAAAGTCATTTGCTTCCATTTGCTCCACTATAATTCTGAAGTAATTATTCCCTTCAGAAAGCTTTTGAGATTCTCTTTTCCATATGGCCAATTTGACTTTTTGAGACATTCTTCTCCTCATTGGCTTTTTGGGCCTCTTTTGCCATTTGAGTTAATCTATTTTAAAGATGTTATTTTCTTCAGTCAGGTTGTTTACTCTCTTTTCATGATTTTCTTGCATCATTCTCATTTCTCTTTCCCATTTTTACTCCACTTCTTTTATTTGGTTTTCAAAATCCTTATTAAGCTGCTCTATGGCTTGTAGAAAGTCTTCATATGTCTTGGAAGCTTTTGGTGTGGGCCTTCTGACTGTGTTGCCTTCCTCCCTTCCCATGCTTTGATCCTATTTGTCCCCAAAGAAGGAATCTAAAGTTCAGTTCCTGTTCTTACTTTGCTTCCTTTGCCTGCTCATGTTGTTGCCAGTTACTTGACTTTTTAGCTCTGTGGAACTCTGCTTCCAGAGGGGAAAGCTCTGTCCCAAATTGGTGGGGCTTTCACAGCTGCCAGAGGTTTTAGGGGGTCCCCATTTTTTTGCAGCCCCCACCAGCTTTGGCTCATTGAAAACCCACCCCAGAACCACCACCCAAGATGATGATCCGGATCCAGGCCACTCAACAGAAGAGCACTTAGCCTCTGAATGATCACTTGCCTCCCCTGTAGTCTCCAGGCCAGGAATTCTGAAGCAGCTATGTGGAGGCAGCCACAGGGCCTCTGCTTCTGCCACTGCCTTGCCATGGATGAAGTTCAGCCAGACTGCTTTTCTCCTCCAAATTTAGCTGAGTTCCACGGACCTTTCACTTTGTCCCTGTTTCTTATGGCTTGATAATTCTGGAAACTGCCACAGCTGCTGCTGATCCCTCTCCTGAAGGCTCCAGCTGCAGCTCATCCTGGAAGCCCTGGGGCTAAGCTGAGGTTTCAGGCTAGGCTGGTTTTACCTCCCAGTGTGCTGGGATGAGCCCTTCCAGCTGAGCTGCCTACAGCAGGAGATGTGTTTTTCGGTTGTGAGTTATGGAGCCCTAATATTTGTATAGAGTCATTTTTTATGGATATTTAAGGTAGCTATGTGGTAACTGCGGAACCTTGTTGCTTTTATGATGCCATCTTGGCTCCACCCCCCCCCCTGAATATTTCATATTTTGAATGAAAAACTTCAAAAATAATTTTAAATGGATAATCTTACTTTTGTGTCAGGTTTGTGTGTTCTGCAATAATTATACTGATCTGACTTACAGGCAGCTTAAGTCAGTTTTATCACAGGGTTAAATTTCTGTGGATCATGTGTTGTCTTGAGAAGATTACATTTGGTAAATTTACTGGTTTATTTCTTATCCCCATCTTCCCACAGAGAACAAACATTTCATATTGGATGGGACATCTCATATGATTTCATACCCCCATTCCAACAATGTAGTTGTTGTCTTTGCTTTCTTTTATAACAAATTCTTTTCATGTACTAAAGAAACTTCTTCTAGAGAAACTAACAGAAAGTGGCTCCTTTTCCATCAGTCAGTTAATTAGAAACTGGACATTTAACAACACCTGAGCAAAAGAAACTTGAGACTTTTACCAATATTATTTGTAGGAAGGAAAATCTGGGGTTCCAAATATGCAGAATTGGTATAGTTGATTTTTTCTTCTATCGCCACAACCACACATATTTTCACTCAAGCACAAAACCACTTATGCAATGACAATATTCCATTGCAATACAAGGTAAAATATGCATACATAGATATACACAATTGCATAAGAAATATCAAATGCAATTAGGTAAATTCATATTAGGATTATTACTTATACTTACTTATATAGATACATTCTGAGGAAGTCATCTAAATGACGGAAATGGAATTAATGTGGATTGAGCAAATAAAACCATGTACTAGTTTGCATGATTGTCTATGTTCATACCAAATACAGTAGATGCTTATCTAAAATCCATGGAATATTAAGTATCTAAAAATCTATCAACAGTATATCAATCACTATCTGATAATAGACACCACCAACAGGTGAAATGTATAACTAACGTATGTGGTAGAACTGCAAAAGTCATATGTTCCTTGGTTCAACTAAAGCCTATGGCTTATTTCAAGAATTAATAAATCTATTTTTAGAATACCTGAAAAACACACATACACTTTAAATTAACTTCATCTTTACCTTCACAAACCCCTCAAATTCTAGAAAATACAAAATTAGGCTCTACTAGCTGATTAAAATTTTATTCTCTTTCCTAAAATGATTGACATGTTTTCAGGTGAGAAAGGGTATTAGTGTTTATAAAAACAAAAGACTTAAAACTTGTGCTGTTACTCCATGTAAATTTACGGCCTGGGTTACTTCCAATAAAATCCAATTAGGCATGCATGTTTTTAGCAGTTATTCCTGAAAATTGTGTTTTGCTCTCTACTTCCTTTGAGCTACAAACATTTTTTTTTGAAAGCCACATCCTTTAATAGACTAGAAGTAGACAACCTGTTATAACTGACCATGATCTATAGCTGATCATCACAGAACCTGCTTTTTTTCTTCTCTTTCCTTTCTTTGCCTACTTTGCTTTTCCTTTGTCTTCCTTTTCCTTTAAATATTTTAATTTGGTTGATAGCATCATGTTAAAATTGTTTAGCTCCATGAAGGACATAGGCTTGTAATGGCTTTGGATTGAAATCTGACAGGATTCAGAGCCCTTGGCTCAAATACTAGCTCCTCCATTTGCTACTTTGGGAAAATAACAATTATTATGGGATTCAGTTTCTGAATTTGCAAAATTAGTTGGAGGAACTATATAACTTCTAAGATTCCTTAGAACGCTAAATATATGATTTATAGAGTCTCAACTTTTCATATCCCTAATGCAGCAGTTCTCAACCTGTGGGTTATGTTCAATTTAAATACATCCCCTATATCAGATATTTACATTAGAATTCATAACAGTAGCAAAATTACAGTTATGAAGTAGCAGCAAAAATAATTTTATGGTTGGGGGTCACCACAACATGAAGAACTGTATTAAAGGGTCATGGCATTAGGAAGGTTGAGAGCCACTTGCCCAATAGAAGTCTAGGTTAATGTGACAGGGGCAAACTAATGTGTCGTAGATATAAAGAGATAGAAAAGAGCCAATGGGGCCAATGTAGATAGCACAGGTAGGCATGATTATTCACAAAAGACTCAGGGAGAATAAGTGATTCATCCAAATTCCCAAAACTAATAAGTGGTCTCTTGACTCCAGATTTAGTACTTTTTCCCCATTTTTGTTATGCTGCCTTCCAACGGGTAGATGCTATAAGGGGAAAGATCTTTTGCTGCTTAGTAACTAATCATAACTGAAAGAAAATTGGAAAATCTGTCTTTTGAGTTCCCCATCATTAGAATCACAATTTATTGAAACTTGGAGTTATTCCATATATAACAATATCATTCATTTCACAGATGTAGAAACTAAGGCCCAGAGAGGTAAAAATGATTTGTTCAAAGTCACACAGCCAACTAGCCACAAAACTATAACTGAGACTCCAGTCTTCCTAGTCTCACTTCCAAAGCTGTCTCCACTCTACATCCACTAGATGTATAGCTGCATCATTCCTTTCTCAGAGAAGCTAGAGCACCAACCGTACAAGGGGGTGGGAGGAGAGAATGGGAATTCATATCTCCTAAGACCCCTGCCAGCTCTAAACCCAGATTCTCTTTGCCACTATGCCAGCATAATCACCTGGATCACTGCTCTACAATGAATTCTTTTGACTTTCCCCCATCATAACCATCGAACTACCTACTTACTATTAGAAAAGTTAAAAACAATAACAACAACATTAATACCTTTCTAGTCTTCTCATTTCTGCGTTCTATTTTAACTTACTTTCTCCTTCTCCCTTCTCCCTTAAGCCATTCCTGGACAGATGATACTTCGTATAAGCATATGATTTTAAAAATAAAATGAGATTTGAATTGAATAAAAGTAGTTTGTTGATAAGTCTGTATCATTCTGTCTTGTTCTCTCTCTCTAAAGAAATGCAGCTACCTTTTCTTTCTTCCTAGATAAATAATATAGAGGATCCTTTAAATCCTCAGTGAGTTGTGGGGTGAAAAAAAGTTCCAGACCCACTGTGCTAGCCTAATTTTGATATGTTTTATTATAATTCTGGGGTGATTGGCCTCAGGAAAAACATGAGTGATCCACATACTAATTTTCACTGATCTCATCTAATCTGAATTTCATCTTACATCCCTGAATAGAAGAAAATATTTTATGAATCATTTTCTAAGAACACAACTCAATTTTTATCTTACAAAATAAGCTAACATTTCATCTCCTAAATAGCATCAAAGTTTGCTTGATTGTAATTTAAACAACTTTCTACTTTGAGATGGAAGTTTAGATCCATCCTAAAAATATGAAATCAGACATTTTACTAACACATGCATCTTACAAAAGCTTACAATTTAAAATGCCTCCAAATTCAAACTATCAAGTCAATTACTAAAGTGAGTTATTACTCTTAATATTTGTCTAAGGAAGAAAATATGCTGCATGTTCCTGATGTATGCTGTCTTGTTCCAAAAACATTAGCTCCTCAGATCCATGTGACAAACATCTGTGCCAAGAATGCCAGTATCCCACAATACCAGAAAACTTTTAAGCATGTCATGTTGCTTTTTAAAATACTATATTTGCGGAATTTTGAAAAGGTTGAGAGCAGGCTTGGTCATACATGCTTGTAGTCTTTGCTGCCAGGATGACTGAAATTGATGGATTGCTTGAGTTTATGAGTGTATAGCTTCTCACATTAAGTCCAGCACCAATTTGGTGACTGACCAGAGACTGAGGTCAACATGGCTCTCTAAGGAGGGAGAAACCAGCTCAGGTCAGAAGCAGAGCAGGTGAGGACTCCTATACCAATTTGAATTGGGACTGGATCGTGACTGACCACTGCACTTTCAAACTAGGCAAGACACAGAGTTCCAGTTGTATATTAGAGGGAGAGGTGATAAGAAGTAGAGAAAGAAAGACAGATACAGAGAGAGATTGAGACAGAAAGACACAGAGAAAAAGGAAAGGAAAGAGGAACATAGGAAGGAAGGAAGGAAGAAAGGAAGGAAGGAAGAGAAAGAAAAAGGGGACAGGGAGGAAGAAAAGAAGAGGGAATAAAAAGGAAGGGGAAGGGAAGGGGAGAGGAGAGCAGAGAAAGGAAGGGAAGAGAAGGAAGTGTGGTAACAGAGGAGAGAGGTCTGATGACAGAAAGAGAGCATAAACAACTCATCTCATCCAATGATACCCCTCATACACAATTTCATACCTGTTATCTACTCTAATGGACTAAATGAAATGTACTCTAAATGTGGTTTAGATTCTACTTAATGGTTCTTTTTATTGGACTGGTTAGACGGAAGAAAGCTGCACCCTAAAAAATAGAGTTAAAAGGTCTCTCTTAACCTGCCCAATACTACAAAGTGCTCCCCACAATTTCTACCACTAAATTCTCAGACTTGCTTTTTATTTTCTTTGCTGTTTGAAGAGGGTTGGAGAGAAACAATATATTTCCATGTAGTCTCTGGGTATGTTCAAATGCCTCAGTATGGTTGTGATCCAGATATGACATATTATGTTACATTAGTATAGTAAAAGAAGGTTGTTTTAGAAGCACAAATGATTTAATTATCCCTCCATTTTAGAGAGAATATCTAAAGGATGTAGCCTTGTAGGAGACCCTATCTTGGACTACTCAAACAAAGGCATAATATCAGTTTTGGTAACAAAGATATTCAAACAAACAAGGAAGAAATATAACATTAACATAAAAATCAGAATTCACTAAATGCCTGAAATCACACTTCACTTCAGATTTCTCCTAGAAATGGAATAATCCTTTTAGTATAAATTACAAACCTAAAAGAACCAAGTTAGTTTATGCCTAAGGGGGGAAAAAGAGGAGATAGTAAATAAAATCATGTAAGTATCTGATCAATTTAAATCACTTGGTCCAGATGAAATATATCTTCAGGTCATGAAGGAACTGGCAGATGGAATCACTGAATCATTGCTAGTAATATCTGAAAGATCATTGGAGGAAGGCAAATGTCCTGATTTCTTGAACAAAAAAAAAAGGAAAAATAATAGTCCACAAGCAATAGATTAGTGAGTTTGCCTTCAGTCTCTGGAAAAAAACTCTAGAATGGGTTATTAGGAAATACTAAGAGTTAATAAGGGGGAGAAATGGGGGAGGGGAACCAAAATGGTGGCATAGAAGCAGCAAGGTTTCTCAGCTCACAAATAGCCACCTCATATACCCATAAAATATGACTCTAAACAAATTTTAGGACTCCAAAACTCACACAAAAATACAGAAAAACACATCTCCCACTGAAGGCAGCTCAGCAGGAAGGGCTCATCCCAGCATGCTGGAAGCCTAAACCAGTACAGCCTGAAACTGTGGCTTGGCCCTGGAGTGGCCAGGAGGAGCTGCAGCTGGAGCTTTCAGGAGAGTGGATCAGTAGCAGCTGTGGCAGTTGCCAGAATTATCAAGCCATAAGAAACAACACCTAAGTGAAAGGTCAGTGGATCTCAGCTAAATTTGTGGGAGAAAAGCAGATTGGCAGAACTGCGTCCAGAGCAAGGAAGCAGTAGAAGTAGCAGCCCTGCAGCCACTTTGATGTGGCTGCTTCAGAGCTCCCGGCCTGCAGACTGCAGGGGAGTCAAGCCATCATTCAGAGGCTAAGTGCTTTTGCATTGAGCAGCCTGAATCCAGATCATGGTCTTGGGTGGTGGTCCTGGGGGTACGTTTTCAGTGAGCCAAAGCTGGTGGGGGCTGCAGCAGCCTTGTAATAGCTGTGGCAGCTATGAAAACCCCAGCAATTTGGGACAGAGCTTTCCCGCCTGGAAGCAGAGTTCCACAGAGCTAAAAAATAAAGTAATTCACTGGCAACATGAGTAGGCAAAGGAAGCAAAGTAAGAACAGCAACTGAACTCTAGAATCCTTTTTTGGGGACAAAAAGGATCAAAGTATGGAATGGAAGGAACACAACACAGTCAGAACTCCCACACCAAAAGCTTTCAAGAAACATGAAGACTGCCTAAAAGCCATAGATGAGTTAAAGAAGGATTTTGAAAAGCAAATAAGAGAAGTGGAGGTAAAATTGGGAAGAGAAATGAGAATGATGCTAGAAAATGATGAAAAGGGAATCAACAACCTGACTGAAGAAAATCACACCTTAAAAAATAGATTAACTCAAATGGCAAAACAGGCCCAAAAAGCCAATGAGGAGAAGAATGCCTTAAAAAGTCAAATTTGCCAGATGGAAAAAGAATCTCAAAAGCTCACTGAGGAGAATAATTCCTTCAGAATTACAGTGGATCAAATGGAAGCAAACGTCTTTGTGAGAAATCAAGGTATTATTAAACAGAACCAAACAAATGAAAAAATAGAAGGCAATGGGAAATATCTCTTTGAAAAAAGCACTGACCTGGAAAACAGATCCAGGAGAGACAATTTAAAAATTATTGGAATACCTGAAAGCTGTGATCAAAAAAAAAAGAACTTAGAAAGCCTCCTTCAAGATATTCTCAAGGAAAATTGCCCTGATATTTTAGAACCAGAGGGCAAAATAGAAATTGAAAGAATTCACCAATCACCTCTTGAATAATATCCCCAGAAGAAAACTCCTAGGAATGTTATAGCCAGGTTCTGGAGTCCCCAGATCAAGGAGAAAATATTAGAGGCTGCCAAGAGGAAGCAATTTGAATACTGTGGAAACACAATGAGGATAACTCAGGATCTGGCAGCTTCTATGTTGAGGGATTAAAGGGCCTGAAATATGATATTCCAGAGATCAAGGGAGCTAGAATTAAAACCAAGAATCACCTACCCAGAAAAATTGAGTGTAGTGTCCCAGGGGAAAATATGGTCATTCAGTGAGGTGGAGGACTTTCAAACATGCTTGCTGAAAAAACCAGAACTGAAAAGAAAATTTGACACTCAAATACAAGAAGCATGAGAAGATAAACTTGGAAAAGAAATCATAAAGAACTTATCCAAGTTGAACTATTTCATGCCAACATGGAAAAATGATAATTGTAACTTATGAAATTTTTCTCAGTATGAGGATAGGTGAAGGTAATACAAATGTATATATACACATACATACACATATATCTATATAAGAGGGTTTTTATATGCATACAAGCACATATCTGAGTATGTGTATATATGTGTACATAGAGGGCACAGGATGAATTGAATAAGAAGGGATGAAACTTTAAATGGTGAAATTCTGAGGCGGGGGAAGATTAGGATCAGAGGAGACAGGGAGAGACAGAATGGGCTTAATCATCTCATGTAGAAGGGGCAAGGGATAATTGTTACAATGGAGGGGAAGAACAGGAAGGCAAAAGGGAAAGGATCAACCTTACTCTCATTGAATTTGGCTTAGGGAAATAATGACATAAACTCTAAACTGGGTATCTTGCCACACAGGAGAGTAGGGGGGATGGGTATGTGAGGTGGGATGATGGAGCAGAGGGTAAGGTGTGTGTGGGGGGCAGAAATTTGCTGGAAGTACACACTTCTGTAAAGGGACAGGGACAGGGTAGAAAACAGAACAAGGGAGGGGGGCAGGAGAGGGAGGAGGGATGTATAATCATTCTCTCACAATATGTCCACTGTGTACAGCCTACATTGAATTACTTGTCCTTCCAGTAGGGTTGGGAGGGAGGAAGGGAAAGAATCTAAAATTTAAAGCTCTGTAATCAAATGTTAAAAATATATATACATATATATTATTATTATTAACTACATGCAACCGGGAATTAAGATATACAGGCACTGGGGTAGGGAGACCTATCTTGCCCTACTGGAAAGTCAGAGGGGTGATGGGGGAGGACATAGGAAAGAGCAGATTGGGGAAGGGGCTATACAGTGGGATCACTGTTTTGGGGTGGTGGGTAGGGGAAAGATGA
Organism: Pseudochirops cupreus; assembly: GCA_028627135.1. Classification (NCBI taxonomy): domain Eukaryota; kingdom Metazoa; phylum Chordata; class Mammalia; order Diprotodontia; family Pseudocheiridae; genus Pseudochirops; species Pseudochirops cupreus. The sequence continues at coordinate 229,648,739 of CM053580.1, read as the reverse complement.
AGAGAAAATTTGTAATTTGTGATGTAAACAAGAAAATAATTAAATTAATTAATCAAAGAAAAAAGGGTTAATATACACACATATATACTTTGATATAGCTACTTTCCCAGATGAACATCTGTAATGGTAATAAATTTGCCAGGTACTTATCCCTTAGTAAGTAAGGGCTAAGTACCAGAACTTGTGAACTCTGTCTCCTGCTGCTCACATAACAGGAAGGGGTTGGCTGAGACATAAAGCCAATGTGCGTGTGTGAAGAGCCCAGAAAAGAGACAGGTAGAATCAAGAATTTTTGCTACTGGTGGAGGAAGCAGGATTGTTCCAGCATCTGGAAGCTGGGTTGCTACTGGACTAAGAACTGATTTGGAGTTTTCTATGAGACAAGAATCTGGTGAAGGCCCAAGTGGCTGCTGCCACCTGGAAATCTAAGATTTCTTCTGCGTCTGGGATAAGGCTTTGTTTGTTTGTGGCTTGGTTGATCCTTGAGTTCCCAACAACTGAACTGTGAAGATTTAAAGATGTGCTGGACCCTGTGAACTTCAGTGGGTAACAAGAATGGCCTGGAGGACCAGACAAGAACCTGGGAGCTGTCTGTCAGTGAATCCAAGCGACTGTTTGGTGGATTCTGGTAGGAGCTGGGACCATGGAAGGGGATCCAGGGAATCTGAGAGACCACCCTGAGTCAAGATGAAGAAAAAGCATCTCTTTGGTTATGAAAAGTGTAATGAAATTGAAGTTTACTAGGCACTGAGGGGTGGAGGGTTTGTATAATTTTCTGATGATTGTCCTTAGTGGCTTATGATACTCAGTAACTGTGAATCTGGACAAATGACTGATTAAGTTAACTTGTGATTGCCGCATGAGTGGAAGACTGACTTGAATTGTGAAATGATTGAATGATTAAGTAAGGAAGGTTTCCCCCTTAGGGAAATCAGATGATTATTCTTTTGTTCTTTGTTCCAAATACTTTGGCCACTTCGGTGAAAACTATGTGGCCATTCTAATGTTAAGCTGTTGTAAACACTATATAGTGATTTTCTGTGATAAGATGTAATGTTGTGAATATTATATTGTGATTTTTGTGAATATTCGCCTTGATTTGTAATGGAATAAATGGAGTGTTCACTATACTGTTTAATCAGAACTTTAAAAGCTATTCACAGTAGCATTCTTTTGGGAAGCTGCTTGTGCATGGCACTGCAACATTTAGAAAAGCAAGTAGTTAGTACAAAGATGCAGCCTAACTTTATCAAGCAGAGGCCATGACAGACTGACAATTTTTACACTTTTTCTTATCTAGAAGATGAGGAAAATTATGTATATACCTTACCTTGATTTCAGTAAAGCTATTGATATAGTCTTTTATGCTACTTTCCTCCTCTCTTTGATTTGGATTTCCATAATCCATATATAAATAAAGGGCTTTGGCTATATTCTCAAAGTTAAACTATATTTCAATTCTAATGTTCAAGTATAAGAAAATTTAAGAGTTCATCTTTTCCATTGCCTTACCTCAAAGCAAGATTCTATCACTTATGGTACATGAATTCATTCAATTGAGAAGCTGATCTATAAATCTTTCAGAAGCTTAAGGCAGTGTTTAGAACAAAAAGGAAACTACTGATGGTTATATTTACGTGTGACATGAATCTTTGCATTGTAATTTAATACTTTTTTTTTCTCTGTTTCTTCCCGTCATGGCAGTGAACATCTGCTCAGTATATTCTACTTAATTGTCCCATGTTACAAAGGGTAGTTGTTACCTTAAGTTCCTTTTTCTTTAATATTAAAAAAAAATCCTCACATTTATTTTTATTCATAAGTCCATCTTTTTCAAACCTTAAAAAAACTTATATTTTTTTCATCTTAATTTTCTCCCAGGTATGAGTAATATGTTCTAGCATCAAAGGATCAAGTTAACTTTTTAAATAACTCTACTGACTCATTCAATGCTTGGATCACTTGGTTAGCTTGTTTTCTTCACTATATTTGTCTAGTCATATATTTTGAATACTCTTTTTTTTGTTGTATTTTGAGACTTCTTAAATATTAACTTTCATTTTACTTGTACTTTACAAGTATTTTGTACTTATATTTTATCTTGTTTTTGTCATTTTCAACTTCTGTTACAATGTTAGGAAGAACCATTAGCAGTTCTCTGGACCTTGGTGTCATCAACCTTAATGACCATTCTTTTGATTTCATTATAAGGCACTAATGAAAAGCATTAAATATCAGAACTAGGGTAAATATTATTTGAAGTTTCTACCCACATTTTAAATGTAGTTCATAAAAATAGCTCTCTTCTTTTTTATATCTCTTTCATTCAGCAGTATAGCCTTCTCTTCTCAGCAGCCAAAGGGTGCTTTTGTCTCATGGAAAAAGAAAAAAAAAGAAAGAAAAAAAAGAAATGAAAAATAATTAAAAACAAAACTGTTCAACAAATCTAAGCAAGATAGTTATCCAGTCTCACATTCTATTCATTATTACATTATGTCTGGAAAGAAGGGAGATGGGTTCAGTCTCAAAATTTTAGGGGATGCAACTCAGTCATAATTATACAAAATTAATTTTTATTTTTATGTTGTTTTTCATGCATACTTTTGTCACCAAATATATATACACATATATGCATACAAGTATATATGTAATGAGTGCACACTACCTGTGTGTATGCACACATGTGTTCATATGCTCATGTATACCTGTATATCACACATATATATGTGTACATGTGTATATAAAAATTTCCTGTTAATTCTTGCTTCACTTTCTATCAGTTCATGTGTTTTCTCATGTCTACCTATATTCTTCATAGCAATTGCTTCTTCATATTCTTGCAACTTATTATTCATGTGCCACAATGTATTTAGCCATTCTACAGCAAAAGGATATCTACTTTGTTTAGTAAATCTCTTTAGTATAAGACTGAAAAGTTTTGCATACTTCCCCCCATAAAAAAAATGTCACAAACTGTATACAAAAAAGCTACTTTTTAACTGGTATCATCACTAAAATTTTTTAACTATCAACATCAATAATTTATGTGAAGCATTTCATAAATGTATCAAATGAATAATTCACAATGTGTATACACTTTACAATACTAGATAATGTCCCTAGTATATAATTTGTAATTAAATTTATAATTTCAGTTATAGATAGATGTAAGCAAAGGTAGACAGATAGATAGATAGATACATAGATAGATAGATAGATAGATAGATAGATAGATAGATAGATAGATAGGAGGTTGTTTGATAGGACTAATGTTTAGCAGTTTTTCCCTACAACATATTAACTCATGCTTCTCTCTTCTCCCTTGCAACATTAATTAGGTGTGTGTGTACACATACATATGTGTGTGTGTGTGTATTCCTTTTCACGCCAGTAATTTTACCTAAAAGAAAACAAAGACATCCTTCCTTTCTTTCTTCTTTCCTTCCTTCCTTCCTTCCTTCCTTCCTTCCTTCCTTCCTTCCTTCCTTCCTTCCTTCCTCCTTTCCTTTTGTTCTTCCTTCCTTCCTTGGGCCCTTACTACCAATTCTCTTCACTAATTTATTCTCTATTGCACTCCAGCAGTGATTGTTCAAATCCTTTGCCCCTCACCTTAAGCCTTATATGCACCTTCCTTTCTCTAAGCAGAAGACTTTGCTTCCTATTTTACTAACTGCATAAAGTCATTTACATTTCCCCCATATTCTTCACCTCAATTTATTTGATATAATCACATCCTTTGCTCCGGTCTATTATGTAGAAATAGACCTTCTCATATAAGTTAACTCTTCTTTTTTTGCCCTTGATCTCATTCTCTACCACATCATCTGCCAACTTGCCACTATGATCTTCTCTGATTCCTCCTCTATTTTTTTAATATCCCTGATGTTATGCTTAAGTCCCCACTCTCCTAAAACAAACAATAACAGCAAGGAAAAAGAACTTTAATTGGCCCTAACATTTCCTTAAACCGTACCAACTGAAAGTCGTCTTTTCAGTTACCAGTAAGCTAATACTTACTGACACCTGGGATCTCTTTGTAGTCATCTTCCTTCTTGACTTCTCTGTGGAATTCAACAGTGTTGTCTATCCCCTTCTTCTATATGTTTTTTTTTTCTACCCATGGAATTTCATGTGGTGACTGATGTTGGTTTTTCTCTTCCTCTCTGTCTACTCCTTCTCTGCCTCCTTTGCTGCATCATTATCTATGACTTATCCTTTATCTTTGAGTATAGGACAGGGCTATATCTTAAATTCTTTTATCTTCTTTCTCTAAACTGTCTCCCTCAGCAATCATAATCTCAGGGATTCAGTCATCACCTCTCTTCATATGCCTCCCTGATCCAGAGAGCCAACTCCAGGCACTCTCCTTGAACTCTTTTCCCATAATCTCAACTATCTACTGGATATTTCAACCTCAATGTACTATAGGTATCTCAAATACAATTTGTCTAAAATAGAACTCATTATCTTTCACAACAAAACCTCCCCCTTTCCTAACTGCCTTATTTCTAATAAGGGGATTAATGTCACCTAATAATTTCAGAATCATCTCTGACTCTTTGTCCCTTTAGGTCCAAATGACTGCTAAGTCTTGTTGATTCCACCTTCACAACATTTCTCACTTGTATCTCCTTTAAACTTAACTAGCCACCACTTTAGTTCAGGATTGCATTACTTCTTGTCTGAATTATAACAATGGCCTCGTATTTGATATTCCAAATCTTAGTGTCTCCCCTCTTTAATCCATTCTCCACAAAGTTACTGCTTCCCCTCCCAATTTGATTTTTTTTAATTAAAGGGGCCATACCTTGACTTAATTTTTTAAAATATCTATTCACTAAATGGTTGTTACCTCACTCAAGGTGAGAACCTGAAAGAGCCTTAGCATAAAAGGGCCAGGATCTCCCATAGCATCCTGAGCCATCTCCATTTGTCCTGATGAATATTTGGCCATTGGACCTAGATGGCTCTGGAGGAGAAAGTGAGGTTGATGACCTTGCACAGCCCTCTCTCACTCAAATTAAAGTCATTTCACTGTTTCCCTGATGTCATTGTCCTTTTCAAAAATGAAGGAAAAACACAACCTGTGAGTATTCTGAGCTGCCTGAATGGGGACCCATTCATTTGGGTAACTCAGCTCACACTGTCCTTCTCCCTCTCCCTCTGCTTCTCATCTCCAAAGGAAGGCAAATTTTAATGGTTGGAAGCTGCCCACTTGGGGTTTACTAACTAGATTTCTTCCTTCTTTCCTTCCTTCCTTCCTTCCTTCCTTCCTTCCTTCCTTCCTTCCTCTCTCTCTTTCTTTTCTCAAAGACAAAACTTCAGAATCATTTCACTCTGGAGCTCATAGATTGAACCACAATAGGTCTCTGCCCAAACGTCATTGAATGGCTATATTTTGGGCCCTACTAGCTCAGAGTGAATGTCAATAATAACTGTTTCTCTTTTGATCAGCAACCCTGGTGGTTTTCTCCTCCTGGTTTGATTTTTTTTTTTAATTGGAGGGGCCTTCCCTTGACTCACTTTTTTTTAAAGAAAGTTATTCACTGAATGGACATTACCTCACTCAAACTGAGAACCTAAAAAGGCCTTAGCTTAAAAGGATCAGGGTTTCCCATTGCATCCTGGGTCATCTCCAGTATCCTGATGAATACTTGGCCACTGAATCCAGATGACTCTGGAGGAGAAAGTGTGGCTGGTGACCTTGCACAGCACCCCCTCACTCAAATCAAAGTCAATTTCAAGTCATGTCATCATTTCCCTGATGTCATGGTGCTCTTTGAAAACAGAGGACAAACATAACAACAGCCTAATTACTGAACTGCGCTTCCCAGAGGATAGTTCTGAACTTTTCACTCTGTAGCACCAACACAATATTCACAGTGCCAATGGTAACTGTAAATATGCCAGCATAGTCCTAAATTACAAAATATTACAAACTCTCTATATAGAAGACAGAAGCAAAAGAATTATTCAGACACCAGCAAACCAAATCCCAACACCAGAAGGTCAAATCAATCAAAGTAGCAAAGCAATTAATACACCATAGTAGCCTTCCCACAAACCAACATTCACAAACCTAGCTGTCTCCCTGCATGCATCCTCTCTGCTCTGGCTCCAAGCTTCCTGTAGATTCTGCTCCATCCTTCAGCAAACTCCTCCCACCACTGGCTTCATGTGATTACATTCGGCCTATTAGGGGGCAGGGAAGATCTTCAAATTACCATTACCATTACACACTCCCCTGCTGAAAATGATCCAGCAACTCCCTGTTGTCTTTAGGATAAAATGCAAACTCCTCTGTTTGTTATACAAAGCCCTTCACAATATGTTTCCATATATCTTTTTAAGCATATTCTACATTATTCCCCTTCGTGATTCTAGGTTTAAGACAAACAGTTCTACTTATTGCACCTTAAACACACATTCCTTCTCCCAACACTGTTCCATTCACCATTCTTGGAATGCATTTTTGCCACTCCATCCTACCTAGAATCCCTAGTAATTTTCAAGATTCATCCCAAATACTCCCTTGAACATCTTATCCTTTATCCTTGCCTTTTGCTATTCTGCTGCACCTTGCCAGAAATTATATTAGAGTTATTTTATATATTTTATGTATAAAATATATACATATATATTTGTATACCTATATATGTATATACATATATATGTATACATATATATATATATATTTATATATGTTGCCTATTTATTTAGGGGTGTGTGTGTGTGTGTGTGTGTGTGTGTGTGTGTGTGTGGTTTTTCATTCCCCAATAAGATGTAATCTTCCTGAGGGTGACTGATTTTTAGTCTTTGTACCCCTAGCACATAGAACAGTGAATGGTGCATATTAGAGTCTTTAAAATATTTATAGATCTTAAAAATGAATCATATAAGAAAGGCATGGTAAATATACAAGACAGGATAGGAAAGACAAGTTTTTGAGGAGTACAGTTTAAAGAAAACGTAAAAAATGTGGAAAGTAGTATGAGAGAAATCTGGCAAGATAAGTTAGAGAATGAAAAACAAATCTCCAATGTAAGCACAAATACAGACTGGATTCTGAAGGTATTGGATGGATACTGCTGAGGCATTTTTAGTAGTTTGTTCTTGTTTATATGCTCTGTTTTTTTTCTCACAATAGGAAAACCATCTCTCAAACTTGAATCGTTATTTCATTAATAATTACTCTATTTCAATTTTCTTTAGCAAAAAGTAAAACATTAATTTCAACGTAACAAAAATATGTACTGAAAAGCTTGGCTAGATTGACATCAGTGGTAAAAACAAAACCTTATTTATGAGGTTTGTCTGGTTATAATGTTCCAATAGTAATATCTCTGCCTTGACATTTTGCTTTTAGCATACACGTTTAATAGAAACATTATTGAAAAGAACCAAAGGAGATCTGAAGCCAAAGCACACTTAAGAACTGCTTACCATGATGAAAGAGATTCCAAAAGGGCTACTTATCATGAAGCAGAGAAGGAGGGTAGAGATCAATGGAGAAAAGCAGTAAACTCAATGTGCTGACAGTCATATAGCTGACTTTATCAGCTGAACAAAGCCAAAGCATTGTTTGGTGACAAATAGAATACATAAAATTCTCATCAAATGACTTTATGTCTTAGTTTTTTTGCCCAGGATTTTTGTGGTTTTATGCTGAGGAAGTTCCTCTGAGAAAGTCTTCTAACTTAAGGTGTCAAAATGCAGAACCAATTCATCAACATGCACTTATAAAATACCCACTCTGTATCATGTACTCCTTGCTGGATGCTGGGGATAAAAAAGATTTAAAAACTAAGTAACCCTTGCCCTCAAGGAGCTTATACTCTATTAAAAGAGGTAACAAACCCACATAATATGAGCATAATAATGCTAATAACATAATGCTAACAGCATAATAACAAACCCACATAATAGCATAATAAGAATACATGTAAAATAAATCCCACATATTTTGTGTGAGAAAGAAACTAAGAACTGGGAGAGGACACTAAGAAAGCTATTTAGAATATAGTATTGGAAAAAAATAGAAAATTTTTAAAAAGAGCTGAAGTGAGAACAAATGTGAAAATCTAATCTGGGCAAAGGCATGATTGTGGAAATTGTTTCTTTGTGCTCCAAGTACCTGCTTGATAGGCCAATAACCATGTAGAGTAAGTTAATGGGAGTAATGTATGATAAACCTGGGAAGATGATCAGAGTCAAATGTAAAAGATTTAATTTTATTCTAGAGACAGTAAAAAACTACTGGACCTTATTGAGCAGGGCCTGAAGGCAAGACCATCCTGCACTTTGGGGACTTCTATTTGGTTACTTGGTAGAGGTTTTTACTTGGAAGGAGGAGATACTTGAGGCAAGAACATCCATCAAGCTCTTGAATGGTGAATAAATTTTCCCAAATTTCACTGCTCCATAAAAGTCATTTCAGTTAGAGAGGATGTGTCAGTCATTCTATCAAGCAACATGATTTTTTGTAGCAAACTCATTGGCTAGTAAAATAACTCACAATAGAAACTTTTTCCACCCCTCCTAATGGATATAAGAATGAGAAAGGTGATACTCCTTTTCATCTCATGGTGACCTGAGCAGAATATAATAATTGGCTTAAAAGAAATTCTCTTTCCTTGTTAGTGTGTACTCAAGAAGATTCAAGAAGAGACATGCATGTTCCTTGAGGTTTGAGTGCATTTTTGCCATTGCTATTTGGGGAGGGAAGGGCAGATAACGTATATTGCCTTACTAGAAGGAGAAAAGGGAATCTGCTGGATCAATGCACAATTGTATATTGTTTCCATCACATCTTATTAGATCAATTCAATGGCCAACCATGATTCCAGTGGTCCAATGGAGAAGCAGACAGTTGACCGACTGACAGAGAGATGATGAACTCAGCAGGGAGAATGAGAAATGCTTTTTTGGATCTGACTACTTTGGTAATTTGTTGTGGTTAACTATATATTTGTTTATAAATGGATAGATGGATAGATATAGGTATAGATAGTTATAAAATATGTATAATATATATAAATATAAATTTATTTATTTATTTACATATATTATATATAACTATATATTTGTTTTTATATATATATAAACAAATATATAGTTAAGCACAACAAACACATATACATATATACATATATGTGTGTGTGTGTGTGTGTGTGTGTGTGTGTATATATATATATATATATATGATTCGTTACAAGGGTTTTATTTTTCTTTCCTTTTATTTTTTTTTTTCAATGTGGAGTTGGGGAAATGGGAGGGAGAGAACATAGATCCTTATTAAGTAGGAAAAAAAATTAAAATATTATTGGATCAATGAGATGAAAATGAGCATGCAAAAGGAGGATTACAGTGAAACTTAATTCATGTTTGGTCAAGAAACATGAATTGTTCCTCCCCTTTTAAGTCCTCTATGTACAGAAGAATAGTAATGAGAGGCATATTTGAAAAACGCATTTGATAACAACGGTGAATTTCAATAATGAATTACAATCCATTCATAACAGGATAAGTCTCTTCAGAAAGCAAGTTCAATTTGTTTCACAAAAATTCATACATTATTGCTCCGTGAGAAAAATTCCTACTACATGTTTTGATATTTTTGAAGAGGTGACATGTGATTCATTCTTAAGCAAATTACATATATATTCAACTGTTGTTGCTGTTTTGTTCCATTTTGTTTAAAAATTTGTTTAAATAGCTTGTTTTATCCTTCACTTCAGGAGATTCATTTTGGTAGAAACCTGAGCTTAAGGTGGCATTTTTAAAAAATGGTACTAATCTTAGCTGCTCTGTGGACATCTAACTCACATTATTCTACATTATCTTTCTGTTTTCTTGATCTTGTTTCTTTTTATTCCTTTCATTTCGGTAGCATGTACAATCAGTCTTTTTGCCTCTTTCTACTAATCTCTACTATTAAACAATGCACTACATGCAATATTAGCACAATTGCCTAACAGCCGCCATCCCACATATCCTTTGGTTCTGGATCTATGAGAGAGAGAGAGACAGAGAGAGAGAGAGAGAGAGGGAGGGAGAGAGAAAGAGAGAGAGAGAGAGAGAGATCCTAAAACCATTATAATATTCTTTGAATATGTACATTGTCACTAAGAGTGTTCCAGAAATCAAAAGACATTAAAGAGATGCATTTTACAGCCAATCCCATGAAATTCATGGAGAACTAGGAATTTTATGGTAAAGCAGATCAAATTTTGATTCCTTAGGGGTCCTTGTTTCTTCATCTGTAAATTGGACTCACATATGTACAAAAAAGCTAGTAGCCCTTGACTTTCATATTTAGCTTTTTTCTTATTTTTAAAGTCTAAGGCAAGGATCAGGATAATTTTTTTTGTAATTTAATAACATAGCAAGACCAGTTTTTATCCTATGAAATCCTATATGAGTTCAAAACAATCTAGCCAAGGAAGTATCATACTGGTATATAGCATTAGCAAAAGAATTTGGCATAGTAAACCAAAGTTCTAGTCTCAAGTCTCTCATTAATAATATAACTTTGGACATATCCCTGAGCTTCAGGTATCTACTGTGGAGCATGGACTAGATATTATCCAAGATTTTGCAAAATCATTTTCTCTGACTGTCCCTTATTCCTGGATCACTCTCTCTCCTTCTCCAACTACTGACCTCTCCCTGGGTTCTTTTGGTCCCAAATAAAATATCATTTTTTTTTTTTACTGAAAGCTTTCCTCAATCCCTCTTTATTCTACTGCCTTCTGCCACCCCTACACACACACACATTCACATACACATACATTCATGTATGTGTCTGCTTCATGTTGTCTCCCTCATTGTATTGCAAGCTTCTTGAGAAAAGGGACTATCTTTTGGCTCTTTTTCTATCCCCAGTGCTTAGCAAAGTTCCTGGCATATGTCATTATTGTTGTTCATCTTTCATTTTTGAAGAGGATCAAAAATATCATAGGTGATGTCTTAACTCAAGTATGAATTGAATTTAACTGAGACAGAGATACACAAATTAATCAGCTTCACTGTCTTTTCCAGAGTCATCAAAGTTCAGTGGAAAGGCAAAAGTCAAGATGACTGATGATGGTCCAAAATTCATTGCATGATCTTGGTGCTGTGCCTGCTTCAGCTACCTTCATGGCTATTGGAACAAATTGTTTGCATCTGTCCATTTCACATGATTGAGGTAGAAATGCCCCTAATGCATCCACTGGCTTAAGGCCTATCACTTACCCTAAACCTGGTCTAGCCTGTTTGCAAAGATGCTTTATTTGGGTGTGCTTATCATGTATCTTACACTTTCTGGAAGCCACAGGTAAGAATTGAGCGCCTGATGAACAGCCCTGAGGGGGCTCTGCAAGTCCTAACATCAGAGGTGATAGTCTTCCTTGAACTTCCCATATACTCCTATGTGTATACTGGAAGATCTGTTTGATCTCACAACTATTATCTTCTTTCCAATTGATGCCACAGTTTCTGCAGACATATTTTCCCCTCCAATGACTTTTGCTGTTGTGAGAGGTAGTATTGGGGAAAGAGAAAAGGAATAAGGCTGATACATAGCAGGTCTTTGATCAATGTTTATTGATTGATCTAGAAATTTGTGATTTCAATTGAACTTTTAAAACCATTAATGGAAATATGGAATTCAGTTTACTTCACCAGTCCTCAATTCAACGTTTACCTACAGTGGATCTAGACAGATGGATTAAAGTGGTAGCAATGATTTGGGTAGGTGAAGCTAGGAACAGTGGTGAATGATGACTATGGGAGGAAGAAGGAGTTCCAACTATAATTTCCTATGTCTCCATATCATTAAAGGACAAGGTAGGAGCAGCAGGGGAAGACTGAATATTGTCAAGTGAAGTGATTTGTCTTCCTTTGAAAAGAATGAAAGCGCTGAAATTCTGGGAGATAATATACTCAAAACAAAAGACTGAGATGAATGAGATAACAATAAAAATTGAAAACAATTATTTTCAAGAACAAAAGTAATAATAGTAATCTAACAACAGTAGCAGCAAACCAAGAACAGTGTTTATGTAGTAGAAGGTGGAAATTGTGCAACATATCACTACCGGCTTCAAACTCTTGCTACCTAACCAAATACCTAATAAGATATTTCCTGGTAGCTAGAATGACTGCATCATTAATTGATTAATTAATGAGGCACCATCCCTTTCTATTAGGAGTTTTCTGTATAGTGGAAGAGAGAAGGAAATGTTTGAGAAGTGAAACTGTGTAAAATATGTGAAAGGTAACAAACAATAAGCACATGTTACAGATAAGAAGTTTGATACTTTAAGATCTCTATGGACTGGAGTGGACAATGATGGTTTCATGGAGCTAGAACCTTGATCAGGGCATGGCCAGGGCACAGACTGGACAACTTTGCACAAAATAGCAGTGATATTTCTAATTAATACAGCTTTTCAGAGTGGGGCAACTATACTTATAAATATACTTGCTTCTTCTGAAGAAATGTGTTATAGTTGTTTCTCATTGGCCCTGTAATTGATTATCATGTTAGTGAGAATAATTCTACCCATAATTTAAGAATAATTAAATTAGAATGAATTTTCTTTTGATATTACATAATCCATTTTAAATAATAACTGTGTATATATGTATATATGTATGTGTGTGTATATGTATGTGTGTGTATATATATATGCATGTATGTGTGTATACACACATATACATATGAAACTCATTCCCACTGTGCAGTACACAGATAGGTAATCTCAAAGAAATACAAGCATTGCTAAATTATGTTTTCACAATTTTAAGGAGATGAAGTGTATACTAAGGTTTTGTAGAACAAACTTCGGCAACATGATTTAGTTCCTCAATCCAATGGTGTGTGAGGACAGATTGAAGGACATATTGATTTTTGGATTAGCAGCCTGAAGAAGAAAAGACTCAAGTGGGGCATGATGGTGGTGTTCAAGTATTTCAGGGAACAACATGTGAAAAAGAGATTCTTTATTTTTTTTTTTTGTGCTGGGCCCTAGAAAGAAGAATGAACAGTGATTTCACTTTTCAAAGAGAAAACTTTTGGCTTGTTACAATCATTGTAACTTTCTGGGAACAGAATGGTTTTCATTGAAGGGGAGTGTATTCTTCCTCCTTTGGAGACCTTCAGGAAGAGAGGGGATCCCTACTTGTCATATCTTGTCTTTGGATTCCTTTCAGGGTTGGCCATGGTTCCTTCTGTCCCCCAAATTCTGTAATTCTGTGATTAATTGACTTGCAATGAATAGAATAAATTTTTACTTGTTTGAAATAAAATGATAGAGAATGGAAAATTGTACACTATATAATTTTTGTTGCTCCTTTTAAGGAATGTATTTATAAATATATACATACAGAGAGATAGAGACAGAGAGACAGAGAGAGGGAGAGGGGGAGAGAGAGACAGAGAGAGAGACAGAGAGAGAGAGACACAGAGAGACAGAGAGACAGAGAGAGACAGAGAGACAGAGAGACAGAGAGAGACAGAGACAGAGAGACAGAGAGACAGAGAAACAGAGAGACAGAGAGGGAGGGAGGGAGAGAGAGAGAGAGAGAGAGAGAGAGAGAGAGAGAGAGATTGTATACTAAAATAAGTGATACTAATAATTCAATATATAACTGCAGTCAAGAATGAGATACTATCACTGAAAGAACAATAATTTTTCCTTCACGGCTTCTATTTGTAAATGTATTTTACATTTACATGTCAGCTTATTTGAACTAAGATACATATGAACTATTTATAATGTAATTCTAGACGTGGGAAATTTTCTTGCATGTGGCATTTTACTTTATTTTCTGCTTTCACAAGTTATTTTCACTAAATGAACATGCCAGTGACGTTTTTTTTTTTTAATGACAGGCTACTACTTTGTAATTTGTTATAATACCTTGTTCAAATTAAAAGATTATAGGAGATATCATCAAAATTTTGAGGTATTTCTACACTGACTCTTACAGATAGTTGAATTTGACAGTTTTTCTGCAACATGGTATTATAGCAGAAGTACTGTAAATCACATTCCAATTTTAGTGGACTCTCCTACTGCTTATCTTAGTATATTTGGGTTTTCAAAACTGCTTGAATATTTAATGTGTCAAATACAGTAATCCCCAATTTACTAGTGTGTTATCTTTCCAAGATTTGCTAGTAATTTTGAGATTAACAACTCAACTTTCAATATCCATAGAAATATATTATATACAATGATCAGGTTCCCAGGCTAGTTCAAAAATGACATCTGGGGTGGCATAAGTATAGTAATTGAGTGTCTAATTTTATTCAATTATTCATCATTTATTTCATTTCATTCAACATTTATTGAATTCTTATTGAACTCTCTATGAGACACTGTTTTATATTTCTTGAAAAACTATCAGATTTAAATAGAAATAAAACATTGTCCTGTCCTCAAGAACTCACAGTGCAGTATCATCATGTGATCCTAGATTTGGTGCTGGAAGAGACCTTGGGCATTATTCAGTATAACCCCCTCATTGTTACTAACGTTGAAGGTTAGACGATCATTGACCTTTAGAAAATACTTTCAAATTTTAAAATAACACCTTTCTCCCAACAGTCCTGTGGTTGGGTAGCATAAGTGTTATTGACCACTTACATATGAGGAAACTATGGTACAGAGAGGCCAAAGGCTCACCTAAATTCAAATAGCTAGTATGAGAGCTGGGACACATATATCATTACATAAAATTCAGGATAGGATGGGTGAAGTGAATAAGAGACATACAAGCAGAGTTGGGTTTGGCACATGCCCAGGAAACCCAAGGCAAAGTTACCATGTGGGAAATGTCAGGCATCTGCTTCTGGGGGAAAACATTCTGCACTGGTTTACTATGAGAACAGCCTTTCTCCATTGACTGCATAAAGATATAAAGACACATCCCTGTGTCTAAAATGACCACTCCAGCAAAGTCTCACTTTCTTTGTGTTGACATTCATTGGTGAAGGTCTTGTTTGTTTATCATAGGGACATCATGCACTAAGTTTTCTTTCCCCTTTGGGCCCATAGTCTTGAAGAGTTTGGGAGAGAGGGTGTCAATATTATTTTATTCATCCTTTTGAGTTCTAGGTGTAGGGAGTAGAGTCCCAGATGTTGGAGCTCTAACCATGGTGACCTTACAGTCTAAGATTTCAGGTCTGATGCTGCAATCAGCCCAAGAGGGAAGCCCTGAGAAACAAGAGTTTTGGGAAATCTGAGAGCTCTTTAGACACTTTCAGGTGGTCTGTGAATTTGAAAAGATATTCATAATAATGCTATCATGTTTAAATTTCTAATATAGGAAATACTCTAATACACATATACATCCAACATTATGTAACACTCTTTGGGTAGAGTCTTTAACATCTTTTAGGAGTAGAAATGCAAAATTCACTTTATTAGAGTGTGGAAAACTATAAAAGGAAGGGATAATTAGAAGCTTTTTTTAAAAAAAATTGTGCAGATTAGAATAAATGAGGACTTGAAATAAGGTAATGGCAATAAGAAAGGAGAGGAGGGGATGAATGGAAGAAATAATGTTTAGGCACAATCAAATAAACCTAATTTTGATTATATCTACAGTTCAAAAGATAAAGAGGGATCAAAATGGCTTTAAGGTTTTGCACCTCAATTGCCAAAAATTATTAAAAAGAAGAATCTTGATACAATAATAAAAGAAATAATTAAAGGAAATTGTCCCGAAGCATTAGAAAAAAGGGGGGGGGGGGAGTAGAAATAGAAAACATCAATTTGTCACCACTTAAAAGAGATCCTATCAGGAAAACTCATATGAATGTTATAGTCAAATTCCAAAATCCCCGGCTCAAGGATAAAATATTAAAAGCAACAATAATAAAACAGTTTAAATACAGTGGTGATGATGGTGCCACAGTTAGAAAGTAGCAGCAGAGATCTAATAGCAGAGACATTAAAGGACTACAGGTCTTGGAACACTATATACTGAAGAGCAAAAGAACTGAGGTTCTTTTTCAAAATATTTCAAAAGTATCATACCCAGCAAAGTTAAGCATAATCCTGAGTTTAAAAAAAACATGGATATTTGATCAATTGTCAGACTTGCAAGACTTTGTTAAAGAAAAACCTTACTAGAAGATTTGCCATAGAGGTCCACACCAAAGATTGATTATAATGGATTCAACAAGGAGAGACCATTTACTTTTTTATGTGTATAAAATGTAAAATGTATGTCTAAGACACTTATTAATAATTGCATAGTTCTTAAGAAAGATTGAGGTAAACCTGAGTATATGAATTTTAAAAGTAAAATGATTTAGAAACAACTAAAAAGTAATTAGTTTATACAAATGGAGTTCAAATGGGAGAACTGATACAGAGGAATCAGATGGGGGAGGAGAGCTGGTAGTTCTGGTAACTTACTTTCATTAGGAAGGGGTTTAAGAGGGAACAACAGATATATTTAGAAGAATAAAAAAAAGTCTTCTAAATTCAGAAGAAATAAAATGGTAAGGGGATGGGGAAGGATCTTTAGAGGGAAGGGTGAGGGAATAGGTAAAAGGGAGGGTATAAAACAGTGTTTAGATTTATGGGACTGGAAGGATAGGGGAGAGATCCTTGGAGAGGGGTGGGCAAGTAATAGTAGGGCAACTTAGCAGGTAGAAGTAAAGTAGGGGAGATGGGAGGGACAGGAATCAAGAGATATGCGCAAACATAAAAACAAAGATCAGGAGTAAAATTTGTTAGAGAAAATATATGTATGTATACGTGTATGTGTATGTATATGTATGTATATATATATATGTGTGTGTGTGTGTGTACGTGTATGTGTACTTGTATGTATACGTGTACATGTATATGCATGTGCTGCGGCCAGTGCAGTTGGGTGGGCTAGCAACTGGTGAGAATAAAGAGATGGGGCTGTAATCAATAATCTATTTATTACTGAGCCACTTCATAGAAAGCCAAAGATACAAGCAGCTGACACAGTTTATATGGCCCCCAGCAGATGTATGTGACCAGAAAAAAATGCAAACAATTTACAAGGACCCTCCTTTGATCTTGATCTCTCTTTACCCTAGCTTAAGGCTAGTTATTTATTAAGGCTTTATCCTAGGACCATGTCCAGAGGCACAAACAAATAAGATGACCTTTCTTCCTGATTATCTACCCTGAAACCTAGTTAGTTATTTATTAGGGCTATATCATAAGACCATGTCCAGAGGCATTAACAAACAAGACTACACATCCTCCTGATTATCTGCCCTGTAACCTTACAGAAGTTTGTATAGGAGAGGGGAACATTCCATTAGTGGCGCTGGGAGACCACTGGAAGTTCTCTACATCTCCCTCATTTTATTTATTTATAGGAGGGGGGAACATTCCATTAAGGGGGCCAGGAGACCCTTGGAAGTTCTCTACATGTATGTGTATGTGTATGTGCGTGCAAATGTGTATGTGTATGCGTATGTGTATGTATATGCATATGTGTATATCTATAGCTATAGAGAAACATATTCACAATTATAGCCTTCTGGGGGGTGGGGGAAAGAACAAAGTAAAAAAGTACAGAGCAGAGAACAAAAGAAAACTTAAAAGGAAGAAAACAAAAGATAGATAGCTCTCAATAAAACATGTAGTATTAATCATACAGGGTTTCTTGAAATGAAAATGTGTTATATATTTTGAATCTTCTCTTAAATTCTGCTAATGCACATGACATGCTTTTTTTTTCTTTCTTACTTTGTATTTAAGTTCCAATAGTTATATTTATGCCATGTTTTTGTCTCTTTTCTCTGGAGTCTATATTTGTTTTCTGGAGTTTGAGTCTAAAGTAAAATGAAAAAAGAAAAAAAAAAAGAAATTCTATCATCAAACTTAAACTCCTTTATATGAGTACATAAACATTTGTAAAACTTTTGAAAATAAGTTAACAAATACAAGATAAATTTTAGGAGGTTCTATTAGCTGGGGACACCAGGAAAGTAACTTGTATATAAAGTGAGAAATGCCTATGCTGAGTTTAGAATGAAATGAGAGATACTAAGATGTGTAGATAAAGGGTAATATCCAGGGCAAAGGCATGGAGATGAGAGATGGGGTATATGAAGAACACCAGGAATGTTGATTTAATCGAACTTTGGAGTGCATAAGATAAGTTTTAGTATAATTAGAAAAGTATATTGGGCTAAGTGGTTTGTTGAAAGGCTGTTCTATGAGCCCTAAACAAAAAAAAAAAAAGTAGAAATCAATCAATTCCTAGCAAGGCCAGTGGGTGACATAGTGGATTGAATGCTGGGATTGGAGTCCAGAAAATCTAAGTTCAAATCTAGCATTAGGCACCTTCTATGTGACTGGTAAAGTTAGATAATCTTTTGTCTTCCTTCATTTGACTGTAAAATGGGGATAATAGTGTCCATTTCACAACATTGTTTTAAGAAATGAAAGTTGAACCAACCCTATATTCCTGATACAAATTTAACCACATCATAATTTGTAATCTGCTAATATGTTGTTATAGAGAACTCATTAACATTTTCATTCAAAACTTTCCCATCAGTGTTAATTAAAAATATTGATCTGCATTGGTTTAGTAATTAACCATATTTGTATCATTGAAAGAGATTATTAGGTCCCCCCTTTACTTATTATTGCAAACACTCTGTGTATATTAGAACTAATTTTTTTTAAATATCTGATACAATTCAGTTGTGGATATTTTTTCTTTTCTTTTTAAGAGTTAGAAGGTGGGTGGACACACATGGCAGATTAAAAGGACCAAATCAGCTGAAATCTCTCAATATTCCCATCCAAACAACTTTAAAATAACACCACAAATTTTGGAGTAAGAGAGGCAAAAAAGGGTCAGGGTGATAGTTTTCTTGGTTAACAATTCGTAGGAGGTCTACTGGAAACATCTTTGACACAAGTACAGAGGCTTAACTGGAGGGGATACAGGACCAGCAATAGTGACCCCCACAGTAGTAGTAGCATTCAGTGCTCTCAATCCAGAGACAATAAGGGAATTGGACAACTGGTCAGAAAGAGTTACAGGGTAAACTTTGTTGCTGCTGAGTACAACTGGTTCTGATTGGCTACCTTATTTCTTATATGCAATTCTGGGTTACAGGTCAGGGCAGATGGAGGAGAAGCAGCCCTAGGCTCAATTTTAAGACAAAGAGAAATGCTAGCACTTATGGCTGCAAGACACCAGAGACCCTTCCTGGGTTAAGATCAGAGCATATGCCAGAAGGGCAGTGGCTATCTCTTAGGATTACACCATTTTGGAAGCACCAAAAACTTGCAGAAACCCAGAAATAGCTTTGAAAAGAGCATAACAAAAAAGTGTGCAGCTTGGAGTAGTGACTCCCCACCTCCAGATGAGCAGTGCCCAATTAAGTTGAAAGTGAAAAAATTGGGTAGGAAAATAAGCAAACAATAACAACAAATAACTTGAACATAAAAAATCTGTTATGGTGGCAGGGAAGACTAAGATATAAATGCAAAAGAAGACAACAATAGAAAACAGCTACAAACAAAGCTTCAAAGAAAAAAGCTAATTGAACCAAAGCCTAGCATGAATTCCTAGAAGAGTTAAAGAAAGCTATAAGAGTGGAAAAGAAAACACTGGGAAAGTAAAGAAATGAGCTTGATGAAGGAAATTATGAAAAGAGGATTAACTGCTTGATTTAAAAAAGGGCGCAAAGCAAAATAACTCAAATGGGGGAAAAATAAAAGCACACAAACTCATTGAAGGAAATGATTCTTAAAATTTAGAATTGGACAAGTGGAAACTAATGACTGCTGGGAACACTGAGAAATGATTTTTAAAAAGTCAAAACAATGAAAAGAGAAGAAAATGTGAAATATCTCATAGGTAAAACAGATGACGGGGAAAGTAGATTGAGGAGAGATGAGCTAAAAAAAAATATTGAATTACTTGAAAGACATTATCAAAGAAAGATTTAGACCTTAATTTCTAGAAGTTTTTAAGGAACACTGTCTCAACATCTTAGATCCAGCAAGTCAAATAAGCATTGAAAAAAAATCCACTAATCACTTTCTGAAAAAGATCCCAAAATGAAGACAACCAGGAAAATTATAATTCCAAAAGTCCTATTTGAGTCTCCAGATAATAAGAAAATACTTCAAACCGCCAGAAAGAAACAATTCAAATATCATGGAACCACAGTCAGTATCACATAACATTTAGTGACTTTCATGTTAAAGAAGTGGAGGGCATGGAATACAATATTCTAGAAGGCAAAGGAACAGGGATTAAAATCAAGAATAATTTGTTGAATAGAACTGAGTATAATGCTTTGGGCATAGGGGAGAATGACAGGTAATGAAATAGAGGTTTTTCAAGTTTTCCTGATTAAAAGACCAGAGCTGAATAGAAAATCTGACATTCAAACACAAGACTCAAGAGAAGCATTACAAAGTAACTGGAAAAGAGAAATTATAATGGTTTTAGTTTGCTTAAACTCTTTACATTCCTATACGAGAAGATTTTACACATGCAGTTCCCAAGAACTTTATCAATCTTAGGGCAGTGAGTATAAGTGTACATAGAAAGAGGATATCATTGTGAGTTGATTATAGTTGAATGAACTAAAAAAATGAAAGTGTGAGAAAGAGTAATGCACTGAGAGAAGGGGGAATGGAGAGGTAGAATTGGGGAATTTTTCTTTCTTTTTTTATTAAATTTTTTAAATTTTATTTTAGTTTACATCATTCATTTCCATGAAATTTTGAGTTACAAATTTTCTCCCCATCTTTCCCCTATGCACCACCCCAAAACAGCCATCCCAGTCTATCCTCCCTCCCCCAATCTTTTTTCTCCTATGTCTTTCCCCCCTCCCCTTCTGACTTTTCAGTAGGGCAGGATGGATCTCCCAACCATGGTTCCTGTGTATCTCAAGTTCCAGTTGGATGTAGCTAATAA
This sequence comes from Pseudochirops cupreus, assembly GCA_028627135.1. Lineage (NCBI taxonomy): Eukaryota > Metazoa > Chordata > Mammalia > Diprotodontia > Pseudocheiridae > Pseudochirops > Pseudochirops cupreus. Next base: position 229,627,799 of record CM053580.1, on the reverse strand, counting down.
TAATAATAACAATAATTGTGTGTGTGTGTGTGTACCTTTATATATATATATATATATATATATATATATATATATATATATATATATATACATATACATATATTTTTAACATTTGATTATACAACTTTAGATTCTAGATTCCTTCTCTTCCTCCCTCGTCACCCACCCCCACTGGAAAGACAAGCAATCAAATACAGGCTGAACATGTGAAATTATGCAGAACCTCTCCACAGTGAGCACATTGTGAGAATCTGATTACATGTCCTTTCTTCCTATTGTGCCCCCCCATCCACTCTCTACCCTGTCCCTGTCCTTGTCCCTCTACAGAAGTGTGAACTTTCATCAG
>CM053580.1:229605178-229626953 GCA_028627135.1 Pseudochirops cupreus | reverse complement strand
GGAGTAAGAAAAAAACCACAAAGGTGAAAGAAGATATGACTCTAATTGCCCACAAAAAACAGCAATTGGATGAAAATGAGTAAAGAATCACAAAAAGACCCTAATACAATAAATAAAGCATAACAGAAAACAATAAAAAAGTCAAGAAGAGAGATAACACTGTAATTGCAATTATACAACCTCTCTCCATACCCAAAGAATAATACAATTATCACAAAAACCTCCAGTGAGGCTTAGATATTCACTAAAAGAATTTTAGAAAGAAGAAATGGAGGAACAAATTAGAATCATTAAAGAATTCAACCCTGAAAAGGAGAATAATAGAAACAAATTATGGAAATTTCAAATCTGTAACATCTCTATAAAAAATAAAACACAACACATAACATCACTGTGTTCAGAGCAAAGAACTATGAAGAAGTCCTAAAAAATTCAAAAGACAATAATATTGCGAGAATATGTGTCATCTTGTGAACTCATCCTGAAACACCGTGAATGTGCTATAGAAATTCAAGATTAAGAAACAAATATGGCAATCAGCCAGGCAGAGACGTTCATACAGATGATAATTCAAGATTGTCTGTATGGAATGAAATAAAAGTCTTGAATATGATATTCCAAAAAGTAAAGTATATAAAGTTTCATCCATGTGAAAATATGTTCTACAAATCTTAAAATAACCATCAATAATAAAACAAGATGAAGAAGAAACTTTTTATAAATTGGTTCTTCTGAAAAAGAGACAATGAAGCAATAAATTTGATGTGTAAAGGTATCCAGCAAAAGATGTTCAAGAAATGAAATAAATTCATAGTACATTGGAAGATCAAATAGATTTTTAATTTTTTAAAAAATATTCTATATGGAAGAGTCGAGTTTATTCTGTCAGAAACTCTCATACAACCTCATGAATTAGTTGAAGTTCATTGACAAAATAAAGGACCAAGTTCATAAAGCAAAAGAGAGTAAAGTGAAAGTAAGAAAAAGGGAAGAAGACTAGGGGGAGGTAGACGTGTCTTGAAATTAAGTGCCACACCTTAAGATCACTAAAAAAAAAAAATGATGAGGATTTTGGGAGGTGGGGAATAAAGGACGGTGCAGAAATACATTCAAACCTATGTTGGGCAAAGGAGAAGAAAAGGTAATTCCCTCTTTGAAGTCTGTCCTTGTCTTAGGGTCATTAAGAGAGTAATGAAACAACAGGAAAGGTAATAAAACTAAAATGTGAACAGGAATTATTCTACAGGATGAAAGAAATATTTTCTTGGAGGGGGAAGAAATTAATAGGATTATGAATTTGGCAAAGAAAGGAATCTTGAATATTATAAGAGTAAATTCCTTCAGTTTTCAGATTTTCAAACCCAGGACCAGAGGGATGGAGTGGTAGAATAATAAAATGAGGATTATAAGAGACTGGATTCATTCTACAAATAAAAACAATCTTTCCAAATATTTGAGTTTTTCCAAAGTGAGAGGTAAAGAACACTTTATTAGATGAGAAAGGTACATCTTTGGAAATAATTGGCTAAAAATCAAAGGATTTCTTATCTGACTTGTAGAATGGATTTCTGTTCACATATGCTTCAGACTAGATGGTCTCTGAAATGCCTTTAAACTCTTATATTCTTTGATTCTAAGTTGAACCTTCTATGAAGTAAAAATTTCAAGGTTATAGGAGTCTTAAATTACAGGAAAAATTCTGCACTAGAGCTCCTTCCAGTGTAGATTGTTGCTTCCCTCATGATGCATTCTTTTTGGTTACAGAAGATCATAGATGAAATTCATGCAACTCATAAAAAAGGAAGTGAGGAAGTACTAGGGCCCACAGCCACACTTTTATCTATCTCGAGAAAAAGGAAAAGACAATGAATGCTTTCATTGATTTTTTTTTTAGAGTGCTCACTTTATCATAAGATGATTCAGAGAACAAAGAGAGCATTTTACTTGAAGTCCATAAAGGAAGAAGACTCAAGAAAAGCACCATACATGCAGGAAGGGTAGGAAGGTAGAGTATTAAATATTTTTCTTTCTTAGGGCACTATAGACTAAAATGATTAAATCATCACATGAAGGTGAACAGGAATAAAGTTAATAAATTTCTGTTCCGACTACTATTCTATCTCCTCTTCCTACTGATTAGTCCTTATTATTACTACTACTAATGTATGTTTAAGATTTGCAAATTGCTATGTTATCATTAGATCCTTGAATTATTCATAAAGCTAAAAATGAGGAAGAAGGAACTATGAAGTTCTTGACTTGAAGACAAAATGGAAATTTTCTAGAATTTTGGATTAAGACATTCATGTTGGTGAAGAGGGATAAGTGATGTTTTTTTTTTTGTTAAGTATGCAGGAAGTGAGTAGCAAGTCAAAATTTAATGCTAGTTATTTCACTATGCTTCCATAGTTCTGGATGTCACTAAACAGGCTACTTAGTCTGTGAAGCAATATTTCTGGGACTACATAATTGCTTCAAATGAAGTGATTGGGAAATCTGAAACCAAACTCCTATCTGGACTGGCTAATGGAGGAGAAACAACTACTCTCTTTCTGAAAGAGGTTGTGTTTTATTTTAGAATCATTTAGAGAAGAAAAAGAGAAACTTTACATAAAGCTTATGAAAGAACATTAGATATTGAAAAGTTTTCTAAGAGAGTGAAATAGCAGAAAGGGGGAAGAACTGAATTGATATGTGTTGATTAGATGCAAGGCAGGAAGATATTTTAAAAAGAGATGGATGGATTGTGGGTGGGGGGTGGAGATGAAGGAAATGAAACCACACAATTTTCTGGGCTAGTAAAAAGGAAAGGTTCTAGAAAGAGAAAAGAGGATAACAATATAAATAGAATTAAGGAAGTTGGGCTTGGTCAATTTAGTCAAGGGTGAGGGATGAGGTGATCTCTGTGAAAAGGCTATTATTAGATTGGTACAGTAAAAACAAAAAAAAAGCTGGGATATGCTGAATTAAAATAAAAAACAGACTTGAATGAAAAAAATTACAAATAGCAATTATAATCTTAAATATTAAGAGATAGACCTCACCCCCCAAGAAAAAAAGAACATTTATATAAGTAAAATCTAATAATATAGTTCATAAAGAAGTACAGCTCAAACAAAATCAATTATCCAGTTAATATAAAAGTCTATGTGGAAATTTATCACACTTCAGGTGAATCAAACAAAGCTGGAATTCCAATGTGTAAGGAGTGATGGATGTAAACAAATAGAAAAAAAAATTGCAAAGACTTTTACGAAGCAACGGCAACCTAATAAAGCAGAATCACATATACAACATTCCAAGGGATTACAATAACAGAAATAGATCAGATTCATTCAAATTCCATTGCCAAATCTGGTTCCAAAGGAGTGAGGTTAAAATATACTTCATTTCAGCTAAGAAGACAAATTTCAAGAGAGTAAAGACATTTGCGCTGTTATGACCAATTGTTACTTTAGATAGTTGTGCATAACTTTTATATGGGGAGGTATTGTTCTAGGGCTGTTTCTTTGGGAAATGGTTGATGTTTTTAAAAAATGCATTATTTAAAAAAAACTTTAGAGTTTGAAATATAACTTTAGAGAAGCTTATTGTATTATGTAGATATGGCATGGTAGAAAAAGTTCTGGATTTGGCATGTAGATGACCCAAGGTCACAAACTTAAGCTGGACAAATCATTAACTTCTCTGGATCTCCATTTCTTCATCTTCAAAATCATTCAGTTCAATTGATCATTCAAACAATTTCTCAGTGCTACTATCTGCCAAAGTATTGCACTCGGCACTGGACATACAAAGACAAAAGAAACAAAAAAAATGCTTTCAGGAAACTTATAATCTATAGGAATATATACATAGTATATATATATATATATATATATATATATATATATATATATATACTATGTACAGAATATATGCAAAAGAATTGTAATATAGTTATAACGGGAGGGCATTAGCAATTGGACGAGTCCAAAAAGGCTTCGGGTAGAGGATAGTGCTTGTAGTGTGTGGAAAAAAAGTGAGAAATTCAGCTGAGAAAGGAGTTGGTTTTAAGCATAGTGGGTGGATGTTGCAAATACATGGAGACCACAAAATATGGAATGCCATTTGTAAAGTAAAGAAGCACAGTTTACCTGTGGATTATGTTAAAGCCTGGACAGATCAGCTAGAACTAAATTATTTGAGATCACATAACTTAACGTATTGTAAAATGAGAGTATTAGACTATGTGATTTTTTTTTACAGAACTTCTAAGTCCATGTCTTAAGATCCTATGAACTTTAAAATTACCAAAGATAGGTATCTGTATATAAGGTATCAATATGTGATTAATGAATATGAAACTGCCTCCTGAGATGGAACTTAAGATGGGAATATCTGCCCATTGAAAAATCTATTGTTTGTTTTGAATACTTTAATGTTATTTAATGTTTAAATATGACAAGCAGTGTACTTGCTAATTGTCTGTTTACATTGTCCAACTTTGCCACTTTTATTTTTAAAAGGGGACAGCATTCCCTCAGGCCATTGGTAAAAAAAATTAATGATCTGTCTGTACAGCCCTTTCTGGGTTGCTAATCAGCTATCTGAAGCTAGGGCTAGTACCTTTCAGCTGTAATCATATGGCATGTTATTCATAATCTCTATGACAAATGAAGAGTTGTCTCATTGGATTAGTGACATCTTTATCTAACTAAAAGAAAAAAAGTTAAGATCTCAAATACAGCCAACCAAGATAACTAAGAGCAACAAGATATCAGAATTACTAATTAACAAATGAATAGTCTATATTTCTACATGAAATAGAATCCAGACTGTTGTTCTCTCTGGAGGAACTTCTGCTACCTCAACCAATTAATTTGGGTGATCTATGAAAAAGAAGTTATATTATTTCTATAAGGCAGGCATCAAGCTGTGGGACAACTCACTTAAATGATAACATTTTCTCAATTTGGCAATAATAGTGTGGAAAGAAATAAAATAATCCAGATTGTGTCTGATTTACCAAGGCCAATTTTCATCATTATTATGGTTTCAAAAACAAACCAAAAAAAAAAAAAAGAGGCAGTACTGTGAGACACTCTTAATGTAGTCATGACTGGTTCAAAACAACATTAATCTTATACTCAATCATGTTTCAAGGCTTGCCTAGCAAATAAAATCACCAAGCTCATGAAATCTAGGAAAATTTCATGAGATGCAGTTACATGTATTTTATAAATACATTCATATGCCTACCGCTAGAGGTTCATTGTATTAATCTGGACATGATGGTCCTGAATTTAAAAAATATATATATAATATCTGTCCTGTTCTCCCACTTATTTTCTTATGTACAGAAATAGCAAACTATTAATTTCAGTTAATAGAAAGAGGAAAAATGTCAGGTCAGTAATAAAGTGATTGGCTTGCAAAAAACAAAGCACTTTCACTGAATCCTGCATAGCGCCTACTCCTCTTTGACATGTAACCGTTAATGATGAGATAGATGCTACATCAACATTGGAATGGATATACTTTGTCACAGGATACCTGCAATTCCCCAGACAGACTTACTCCTTTTTACATAGGATTAAACAATGTGGAACAAAAGGGGCATGACTCCAGTGCTGTGATGGAATCAACTTGTACTGGCTGAGTTGACTGTTAAATTTTCCTTGGGAACATTTATCTGGGAAATAAGCAAATCCTAAAAACCAAGGTTACTTTTTGCTTGTTTTTCTTGATTTCTAGACCCGAGAAAATGATGGATAAAATGCTAATAATACAGACTACACTGAAAAGGATATCTAGCTTACACTTTTGTTGTTTTTTGTTTGGATAGTAATTAAAGACTAGCACACACTCTACCAAGGGGTAGTTCATTCTTTGACCTTGCTCAGTTAGCATGAATAATAATGACAGTACATGGAGAAAGGCAATGTGGTACTGACTGTAGCATGATAGAACCTGTGTTCAAATCCTGTCTTTATGACCTTAGCCAGGTACTTTAACTTCTCTGGGACTCAACCTCCTTGTCTATAAAATGAGATTAGAATTGATGGCCTCCTAGGTACCTTCTAGTTATCAATCTATGATCAAATAAAGCATATGACCAGATATTTTGTGGGCACGAGGTCAGACATATCAAATATGCTGCTACACAACACTCCCAAGTGTGGTCAAGTCAGATTAAAGTGTAATTGAAAGATGTTTAATCAAATAAATAAAAATTCATTGGAATCACAAATAATGTTACTATGTTGTTGCTTTTTTTAAAGTCATTATCCAGCCTAGGCTTACGATTATGAAACATTTAGTGATGGATACTTCTATTTGTTTGACAGCACTGCACAAGAATATTTCAAGAAAAACCAGCCACTATTTTAGGACTACTCTAAGTAAGGAATTTTGAATTAGTAAATAATCTAATGTAGCTACCTCTGTTAATGATATCATCAGATTTCAAAGATACTAATGCCATCATTTTTATTATTAAAATGGGGTGAAATATCAAGAACGAGAGCTATTTGGGGCAATCATTACTGGATGTGCTCTGATACATCCACACCCTCACAGATTATCCCCCTTGTAATCAGAAGCATGAATTAATGAGCCACCTGATCAATGTTAAATATGTTGAATATACCTAGGGATCTGAGTGAGCCTGCACAGGACTACAACCTGAAACTTTGACCCTAACACTGCTATGTTCTAACCACCATGATCACTGTGCTTCCTCTTTGTTGTTGTTGTTGTTTAGTTGTTTCAATCATGTCCAACTCTTCATGAACCTATTTTTAATTTGTAATGTTGCACCTCACCTGTAATTATATCGAGTTTTTGTTAGAAACAGAACCTGTGAAGCCCACAGTGGGAGGAACTTGTCAAAGACTGGCACAAGACATAAAAGGAGGGCTGAACAGGAAGAAACTGATGATATAAAAGCTCAAGCACTGCTGGGACTGAGCAGAACTGGGAGGAAAGATGGCTGTGGTGCCAACACTTTGTCTGTCTGTGTTGATGTCACTTTGTCAGATCTATCTGCTGATAGAGGACGTTGCCATTGTTACAGAAGCTCTGGGACCCTACTGCTGGTTCAGAAGTCCTGAAAGAGGCCTTTCCTGCAGTCTGTTTGCAGTAGTTCTGAAGGAAGGTTTTACTGATACTTTCAGAAGTCCAGGTACTTTACTGATGATTTGTGTTAATTCCTCAGACAGAGGCCCTGTCTGTTGCTCTGTTTTGATTTCACAGTCAGAAAGTGAATTGATAATAGTGCTGGCAATGTTTGTGGATATTGTTGTAATTCTACTAAGTTTGATGTATAAAGCTGGAACGAGAGCTGCACTGGGAGTTGGATCAGGACCTGAAACAGTAACTGGACAAGGAAATGGACCAGGATCTGGGAGCTGCCCACCTGTGAATCAAGATGACAGTTGGCTGAATTCCAGCAAGAGCTGGGAGCACGGAAAAGGAACCATGGAATTTGGAAGTCAGCTCAAGTCAAGATGAAAGAACTTTTACTTAGGTACTTAGTGCTGACTGACAAGATTATGATTTACTGTGATGCAGGGGTGGGAGAACTTTGTACCCCTTAAGGATTATTGTTCCTTAAGGATGATTGGGTTAAGGATGATTGGACCCCAGTTTCCAATCAGGATGAAAGAAGACTTTAGATGGGTACTTTATACTGATTGATTCAGATTGTGACTTACTGAATGATCTTTTGTTTAAGACTACGTGACCATTTTAGTAATAAGATGTTACATTATCATTGTGAATGTTGTACTTTGGTTTCTGCGAATGTTTTGCTTTAGTTTATTGCTCAATAAATAGAGAGTTCACTGTACCAAGTGATAAGAACCTTAAAGTTATTCACAGCAGCAGTCCTCAGGAGAGCTGCTTGTGACTGGCTTTGGAGGATTTTCTTGACAAAGATACTGGAGTGGTTTGACATTTCCTTCCCTAGTTCATTTTACAGACTAGAAAACTAATACAAACAGTGTTAAGTGACTTGCCTACATGCAGCTAAACCAGATTCGAACTAATGAAGATGTGTCTTCCTGATTACAGTCCCAGTGCTCTAACCATTGTGCCACCCAACTACCCATCCTTCCTCTTTTAGAAATAGTATGGGAAATTATAGGAGAAATTCTGCAGTATAAAATCACACATACTATGTCATAAACACCTAAAATATTCATTCATTCATTCATACATTAATTCATCTAAAACAAGTTTTATTATTAGAACTATACCTAAGGATACTAATTGTAGTTCTAATTGAGCATTGGGAGTTCCATAGCCAGAATAAACATGTTGCCAATGGATTATCAATATTATTAAAGTAACATCTGTATAGCACTTTTTAATTAACAAAGGGCTTTACACATCTTATTTGGTCCAAGTTCTCCAACTCCTTTTTTTTTTTATTGCATTGTCTTTCCAATGCAATATTTAGTTACCAAGTCTTGAGATTTACATAAACTCTTCTAGCTCTTTGGGACTTATTTTGGAAAATTTCAGCATATGTAATAATATATTTAACTCCCTCTATCTCCTTTTATATATGTCAGGTCAAAAAAATTCTAAGCCAAAAGCTCACAGACCTTTCACATAGAATCCAACATACACTTGGAGGGACATGATTGCTGCAATTGCTAATGATAACATCTAGTTTTTATTTATTAACTCTTATTCATCGCTAGGAATGTTACTAGTTCCTTTGAACACTATTTGAATAGATCTTATCTTTCATACAAAATTAGACATGACGACATTTCAGAAATTCATGTGATATCTAAGTTTCATGTATAGGATCATAGATTTAAAGCTGGAAGGGACCTTAGAAGCTCTTGAGTCAAACCCAAAGAGGAGGAATGTGAGGCAGAGAAGTTAAGCAATTTGTCTGTAAGGTTACAAAATAACTGAGTCAGACTTTGAACCAGTACCTTCCTGACTTCAAGTCCAGTGTTCTATCTTTAAACTCAGATTTTGGCAACAGAATTATTAAAATTTTTTCATTAATATATATATTTCAGATGCTACTAGTAAAAACTAAACATGAGAATACTAGCAAAGTTTCACTTGTAGACAACAAGTTTCAGATCAAATTGTCATTAAATGTTTACAGGGCACATAGCTTTTTATCTATTAGGGTACAGTTTCAAAAGAGCTCTAAATTATTTTCTACTCTGACTAATGTACCATAAAACTAAGTACATTTTTTATTTCAAAAAATGTGTGATAAAAATGTAGCACCTAGCTTAGGGTAAATATGTAGAAGAGATGAGAATTTATGATGGGGGAGGGGTAGGTGTGCTAACTTATCATGCACATGTGCCATGATGTACTCATCCAGCAACAGCAGCAGCAGCATCATCCTCTTCATCTCATCATGCATAGGAGAAAACTGAAATTACGTTTGTCAGGTTATGTTTGAAGTAAAAACAATCCTTTTGGCCTAATGGCTAACAAGAAGCTAAACATTAGACTGACTTTTCTAGGTTGTGTACAGTAATAAGTTACAGAGTTGGGAAATGTGATTGAAATATCAAATATCTGAACTGCCATGCAAAAATGAGTTCCTCTAAGAAATGAATGGAGGCAATAAAGGCTTCCCAAATGCTAACAATATAAAGATTCTATATATTTGATCCTGACCTTGGATATCACTGGGGCAGGGAATTCCTACCATGGAAATTCATTGCGTTGATGAAGATTGACATCAGCCTACTTATGTTCACCTAGCTAATAGGTTTCTGAAGCAGCCCTCAGATGCAGGTCTTCCTCACTGTAAGAACAGCATCCTAGCCACAATATCACCAGTGTGTATTCCCCTCTCTCATAGATAAATAGGTAGGTAGATAGATAGATCAATAGATGGATAGATAATGTCTCTATCTTTCTGTTTTTCTCTGTTTCCTCTTATATCCATGAAGTATAAAAGAAAAAGTCTAAATTTATCTGTTCATCTGAAAGAGAAACCAGAAAGTATCCAAAATGATTTGTTGTTTGATGTCAAATTGACAAATACCTAATGTTCCAGAGGAATTCGTGTAGAATATTAATATTCTCATAATGAAAACATAGTGGTTCAATTCAACAATCTCTTCCTAAAAACAAAATCTATGGATCAATGAATCCATATGTAAAAAAAAGTATTTTAAATGACCAAGTATGTGTCAAGCACTGTGCTAAGTGTTGGGGATGTAAGCTAAAAACACAAGACAGCTGTCATGGAGTTCCTGTTCCACTAGGAAGAGACAACACCTATAGGAACTTTTAGAAACAAGTCTTAATTCTAGTGCTTTGCTTCTTTCAATCATTTTCTATTTATCCTGTATATAGCTTATTTTTTCATATTTGCTTGCTTGTCTCCCACTTTAGATTGTGAGTGGGCAAAGACTGTCTTTAACTTTTTAGGGGGAGGGATGCCCAGCATTTATTACAGTACCTGGCACATTGTGGGTGTTTTAAAATATTTATTAACTGACTGATGGAAAGGTCAGATGGCAATTCAACTTCTTTAATCCCATTTCTATTTCTAAAATAATTTTTTTCCTATATTGAACAATTGACAATACTGAGGACTTTGATGTCAAGAACTTTGTTTTCTAACTCTTTGAGTTGTGAGTGATGAGGAGACAGGGGTTACAGCAAATGTAGACAAATTCTGAAGGTCACAGCTCCACAAAATTTGGTCCCTTACACAATGGTTGCTGGGGCCAAAGGAAACAGGATGAATTGTTGTGGGGAGCATTGCTATTCCTGGGGATCTTGGGTCAGCATAACTAGTGGTATCATTTGGTCAAGGATTAGAATTTGTGTTATTGGTGGGTTTCTAGACCCTTCTTCATAAGAGTTTCTCCCCTTGATAATAGCTGCAAAGGCTAGACTTACAATTAGGAGCCACTTTTTGGTTGTGGTTTTCAGCCATTAGGTGAAGTTGACTATTCTTCCTAGGGCTTTTTGCTATCCTCGGTCCCAAATCATTGGGATAAAAAGATGAAGTATGGTATTGTTTGCCTTCAAGAAGAATAAAATATAGTATAAGTAAATAATATATGTGCACAAATAATTATAATTCAACTATGATGTATGACAAGTAAATAGAAGAGATTTGAAAACAATAAATTCATCACGCTCTAAAGGGACTGCGTTGGGAGGTCTTTGTAAGGTTGACTCACATACTAATTTGTTGGATAACTTTAGATAAATGTGTCAATTTCCCTTATGCGCTTGCTTTGCTTTCTTTACTGAAGGAGTCAGATTAGATTTCTGTGATTTATAATATCATTAAGTAGGCAATTTTTATATTTGAATTATTTGGCATTTTTCTTTTGTTATCTGTGGTTCTATGTAGTACACACCAAATCATTTTTCTCCAATATCAGATGTTATGGAGAAAATTTTATATAAAATAATGTATATTCATATAAAACTTTATATTATGCTCTAATATCAATTATCTACTTTTTTTTTTTTATCCTCTTGTAGGTCAGTCAGTATTCGTCCTAATTTACAGTTTAGGAAACTGAAGCCTATAGTGGTGAAATGACTTGTAAGTAACAATGCCAAAATCCAAACAAGGAGCCAGGTCTCTTGTCTCCTGCTTGTTCTACTATACTCAGCACCATGTATTCATTCCTTTATTAAGTAAACTGCATGTTTTCCTGTCTTCCTACAGGGATCGTACCTGAAAAGGAGGAAAAAGGAATAACTGACAGTTACCACAATTTTTTACCTTGGGAATTAGTACTTTATGTTATTGCCATAGGGAGATGCTAAAAACTTTTGAAAAGGTGACATGGTAAGGTCTGGGTCTTAGAAGATTATTTTAATAGTTATGAGAAATGTCAGACTAAATTTCTTAGGCAAAAATAAATATGGAGGTGATAGTAGTACTCATAGTTTCTACCACAGATGGATATTTTAAGAATCAAATGAGATAATATATGTTGTTTAAAGCCAAATATATAGGTAGGTAGCAAATATATGTATATACATGGAAATACACAAATGTAACATATACATACACATATGACACATGCACACACACTCACAAAGATACGTGTAGCAAGAGCCCTAGAGTATAAACTAAAAAGTAAATGAAACCAAGAACAACTTCAGCAACATTGAAGCATATAAAATAAATTCACATAAATCATCAGAATTCTATATATTATGAACAAAATCCTGTAGCAAGAGATAGAAAGATCAATTCCATTTAAAATAACTGTAGACAATATAAAATACCTGGGAGTCTACCTGCCAAGCCAAACCAGACATTATGTGAACACATTAATAAAACATTTTTCATACAAATAAAAATGAATCTAAACAATTAGAGAAGTATTAATTACTCACGGGTACACCAAGTTCATGTAATACAAATGGTAGTCCGATCTAAATTACTGTACTTCTTCAATGCCAAAGAGCTATTTTATAGAGCTAGACAAAACAGTAACAAAATTCACCTGGAAGAACAAAATATCAAGAATATTAGAGGAATAACTTTTTTTAAATGTTAAGGAAGGGAGGCTAGGTGGCACAGTGAATAGAGTACCAGCCCTGGAGTCAGGAGGACCTGAGTTCAAATTCACCCTCAGACACTTAACACTTAACACTTACCAGCCAAGTGACCTTGAGCAAGTCACTTAAGCTCAATTGCCCTGCTTTCCCCCTTCTAAAAAGCAAAAAAAAAAAAAAAAAAAAATTAATCATGTTAAGGAAGGTGTTCTGGCACTTCATATTCCAAATTCTATTACAAAGTGATAATCACCAACTGGTACTGGCTAAGAAATACAGTGTTGGTCAATGAAGTGGATTAGGGAATACAACACATGGTGGGAAGTAACCCTAGTAATTTAGTATTTGATAAACCCAAAAAACCAAGGTTAGAGAGTAAGAACTCACCATTTGATGAAATCATCTAGGGAAATTGTAGAGTAGTTTGTCAAAACCTAGATATAACTCAGCCTCTAATAACACATAACAAGATAAGCTCAAAATACATAAATGATTTAGACATAAAGAGTAACATCACCAGTAAATTGGAGGAGTATGAAAAAAATGTACCTATTAGATCTCTATCTAGGGAATAGTTTATAACCAAACAAGATATGTAAGGTATTACAGAAGTAATTTTTTACTAAATAAAATTTAAAAAGCTTTTGCTCAAACAAAACTAATATAGCTAAAATTAGAAGGAAAACAGGAAACTGGGGGAAAATTTTATAGCAAATTTCTCATATAAAGGCCTCATTTCTCAAATATAAAAAGTATTGGACCAAATTTATAAAAATAAGAACCATTCTCTGGTTGATCAACGGTCATGGGATAGGAACAGGCAGTTTTTAGAAGAAACAATTAAAGTTATCAATAGTCACAGATAAGTTTTACTACAACTGAGAAAAATGCAAATTTAAGCAACTCTGAAATGCTACATCACACCTATCAGATTGTCCAATAAGAGATTAAAAAATGACAAATGCTGGAGGGGATGTGGAAAAATTGGGACACTGAGTCACTGTTGGTTGAGTTCGGAACTTGGCCAACCATTCTAAAGAAGAATCTGAAACTATACCCAAATAGTTATAAAATTCTGCATATCCTTTTGACCCATATATACCACTATTAGGTCTGTATCCCAAAGAGATCAAAAAATGGGGGGAAGAATATTTTTAAAGCGTATTTATAGCAGGGTTTGTTTTTTTTGTGTGTGGTTCTATAGAATTGGAAATTGAAAGGACATCCATCAATTAGGGAATGGCTAAAAATGTTTTCATATATGGTTATGATGGAATATTGTTATGCTATGAGAAATGATAAGCAGGATGGTATCAGAGAAAGCTGGGAAGACTTATATAAACTCATGCAAAATGAATTGAGGAGAACACTGGGCATAGTAACAGCAAAACTGTAAGGATGATCAGTTTGAAAGACTTAGCTACTGTGATCCAGACAATAAGCCAAAATAATTCCAAAGGACCCATGATTAAAAATGCTGTCCATCTCCAGAGAGAGAATTGATAATTCTGAATACAGATTGAAGCATAAGTTTTAAGCTTTCTTTGTTTTTATAATTTTCTTTTGTTTGTTTTCTTTTGCAACAATGCTAAAATGAAAGTGCATTTTGCATGACTTCACATGTACAATTGTAATCAAATCGCTTACCTTCTTAAGAAGGGGAGAGGGCAAGAGAAAGGGAGAAAATCTGGAACTCAAAATTTAAAAAAATGATTGTTAAAAGAATTTTTAAAAGTGTAATTGGGAAACACTTAACAAAATGAATTAAAATTAAAATTAAAATGTCCGAAAAATTCTCAAAATACCTTATCTTTGCCTACTGGTAACATCTGTTTGGTAAATTTTTCCTGCTTCTCAATATTGCTAAGAGAAAACTAACCTACTTGGACTTTAAAGTCATCTCAAAGCAGAATTATAGGGCAGATGCATGCTTTACTCAGAACGAGAGGATGATAGATTTAGAGCTGGAATTTAGAGGCCAGGAAGACCAACCCTGTACTCTTATACATGAGGAAAGTAAGACCCAGAAAATTGAAATGAATTTCGCAAGTTCTCATAGCTTGCAAGTGTCTGAGATGAGATATGAGCCCAAGCCTTACTTACTCCAACTCCAGTGTCCTATCCATCATCCCATTTTTCCTTCAAAATACATGAATTTGAATACCATTTCAGATTCCTATCAGCTTTATAATCATGGACAAGTCATCCAACCTCTAAGAACCTCAGTTTCTTTATCTATAAAATTGTGTTTTAGTACCTACCTTACCAGACTGTTGTGAGGAAAGTGTTTGTTAATTTTAAAGCATGATAGGAATGTAAGCGATTTTTATTTTCCTTCCTCAGATTTAACACATATTATATTGGTCTTGCCACACAAGTATCAATATATTTCTCCACTAAATCTCCAGAACTTTCACTCCATTTTATTATATTTTGCTATCTCTGTATTTATAACTCAAATGTTTGCTGTCCAGATCAGTATCTCAGTCACTAATGGCCAAACCTTCTCTTCCACCTAGCCCATATGGCATTTTAGCTTAGCAACTCTGACTTGGGGCCCTTGTCATGTCATTCATCACAACACGGACTCTCCTTATAGGTTCCCTTGATCTCTACCTTAGGCCATGTTCCATTATTATCTAATCCTGCCATTGTTCTAGCCCAACTGAGAGAAAAACACCATGGAGCAAATTGACCCTAGAAATATCTTATTTTACTACATGTCCTGCTAAGAATCATTGTCAGGACACACGTAGTTCAGTTTTCTGCTGTTCAAAGAGTTTGTTAACTATTTAAATATAAAACAGAAAACAAATGTATTCTCTCCAATATTATTACCTAAATTTAAGCAATTTTGATTTTAATTTCTTGAATAGTTTCATAGAAGCAGAGAATAATGTATCCAGAACTGGCCAGGGAAGAGGAAGTTAGGTTGTTAATTAAAATTTGACAGAACAAAGAATAGGAGATGGATTTGAAAGAAATCATATACGAGAAGAGAAGATCTGCTTTATTAAAGCCAATATTTTGTTGGATATTAGTGGGAAATGGGACTGTATAGGCAGAGGATAAATCATAGAAATCATCAATTGTCAAGCAGAGACAACTTTTTGGTTTTGGTTTCCTACATTATAAATTGATCTAGTCTTAGTCTATGGAATTTAATATATGCAAGGATCATAGAATTTTAGATGCAAATGTTTCTAACAGACAGCTAGATGGCACACTGAATAGTCTCAGGCCCGTAGTCAGGAAAACTAATCTTCCAGAGTTCAAATCCAGTCTCAGACACTTACTAGCTGTGTGACTGTGGGCAAGGCACTTAACCCTATTTGCCTTAGTTTCTGACATTTTACAATAAGCAGGAGAAGGAAATGGCAAACCACTCCAGCATCTTTGCCAAGAAAACCCCAAATGGGGTCACAAAGAGTTGGACATGACTGAGCAGCAATAATAACATGCTTTTAATATGAAGCCCACAACATTTCCTATGACACAATCAAATTAAAATGAAACAGTAAAAATAGACTTCAGAGGCCTCTAATCTGACTATAACATTTTACAGACAAGAAAGTCAAAGGCCAATGAGGCAAGTGATTTGTTCAAAGTCACAGAAGTAGAAGTGGAATTTAATTCAACCTCCCAACTATAATAATAGAAAATTGCTTCTATACAGGAGTTTTTTGAACATTTTTTTTATGTGATGGATCACTTTGACAACAAAGCCTATGCACTCCTTCTCAAAATAATGTTTTTACATGAATAAAATAAAATAATAAGTTTATGAAGGATATTAATTACATCGAAATATAATTAATGACATGTCTATAAAAAGTTTAGATGCTCCAGGTTAGAAACCTCTATCATCTCCTATATACTTTCCATGCATGAGAAACAATTGGCCTGAACTTAAGTTGGAGATGTGGAGCTGACCACCATACTAGGCTACTCATTATATTTTCACATTTTTATTGTTAGACAAGAATTACCCTCCTATAAATGTGAAAGATTCATAAAAAATGAGGAAGAATCAAATGTGGAAGCAAATAGTAGTGCTTACTTCTTGTTAAATTTGGTTTCATTTAAAATGAGTGTCATAAAGATGCCTAACCACAATAGAGGACATAGAATCCATAAAGTACTTTGTTTCCTTGGAAACAAAATGGCCTGACAGCAGTAAAAACACTTTATTCCATAGTGTATAAGTCAACCTTTTAAGCTTAAAAATAGCTGATCCCAAACAAGGGTCAACTTACATGCCAAATGTAAAAGGAAAAACTTGTCAATCCCAGTTCTCTAAGCAAGGGAAGGCAGAGGCAAAATGGGTACAGTAAACAATGGCATTTGTGTGTCCGAATTCTCAAAATCAATTGGGAATAAAAATGTCAAATCAAATCTTATTTGAAAGAACCTAACTTGTTTGTTGGAGAGGGCTAGAAGGAGTTTGTCAGCATATGTATTTTCCTTTCCCCTCCCCAAGGCCCATATTCTCCCACCACTCGCAAAAAAACCTAACCAAATTCCCAAACCACCAAATTAAAAAAAAAAAAATCCAGGAAAAGTGTGGTCAGGGCTTGGCTGTCTCAGATCAGAAGAATGTAGAAATCACATTTTCAGTGTAGAAGATCTGAAAATGAAGCTTACTCAGTCTTTCATTGGTGAATTAAACAGGAAAAATAAGGATTTTGAATTTAGTTGTGAGAAAAAGTCAGCGTTAAGAACTTCCTTCTATTTCCACTTTGTTCCCTTTCCCCAATTACTATTATACTCATTCATCAGAAGGTGGGGAAGGACTTCAGTATGTCCTTTCATAGCATCTTCTAGGCCAATGATTTCCTTTTAATATAAATTCTCTATTTAATAAGGGCTTAAATTATATGATTTTTGATTCCTCTTTCCAATAAACCACAAGTTCCTCACAGATAGTTGACCTGATATCATGATAGCCTTCCTTACTTTTTATTTTTTGACATTTTGACAACACAGTTAGAAAACTTGGCTGTTTGCTACATATGTGGCCCACTTCCCTTTTCACTCATATTTTCCCCTAAGGCTATCCTTTATTTCAATCCTTTAAAGTTCCTTATTTGCCATTCATTCTAGCCAGTTCAAAATTATGGTATATCTCTATACTGCTCTATACCTGATAACATTTTAATTTTTTAATTTAATAAAAATCTGTTTCTTTCCTTTAGAGTTCTACCACCAATAGAAAAAAAATATTGTAAGAAATAGCCATGACCATGAAAAACATCAATATATAAACCAATTTGGCACTATTCTTGTTAAGAGGTGAGGATGATGTCTCAGATCAATCCTCAGCAATAGTACTGGGTCATTATATTCATCTGGGTCCTTAAGTCTTTCAAACTTGTTTGGTTTTCAGTGTTATAGTTACCAGGTCAAGTGTTCTCCTGGTTCTATTCATTTCACTGTGCATCAGTTCAGAAAGGTTACCCCAGGTTTCTCTGAAAGTTCCATTAGATTGTAAACTCCTTGAGGACAGGAACTTCTTGTGTTTCTTTTTGTATTCCCCAGTACTTAGCACAGTGCCTGACACATAGTGGACTCTTAAATGCTTATTGGCTAACTCAAAATGCCAATTTTATCATTTATTAAGGTACTATCATTTTACATTATATTTATAGACCATATTTGTTCAACCATTTCCCAATTGATGGGTGCCCTTTGTGAATGAGTCACTCAACTACCTTCATCACTGCTAGGCCTATAACTAAAAGAGATGAAAGAAGTAAGAATGACATTTTAGGTATGTGTTGGTTCTTTTTCTTCTGTGTATTTTTGTGCTTCCTTCTTTCCAAATCTTAGGTTAATGAGTATCAGAGAGTAAACGGATCATGTGAAAAGCTCCAATTGTGAGCTTTGAGAGGTCAAGACAACCACGAAGCCTTCCCTTCAGGAGCGAGAGCTCATGGTACAAGCAATAGCTGAATTCTGTGACTAGTCAGCCCTGAAAAGCAATCAACCTGCTATGCTACATCCAGAAGAGAACTTGGTAGGAGAATGTTTTGTAACCACCACTAGAAATTAGAGTAAATTTGCCCAGCATCAAGGTTATACAGGAACATTGGTCTTAATTTGATTGATTTTTTTATTCAAACAGAAAATCATCCCTAACCCCTCACTGTTACCCCTGAACCCTAAGAGAATAAATAATCAGAACCTCTCTGAGTACCTGACCTTCCAGGGAAAGTGAGGTTTGAGAGAATGAGCCTAAGCCCTTGATTTGTAGTTGTCACCACGACCTGATCAGACATTTGAAATTTGCTTTCACTCAGAGAAAGAACCAGGCTAGATCACTTATGTATTACTATTTTGTGGGGTGGGAGAAGGAAAGTGGGGGAAACACACTATTAAAGGTTTCTAGGAGGTCATGATCAATGGAAATGTTTTTTTGTTTTTTTTTTCCCCCAATCTTTTTATGTATACAGCCACTCAAATGATTTGAAAATCTGAGCATCCTTTGTTTTGTTTTCAAAGACCTCTCCTTATCTTTCCCCTTTTGTTCTTACCATAATGCTTACTATATTAATAAAAATGTAGAAAAATGGATTAAGGGTATATCTGATTTCTAATATCGACACACTAATAATGGCTTTTTTATAATTTTCAAAGTTTATTTCATTTGCTTGGGAAATATTCCCCTTGCCCCTGCCCCAAATTCATCAATACCTTCTATTAGTTTGAATTTTGGATTTGTTCTGCTTATTTAAAAATGAACAAGAATGAATAGAGCTTTTGAGACTATTCTCTCCACTACTTCCTTCTTTGGTGACCTTGGACAAGTCAAAAATATCTCTTAGTTTCTGTTTTCACATCTCTTATATGACTTTAGAGTAGATGACCTGTAAGGGATATTCTGGCTCTAAATCCTTTGAGCTAATAGTTCAGTGATCAGTAGACTTCAGAATGGTTTGCAAGACCTCTAAAAGATTTTTATGGCATAATATGCCTGGAGGAGTGTATCAGCAAGCACCCTTGCATACCCAGGATGGCTGCTAGCACAGGTTCTTGGATCTGCTTTTGTAAAGGAAAGCAACTCAAAATGAGTTAACAATCTCACTTTAATCAAACACATATCATTTACCTAGTTCAGGGCAAAAAAGTCAGCACCCTGAACTTCAGAGAATGCAAACACAAGTTACAAACACAAGTTACAAGCAAACAAAGAAAAAGATCAGCAGATGGGCTTTCAGCCCATTTCTGACCATTAAATCCATACCTATTCAGTTACCAGAGAGGGAAGCACCAACATCTGGGTTTTTCAAACCTGGCGGCTCAACATCTTTCCAGAGTTTCATCTGGCCAAATCACACAACTCTTCTCAAAGTGAGCCCCAAAGCAAAACCTCACATCGGGGTGTATATAGCCTTCTCCTGAATCAGAGACCATAACAGCCTCTTGACCCACTGCCCAATCACAACGTAATGAGGTGTGGGCATTCCTGAAGAACAAGCCTCCTGCCACAGGCTCCACATGACCACATTCAGGCTATTAGGGGGCAGAGCATACTTTCAAATCAGGGAAGGTTCTTGGAGTCACATAGCCACATTAGCAAAGGGCCTAGGGGCAGGGAAGATCTTCAGATTCCCATAACAAGGAGGGAGGCAAGGTGGGTTTTAATTAACCACACTTCCACTAGAACACTGTTTTCCCAAAGGAAAGCAGATCATGGTATGTACAAGTTTTTAGCCTAGAGAAGACAAGATATAAGGGAAAATAAAAACTCTCTTCATATATTTATATTGCTGTCTCACAAGAGATTTTTTTCACTTGTTCTACATGGCCTAGTGAGTGACAGTTAAAGTAAAGCAAGTATATACATGATGTAAAGAGAAGCCACTTATTATTAAGAGATGCAGGAAAAAAAAAGTTTACTAAGGTGCCTTGGTAGATAGTAGCTTCTCTTTCACTAGTGATTTTCAAAGAAAGACAAGATGTCAAGTTAGGGTATATGGTAGACAGGATATTTTTCAAATGTATGATTTGGGCTGGTCTCCAAGGTCCCTTTCAACACTGAAGTTTTATGATTTTGTGTGTTACTACTAGACTACTGCAAAATTAGCTGTTATATTGTGAATCAAAGGAACTCACATATTCAAATAAGGCAAAATGTTTATTGTTGAACATTAGAGAAAATATTTTTAAAACACTGTTTTATCATTTTAATAATATTTTATTTGTTCCCAATCACATGTCAAGGCTATTTTTAAAATTCATTTTTACAGAATTTTGAGTACCAATTTTCTCCCTCCCCTTTACCAAAAACGATAGACAATTTAACATAGATTATCCATATGCTATCATATAAAACATATTTCCTTATTAGTCACAGTTCTAAAGGAAGAAACATATCAAAAGGAAAAAAAAAAACAAAGAAGAATAAAGGAAATGAAAAAAAATATATGCTACCATCTGCATTCAGAGTCCATCAGTTCTTTATCTGGATGTGGATAGCATTTTCCTCCATGGGTCCTTCATACTTGTCATGGATCATTGTGTTTCTGAGAAAAACTGAGTCATTCATAACTGAACATCATACAATGTTGCTGATACTGTTTATGTTTTCCTGGTTCTGCATGTTTCACTTTGCATCAGTTCGTACATCTTTCTACAATTTTCTGAAATCTCCCTGTTCATCATTTCTTTCAGCACAATAGTATTCCATTACATTCATATACCAAAGGTTGTTAAGCCATTCCCCAATTGATGGGCATCCTCTCAATTTCCAGTATTTTGTCACCATGGAAAGGGCTGCTATAAATATTTTGACACATGTAGGTCAATTTCCCTTTTTTCTGACCTCTTTGGTATATAGGTCAGGTAGTGGTATTGTTAGATCAAAGAGTAAGCACAGTTTGGTTGCCCTTTGGGCATAGTAGAAAATTACTCTCCAGATCAGTTGAATCAGTTCACAATTCTACCAATGGTACATTAGTGTCTGAGTTTTCCAATGTTCTCTCCAACATTTATCACTTTCCTTTTTTGTCATTTTAGTCAATCTTACAGTTTTGAGGTGGTACCTCAGAGTAATTTTAATTTGCATTTCTCTAATCCAAAATTATTTAGAGCACTTCTTCACATGCCTATTGATTTCTTCATCTGAAAACTGCCTATTCATACCTTTACTCATTTATCAACTGCTAAATGGCTTGTATTCTTATAAATTTGTCTCAGTTCACTATACATTAGAGAAAGGAAGCTTTTATCAGAGACACTATAAAGATTATTTTCTAGCTTT
>CM053580.1:229581199-229604678 GCA_028627135.1 Pseudochirops cupreus | reverse complement strand
TCTATTCTCTACCCTGTCCCTGTCCCTTTACAGAAGTGTGTACTTCCATCAACCCTTCCCCCCACCCTGCCCTCCCCTCTGTCATCCCACCTCTCATCCCCATCCCCCCTATTCTCCTTTGTGGCAAGATACCCAGTTTAGAGTTTAGCACATGGTAGTTCTTGAAGCTGGAGTTTGCCCATTTCCTTGGCTATGCTGAGGCATAAGGGGGCTCCTCATTTTGGCATTGATGTGCTCCACCACACTAAGGCTCAAGGTCTACCACAGGTTTGTTGAGATGGGGCTTACTTCTGGCTTGCTGGAAAGCTTTCTGTCCTGGCCTATGCTCTTCTTTTACCTGAATGAGAGAGCCCTTTCTGGCTGATCTTCCAAGTTTCTTATTCTCAAAGATTGTTTCAACCCATTTTTCTACAGATACTCCTGTTCCAGGATTTGTTTGGGGGTATTATTTTATGGTTTTTTGGTGGTGAATATGGGAGAGTTATGGTGATTTACTACATCTTCCACCATCTTGGCTCCAAAAGACTATTTTAAAAGCAATGTTAGAGTTGTTTATAAGAGTAATAAAGCACCTGTCTATCAGCAAGTCGTAATAAGTTCAAGTTGTAGAAACATGAATTTCAAATAATCCTCTAAGTATGGCTATATTCTGGAAAGTTTTCACTTCCCAAAGGCACAGTGTTGAAGCAATTGCATTTTCTATTGATCAGAAGAAAATTATATTTCTTAAATATTTTTACAACATTATTTACAAATTCATAATTTACAAATATTCACAATTTTTTCCTAAAATTTATGTCTGAAACAGGATCATAAATTCAAGCCACACAGAATTAGTCTGGCTTGGCAATGCCTGCCTGAAATATAATTTGACTTAGTTCAATACCAGTTGCATTTTAAATTATTTTATAGAATAAACTGAGGTTATAGAGAAAACATAAATAGTATATTTCCAAGCAAATTATTTTATTAGAAATTATTCTTGGTATGATTATCAGTGGCTAGAATATATTTTATTGCCATCTGTTTCAGCATGTAGATTACATACTTATAAAATTTTCAAAGATTTCATCTACTTATGAAGAGAAATTAGAAAATTGAAGAAAAGTTTTCACAAATTCAACAGAAGGATCCTAACATTGAATGAGTGGATGGTCATGCTTTGAATAAGTAAACTATTGGATGAACTTAGTACTATTTTTGACTGAGAGAAAAAGGAAAGATTTCATAGAAATTAAACCCATTTCTAAAATTCATAGACTACCAAAAATCCTTGAAATTAGCTTATTATGATACCCTTCAGTGGATGGAAGTGGCTGAGAATGCAGAAACAACTCTACAGCTTGAAAGAGACCACTCTGCTTACTTATTAATTATCTAAGGCTTTAGTGGAAGAATAGGACATCATGGCAAACATCAATGTAAACCCATTTGATTTTTTAACAACTGTTGAACTTCTTTATTTTTATTTTATTATTCTTTCCATCTTATTTTCTCTTCATTTTTTTCTATATTCTTCTCCTAAACACTCCAAAAAAATGGGGAAAAGTGAGAGTGGTGCAGTAGGGCACAAGACATTCTCTAATCATTCCTGATGGACAGAGCAGTGTCTACTGAAGCACTGAGGTTAGGCTGATCCAAGAGGTTCATATATATCATATATAACATACCCATGATTAAATCTATGATTTAATTTTACATTTTTCATACATGAAATATTGACTGGGGGGGGAGGGTGGAGCCAAGATGGCAGAGTGAAAGTAGGGCCTTCCCTGAGCTTTCCATCACACCCCTTCAAAGAGCTTTAAAAAGTGACTC
Organism: Pseudochirops cupreus; assembly: GCA_028627135.1. NCBI lineage: Eukaryota > Metazoa > Chordata > Mammalia > Diprotodontia > Pseudocheiridae > Pseudochirops > Pseudochirops cupreus. The sequence continues at coordinate 229,602,860 of CM053580.1, read as the reverse complement.
TGAACAAATTCTAGAGTGCAGAATCCACAAAGAGACAGAGTGAGGCAGATTTCCAGCCCAAGACAACCTAAAAGGTTGAAGCAAGGGTCCATTGCACAAGGCTGAGAAAGGAGGGCACTCTAGAGCAGACTGTACCAGTGAAGACAACAGCAAAGCCACCCTCAGGGAACTGAATCACTAGCAGCAGAGACTTCTAATCCCACACACTCCAAAGACAATTTAGAAGTTCAGAGGTGGGGTGGTCTGTTTTTACTGGGTGAGAGAGAAGCACAGTCCAGTACAAGGAGTGCCAATATAGTCCTAGCCCCAGAAAACCAGGAGCTGGTCCTGGGAGTGATTTAATTGGCAGCAACATCACAGCAGCAGCAGTGGCAGCAGATAGAATGTGTGAAAGTCACCTGCTTCAACTTCTAGGAGCCAAAATGGTGAGAAAGCAGTAATCTACTTTCACCCTCCCTCATTAACCTTGAAAAACAAGGGAATGGGGGGAATGGGTGGAGCCAAGATGGCGGCATAGAAGGAGGACAACTCCAGGAGCTCTTTCCATAACCACCTCAAATACCCATAAAATATGACTCTAAACAAATTTTAGAGCTCCAGAACCCACAAAATGACAGAAAAACAAGGCTTCCCCTGAAGGCAGCCCAGTAGACAGACAGGGAAGGTTCATCGCAACATGCTGAGAACTGAAACCAGCCTGGTCTGAAACCTGGCTTTAGCCTGAGAGAAGCCAGGAAAAGTGACAGCTGAAGCTTTCAGGACAGCAGATCACTGGCAGCTGTGGCAGTTTCCAGGATTATCAACCCATAGGAAGCATGGAAAAAGTGAAAGGTCAGTGGAACTTAGCTAAATTTGGGGGAAAGGAGTGGGTCTGGCCAACTACAACCAGGGCAAGAAGTGGCATGGTGGCCCTGCAGCTACCTCCATATAGCTGCTTCAGAGCTCCTGGCCTGCTCTGGAGTGCTCCCCTTTCTCAGCATAGTGCAACAGACCTTTCCTTCAACCTTTTAGGTTGTCTTAGCCTGGAAATCTACCTTATTCTGCCTCTTTGTGGATTTTGCACTCCAGAATTTGTTCAGAGTCACTTTTTAAAGCTATTTGAAGGGGTTTGAGGAAAAGCTCAGGGAAGTCCCTACTTTCACTCTGCACACCAAATAGCTCTGGCAGCTGTGAAAACCCCAGAAATTTGGGAAAAAAGATCTCTCTTATGAAAGAAGCGTTATTCTGAAACCAAAAGTCATATAATTGATTGGCCACAAGAGCATGCAAAGGAAGAAAAACAAGAACAGCAATTCAACCCTAGATTTCTTTTTTTGGGACAAAAAGTATCAAAGCGTGGAACAGGAGAAAAATAACACAGTCAGAACTCCTGCACCAAAAGCTTCCAAGAAAAATGTAAACTGATTAAAGGCCATAGAGGAGCTTAAGAAGGATTTTGAGAACCAAATAAGAGAAATGCAGGAAAAATTGTGGAGAAAAAAGAGAATGATGCAAGAAAATCATGAAAAGAGAGTCAACTGACTGAAGAAAATAACACCTTAAAAAAAAGACTAACTCAAATGGCAAAAGAGGCCCAAAAAGCCAATGAGGAGAAGAATTCCTTAAAAAGTCGAATTTCCCAGATGGAAAAAGAATTTCAAAAGCTCAAAGAAGAGAATAATTCCTTCAGAATTAGAATGGAGGAAATGGAAGCTAATGCTTGTGTCAGCAATCACCCTAGCATACCCAGGGTGGCTACTAGCACAGGTTCTTAAATCTGCTTCTCCAAAGGAAAGCAACTCAAAAAGTGTTAACAATCTCACTTCAATCAATCAAACAAATATCATTTACCTATTTCAGGGGAAAAAGTCAGCACCCTGAACTTCAGAAAATGCAAACACAAGTTACAAACACAAGTTACAAGCAAATGAAGAAACAAATAAGTAGACAGGCTTCCAGTGTGCAACCATTTCACTCATACCTATTCAGTTACTGGAAAGGGAAGCAACAATATCTGGGTTTTTCAAAGCCGGGGGGGGACTCAACGGCTTCCCAGAGTCTCATCTGGCCAAATCACACAACTTTTCTCAAAGTGAGCCCCAAAGCAAAACCTCATATCAGGGCATATATATAGCTTTCTCCTGGCTCAGAGAATGTCACAGCCCTCTTGATCCAATGCCCAATCACAAAGCTACAAGGTGCCAGCATTCCCGAAAAACAAACATAGTGCCACAGGCTCCACATGACCACATTCAGCCTATTAAAGGGCAGAGTATATTTTCAAATCAGGGAAGGTTCTCAGAGTTACATACTTTAGCAAAGGGCCTAGGGGCATGGAATATCTTCAGATTTCCATAACAATGCTTTATGAGAAATCAGGATAAAATTAAACAGATCCTAATGAATGAAAAAAACAGAAGGCAATGTGAAATATCGCATTGAACAAAACCACTGACCTGGAAAATAGATCCAGGAGAGACAATTTAAAAATCATTGGACTACCTGAAAGCCATGATGAAAAAAAAAACAAACAAACCTTAGAAAGCATCCTTCAACAAATTCTCAAGGAAAATTGCCCTGATATTTTAGAACCAGGGGGCAAAATAGGACTTGAAAGAATTCACGAATCACCTCTTGAAAAAGATCCCAAAAAGAAAACTCCTAAGAATGTTACAGCCAGGTTCAGGAGTTCCCAGATCAAGGAGATAATATTACAGGCTGCCAAGAAGAAACAATTTGAATACTGTGGAAACCCAGTCAGGATAACCCAGGATCTAGCAGCTTCCACCTTAAGGGATGGAAGGGCCTGGAATATGATATTCCAGAAATCAAGGGAGGTAGAATTAAAAACAAGATTCACCTACCCAGCAAAATCGAGTATAATGTTTCAGGGGAAAACATGGTTATTCAATTAGGTGGAGGGCTTTCAAGCATTCTTGATGAAAAAACCAGAACTGAATAGAAAATTTGACATTCAAATACAAGAACCATGAGAAGGTAAACATAGAAAAGAATTTGTAAAGAACTTATCAAAGTTGAACTATTTAATGCTAACATGGAAAAAACAATCATTGTAATTTATGAAACTTTTCTCAGTATGAGGATAGGTGAAGGGAATATAAATGTGTATACATACCTACATACATACATACATATATGTGTGTGTGTGTATAAAAGGGAATATAAATGTATATATATATTTATATACATACACAAACATATAAATATATGTGTGAATATATGTATGTATATATGTATATATATGTATGTATACGTACACATATGTCTATATAGGAGGGTATACATGCATATGAATAATTATACATAGACAGAGGTCACAGAATCAATTGAATAGGAAGGGATGATATTTTAAAAGATAAAATTGAGAGTTGGGAGAAGAATAGAATGAGAAGAGACAGGGAGAGACACAATGAGGTTAATGATCTCATATAGAAGAGGCAAGGGATAAATGTTACAATGGGGGGGAAGAACAGGAAGGCAAAAGAGAATAGATCAACCTTACTCTCCTTGAATTTGGCTTAGGGAAGAAATGGCATACACTCTAAATTGGGTATCTTGCCCTACAGGAGAGTAGGGGAGAAGGGGATGAGAGGGGGGAGGATGCAGGGGAGGGCAGGTTGGGGGTAAGGGTTGTTAGAAGCACACACTTCTGTAAAGGGTCAGGGACAAAGTAGAGAATAGAACAAGTGGGGGCAGGATAGGAAAGAGGGACATATGGTCAGTCTTTCACAATATGTCCCTTGTGGAGATGTTCTGCATAACTACACATGTATGGTTTGCATTGAATTGCTTGTCTTTCCAGTGGAGGTAGGTGACAAGGGAGGAAGAGAAATAATCTAGAATTTAAAGTTCTAAAATCACTTGTGAAAAATATGTATTTTATCATTATCATTATTATTATTATTATTTTCTACATGTAACTGGATAATAAGATATACAGGCACTGGGGAAGGGAGATCCATCTTGCCTTACCAGAAAGTCAGAGGGATGATGGGGGAGGATATAGGAGAGAGCAGTTTGGGGGAGAGGATATACAGTGGGATAGCTGTTTTGGGGTGGTGGGTAGGGGAAAGATGGGGAGAAAATTTGTATCTCAAGATCTCCTAGAAATGAATGATGTAAACTAAAAATAAACAAAAGTTAATTTTAAAAAAAATTTAAAAAGAAAGAAAAACAATGGAATATTGCCTTGGGAAAAATCCTGAAATAGTGGAGGCAGCAGAAAGATGAGGTTCAGCACTCTTTAAGCTCAGATAGCTAGAAGGAATAAAGGAAAGGTCTCTCTTGCTGCAACTGAAGGAGACTAGCACAGGACAGTAGAAGTCACAGCAAATCAGTTGGAAGCCCCACTTCAGGAAAAGAGGAGGAGATATTGAGCCCCAGAGTGGTAGAACAGTCAAGCACCTATACCAGGCACACACCAGCTGCTACAATACCAAGTAAGCCTCCAGTCTCCAGCTGCCAGCACCTGCAACCCTAGCACAAAAACCCAGTAACCAGTCTCCTACTCTTCAGCACAAGAAGCCTTGGTTCTCTCTAGATAGAGAAGCAGAGATCAACTTTAAAAGCTAGATAAAAGGTAAACAACATGAGCAAAAAGCAAGAAAGAAAAACAATGACTATAGGGAAGTATCTTGGTGACAGGGGGAATCAAAACACAAATTCAGGAGAGGACAGCATTATCAATATACCCCCATCTGAAACCTAAAAAGGGAATGTGAATTGGTCTCAAGGCCAAAAAAGCCTTCTTGGAAGAGGTCAAGAAGGATTTTAAACATCAAATAAGGGAAGTAAAAAAAAATGAACAACATCATTCAAGAAACCATCAAGGAAAACTGCCCTGACATCCTAGAACCAGAGGGTGAAATAGTCACAAAAAAATCCATCAATCATCTCCTGAAAGAGATCTCAAAATGAAAATGTGAAGGAATATTGTAGCCAAATTCCAGAATTATCAGATCAAGGAGAATCTATTACAAGTAGCATAAAGAAACAATACAAATATCATAGAACCACAGTCAGGATTAGACAGGAGCATTCAGCTTCTACAATAACAGACTGGAGGGTTTGGAATATGATTTTTGTAAGGTAAAAGAGCTGCGATTACAACCAAGGATCACCCACACAGCAAAACTGAGCCTTTCAAGAGAGGAGATGGAAATTTAATGAAATCAGGGACTTCCAGATTTTCCTAATGAAAAGACCAGAGCTCTATGGGAAATCTGATCTTCAAATACAAGATTCAAGAGGGCCATAAAAAGGTAAATAGGAAAAGAAAAACATATTATTCAATAAGGGCAAACTGTTTCCCCCCCTATATGGGAAGATGATACTAGTAACTCTTGAGAACTGTATTCTTATTATGACATTTATAAGAGATATACAAAGACAGAAAGGGTAAGGTTAAGGTGACTTTGATGTGATAATTTAAAAAAAACTAATTTTAAGTGGTGAAAGGGGATTGTAGTAGAAGAGGAAAGGAGGAGACAGAAAAGGGTGAATTATATCACATGAAGAGGCACAAAGATATATTACAGTAGAGGCAACAAAGAAAGGAAATGAAGAATTTTTTAACTTTACTCTGATCAGATTTGGCTCAAGGAGGGAATAAGACACCTAGTAAAGTATAGAAATCTAACTTGCCCTATAGGAAGCAGGAGAGGAAAAAGGAAAAGGAGGGGGGATAGAAAGGAAGGTGGAATGATAGAGGTGGAGGTAAAAAACAAAACTTTAGTAAGAAGGGAAATAAAGAAAAGAGAAAGAAAAGCAAAAACTGGGTTGAGAGAGAATATGGTGGAAAGAAAGATACAGATAGTAATCATAACTGTGAATGTGATTGGGATGAACTCTCCCACAAAATAGAAACAGATAGCAGAATGGATTAAAAACCATATTTCTACAATATGTTGTTTACATGAAACACAACTGAAACAGAGTGATACATACAGAGTAAAGGTACAAAGTAGGAATACAATATATTATGCTTCAGCTGAAGTAAAAAAACAAAAACAAAAACAAAAAGGCAGGGATAGCAAACTTGATCTCAGACAAAGCAAAAGCAAAAATAGACCTAACTGAAAGGGACAAGGAAGGAAACTACATCCTGCTAAAATGCACTATAGACAATGAAGCAATATCATTACTAAACATGTATGCACCAAGAGGTATAGCATCCAAATTCTTAGAAGAGAAGCTAATGTAGTAACAGGAAGAAATAGACAGCAAAACTATAATAGTGAGGCCATAAAACTCCCACTTTCTCAAGTAGATAAGTCTAAACACAAAATAAATGTAGGAATCAGTGTGAGTCTAAAAGCACCTGTGGTGCTGAGGATCACAGCCCAGTTGCTAAGCTCATGAAGAAGTCCTGTGAAACTAGAGTATATAAGGAGGATGCTACAATACAATAACAGACAGCTGCTGTATGCTTTTCTCTCCCCTCTGGTCTCTTCAGTCCCTCCTGAGAATATAGCGTAATGCTGGCCCTTAGGCTACTGAGTTAAGAAGCAGCTACAACAGCTGGTGCCACAGCATCAGGCAGGGTAGATGAAAGAACCTCTTGGGGCTGAAAGAAGGACCCCAGAATCACACCAGAGTGCCCTGAAAGAGATGGGGTATAAACACCTCTATTTGCAGAGAGGCTCCAGGAGAGGATTCCCAAGTAACTGTGTGATATCCGGAAATTGGCAGAGGCTTGGAGAGTGGTGAATAAAAATGGACAATATATAGGCAAAATAATACCAGGGAGGAGAGAGGTTTACAGGACCTGTCCCGAGGACGAAGAAGTCTGGTGCATTGATTTCACAACTTACCACCCAGTAAAAGATGTCTTTGAAGGGGAGAGAAAGGAGTTTCCTATGGTCCCTACCTGTATTCAAACAGGCCCAGCCCTTCCTAGTGAAAGTGGCCCAAGCAGGGATTCCTCCCCAGAGAGAGAGAGAGGGAGTGGTTCTGCTGCCCACACCAGCTTGCGGACACCCTGGGATTACAGAGTTAGGCAAAAGGGAAGGGCTGAAGCAGCTTGATAAAATAGAGTTGGGCAAAAGTCAGGTGAATCAACAGAAAGGAGGAAGGGACTACGGTCGTGAAAGCTCGCTCTTGGTAGAAGAGAAAGTATTACCAAATAGGCAGCCTGAGCAGAGTATGTAAAATAGAGGCAGGCTGTCAGCCGAGGGATGCAGAAAAGGGAACTATGGCTCAAAATAAAAAAAAAAAAATTGACACTAGAGTTCCTTCAGATGCTCTATGGGCATGCTCTGCATTAGAAAAAACCCTAGAGAGGGCACGAGAAAAAGGCGATATGATAGGCAGTTGGAAATTCTTTCCAGTTGTTGAAGAACAGGTGAGAAAGCTGCATAAGTCTCTTCCTTTTAAGGAACTTGAGGCATTAGCCAGAGCAACACTGACACCAGGGCAGGCTGTTTTTTTGACGGGAGAATATACTGAGCAACGTTGCCTCCACGCACGCTGAATTGGCACCTGGTGCACTTACCCAACTGGTGTTTCAGCGGTTTTCAGGAACTGGTCCTTCTGCAGATATGGCCCAACAACTGGGATATACATAGGAGGACTATTTAAATATCTTTAATTGTGCTCTCCGCGCATGGAGCAAAATCCCTGTGGCCAAAGAGTACAGATTAAAGGAGGGCCCAGTAAAGGGAAGAGGTCCAGAAGGTAGTGCAGGGAGACCCACTACGCCATGTCCAAAATGTGGCCAAATGGGACATTGGGGTTCTGAATGTAGACAGAGACAGAGAAACGGGTTTGGGGACCCCTCGAGGGCCCCGCAACCTCTGGTGCTTGTTGCACCACAGATGCCCAAGGGGAGGAGTCATTATGCAGACTTCGCAGCACAGCAACCATCCAAATCTTCCAACTTCAGAGTTTAGGTTACTTTAGCTTTCCCCCACACACTGCCTGTGAAGTCCCAATTCATCCTCTCTCATGGGTTTTTCCCTCTTTTCTCATTATCACTTCCCCTCCCCTGACACGTACTCTATGGCCACTCTGGTTGTTAGAATATATCATGAAATCCCCAACATCGTCCTTCTTTTAAACACAGATGCTGGTTATATCTACATCAAGAAAGGAGCTCCCATAGATTAAGGCATGCTCCTCAATTGCCCCATAAAATCTGTGGAGGAAACTTCTTCACAAAACAAATTGAACAAACAAGGCCTATGATGACCCTTCAATTAGGAGGGAGAGTATTTTCTGGCCTGGTCAACATAGCAGCTGACAGGACAGTATTCTCCACACAGATGCAGCTTCCTGAATGGGAATGTCTGCCAACTGAGACGTAGGTGGCCGGGGTGGGTGGAGTCACCATAGCATATATTTCAAAATTTTAATTGAAGTGGGAGAAGGAGGGACTCCAGCATTTCCCAATTTCTGCGGTTTTTCTGTGGAATACATTAATGATATGTTTAGCATCAGAACTGAGAGTGCCAGAGGTGGCGTGAACACTTTGGTGTGATACAGCTGTTTCCAATATTATCAAGTAAATTTCACCTGGCTTCTGTTACTATCTGGAGAGCTAGCAACTTTTAAATTTTTCAGGAGATCTCCTATAAATGCTATGTGAAGCTTTTGGATCCATTCTGTTTGTGTCTGTCTGTTTTGTCTCTATATCTTTATGTGAGTGAGTGTGTAAGAGTCATTTGTCATTCTGTAAGAAAAGTGTGAACAGAAGTTCTGAGATTTTCAAAGGTTTAAAAATCTCCTTCCCTTCAAACCACTCTGGCCAAGTGGAGTGAGGAGATGGTGATAAGAAATAATATGGGAATTTCCCCCTCAGATTGAAAAGGTAAACAAATAAGCAATTAACCTTTTTCTGCCTCACCTATTAGAGAAAAAGTCTTGTGTATCAATTTGAACTTATTCTGGTCATTTTAAGGGAAATGTGAAAAAGTGAATTAATACCATTCATAACCTAGTGCTAAGATAAGCCAGAATTTATTATACTAATTGGCATTTAGGGAAATTGGAATTTTGCTAAGATCTGATAAAGAAACTTTTGAAAGGTGAGAGCTTCAAGTTCCCCAGTTTTGGGGAAGTGGAACTTGGCATGCCTCTGAAAAGTTTTTCAGAAGTTCCACTCCCTTTGAGTGGGGAGTTGAGAGCATTTCACTCTAAGAAATTTTCAGGAATAAACATAGCACTGAAGTACAAGGTAAAATTAGCATATTAAGAGAGAGAGTGCTGCAAAAATAATAGGGAATTTAAGTTTATAATAAATCTAACAAGGATCCCACTAGCAAAAGCCCTGAGGTGCCCTGAAGCCCACACCTTGTTTAGATAAACAAATGAACCTCTCCATTCAAACCTCTAAATCCACAATAAGACTCAATAGCTGTGAGGAGAGGAGAAAAGCCTAATTTTTTGTTAGTAGCTTTTGTAAGTGATGATTTGGAAATGAAATTGGTGTCCTTGTGGTTTCTCTTAACTATAGTAAAATTCAAGAGTAGTGAAGAATGAGGAATCATTGTAAGCCAGAAGTAGTGTTTTATCAGCAAAATTTTGGGTTCAATTTTGTTGGAATCAAAAGATGTAGAATTTGTTTTAAAACAGGTCACTTGCATTTTGCAATGTGTGTATATACCCCATAGAAAACCAGGTATTTACACCTTTACCTATAGCCAAAAAGGAAGTTATATCTAAAACTATTTGGTTATCATTTATGAAATTATCAAAGTCACTTTACTGTTTTGATGATAAAACCTAAAGTTGTTGATTGCCATATGTAGAAAGGAAGAGATAAAGTGAAAACTTTATTTGGATTAGTTCTTTCCATTCAGACCATTCCTCCTGCATGTATGGGATTTTGACAAAGCAGGGGCATCACCACCAGCCCCTCCTTAAAGTCCTTCTCAGTTATTCCTATGTTGTAAAACTGCTAAAAGCCCGTGGAAACTATCTCTAGAGGCAAGGTCATTCAGTCTGAGAGGGGAACTTGTTTATTTTTGGACTTGCTAGGAGATTCACAAAATATTTGAAAAGATTTCTGAGATTTTTAAGTTTGACTTGGAAAAAGAAAAATGTTACATAAGGAAAAATCTGGTAAATCCTTATTGTTTATTACAATATGGAGAGGACAGCTAACAGTGATCCTAAAGAAGGACCAAATTTATATCACAGAGCTTTTCCTCCAAGCCCAACAAACTATGTGAACTTTAGCACACTCAATTTACATTCTTCATGTGTGATCTCACATTGATGGCTTTGGTCCCATTTTTGATGGCAACAATAGGGCTGATCACTTATTGAAAAACATGGTTGTGGTTGACCCTATTGCCCAAGCAACCTTAGCCCCCTAACCTTATGGAGCTATATCTTAAAAACAAAAAAGAGGAGATGGCCCAGGCCCTGTGAGACAGGATCACATAAACAAGATGGTTTATACACTGCTGTGGATCTTACACTTGCTATGCACCAGCTCTGTAGAGTATGAAGCTAGGGTGCTGGCAAAGAGGTGGCAGTGGTGAAAAAGTAATGCGTAAGACACCCACGGGTACTTGGGAAGGCCCCTATTCCCTCATAACATGGGGGTCAGGGTATGCTTGTATCTCCACCAATGAAGGTCAACAGTGGATTCCTGCAAAGAGTGTCTGCCTTATCTCTAAACCAGCAGCAGAAAAGGAAAAAGAGGAGGTGCCCATCCCCACAATGGTGGAGACCATGCCAGATGAATCAGCAAGAGATGTGGCTGCTGCCTTCACCGCTCTTGCCATCTCACCACCTGCTCATGTGGAACAACATAGCCAATTCACCACACAGTTGGCTCCATCAGTCAAGCTATAGTGAATTGCCACTGATGGCACATCATAAACTATACACAGTATGTTCTGTTCTCATGCAAATGTGGAGTCCATCAAAAGACAGAACTTGGAAAGGTCTATGGAAAGCCATGGTTTCCATAGAACCAACTGTGATAACAGCTTGGGACAGCATTGGGGAACATGGCAGCATGTGCTCAAGCCTGGGGACTAGAAAGCACAAGAAAATGTTGGATGTAGCTTTTATGTTCAAGCATGTTTGGGGAAAAAAGCTCAGGATAGTTACCATTCCTCTTCAAAGAGTCCTATCTTTAAACAGTTGTGCATATTATATGCTAATTCTGTTGACAAGGGTATCTTAGGGAAATTTGCAGTGAAGTACTCTTTGTATCTCAATTGTAATGTGAAATGCCAAAAAAGGAATTCCTTTGTTGAATTGTTCATCAGTGTTGATACAAATGTAAGATTTGCGATGGACTGATAATTTGTATAGCTGCTAATAATCCTCTTTTGCAAATGGTTAATACTACATTTAGTTAAGTCCCTCATATCGTTTTAAAATGATCCAACTTTGTCTTTGGTGTTTTGCTGCACAGTGAAAATGTGGGAACATAATGTAACAAGAGCTCAAAGGGCATTTAATGTGACTTGTATGAATTGTACTGTTAGTCTTTTGCTATGTCTATATCTACTGTGTAAAACCAAATGGTGCAAGCTCAATGTGTCAAACGGCTTTGAAGAACAAGCCAGAATTGATTTAATATCAGCAGCTAATTCAAACAGCATTGCACTGTGGTTATACGTATAGGACATTTTTTGTTAATGGCTAAAATTTCATAGTTGAGACATATCACTGTTTTGTGGTTCTCCTTTGTTTAGCTTAATGTTTTTGTAATAGCTTAGTCATGATTCAAGCTGATACTCACTTGGCACTTTCTAAAGTAAAGAGGGGAAATTGTAGGGATCAGCATGAGTCTAAAAGCACCTGTGGTGCTAAGGGTCACAGCCCAGTTGCTAAGCTCATGGAGAAGTCCTGCGAGACTGCTAGCCTGATGAGCAGCAGCTGAGATGACTGGCTCAGCCTGTCCTCCATTGGCCCACTCCTCCAGTGCACGAGGAGATCATGCTTTAATCATGTTACCTCTAGGGTATATAAGGAGGATGCTACTATACAATAAAGGACAGCTGCTGTATGTTTTTCTCTCCCCTCTTATCTCTTTAGTCCCTCCTGAGAATACAGCCTAAGGGTGGTCTTTAAGCTACTGAGTTAAGAAGTGGCCAAAACAAATAAACAAGAAAGAAGTTGTAATGTCATGCAGGAGCAGCTTCCCAAAAGAATGCTACTGTTAACAGCTTTTAAGGTTCTGATTACACAGCATAGTGAACACTCTATATATATATTCCATAGCAAATCAAGGCAAACATTCACAACAAATTGCAATATAATATTCACAACAGCTTAACATTAAAATGGCCACATAGTTTTCACCAAAGTGGTCATAGTATTTAGAAAAAGAACAAAAATGCAATCATGTGTTGTCTCTAAAGGGGAAATCCTCCTTACATAATCATTCAATCATTTCACAATATAAGTCAGTCTTGCACTCATGGGGCACTTATTGATTACCTTAATCAGTCACTTATCTAGCAATCAGCCACTAAGTATTGTTAATCACTAAATAGAGTCATTAGAAAATTACATAAACCCTCCACCCCTAGGTGTCTAATTAACTTCAATTTCATCACACATTCCGTATCCAAGGAGAGGCCTTTTCTTCATCTCTCAGATTCCCTAGATCCCTTTCTATGGTCTCAGCCCCTACCTGAATCCACCAAACAGTCACCTGTATTCAGAGGCAGACAGGTCCCAGGTTCACGGTACTTAAACAAAAATTGATCATATACTAGGGCACAAAATCCTCACAATCCAGAAATATTAAATGCATCCTTTTCAGATTATGATGCAGTAAAAATTACATGGAAACTAAATAATCTAATCCTAAAGAATGAGTGGGTCAGACAACAAATCATATAAACATTCAGTTACTTCATCCAAGAGAATAACAATTATAAACAACATAACAAAACTTATGGGATATAGTAAAAGTGGTTCTTAGGGGAAATTTTATATCTGTAAATGCTTACATGAATAAAATTTTAAAAAAGAGATCAATGAATCGGGCATGGAACTAAAAAATCTAGAAAAAAAACAAATTAAAAAAATCGCCAGTTAAATATCAAATTAGAAATACTGGAAACCAAAGGAGAGATTAATAAAATTGTAATTTAGAAAACTGTTGAACTAGTAATACATAAAAATAAGAGCTGGTTTTATGAAAAAAAAACAATAAAATAAATAAATCATTGATCAGTTTGATTTTTTAAAAAGTAAGAAATAAACCAAATTACCAGTATCAAAAATGAAAATGATGAATTAATCCCCAAAGAAGAAGAAATCAAACAATAATTAAGAGGTTTTCCCCCAATTTTATGTAAATGAATTTGATAGTCTCAGTGAAATATATGAATATTTACAAAGTTACAAATTACCCACATTAACAGAAGAGGAAATAAAATGCTTAAATAACCCCATTTCAGAAAAAGAAATTGGACAAACCATTGATGAGCTCCCTCGGAAAGCATCTTCAGGCAAAGATGGATATTGAAGTGAATTCTATCAAACATTTAATGAACAAATAATTCCAGTACTATATAGACTATTTGGGAAGACAGGTAAAGGAGGAGTCCTACTAAATTCTTTTTATGATATAAATACGGTACTGATATCTAAACCAGGAAGAGTCAAAACGGAGGAAGAAAATTATAGACCAATTTCCCAAGTGAATATAGATGCAAAAAAATTTAAATAAAATATTAGCAAAAAGATTACAGTAACTTATCATGAGAATTATACACTATGACAAGGTAGGATTTATACCAGGAATGCAACACTATTTCAATATCAGCATAATCTACTATATCAACAACAAAACTAACAGAAACCATGTAATTATTTCAGTAGATGCCAAAAAAGCTTTTGACAAAGTATAACAGCCTTTTCTATCATAAGCACTAGCCAGAATAGGAATAAGTGGATTCTTCCTTAAAATGACAAGTAAAATCTACCTAAAACTATCAGGAAGCATTATTTGTAATGGTGATATGCTAGAAGCATTTCCAGTAAGATCAGGGGTGAAACAAGGATATCGATTTCACCTCTGTTATGCAATATGATACTAGAAACTTTAGCTTTAGCAAGAAGAGAAGAAAAAGAAATAGAAGGAACTACAATAGGTAAAAAAGAAACTAAATTATCATTCTTTTCAAATGACATCATTATATACTTAGAGAATCCTAGAGCATTAAACAAAAACTACTACTTGAAATAATAAACAACTTCAGCAAAGTTGTAGAACATAAAACAAACCCACATAGATCTTTGGCATTTCTACATATTACTAACAAGAGATAGAAAGAGAAATTCCACTTAAAGTTACTGTAGATATTATCAAATATTTGGAAGTATACCTGACAAAGCAAACCTAGGAACTATATGAACACAATCACAAAATACTTAACACAAAAACAAAATCAGATCTATATAATTGAAAAAAACTTAGTTGTTCATCAGTAGGCTGAGCTACTATAATGAAAATGACAATTCTACCTAAATTAATTTACTTATTCAATGACATACTAGTCAAACTATCAAAAATTGTTTTATAGGGGTAGAAAAAATTACTTAAAAATTCATCTGAAAGAACAAAAGTTCCAGAATATCAAGGGAATTAATGAAAAGAAATGATAGGGAAGGTGGCCTAGCCAGACCTGATCTTAAATTTTATCATAAAGCAACATTCCTCAAAACTACCTGGTACTGACTAAGAAATATAATGGTAGATCAGTGGAATTGGTTAGGTACACAAGACAAAGTAGTCAATGACTATAGTAATCTACTGTTTGATAAACCCAAAGATTCCAGCTTCTGCGATAAGAGCTCATTATTTGACAAAAAATTCCTGGGAAAAATGGAAAACACTAGGGCAAAAACTGGGCATAGACCCACATCTTATACTGTATACCAAGATAAAGTCAAAATGGGTTCAAGATTAGCTATAAAGGCTGATATTATAAGCAAACTGGTAGAAAAAGGAATAGATTATATCTCAGATTTATAGGGAATAGAAGAATTTATGACCAAACAAGAGATAAAGAACCTTATGAAATGCAAAATGGATAATTCTGATAACATTAAATTGAAAAGTTTTTGCCCAAACAAAACCAATACAACCCATGATTATGTGGAAAGCAGAAAGCAGAAAGAAGTTTTAGAATCAGTATCTCTGATAAAGGCTTTCTTTCTAAAATATGTAGAGAACTGAGTCAAATTTATAAGAATACAAGTCAATTCCTAATTGATAAATGATCAAAAGATATGAACAGGCAGATTTCAGAGGAAGAAATTAAAGATAACTATAGTTACATGAAAAAAAATTCTCTAAATCACTATTGATGAGAGAAATGCAAATCAAAACAACTCTTAGGTACCCCATCACACCTATCAGATTGGCTAATATGACAACACAGGAAAATGATAAATACTGCAGAAAATGTGGGAAAATTGGAACACTAATGCATTTTTGGTGGAGGTGTGAACTAATCCAACCATTCTGGAGATCAATTTGGAACTATGCCAAAGGGCTATAAAACTGTGCATACCCTTTGACCCAGCAATACCACTTCTATGTCTGTATTCCAAAGAGATCATACAAATGGGAAAAGGACCCACACGTACAAAAATATGTGTAGTAGCTCTTTTTGTGGTAGCAAATAATTGGAAATTGAGGGGATACCTAGCAGTTGGGGAATGGCTGAATAAGTTGTGGTATATGGACGCAATGGAATACTATTGTGGCATAAGAAACGATGTGCAGCAGACTTCAGAAAAACCTGGAAAGAATCAAATGAACTAATGCTGAGTAAAGTGAGCAGAACCAGGAGAATATTGTACATAATAACAGCCACAATATGTGATAACTAACTTTGGTAGACTTATCTCTTCTTTGCAATGCAGGATTCAATACAACTCCAAATGATTCATGATGGAGAATGCTGTCCATATATAGAAAAAGGACTATGGAGTCTGAATGTGGATAAAAGCATATTATTTGTCCTCATTTTTTCTTTGTTTCTTCTTTCTCGTGGTTTCTTCCATTGGTTCTATTTCTTTACAGCATAAGTAATGTGAAAATAGGTTTAATATGAATGTATATGTTGAACCTATATCAATTTACATGCCATCTTGGCATGGGGGGGGAGGAGAGAGATGGGGAGAAATTTTGAAACTCAAAATCTTATGGAAGTAAATGCTGAAAACTAAAAACAAATAAATAAATAAATAAATTTTAAAATATTAAAAAATAGCAACTGTTATCCTAGGGAAGCAGGAAATGATGATAAATGAGATGAATTACCATTGCAGGTATTTTAAAGTAAGAAACATGTTTTCCTTATCTCTGAGAGACAGCATTATGTAAAGAAAAGAGTGCTTCTCAAAGAAAGACAGCTATTCTGAGGGGCAGAAATCAGAAAGGAGAGTGTTCCAAAAATGAGGAATAGCTTCCCTGCATGCATGGATGTGGCAGATAGGGGATACAGCTTGGAAAATGGTTAGTAGTCTAGTTGAGTTGGAATAAAAGAATTTCTAAAGGGAAACTATGAAATTAGGCTGGAAAGGTAGGTGAGAGTCAGATCATGGAGTGCCTTAAATGGTAGGCTAACGAGTTTTGTCTTTTATCCTAAAAGTAATGGGAAGTCACATGGTTAGGCTTGTGCCTTAGGAATATTAGTCTGTCAGCTCCATGGGGATGGACTGGAGAGGGAAGAGAATAAAAGCAGAAAGACCAATATGGAGGATCTTACAGTACTCTAGGTGAGCAGGAAGCAATAAAAGTGATGGCCCTGTGAATGGAAGGGACATAGGTGAGAGTTTTTCCCAACAAGATTTGGGAACTGAGTAGATATGAGAGATTGAGGAAAGGAAAGACTTGAGAATGCATCTGAGGTTACAGACTGGGAAAGTCATTAAGACTATGTTTGTGTTTTATTTTCAATATTATTTTCGAAGTAATTCAATATGCTCCCATTCAGTGATGTGAGTATTCTCTCCACCAGGGCAGATCACATCTGGCTGTATAGTCTTGTCCTTTATGATCACTGCCCATGTTCTCCCAAGGATCTGTGCCTTTTAAGAAGTTTAACTAAATAAAATGTGAACAACTATGAAAAAAAAAAAAAGAAAAGAGTGCTTGATTTGGAATCAAGAGAGATTTTTAATTACCACCTCTGGGACAATATCCCAGAAATTGTACTATAATGTACAGGCTTCACCTGTGATAGGTTTGGAGCTCCTATTCAGATACAAGTGGTACTACCCAAACATGTGAATATGAAGCTCCCACAGAATAGCACCATTTCTGTTCTATTACTTAAGGTTGCTTTCATTGGTTTGCAGCCTTGGTTGCTAGGGAGTCAAATACCCTTGTATTCTATGGGTACCCTATGGGGTTTAGTCATAACAATACAATTCATCAGCTTCCACCAGTATTTCCAACAGTCAATTGACACAATTAGCTCTTAGCAAAGACATTTAAGATGTCCTAATAAGAATAGTGGCAATAAAATGTTCCTGCACAAAACTCCTACAAATATATACATCTGTGGGAAGAGTAGGTACACATTACTACTTTGTGAGACAGACATGAAATGAATATATGTGGGCAGCCAGGTAGTTCAGTGGATAGAGTATTGGACCTGGAGTCAGAAAAAACTGAGCCCAAATCTGACCTCAGGCACTTTCTAGCTGTTTGACCCCAGGGAAGTCACTTTGCTTAAATTTGCTTCAGTTTCCTCTTCTGTAAAGTGTATAGTAATAGCACTTATCTCCCAGAGATGTTGTGAGAATCGAGCACAATAATAATTAGAAAGTGTTTAACACAGTGCCTGACTCATAGTAAGTACTACATAAATGTTACCAAGTAATATCGATGATGACAACAATGACGACGAGGATGATGATGATGATGATGATATATGGTCAAGGCAATTCTCAACTCCAGGTACTTCAGGGCATGGAAATTCTTTCTTTCCTTTTTCTTTTCTTTTCTTTTTCTTTTCTTCCTTTTCTTTTCTTTTCTTTTCTTTTCTTTTCTTTTCTTTCTTTCTTTCTTTCTTTCTTATTTTTTGTAACATTTTAAAGAAGCCTTTCCTGGATTCAATGTTTCTGCTGAGTAAATTACTCAGCTAGGCTCCCAGGGTTTGCTCCTCTACATAAATCAAATCTTCACTATCAGGGTCCTCTCACCCTTGGGCCCATAATTACTACCCAGGCTTCTTCCTCAATACTATTTCTGGATTAACATTCAATACTGTCTACCTGGCATTGTCTCTCTGCTTCCTCATCTGTATTTTTGACTCTCACACAGACAAACAGTTGCACTCCTGGATGAAATATCTCCTGAACAAGTGCTCCTAGGTGTAATGATAAATCCTAGGGAAGAAGAGAGAAATTCTTTCTCTCTCCTAAATGTTTCTTCTCCACAAAGTACCTCCCCCACTCCACTTTGAAAATCTTTGCATAGCAAGCAACTCAAAAATTAATGGTCCTCAGAGATGGTCAGTTGTTTGACCACTCAGCCAATTATATCACCCCTCCTGATTGGCTCAAGGATCTTAGTTATACCTCATATAAGCACAGTCATAACTTTATAGTTAATGAAACACCTTGTTATCACATTAAAATTTCCTCATGTTTCATCAAATCCAGTGACTATATAAAATGATCTGAGGGTTATCACATTCCCTTACCCCTTTACATATGTAAGTGCATTATAATCTTAACCTGTATAAAAGTTATCTGTTGTGGAACAGAGCAAAAAAAATGTCATCATTTATTTCATTGTCCATCTTCCTAGGTCTATTAAAACACAGTCAAATTGAGCCAGAAAAAAGTACATCCCTCATTCTGACAAGCGATTGCCTCATGATATAGAATGAGAAGTGTGACCAGCGGCAAATGGAGGGATTTGTTGTGCTTGGATATTTGTGTCAGCCACCAGCATTTTGTTTTTCTCTTTTTTTCTAATGGGGGGAAGTAAAGAAAAAAATACATATTTGTTATTGAAAAATAAAATTAGGGGATGGCTAGGCGACACAGTGAATAGAGCACTGTCCTTGGAGTCAGGTAGACCTGAGTTCAAATCCAGCCTCAAACACTTAACACTTACTAGCCTTATGACCTTGGGCAAGTCACTTAACCCCAATTGCCATAAATTTCCCCCTTTCAAAAAGCTAATAATAGTAATAATAATAATAATAATAATTTTTAAAAGAAAAAGAAAATTAGATAAAAATTTAAAAATAAATCTGGGAGGATTCAAATGCTGCCTTCTGAAGAACACTTCCCTCAGTTCTCTCACTACATCTCACCCCCAGAGCTGCTGCTGCCTTTCTTTGTAAAGTTATCTTACATCTGCATCTTCCTCATATGTAACTGGCCTGGACCAATTTATATACAAATTGTCTCCACCACTCACATGTACGCTCCCTGAGGGCGGAAATCGGCATATAAATTTGCATAAATGTTTGTGACTTGATTGAATTGGATAGGATAGAAAATTTGCTCTTGGTCACAGTATGAGGTAGTTTCAGGGTTCAAACTTAAGTTTCTTGGATTCAATCCCTACACCTTTTCTACTATGTCATGTTGTATCTGCTGTCTGGGTTCCCTGAGACAAAGCTAATCTTGAATAGATAAAGATCAGACCTTGGACTGTCTATGAACTAAGAGAAGGAAATCTTTTGTAACTCATACATTTGAGTAGACAAGTCTGTCGTCCATTAGGCGATTTGTGAAGTGGTACTCCCTTTTGTCTGGGTATGAAAGGCTTATTATTACTTATTTTATACCGCAGAAGCAAAAGGAGAGAAACAGGCTGAGAAAATAATCAACAAATCACCTAACATGTGTGTTTGTGTGTGTCTGTGTATGTGTGTGTGTGTGTGTATGTATGTATCATACACACATATGTACCTCAGCTATTTTGAAACCTGATGGCTATTACTGTTTTTTGGTTTCTTAAAAGTAGTTTTAATGACTATAATGCATTCAAACTCAACTTCCTCCTTCAATTTCAATATATTATACTTTCACAATTTAATTAAAGAACTTAAACACTGGCCCTGGAGTCAGGAGGACCTGATTTCAAATCTGACCTCAGACACTTAACACAAAACTAGCCATGTGATCTTGGCCAAGTCACTTAACCTCAATTGCTCTACCTTTCCCCCTCCAAAAAAAGCAAAAGAAAAAAAAATAAAGAACTTAAAGTACATATTCATATTTATGGAATATGTGTATAAGGCTTTGTGTGATCATGGGATATTTTAACCTTCTTTGTATTCTTAATGTCTACATGTCAAACCAAGCTTGTTTTAAAACAAAAATCTCTCAAAGGAAAAAAAAAACAACAACAACACTCTTTTCAACTACCAATCATTTGTCCACTTCTTTAAGAGATATTTAAAAAACAAATATTAACATGATTCAAAATCTGATTGATTGCAATGGGCTTTGACATGCATTTCACAATAGCTGCAGTGAAAAGGTTCTAGCCACTTTAGTATATTTCCATAGCCAACTGGTTTTTAAAAGCTCAAAAGTATTAAATGTGGAGGCTATTTTTTTTTTAAAGCCAAGCATGACATTACCAAACATAATAGATGGTTTGGTGAAATTGGAGTCAGGAAGCATTGGGTCTAAACCCTGTCTCAGATATTAAGTGTAAGATCACAGATGTCTGATTCCTTGTTTGTAAAATGTGAATAATAGCACTGTTTTTTCCTGTCTGAGAGGGCTGTTATGAGGCTCAAATGAAAGATACAGGTAAAGCTCTTCTCCAAACTTTAGAGCGCTAATTAGATACAGTTACATTCCTATCATCACCACCACCATCACTGCAAATATCATCATTATGTCCTGTACCTGGGATGGAAAAATTGCAGGGGATAACAGTAAGTGGAACAGGTGTGGATGGGAGGAACTCAGCAATATATTATTAATAAGATATCATGCCATGATCAAGAGAATAAACTAAGGGCTTAGTTTCACATCATAAGAGGACATCACAAAGTAGAGGCCAATGAGGGTGTTGTTGCTATAGAGAACAAAGGGCAGATGATTCATTCGCTTGATTTGTTACTGGGTTGTCTGATCTGTAGGAGATAGGTGACTTGAGTTATGCTGGTTGCATTTCCTACTAAAATAGTTATAGAAGCCAGCTGCTGGAATTGGGAAGTAGGGGTATTTAGAGGTATCTCTGCTACTATAAGGTATAGGAACATGCTATTCCAGGAGGTACACACAAAGAGCTTAAGAATTAGAGAGGGCAGTAGATGGAACTGTTTGAGATCCCCCTTAAAGCTTCTTCAGATTTTACCAGGAAAACTTATTCCTTATAGGAACAATGCCCATTGATGAGCATTGAGAACCAGGATGGTTCTCTTTTTCTGAATCAACAACTGATGGGAAATAAGAGCAAGGTTAGGTTTATTAAAATGAGGGGAAGGATTGAAAGCTGTTTCTGGAACACAATTCAAGAAATTAGGAAGTAGGAATCATAAATATCTCAAAATAGGGGTACTTACATTACCAGTCAATTAACAAGCACTTATTAATCACCTACAATGTCCATTTGAATTCCTTAGTTTTCTACTAACAGAGTAAGGGATTATTTCTGCTGAAATATTTTATACTTACCCTACCACCTACTGTCAATTGATGAGGCCTGGACATACAGTTGTTTACATGCTTAATTCAAGTATAACAT
>CM053580.1:229568102-229580699 GCA_028627135.1 Pseudochirops cupreus | reverse complement strand
ATGTGCTCCAAAGTGACCTCCTGAAAGTGGGACCCTTAAATCCTTATTTTTGTGTCCTCCTGGAGCTGGCTAATTTGCATATCAAGGTTCAGGGCACACAGGAGATTTTTGAAGTACGCAGGTGAATAGAAGAAAGTCAAACTGATATTTGGCAAGGTATTATTTTTTAATATAAAGTTATATTATCCTTAAGAACGTTACTGTCAGTATTTTTTCATGGCCTAATCTTATCTCAAACCTTTCCATGCATAGATTTTATGAGATAAACCTCCCTTAAGGGGAAATTGTCATAATGGTCTCAAAATCATCAGTCCTGATCTTATAACACTATGCTTTAAAAGTTTTAAATGTCATGTATTTTAAATATTGGGAGCATTCATGATTGTGATATCTATTTAAAATATATTTTAAGTTTTTGTTTAGTTTTGTTTTGTTTTTTAGTAAAGAAATATATCTGAACCATTATGGGCAGCAAATTCTGTGTATGTGTGTGTGTGTGTGTGTGTGTGTGTGTGTGTGTGTTGAGAGTCCAGTTGCAATTCAGATTCTCGGCTGAGTTCTTCCAGACATTTTATTTGTCTATATTTGTAATATGGGAATTTTTTTGTCTATATTTGTAATATGGGAATTTTAACTTGGTTTATGAAAAATGCTAAGTTTCTGTGTCATAATTCTAGCCACAAGGTCATTTCTTGCATTACCTAAGTGATTCACTAAGTCACAAATTTTTAGAGACAGCAATGAAATATTTTACAGCCTTCATTTTTATTTATGGAGCCCAGGTTCCATATAGGTAACCCTTTGGTTGTTTCAGATGACCATGATATAATGCTAAGTTCATAAATACCTTCATTTTGTGAAGAAAAGCACATGATTTAGTCATATTCTTGATGCTTCTTTGTTGGCTGAAATCATGTGATTGTTGCTCTTGGTGAGCTTTTTGATCCCATTCTTAGCTCTTTGTCTTCTTTGAGGTTCCACCAGGAAGTGTCTTTTTCTGGCATCACCATCATCATCATCGTCGTCATCATCATCATCATCATCACCATCATCACCACCATCATCATCATCATCATTATCATCATCATCACTGCCACCCTACTCCAATAATCATCCTTCTAATATTTTAAGATGAGATTGAAATTGAAAAATTCCTGGGAGAAGTTAGCTATTTTCTATATTCTCTGTATTTAACAATCAATAGACTATTATAACAGGGGCAGCTAGGTCGTGGAGTGGATACTGTGCTGTACTTAGAGTAAGGAGGACTTGAGTTCAAATTTGACCTCAGACACTTCCTAGCTGTGTGACTCTGGGCAAGTCACTTAAGTCTATTTGCCTCAGTTTTCTCATCTGTAAAATGAGCTAGAGAAGAAAATGGCAAAACCATTACATTATCTTTTCCAAGATAATGCTAAATGAGTCCTCAAAGAGTTGGCCAGGAGTAATACAGTTAATAACAGCCAGAAGGAGAGTATTATATAGGAGGACAAAATAAACTAATTCTCTGTGGTCTCATCAAGATCATCTTCAATATATATCCAGTAATAGGTATTTCAACAAAAATGATGCATATCTTATGCTGTTCCTACATGATTTTAATCTCCTTTGTTTGATTCCTTCATTCCATGAGTTTTAGAAATCATGATTAGTTGGCATGGAGATATTTGATATTTATTTATTAGTGCATGTTTTTATGTTTTTAGAAAATTTTCTGAATCTATTATGTTACAATTTACCATTGAGAAAGTATACATCAAAACTGATATTTTATGGATATTAATTCCATTCTTCATTGATTCCAGGATGCCAGAAAGGCTTTCAAAATATTCAGCAATAAGGTTCTTTTTTATAGCTTATGGTCAATGTGACTTGCCTGAAGGAGACCAAGATAGTTGCAGATATCAGACACTGGTTTTAATGTGAACTTCAGAGTCTCTCTTAACGCTTTCAATATAACTTTACTTTGTGTGAATTACAAATTTTATGTCATTTTGTTTAAATGACATCTTTTAAAGATAAAAGATAAAGGTTCTGTGTGTCTATTTTTCAAAGAAGCAAACTAGCTTTATGTCATCAATGCAATTAATAAGACATTTTGACTTTACTTATTCTTTAATCTGTAAGTCAAATTTAGTTCTCTTTAGCACATATTGTTATTAATTGATTTAGACACAATCAGTACCACACTGATCAGGGATAGGAACTGAACTTGTAAATTTATTGAAATAAAGAACCCTTACCTCAAACACATTGAGGAAACTCCTTCAGCCAAATGCATGGCAAGACAGTCTCTGAAACTTCTGGTTTTAGAGAACTGCCTAAAATGCTTATAAGGTTGTGTCTCGGCCAAAGTCACATAACACTTCAATGTGAGAGGCAAGACTTGAACCCAGTTCCTCTATTCAGCATGCCACACTTCCTCTCATATGGAACCATAATAATTTAAATTATTTCCCCAGAAAATATCATATTTTATGTGATTTGGTTTTGATACTATTGTGTCAGTGGTATGTTTCAAATAGAAAATAAGTTTCTATATGGGAATCCTATGCTCTCTATTGCTTTCTTTATACTTTGATGTATCATATATTTGCAACACATGGATAAACCACAAGTGTAGAAAGCAGTGAAAAACTTTGCAATAATACAAAAAAAAAATAATACAAAGATTTTGGTGGCTTCAAGTACTTTAATTATTAGCAATTAATAATTAGATGTCTTTAACACCCTGGGGACTTATTGGCATATCAGTTTTCCTCCTTTAACCACTGTATTTTTTTTTAGTTGGTGTGGAAGGGAACGTGAATTGGGAAGATTGTAAGGGTTCAAAGATATTTTTAAAAGCCAAACAAGCTACGAATACTTTGCATAAAGTACACAAACGTATGATTGACCTGCATTTGGAGGAGACACTGGTATTCTTATCTTTTGTCAGTTGGTGTGTCTCTGTTAAGAAAGCTGGGAGTAGCTTGCATCTGGGTGTTAGCTGATAAAGTGTTTTGCAAGTAATTCATGCAGCAAAGTATAGTAATCAATTATGGACCTTTTTCTTCCTTGACACTTTACTGCTTTGTAAAGAAGTTAGAGTTTTTCAACTCCTCTGACATAATTATTGTGTCATTCATTAGAATAGCGATGCAAAAGTTTTGCATTTTCAGCTGAACCAAGTTATGATTTTGTAGTGTTGGTCTTCTTGAGGCTATATGATGATCAGAAATTTTCTCAACATTTATAAGTCTAAATAAATAATCACAAATTTCCTCCTTCTTTAAGGTTTTTTCTGTTTTTTTTAACTTTTTAATTTTTTAAAAATCCTTTTTAACTGACATTGGGTTATTTGTTGTGTTCTCCAATGCATCTTTTTTTAAAATTATCTTAACCTTTTAATTTTTGCTTTCAATTGCTTGATAAAGGAATCTAAAATTTCTGTTATCTGTATTTTTTCAGGATTAATTTCCATGTGTTTCCCTTTAGTTACCTTTAATTGGGCAAAGAGCATTTGAGATTTCAACAACATGTGCCAGTTAAAGACTACTGTAATCAAATGATGCCTTTTTCTTAGAGATCTTCAATAGCTTTTTAAAATAATTTCTATCCTTTTTGTATTTGATACTCAAATATAGGTATATTCATTGATGGCTTAACTTATTTTCTTATATGTGTCATCACCATGGCTGCTCCAAATTTTTTTTTTTACACTTTCTAATAAAATACTGTGGAAGTATTCAGTCCCACTGACTTGCAAAAGTTTCACCCTTTTTGATGCATTTCATCTGCTGGTTGGACTCCTGGCTTCAGACTCAATTTAACTCTCTCAAATTCTAGCCTATCCCTTTCTCATATTCAAAATATCTTCAGACATTGTTGCTGTTTTGCTTTCCATTTTGTATTACATATGATTTCAGGAATTTTCATTCAATGATAATTTTCAATGACTTCAAATTCTTCAAGTTTTTTTTTTCTCTTCAGATTTTCATAGTCAGTTTCAGGTGTATCATCTGGTCTAAGCTTAGGAATGAAGTTATTTCTTATGATTAATCTACATTAGCCTACTCTACACTGTTATATGACTTGAAGTGGAGGGTATCATTAACAAAATGTAGTGTGAAGCTTGACTTACTCTAACTGGTGAGATCTTTTCCCTTACGTCAGAGTACTAACACATAATAAAAGAATCCTCATCTTCACTCCATTTCATTCATACTCATTTTTGCACAGTTTAGTTGTTAATGTCATCTGTACTGAAGCATTTCTAATAGGTGAGGTATTGATATTTCTAATTTTATCTTCTCTTATTACTAAAGCTAACATTTCCAGTACAAAATTGAATGATGGTGGTGATAATAGGCATCCTTGTCTCACCCTTAATCTTGCTGGAAAACTGCTAGCTTATCCCTATTACCTGTGTTTGCTGATGGTTTTAGATAGATCCTACTTACATTTATTCCTATGCTCTTTAGTTTGTTTTTTGGGGGTTATTTTAACAGGAATGAATGCTGTCTTTTGTTAAAAGCTTTCTCTGCATCTATTGAGGTTAAATATGATTTCTGATAGTTTTGCTAATGATACGGTCAATTATCCTGTTATTTTTCTAATATTGAAACAATCCTACATTCCTGGTGTAAATCCCACCAAGTCATACTGTATTATCCTGTAGATAAATTCCAGAAATATCTTAACTAATATTTTAGTTAATTCTTTTTCACCAATATCCACTAGGGAAATTGATTTATAATTTTCTTTCTCTATTTTGAGTCATACTGGTTTAGGAATCAGCACCATATTTGCATAATAAAAGGAGTTTGGTGGGACTTAACCTGTTTTTCCAAATAAATTATATGGTATTGGAACTAATGGTTATTTAAATGTTTAGTAGAATTCAGTTGTGAACCCATCTGACGCTGGATATGTTTTCTTAGGGAGTTCATTAATGGCTTATTCAATTTCTTTTTTTAAAGTGGATTTATTTAGGTGTTCTATTTCATGACCAGTTAATCTGGGTAATTTATAGTTTTATGAATATTCATCCATTTCACTTAGATTGTCAGATTTATAGGCATACAATTGGACAAAATATTTCCTAATGACTACTTTAATTTTTTCTTCATTGGTGGTGATTTCACCATTTTCATTTTTAATACTGGATATTTGCTTTTATCTTTCTTTTTAAAAATCAAATGAACAAAATGGCTTGTGAATCTTATTATTATTTTTAAACATAAAAGCAGCTCCAGGATTTATTAGTTCAACAGTTGTGTTGTTGTTTACTTTCAATATTATTAATGTCACTTTTTGTGTTTTTTATATTTTTCAATTTATTTATTTGTTAGTTTTCAACATTCATTTCCAGAAGATTTTGAGATACAAATTTTTCTCCCCATCTTTCCCCTACCCTGCACCCACAAATAGCTAGCCTACTGAATAACCCTTTCCCCAATCTCTTCCCTCCTATTTCTTCCTCCATAACCCCCCAAATTTCAAGTAAGGTAAGTTGGATTTCTCTAGCCCAGTGCCTGTATATCTTGTTTCCCAGCTATATGTAAAAATAAAAAAAAATTTTTTATACACATTTGTTTTTAAAACTTTGAGTTTCAGATGTTTTCCTTTCTTCCCTCCTCATGCATCCCCACTGGGAAGATAAGCAATTCAATATAGGTTGTACATGTGTGAGCATGCAAAATGGTTCCATAGTAGATATATTGTGAAAGACTAAATATATTTCCCTCCATCCTATCCCTCCTCTCACTTATTCTATTTTCTCTTTTGACAATGTCCCTTTTCAAAAGTGTGTACTTCTAACTGCCCTCTCCCCCAACCTGCCTTCCTTTCTATCATCCCCCCTCTTATTCCCTTCCCCCCCTATTTTCCTGTAGGTTAAGACATCCAACAAGTGTGAATATTATTCCCTCCTTAAACCAAACTCAATGAGACTAAGGTTGTCCCATTCCCTTTTACCTTCCTGCTTTTACCCTCCATTGTCATGGTTTTCTCTTGCCTCTTTTATATAAGATAATTTAGCTTAATCTGTCTCTCCCTTTCTCCTTCTCCCAATATATTCTTCTCGCACCTCATAATTTTATTTTTTTAGATATCATCCCTTCATGTTCAACTGTTCCTGTGCCCTCTCTCTATGTATACATGTACATACATATGCATACCATCACATATATATTCATACACACCTACACCCTCTTATACATACATATATATGTATGTATGTGTATGTATATACATATACATACATACATATATACCTATATATTCCCTTGAACTGTCCTCACACTGAGAAGAGTCGAATGAGTTACAATTATCATTTTTCCATGTAGGAATGTAAATAGTTCAACTTTAATAAGTTCCTTATGATTTCTTTTTCCTGTTTTACCTTCTTACAATTCTCTTCTTTTATTTGAAAGTCAAATTTTCTGTTCAGCTCTAGTTTTTTAATTGAGAATTCTCGAAAATTCTCTATTTCATTGAATGGCCATATTTCCCCCTGAAGCATTATACTTCATTTTGCTTGGTAGGTGATTCTTATTTTTAATCCTAGCTTCTTTGACCCCTAGAATATCATATTCCAATCTCTTTGTTCCCTAAGGGTAGAAGCTGCTAGGTCTTGAGTTATCCTGATTGTTTTTCCACAATACTCAAATTGTTTCTTCCTGACTGCTTGTAATATTTTCTCCTTGACCTGGGAACTCTGGAATGTTGCTATAATATTCCTAGTTTTCTTTTTGGGATCTTTTTCAAGTGACAATTGGTGAATTCTTTCAATTTCTATTTTGCTTCCTGCTTCCAGAATATCAGGACAATTTTGCTTGATAAGTTCTTGAAGGTGGTGACTAGGCTCTTTTGCAGATAATGGCTTTCAGGCAGTGCAACAATTTTTAAGTTATCTCTCCTGGATCTATTTTCCAGGTCAGTGTTTTTTCTAATGAGATATTTCACATTGCCTTCTATTTTTTCATTTGTTTGGGTCTGTTTTATAGTATCTTGATTTCTCATGAAGTCAGTAGCTTCCACTTGCTCTAATCTAATTTTGAAGGAAGTATTTACTTCAGTGAGTTTTTGAAATTCCTTTTCCATCTGGGCAATTCAGGTTTTAATGCATTCTTCTCCTCATTGGGTTTTTGGGCCTCTTTTGCCATTTCAGTTAGTGTATTTTTTAAGGTGTTATTTTCTTCAGTCAGGCTGTTGACTCACTTTTCTTGATTTTCTTTCATCATTCTCATTCCCCTTCCCACTTTTTCCTCCTCTTACTTGCTTTTCAAAATCCTTCTTGAGTTCCTCCATGGCCTGTAACCAGTTCATATTTTTCTTGGGAGCTTTTGATGCAGGAATTCTGACTTCATTGTCTTCCTCCCATTCCATGCTTTAATCGCATTTGTCCCCATAAAAAGGAATCTATGGAAGGATTGTGTTTTCTCTTGTTGGCAGTCAATTACTGGCAATTACAGTCAAGACTTTTGAATTGTTTGCCATGGTAGAATTCTGCTTTCAGAATGGAGATAGCTTTGTCTCAAATTGCTGGGTTTTTTGCAGCTCCTGGAACAATTAGGGGGATGCCCACGCTGCAGCCCCCACAGGTTCTAGCACCTGGCCACACACTCTAGGACTTCCACCCAAGACCATGATGTAGATCCAAACAGGTCAAAGCAAGAGCAATTACCCTGTGAATGGTTACTTGGTCCCTGTAGGATCTGTAAGCCAAGAACTCCTGACCATGCTCTTCTGTCCACCTCTGTTTCAACAGAGTTCCACACTGACCTTTTACTTTGTCTTTGGTGTTTATGGGTTGAGAAGTCTAGAAACTGCCACAGCTGCTGCTGCTTCACTTTCCTGAAGTCTGCTCTGGCTGCTGCTTGTTGGGGCTGCCCTGGGGCCAAAACTGATGATTCAATGCTGGGCTTGGCTTCCAGTGCAGTGTGATAGACCCCTCCTTTAAGCCTGCTGGGCTGCCTTCAGCAGGAGATTTGTTCCTCCTTGTCACTTCGTGTCACTATAACTCTAAAATTTGTTTAGAGTCTCTTTTTTTCATGTATTGGCAGAGGTGGAAGCCAGAGCCATAGAGAAGTCCTGTTTCTACTCTGCTCTCTTGGCTCACTCCACTCCCCCCCCCCCATCCCCACTTTTGATTTGAAAGATTTCCAATTTTGTGCTCAATTAGGGATTTTTAATTTTTTTTCTTTTTATCATTTTTTAGTTGCATGCCCAATTTCTTGATTTGTTCTTTTTTTTTTTTAATTTTGTTTATATAAGACTTTAAGGAAATAATTTTCCCCTAAGTACTGCCTTGTATCTATCCCATAAATTTTGGTATGTGGTCTCATTGTTGTCATTCTCTTTAATGAAACTATTGGTTGTTTCTACGATTTGTTCTTTGACCCATTTATTCTTTAAAATTAGATTATTTAGATTCCAATAAATTTTTTATCCATCTTGCCACTGCCCTTTGTTGAATGTAATTTTTATTGCATTATGGTCTGAAAAGATTGTATTTAATAGTCCTTTCTACATTTGATTTTGAGGCGTTTTGTTTTGTTTTTGTGTTTTGTTTTGTTTTGTGTTTGGAGTTTTGGGTTTTTGGCCTAATTCATGGTCACTCTTCGTGTAGGAGCCTTGTACTGCTGAGAAAAAGGTTCTGTTCTTCTTTTCTGTTCTTAATGTTTCCATTCAATTTTCTCCAAAGGTCTGTCATATTTAACCTTTCTAAAATTCTATATACCTCTTTAGTTTCTTTCTTATTTGTTTTTGGTTGTATTTATCAAGTTCTGAGAAGGGACAGTTTCAGGACTCCCACAGGTATAATTTTGCTGTCTATTTCTCCCTCTAACTCACTTAATCTCTTAAGATTTTTGTTGCTATACTCTTGGTGCATGCATGTTTAGTATTGATATTATTTCACCATTTATGTTCCCTTTTAACTAGATGTAGTTTCCTTCCTTTTCTTTTTTCATTAGGTCTATTTTTGCCTTTACTTTGTTTGAGATCAAAATTGCTACCATTGCTTTTGTTTTTTAATTTCAGCTGAAGCATAATATATTCTACTCCAAACTTTTATTTTATCCTGTGTATATACCTCTGTTTCAAAGGTGTTTCTTGTAAACAACTCATTGTGGGACTCTGGGTTTGATCCACTCTGCTCTCTGCTACTATTTTTTTGGAAGAGTTTATCCCATTCACATTAACAGTTATGATTACTGTTTACTTCCCTCTATTGTAGTTTTCCTCCTGCTTGTCTTTCCTTTCCTTTCACTCTTTCCTTCCTCACCAGTATTTTTCTTCTGTCTGCCTCCTTCTTCCCCCTTATGTAATCTCCACCCTGTCTACTTTTTAAGCAGTTGTTTTCTTTTTTGAAACTGTTATCTCTTTTTTTTCATAATTCTCTTGCATCAGTCTCATTTCTTTTCCGAATTTTTCTTCTAATTCTCTTACATGATTTTTAAACTGCTTTTGAGATATTCCATGAGTTCTTTCTGGGCTTGAACATGTCCTATTTGTCTTTGAGGTTTTACGCATGGGTGTTTTGACATTGTTGTCCTCTTCTGAGTTTGTGTTTTTCTCTTCCCTGTCACCATAATAACGTTCTATGTTCAGATTCTTTTTGGTTGTTTTTTTGCTTCTTTCCCTTCTTTGAATTTGACCTCTGCTCCCAGGGTGGAAGAGGCACTGTCACAGGTTTCTTGTGCAGGGGTCTCTAGACCCAGGATGCTTACTGGGTGCTACACTGATTTTGCCCTGAGGCCCACAGGGGACCTTTATGTCTGGTGCAGTGCTGAAGGGGTATTGTGGGGGTGGTTAGTCCTGCTGTAGGCTGTAGGGTTCTGGGAGCTTATTTTTTGCTAAGTCAAGGTCCTAGCAGTGGTTACTGTTGTGTGCTGAGTCCATTGGGGGTGTTTCAGAATTTCCCCAGAGACACACTGTAGCAGTTGGTGATCTGGCTGCTGGTGGCTGCCTGTTTGCCCAGGGCTATGCTGAAGCACATGGCAATTCTCAGAGCTGGAGTCTGTCCTTTCCCTTGGCTATACAGAGACATGTAGGGGCTCCTGGTATTGGCATTTGCCTGATCCAATGCTCTAGGATTCAGGATCTACCACTGGTTTCCTGAGGTGGAACTTGCTCCTGGTTTGCTGGGATGTTTTCTCTTCTGCACTGAAATGCCCTTTTACCCCAATAAGATAGACCTTTACTGCAGATTTTCCAAGTTTCTTGGGCTCAAAGATTATTTCACCCTGTATTTTTGCTGGTTCTGCTCTATCAGGATTTGTTTTGGGATACTATTTTTATGGTTTTTTTTTGAAGTAAATGTGGTAGAGTTATGGCAATTTACTTCTTACCATGCCATCCTGGTTCCCATATGTGAAGACTTCATCATCTAGTTTTTTTACTTTCAGGAACAGATCATCACACCAACTAGATGCTTAACAATTGATGCTATTTCTAGTACCCAATTCACCGGTAATTTTGGGATTCCTCTCAGACTTTGCAGTTGCTGCAAAGGTAGCTGAGTGCTACCTCTCATGCTGGCAGTTCTAAAAGGACCCCATGTAGTGGCAACAGGGGAGATTAAGGCATTGATCTGAATCTCCAGGGCCAGGATAAACTCATTTATAATATCAATTCGGTATTTTCATCCTAATATGTCAGAGAATATAACACATCAAGAAAATATCCCACATATGTAGCATATGGTAGGCATTAAAATGTTAGACATTACTGAAGAAAGCCCCAGGTCCTTTTGGTTTTGAGGCTGGTGCCTGAAGCTCCATGAGATACCAGGGCTTTGGATGCATTAGACTTTTTTCTGAGATTCTCATCTTTCTCCAGGTATTTTCTCTAAAATCCTGGTTTGGAAGTGGAAAGGGAAAAGGGGAAGGGAAAAGAGTCTTTCTCTAAAGTTCTAGTCTTTCTAGCTCTAGTCAAAATGTACTTCTCTAATTTTGACTCATATTTTGTAGGAATGTTTTAACTATGACTCTAAACTACCACAGACACTGATTAATCACTTTCTATACAACAATAAAGGCACAAGGTGACCAATACCTAACATTGCACTTGCCATATCTACTTCTTGATTTCCAATTTTAATTCATCACAAGGTTCTATCTTTATTACTTCAATGGTCTTTTTCATCACCATGTACTTTGCTTTTCTCTCATACTTTATTCTGTCATAAATACTGACCAATTCAATGTGAGATACAAGTAGCCCTCTTTTTATCTTCTTCTTTTAAGTAGCTGTAGTCATTGATGGAACAACCATTCATCACTTATTTCATCTCTCTCCCATGACCCTTGTTTATGCAAGGGAATCCAAAGACAGCTCCTATATAATTTGAGGTATCACTTTTATCTTCTTCTAAGTCCTCCCCTGCAACTTCTGTATTTCATTTTCTAGGCTAAAAGCAATTTGGGCTCCAGGCTGGAAATGAGTAGAGACTTCATGGCAGACATAATGTATCACCTATATCTCAAAGGTTAGACAATATTTAACAGATAAAAATGGAGAGAGGGCATCGAAGCAGACAGAGGAGCATAATCAAAAGTATGGAGGTGGGAAATGTTGGACATATTTGATGAAAACCAAATATTCTGGTTTGGCTGGAATGTAAGACAAATAAAAGGAAGTAATAGGAATTTTTTTTGGGGGGGGGGCAGCAAAGAAGGATAGAGCCAGCCAGCCTTTTTTGGCAAAGGAGGTTAGAAGACAAAAGAGTCGGTTTGAGGGATTTGGACTGTGTCTTAAAAATAAAGCAGAGTCATAGAATATATATTTGAAAACACAATCTAAGGCATGTTTTGGAATGATTAACCTGGCAGTTGTGTATGAGATGAATTATAAGGGAGTAATAGAGATGGGGAAATAATTTAGGTCAGGAAATTATTTGTAGAAGTCCAGATTAGAAGTAAAGAGAGCCCAAACTAGAGTGGTAGCAAGGTAGGTGCCAAGAAAGAGGAAGTCAGTATGAGTAGGTCAATATGCCTCATGAGGGGAAATAAACAGAACTTGGGATCTGACTGGATAAAAGAAGCACAGGAAATAAGAAGATATCTTTCAATTAAAGAAGAATTTATTAAATCCCTGACATGTACAAAGTTTCATGCTGTGAACTAAGGATACAAAGATGAAAAGCAGGGCAGTCTCTGACCTCAAAGAACCTATAACTAATAAGGACTAAAGTTTGCACCAATAAGTATGACACAAGTAAAATGTGTTAAATCAAAGAGAATTCCAGGCAAAGTACTAGAAGAAATTGAAAGAAAGAGAAGTGACTATTGCCTAAGAGTAACCAATGAAAGCTTTGCTTTATATTAAGGCTGGAAATTAAGTAAATAGGATTTCCATTGATATACATGAAACTTTTTCATCTTCAGAGATTTCAATATTTCCAGGGCTGAAACTTTTCTTCTAGAACTTTAAGCCAGCTGACCCCATCTGTCCATCCTCTGAACACTCTGAAATCTGATATCCAAAATCGAACAGAGACATTCCCCTCATAAATTTTTAGAAGGGTCCAGTAAGTGACAAGAAAAAAAAATGCCTCAATATACAGATACTTAGCAATGTCAAGTAACTGTGGGAAATTTTCAACAGACA
>CM053580.1:229538088-229562216 GCA_028627135.1 Pseudochirops cupreus | reverse complement strand
ATATATATATATATATATATATATATATATATATATACTCTGAATATTATAATGATGATTTCATACAAGTAAAGTATGTTTGAAACCAGACCTTGGTGGAATTGTAACCATTTCTGAATTTATGGGCCTTGAATCAGTTCAATTTTTCTATATTATTAAAGTGTATGCTGACCATCCACTTGTTACTACTGTGCACTTTTAACACAGTGGTTCATTTTCTCTTGTAGAATAATGTTGACAAATTGCATGACCAATTTATCCATGAAGTATAAAATATACACAGGTTGTAAGGGTGCTAGAGAAATGTTTGCCTCAGTTTATCTAGTAAGCAAGAGCAATATCAAAATTTGGTTTTCCATAAAAGTGGCTATTCCCAGTGATATAGTTCTTAAGTCTACAAGTATAATTTACTAGTGATTCCTTTTTAATATTGCACATCCCTCTCTCTTTCCCCATTCTATATGACACTTAGAAACTACGCTCAATCCTCCACAAGTTATTTTTCTTGATTCTTCTTCATGAGTGCATATACAAACTTACCCTCTCTTCCTTTCACACGTTTTTTCTTCTGAAAATATTTTGTTTTTTCTTAAACCTCAAGGTACATTTGCATTCAATAACTTATAATCCAAAGAATAATAGTAATTTACTTCTCCCTAGTGAGGCCTACACTAAGTATAAATCAAAAGACAGTGTTTTCTTTGTTTTGTTATACTTTTATAGAATTTCTATATTGGTAGCAACTAGCCCTTCATAACTAAACATTTCTTTGGATTTACATTGGGTATCTCCTGGTATATTTGCATATAAAAAGACTTGCTTTTGCAACCCTGAATTCCTAACATTCTTGCATTGACCTCTGTTAAGCTCTTTTGTCATCAAGATACATAGTCACTTTAGTATTGGAAATTATTTAAGGATGAAGTCTGATTCCTTGTGATTTTTAGTATACTGGGTTCAAGCTTTTTGAACTTGTATTTAAAAATCTGTATGACTTTGGTTTTCTCATTGTTGTATTCTTTTGAGCTTAATTCTTCCCTTGCCACCATAGTAGCTTTTTATGTTTAGCTTCTTTTTTTATTGCTTGCTCATTTTTCTCATATACCTATCTCTTGACTTTTAACTTTATGTCAGTGTTGGGTGCTCTGCTAATCTGGAGGTAGGTAGGCACTGTTACAAAATTCAGGCTTTTTGTGCTGCTATTTCTAGAGCTAGTTTTTGGAGTCTGCAAGTTTTCAGTACTTCCAATGTAATATGATCCAGGGAGAGGTGTAGTCTTTGCTCTCCTAGTCCACACTCTGGTCATTATTCAGGAAAGACCCCTGATCTCCTAAAGCTAAATATGCGTGTACTCTTCTTGGCCTTGAAACTATTACCAGAGCCTGTGCTCCCATAGGGCAAACCACGAACACTCCTCTCTTCTCTAGATCTGTGACAAAGAACTGCTTATTCACAATATAACTGTCAATCAATACCAGTTGCCCCATTGCCAGGAAAGTGTTCAGTGTCATCTGTTTCTGAACACTTGTCTGACCCCTTACCTTCTCTGGGCTGACAGCTCCTGAAGCTGCTGATGATGATTCTGTTGCAGTCTTCTCCAAGATCCAGCACTGGTGTTGCCATCCCATCAGATCAGTTCCCATCCTGGAGTCACTGAGCAATTCTATTGACCTCCTCAATTGTCTTAGGCTGGAAAAATGTCTCGTTCTGACTTTTTGTTGCCTCTGTCACTCCAAAAAATGGAATAAAAAATTATTTCAAAGTTGTTTGGAGGACAATGTTGGAAGAGTTCACCTGGGATGATACCTGTACTCCACTGTCTTGGCTCCACTGGCTAGTAGTTAATGTATCAATGAGAGCTGAGAAACATTGCATTTGCCAATCCAGTAATACAGTACAATGTTTTTCTGTGCTCTTTCTGTTCTGTCTCCTCTGGCCCTGCTCAACTTCCAGAAGCATGTGTTCAATGTGAAAACTTGAAGGTGTTCATGCTGGGCAGGAAGTTAATGGGCCAGACCACCTTATGACAAGATATGATCTTTTTCTTTTTTTTTTTTGTCCTGTGAGATACCTCCAGCATACCATGGGGGCAACATTTATAGACAATGTAAGGTCTATTCATGACAAGACTATGACATGAGACATTTGTGTCACAACTAGGTCTAAGCATTAGGATACAATGAAGAGAATCTACTAAAATGAAGTGAAGGCAACCATTGTCTGAAATGATCTCTGTGATAGTTGCAGTTTTGAATGATCCAAGCTCTGGTTGCAGGAGACAATGGAACTTAAAGGAAAACTATTACGGCTTCTCATTTGGCACCAAGAACTTACAGAAAGACTGAAAGCTGTGCAGAGTACACTTCTGTGAACCCTCAGCTTATGTGAATGACATAGAACCTCAGCTTTTTCAGATACCATCAATAAGAGGTAGAGTATGATTGATCTCTTTCAAAAGGTGACAGAGGATTAGGTCATTGTGAATGCCTTTCAAATGATGACAAAGAATAAAGGCATTGCTTTGATTCAGAAAGGAAGTACTTTTTTTCTATAGCTGCTGTTATCACTATTAAACTGTCCTGGAAGGGGCCCTCTGACCCCAGACTATTCTCTCTTAGAAGAGGCTATCTGATCTGCCCACAGGTTCAGAGATGAAAGGGTTGCCATACAATGTGCTTTCCTAATAAGACAAGCAATAGCAGGGTGAATGATAAAAAGGGGCACTAATTCTGACCTTGGATGTCCACTCCATTATGGGCACTTGTATCTGTACATAATTTAAGTTAATTTTGCTGTGTAAATAAAATTTTTTACCTTCTACACACACACACACACACACACACATACACACACACACACACACGCGTACACACATACACACACGTGCACACACACACACACACACACACACACACACATACAGGTGCACATTGGAAGGAGACAAAACTAGCCATGGCTTACATACAAAAGAGGAAGCTTGTTTTGTGAGTACCCTTGAGATCACTAAGACCTGGGTTCACATCCCACCTCAGATATATGCTAGTTGTATAACCCTGGGAAATTTGCAGTGGACAAGATCATTATGGTTTCATGATTTCTATCACCACCATAAAGACCCTTCAAAGCAAGAGCAGAGTAGGTAAATGGCAGGAAATATCCTGATTTTATGCTCAGCAGCACAATGGCAAAAGATTTTAAAAGTTAGTGGGTCCAAAGGTAAAGTAAATATATTAAAGTGTATTAAAGAATATCAAAGTAGTTGATCATGTGATAATACTGAGAAATGGGACCAAAACTTGATCAATAATACAATGTAAGCTTCCTAAAGTCAGCACTTGTTTTATTTTTTTTTGTATTGCTAATAACTCTGTTCATTGCACAGTGAATGGCACAATGTAGTGAGCAATAAATTCAGAAATTGAAGTAACAAAGGTCATTATGATAATGGGTGACATAAGAAGGACATAGGAGTGGAAGAATGAAATATCAAAATTATCTCCTCTGGTCAGAGGATTACAAATCTTTGAGGTGGAAAAACACATAAAGTCTAAAGAATGACTAACAGTTGGATGGCTAAAGTAGACTGGAAATGGGATTTATAATCAAGAAAATATATGTGCTTTGTAAAGTGTATCTAAAAATGACAGTAAGAAATTGATCCAATCTATGAGCTCCACAGTGAATTAGATTTAAGGTTTGGTTTTTGAGGGGAAAAAAAATCTAGCCAGTAAACCTCAAGTGAACTAGGCAACTTTCAGTAATCAATATTTACCTTCCTTTGGGGAGGAGAAAGAGAGGGAAAGGAAGAAAGAGAAGGGGAGGAAGGGGATGAGCTGAGTTACCCAACTGATTGGGTCTCCATTAAGACAGCTTGTACTACTCACAGGTTGTGTTTGTCCTTCATTCTCAAAGAGGACCATGACATCAGTGATAGGATGACATGACTTGGAGTTGACTTTGATTGGAGTGAGAGAAGGTTGTGTGAGGTCACCAGACCCACTTTGTCTTCCAGAGCCATCTGAATACAGTGGCCAGATATTTACTAGGATGTATGGAGATGGCCCAAGATGCAATGGGAGACCCTTTTAGGCTAAGGCCTTTTCAGGTTCTCACTTTGAATGAGGTTAGGCCCCTTCAGTGAATAGGCTTAGTTAAGAAATGAGTCAAGGAATGGTCCCTTTAATTAAAAAAAAAAGTATGACTTAATGGCCCTTCTGGCTCAGAGTAAATGTTAATAGTAACTATTTCTCTTTTGGCCAGCAACCCTGAGAGTCTGTCCCTCCAAATATATATTTTTTTTAATTAAAGGTGAAATCCTTTGTCTCACTTCTTAAAGAAACCTATTCACTGAATGGACTCTGCCTCACTCAAAGTGAGAACCTTAAAAGACCTTAACTTAAAAGGGTTAAGGTCTTCCATTTCATCCTGGGCCATCTCCATTCATTCTGATGAATATCTGGACACTGGACCCAAATGGCGATGGAGGAGAAAGTGGGGCTACTGAACTCACACAGCCCTCCCTCACTCCAATCAAAGTCACCTGCAAGTCATGTCATCATATCCCTGATGTCATGGTCCTCTTTGTGAATGAAGGATAAACACAACATTCAAATAGGTGGGGAAATATAAATGAACATCTAGGAATATAATAGATAAAAATCAAGAAGGTTAAAGGAAAAGAAGGTGGAGTAAGTAGTATATCATTTGTAACTCTCTCATATTCACCTCCAAATAACCATAAAAGAGTTCCCCAAAATAAATCCTGGAACAGCAGAACCAGCAAAAAGATGTGGTGAAACAATATTTTAGC
This sequence comes from Pseudochirops cupreus, assembly GCA_028627135.1. Lineage (NCBI taxonomy): Eukaryota > Metazoa > Chordata > Mammalia > Diprotodontia > Pseudocheiridae > Pseudochirops > Pseudochirops cupreus. The sequence goes on along the minus strand of CM053580.1, from coordinate 229,557,406 downwards.
CCAAGAAACTTTGAAGATTGGCAAGAAAAGTCCATCTCACTCGGGTAAAAAAGGGAGTGCATTCTAGAAAAGGAAGTATCCTAAAAAGTCATCAGCAATCACCACCTCCAAAAACCAGTGGGATAATTTGAGCTCTAGTGTGGTGAAGCAGGCAAAAACCAACACCAGGATCCCCTATGTGCTTTAGCACAGCCAGGGGAACCAACAGTCTCTATCTCCAAGACCGAGCATATGATTCAGCATAGCCTCAGGCAAACAGGCATGCTCCAGTAGTCAGACCTGGGGAAACAGATAGGTGTCAATCCTATAGGTGCCCAAGCAAACAGGGAACCTACAGCACTGGCCACAAAAGGCTTCAGCATAGCCCCGGGCACACAAGCCAAAGAAAGGCTTATCTTGGTCATTCTTCTTCAGTCCTATAGCGGTTTGGCTGGCCCTAGGCCCAGGAAGGAATCTCAGCCTTCCAGGAGGCAGCAACTTCAGCCTTCAGCAGATTCCAGTCTCAAGAAAACTCCAACTCAGTTCTCAGTCAGCTTGCAGAGGCTGGGAGACAAACTCTCTCTCTCTTTCTCTCTCTCTCTCTCTCTCTCTCTCTCTCTCTCTCTCTCTCTCTCTCTCTTTTTCTCTCTCTCTCTGTCCCTGTCTCTGTCTCTGTCCCTGTCTCTGTCTCTGTCTCTGTCTCTCTGTTTCTGTCTCTCTCTCTCTCTCTCTCTCTCTCTCTCTCTCTCTCTCTCTCTCTCTCTCTCTCTCCAGGTGCCTGCCAGGAGGAAAATTCTTGATTCTGATTCTCTGTCCCTGGAACTATTCTTACATACACACACACACACACACACACACACACACACACACACACACACACACATTGGCTTCCTGTCTCAGCCAACCCTCTGCTGCCATGTCAGCAACAGGAGACAGAGTTTACACCCTCTCTTTCTTTCACACAGGAGACTGAGTTCACACCCTCTGTTTCTTTGACTAAATTAATTACCATTACATATATTCAGATTAAAATAAGATATAATTTTTAAAAAAAAATATCCTACCCATAGAATATACACTTATTCAGTTTTCAAAATGATGTAATTAATAATTATTTGAGGTCACATAAAAGAAAATGTTAAGCTTAATTTAAAGGGTATGATAAAACAATGTGTCTTGTCCCTCATTATTTGTATGATTGTCTTTTAAAATGCTACTCCTATATAAGGAAGATACAGCCCTTTGATAAGATATAGATATGCCTCAATTTTGCTTCAGTTCCTTTACTATCTTACTTTTTGTGTTTTGGACAAGTAAAATCATTTTGCTTTTCCTGACTGTGAAGTGATTCTAAGAATAGTTGTTCCTCTTGTCACTAAAATGAAATTAAAAAATGAGACAATACTTGCAAAAGATTTCAAAACACTGGGATGTATTTTATGAAAAAAAACTGAGAGTCAGATGGTGATTTTCTCTTTTGCTTCATAAGTGTATATTCATATATAACAAATAGAATGTTCTCAAAAAGCACACTTATTCGGGTCAATAAAGAGGATATATCTTAGAGGAGACTGGTGTAAACTCTCACAACTGAAGGAGGGAAAAGATAAAAAGAAAAAAAAAGTATGAAGAATAAGGCCCATTTGAGTTTTATTCCAACTAGGGTATCTTCATTTGTAGCCTACAAAAAGATTAATATGGCACACAGTTTTGCATCTTGTATTGGACATATATAAGAAGGGGCTTATAAAACAGAAGAAAAACTTTTGTTGGTGATGAATTATGACCAAACATATCCTGTACCTGAAGAAGTGTGATGAGAATAGGAGACCACACATAAATCTATAAATGTTTCAGTGTAGGTAATAGGGAAAGTCAGTTCCCCAATAGATGCTTTTGATCTAGTTCTTTAACAAAAATAATTGCTACAAATAAGTTTTTATATATGCATCACTTTCCTCTTTTTTCATATGTTTTAGTTAAAGGCCTGGGATGAATATGAAAAAGTCAGAAGGAATGTACAGTTTTAGTATCTGGAGTCAGCGTTCTAAATTGTGTACCAAAATTATTGGGAAAATCCACATCTCCACAAATGGTGATTAATAATCCTGCTTTCTGGGGGGCAGAGCCAAGGTGGTAGAGTAGAAGCTGGAAATTCCATGAGCTCCCACCACAACCACCTCCAATACCTGTAAAATATGACTCTAAACAAATTTTAGAGCTGCATAATCCACAAAGATACAGAGAGAAACAAATCTCTTGCTGAAGCCAGCCTGGCAGGCTTACAGGACAGGTCTATCACACAGGGCTGTGAGCCAAGCACAATCTCACATGAGCCATGCTGAGCCAGAGGCTGCCCCAAACAATTGCCCAGATCTGCCAGAGCTGACTTCAGGAGAGTATATCACTGGCAGCTGTGGTGGTTTCCAGACTTCTCAATCCATGAACACCAAAGAAAAAGTAAAAGGTCATTGGGGAATTCTGTTGGAACTGGTGACAAAAGAGCATGGCCCAGCCCCTGCCCCCAGGGTGAGAGCTAATGGAAGCACAGTGGCTGCAGCTGCTGCCCTGTGGCTGCCTCCAGAGCTCCTGGCCTGCAGATTGTAGGGGGCCATTAAGTGGCCATTCAGAGGGTAATTGCTCTTGCTTTGACCTGCTTGGATCTGGGTCTCTGTCTTGGGAGGTGGTCCTGGGCTGAGAAATGCCAATGTTCCAGAGCTTGTGGTGTAAGTAGAAAGGATGCCCTCCTCAGACACTGACAACATTTGTGAAAAACCCAGTGAAGTGGGACAAAGTTCTGCACTCTGGAAGTAGACTTCTACTGTGGCAAAGAGCTCAAAAGTCAAGTAATTGGCTGGCAAGCTGAGCAAGCAGAGGAAGCACAATCAGATCATAGAATCCTTTTTTTGGACAAAAAGGATCAAAATATGGAACCAAAAGAAGTCAACAAAGGTGAAACTCCTGCATCAAAAGTTTCCAAAAAATATATAAATCAGTTACAGGCCATGTAGGAGCTCAAGAAGGATTTTGAAAATCAAGTAAGAGAAGTGGAGGAAAAATTGGAAGAGAAATGAGAATGATGCAAGAAAATCATAAAAAGCAAGTCAACAGCCTGCTAAAAGAGACCCAAAATTACACTACAGAAAATAACACCTAAAAAAATAGACGAAATGAAATGGCAAAAGAGGTCCAAAAAGCCAATAAGGAGAAGAATGCCTTAAAAAGTCAAATTGCACAGATGGAAAAGGAATTTCAAAAACTCCTTGAGGAGAATAATCCCTTCAAAATTAGATTAGCGCAAATGGAAGCTAATGACTTTATGATAAATCAAGACACTATTAAACAGATCCAGACAAATGAAAAAATAGAAGGCAATATGAAATATTTCATTGGAAAAACAACTGACCTGGAAACTAGATGCAGGAGAGACAATTTAAAAATTATTGGACTACCTAAAAGCCATAATAAAAAAAAAAGCCTAGACATCATCCTTCAAGAAATTCTCAAGAAAAATTGCCCTGATATTCTGGAACCAGAGGGTAAAATAGAAATTTTTTAATTTTGAAACCTCTTGAAAAAGATCCCAAAAAGAAAATTCTTAGGAATATTATACTCAAATTCCAGAGTTTCCAGGTCAAGGAGAAAATAGTAAAAGCAGCCAGGAAGAAACAAATTGATTATTGTGGAAACATAATCAGGATAACATAAAGTCCACTAGCTTCTACATTAAGGGATCAAAGGGCTTGGAATATGATATTCCAGAGGTCAAAGGAGCTAGAATTAAAACCAAGAATCACCTACCCAGCACAAATGAATATCATACTTCAGGGGAAAATATGATCATTCAATGAAATAGAGGACTTTCAAGCATTCTTGATAAAAAAAAAAAGCTGAACAGATAATTTGACTTTCAAATATAGGAAGCAAGAGAAGCATGAGAAGGTAAACAGGAAAAAGAAATAAGGAACTGATTAAAGTTGAACTATTTACTTTCCTACATGGAAAAACAATAATTGTAATTCATGAGACTTTTCTCAGTATGAGCATAGTTGAAGGGAATATATATATATATATATATATATATATATATATATATATATATATATATATATATACACATAAATGTTTATATAGGAGGATGTATGTGTGTACAAATGCATACGAGACTGTGTGTATATATGTGTACATGTACACATAGAGAGAGGGCACAGGATAAGTGGAATAGGAAGAGATATCTAAAAACTAAAATTGAGAGGTGAGAGAGGAATATAACGAGAGAGGGAGATAGGGAGAGGTAGAATAGAGTAATATATCTCATATAAAATAGGCAAGATCAACCTGTTACAATGGAGGGGAAGAGCAGGAAGGTGAAAAGGAAAGAGTCAACCTTACTCTCATTGAATTTGGCTTAAAGAAGGAACAACATACACACTCAATTGGGTATCTTACCCTATGGTAAAGTAGGGGGAAAAAGGATAAGAGGGGGGGATGATAGAAGGGAGGGCAGATGTGTGGAGAGGGTAGTTAGAAGTGCACACTTTTGAAAAGGGACAGGGTCAAAAATAGAAAATAGAATAAGTGAGGGGCGGGATAGGATGGAGGGAAATATAGGTAGTCTTTTACAATATATCTACTATGGAATCATTTTGCATGACTACACATGTACCACTTATACTGAATTTCTTATCTTTCTAGTGAGGGTGGGTGAGGAGGGAAGAAGGGAAAGAATCTGGAAATCAAAGTTTTAAAATCAAATGCTTAAAAATTATTTTTTGCATGCAACTGAGATATAAGATATATAGGTACTGCAGCATAGAAATCCATCTGGCCCTACTAGAAATTGGGGGGGGGGGAGGAGATAAGGGAGGTTGTAGGAGAGAAGTGTACTGGGGGAAGGGATATTCAGTAGGCTTGCTACTCCAATTGCACTTCAAAAATAAAGCAAAAAAAAAAATGAGGACCAGATGGACTTCATAATAACTTGGAGAGATTTATATAAATTGATGCTAAGGGAGGAGAGTAGAACCAGGAGAACTTTGTACACAATTACAAACACATCTATCTGTGATGAATTTTTTTTTTGCTTTTTTTGGAGGGGGGAAAGCAGGGTAATTGGGGTTATGTGACTTGCCCAAGGTCACATGGCTAGCAAGTGTTAAGTGTCTGAGGCTGGATTTGAACTCAGGTCCTCCTGACTCCAGGGTTGGTGCTGTATTCACTGTGCCACATAGCCACCCCTATGATGACTAACTTTAATAGACTGGGCTCATCTCAGCAATGCAATGTTATAAGAGAACAATTTATGGAACCTGAATGAAGATTGAAGCAAACTACTTGTTTTCTCTTTTTTGTGTTTTGTTTTGTTTTGTTCATTCTTTCTCATTGTTTACTCCATTGGTTATAATTCTTCTTTATAATGTGACTAAGGATTTATGTGAATATATTTATAGAGCCTATATCAGAATGTGTACTCCCATGGTGGCGGTGGGGAGAAGGGAGGGTAGAAAAAAGAGGGGAAGAAAATTTGAAAGTCAAGGGATTGTGGAATTGAATGTTTTAAACTAAAAGTAAATAAATATTTTTTTCAAGAAGAAAACGTCCATTTCCTCCTATATTTTCTAGTGTTAAACAGAAATGGGTATTATATCTTGTCAAAAGTTTTGTCTACATCTACTGATATAGTCACATGATATTTATTTTTCTAATTATTAATATGATGAATTGTTTATAGTTTTCTTAATATTGAGCCAAATCTATATTCTAATAATGAATCCTGCCTGGTAATATGTAATCTTTCTGATATTTTGCTAAAGTCTCTTTATAACATTCTGAAACATTTAAAATTTTTGAATCAATGTTAATTAGAGATATTGGTTTATGGTTTATGACTTTTTTTGTACCTTCCTGATTTAGGTAGCAAAAATATATTTGTATCACAGAAGGAAATTGGTAGGAAGGCTCTCTTTTCTTTTTTTTTCTACAAATAATTTTCATAAGATTAGAATTAATTTCCATTTGATCCCAGGAATTTTTCTTTTGGAATTCATTTATGGCCTTTGGAATTTCCTTTTCTGAGATTGCATGATTTTGTTAATCCCTCATTTTGACAAACTAGCTGTTGTATATTTGTTGTAATTGTTGAACCATTTCTTTTTAATGCTTGTTTTAATGATAAATAGTTGTACAAAATAGTCTTCAATAATTTCCTTTATTTATTCTTAATTCATTATAAAATTACCCACTGAATTTTTAATATTGGTAATAAGATTTTCCTTTCTCATGAAATCAATCAAGTTTATCCTTTATGTATATAATTTTAAGCATTTCATTGGTTCACCTATTAATTTTGTTTTAATTTCAATTTTATTCACTTTATTTTTGTTGTTTTTATAACGTGAACTTTGGCTTTTAATTGCACAGTTTTATGTGTTTATTATCTAAGTGCTTTTTTTAGTTGCACTCATAATTTGTTGATTTATATTTTCTTTAATTTTTCTTGGTAAAATCTTTAGAGATATATATTTTTCTCCTAAAAACTGCTTTGGTGGCATCTGCCAAATATTGATATGTTGTCTCTTTGTTGTGTTTATGTTTTTCAACATCTGCATTATCTTCAGTGTAATTGCTTAAAATTTCTATTATTTTTACTTTGACTCATAAATTTCATAGGCTTCAATTATTGAGTGAAATTGTTATTTTTTTTCTTCCATAGACATTTATCAAATATAATTGGCATTGCATTCTGGTCCACAAAGTTACATTTTATTCCTATATTTCTGATTGATTTTAGAGGGTTTTATGACTAGTACATAGACTTCTATGCAACAATGGCATACAGACTTGGAAATTTATGATACATGTTTTAGGTATCAATAGGTAGCAATAATTTTTTTTAATATGTGGTATATTAGGACATAAAATGATTTGGCTACCAAACCATATGCTTATTTTCTCTTTTTAATAAAAATATTTATTATAATGATTTACATACATGGTAAATATAGTCTTGATGAAAATATATAAAGAAGCATCAGATTTTATTAAGGAAATCACTTGTTTATAATCACCTAACTAACTGCAAAGTGAAAAGATGATGACATTCTGTTGTTTTACTCCTTTTTTTCTTTTTTTTTTTTGCTTTTTGGAGGGCAATTGGGGTTAAGTGACTTGCTCAAAGTCACACAGCTATTAAGTGTGTCAAATGTCTAGGCCAAATTTGAACTCAAGTCCTCCTGACACCAGGGCTGGTGATCTCTCTATTCACTGCGCCACCTAGCAGCCCCTGTTGTTTTACTCTTTACATTGATTGGGGCAGCAGCTGATACTTTATTTAGGATAGTTAAAATCCCTCTCCCAAGATATGGGATTCCTTAATAATTAAAACCACAGTGAAAGTTATCTTTACTTGCCTCTGACCTTAATTTCAAAAGAAACACAAAACACTTGTAAAAGGCATATGTCATTGTCATAGAGGATGCTTTACATAGGGTTCAAATAGAAGTCTTCCCCATTGAAAGTGCAGCCCTCCAGATGCTCTGCTTTGCAATTGATACAATGTGGACTTAATTAATCTGAGATATCATAATGTGTTACCTTGATAAGTGAGACAAATTATTATTTATAATGAATTGACCTAATGGTCTGTATAGGACAAAATAAATGCTATTTAATTTTGATCTATTAAAAAACTTTGACAATAAATTGGGTCACTAATAACATTATATATTGTACTTTAGAGTTATATAATACCTAGAATATAGTAGAGTCATCCCTCAATATTCATGGTTTTCACATTCATGATTTTGGTCATTCAAGCATTGGTCATGTATACGTAAATGGAGATTTGGGGAGGTTTACATTGTACTGTGGAAAATTGCAAATGATGTACATATGTAAAGAAAATTGAAAAAAGTAAGTTAGAAATGCATAAATACTGTATATTATTAACCTATTTTACCATTTAGTACCATAAATATGCATGTAAAAATTTATCATAAAGACCTAAATTTTGTTGAAAGTTTCAGTGTGCTAAAAACAGTAATGACTCACTCTCTTTGCGATCATCTCCTCTTTATCTGTCTACCATCCAGACTCAGTCACATAATTTTTCTCTGACACTGATTTTTGTATCTTGCTCTTTTCACAGAAGTAGTTGAAGTATCTATAGCATTGGCTTTGAAAATTCTTCATAGTGAGATACTAAACACTTTCTCCTAGAACCTGCAACTTTTTTATGGGTTCAGTGTGTTGTTTTAATTGTTTTGTGTGTGTGTGTGTGTGTGTGTGTGTGTGTGTGTGTATGTGTGTATGTGTGTTAAATATGATCAAAATGATTAAACATAAAGATTTGAGGTGGGGCTTATTTTTCACATTCTAGTGGTGCTGAACCTCTAACCTCCATGAATGTTGAGGGACAACTGTATGAAAATGATTTTATAAATATTTAACTGTATTATCTATATTGTATTGTAGTTAGATCATATCCATTATATTAATATTGTATCTGATGTATATTTCTATCTCTAGTATAATCTTTTTTATTATTTCTGGTTAGATGGATAGATAGACAGATAATGAATCATTAAAACTGCCTCAAATCTCTAGCAATTTCACTCTATTGTATGCAATGCTATAAAAGTCATTTTCGTTAAGTGGAGATGTAACCATGTGACTCAACATAAACAACTCCTGTGGCTTCCTATTGCCTCTACGATTAAATATAAAGTCCTCTGTTTATCTTTTAAAACCATGCACAATCTGTTTCTAGGTCTTTCAAGTGGTATGAGACATTATTCCCCCATCTCACATTTTGCATTCCAGCCAAATTACCTTTCTCTCATTTCAGTATCCATGACTTTGAACTAGTTATCCCTCATGCCTAGACTTTACTTCTTTCTTAACTCTGTCCCTGTTGACCTGTTTCAAAGGTTTGGTTAAAGGAGACAAACAATTAGCTTTATAAAATTACAACATATATTCATTATTCCCTTAAAAATAGCTTTACTACTTGTTCAAGGAGTGCAGGACTAGTGTCCTGACTGATGAACAAAAGGATGAGAGAGCTTAAGTACATTTTAGGAACATCCCAATTACGTGTGGTTGAGTTACACAAATTTATGATCCCCATAATGGTTTGATCATTGCATGAGAAAAGGAATTTCTTAATTGGATAAATGATAAACATAGAAAAACAAGAGAGCTGACAAAGTGTCAATTGAAATTACGATTCAGAACATCTGTGTTTCCTTTACTATTAACATTTCATAATAAGGTATATATTCAGATAATCTTAAGATAAGAAAAAGTCCCATTACTCAAGTTAATGCCTTGAGTTGAGGATCTCATCCTGAAGGCCATAAAGTAGGCCTCTTCAGATTTGTTGACATAAGAAGAGGTATTCTCTGGGCTCACTCAGAGAAGCAAGACAAAGCTGGGTCTGAATTGGAAATTTATGATCTCTGGATGCCTGTGTTCAATCCTACTCCCAGCCTTATCTGGTTTCTGGAGTGGTTGACATAGAAAGAGAGCTTTTTTGTAAAATGAGGCAGAGCAGCCTCATTGATTAATTCCACCTTTAGCCAAAATATGATGTTAAATGATTATCACCCAATAAAGTCTCTCTGTTCTCCTAAGATACAGCACCATGTTTAGAATGAAGACTTTTCTGATATTCCTAAATTCTAGACCTCTTTTCCAACTACTTAGCATTTAAGTTCTTTGCATGTGTAACTAAAGATATGAAATGCATAAACATTTCTCTTTCATATATATATATATATATATATATATGTACATATATATATACATGAATTTATAGATATAGGTTTATACACACACACACACACACACACACACACACACACACACACACACATATATATATATATATGTACATGTAGGCAAACATGCATGCTCATATATTCAGTATTTTGTTTATATGTACTTATTGTCTTTCATTATAACATAAACTCCTTGCAATTTAGGATGTCATTGGATGTCATTCTTTAATGACATTTTATCTCATTTAACACAGTTGCCTTGAAATTATGGGGTTCAATAAATACTTCCTCATTGATTTGGGGACATGGCATTCTACAAAGTTGAAGCTGTGATTGATTCAAAGAAGAGTAAAAGGATTTACACATGTATTTCTCTCTCTGTGTCTGTCTGTCTCTCTGTCTATCTACCTACGTATTCACCCATCAAATCAATTAGCCTCTATATTTGAGGGGCAAAAGACTTTTTCACATTCTATTTCTTTATTTCTCGAGCCTCTTTTTTGACAAATGTTAAATTGCACATTGATCTTTGTACTACTTTGATTTTTTTAATATGATATTAACCTTAGGAAGAAGCATTATACAGTCAAAAACATGGTTCCAAAGGCAGGAGACAGGTTTTCAGAACTTGTCTCCTAAAATATTACTAAACTCATTTCCTTGAGAACATCATTGAACTCTCTTGGACCTCAGTTTTCACCTCATCAGTCAGTCAATAAACATTGATTGACTACCTACTTTGTAACCAGGCACTGTGATAATTGCTGAAAAATAAGGAAGTTGGACTCCATGCCTTTTAAAATCCTTTCTGGATCTAGATTCATAATCTTATGATCCTTTTTGAATTTTGCTTTGAATTATTAATTTAACTGTTAATTAAGGGAATATTCTTTTAAAAATATATTTTCTTGTTTTTTAGAACACTTTCTAATGACTTCTTTTTGAGCATTTTTAATTTGACAATGTGGAATTTAAGATTTCTACCTCACCTACTAGTTAGATATTTATTTAATTAATCTTCCATCACCCCTCCATAAATTTACAAGACTTCCCACTAGTATGCTAGGTTTGTCTTTGACATTTGTTCTTGGGAATTTTCTTTGACAGCTCTACCATTCTTATTATGGCTTTTACTCTGGAAATAGTTGTCTTGTATATTGCTATACACAGACTCTGAAGTGCTTTAGTCTTTCTATTGGATATTGTGGGAGAATACATTTGTTTTTAGTGATTATGGGAAGTATCAGCTTTTTTGATCTACTTGTGCTTACCATAATCCATCTATTACTTGAAGTCATGGTTTCCAATGCAGAAAGAACTTTTGAGAATTTGAGCTTAAGTATGGGCTCCTTTTCAAAATCACTGGAGATTGTCAGAGCTCTTTCTTTTCGGCATCTGTTTTTGCCATAAAGTATCATTTTTGGAAGTTGCATTAAGTAAATATTTTCAGGTTTCAAGAAGGTCTCAAGTTCTTGATTTTTCTTCTTAAATTATACTTGCTTCTCAATTCATCTAGCATCTTACATAATCTAGAAGTTTATGGGTGCCATTATTTCTTTTGATTGCCCTGCACTTGGTATTAATGTGATTTTTTTTTAAATTACCTATAGTTGGGAGTAGAATTTAGTAAAACAAAAATAAACGGACAAAAAAGATAAAGTTCTTTCTTGTAACAGGCACAATCTTTTTGAAATCTTATTATAATATAATACTGGCACAAATCAAAGTATGTGTGTCTTCAATCCATTTCAAGAACACTCATTGTTAACCTGCTTTAGTTCTCAGTGACATCTGCACTAGGCATTCTAGTAGGTGGTGGTTTCATTGTTCCTGATTTCTTCCAATGTGTTTTGTTTTCTTGGGGTAACAGAGCAAGAAAGGGAGCCCCACACTCTATACCAAGTTGTTAATCACAATGATTTTTTTTAAAAGGATGACCTCTAAAACTATGCCACTTTATTTATTTTTTAAATTTATAAGAATAGTTTCATCACAATGCTCAGGGTGCTAAGCCAATTAATAGTACTGACAGAGTGCCATTGGCCAGCATTTCATGGTTCCTTCCAAGACTGAGTAGTAACTGGTGTGGTCTTAAGGCACACACAGTCCCTGCTGAGAATCTGCCTGCCTAGAATTCCCTTACTTTGCTATCCCTTACCCTCTCACAATGAAATGTGGAGGATAAATTGTACTTTCAGTGAGTTGTTATCATTATTGTCTTTAATAAAATATATATTAATATATTAAATCGATTTCACAATAGTGAAGTAGAATTTCACTTAAAGTTATCACTTCAGATGCCTCAGGTATAAAAGGCCAAGTCAAAAATGTGGGTAAGTCTTGATTTATATTTCTTACACTTTCTGGCCATCCCTCAGAATCATTCAGGTGAAAGCACTGCTTGAAGTAAATTGGCCTTACTTAAGAGAAAAGACATTTTATTGACTCTGTTTTAATAAAGTAGTAAGGCTCTCCAGGCCATTCATTTGCTCCTCATTATCAAATGTCAGGTCAAGGGCCACAAAGCCCAGTTATCCCCTACAAATGAGACACTCACTGTGACTTGCTATTATGGAAGGAGAGAAAAGGAACATAATTGAGCCTCAGGCATTTTGACTTTTATGGGCCTTTTATGGAATCACATAATTTAAAGCAAAGGTTAGCAATAGCTTCAATGGACAGAGAAGAATGGCTGTCACCCAATAACATTAGCATCAGTCATCAAGCTGACATTGTGTGGACCATCGCAAGACTTTGCTTCAGTGTTCATTTTCTACAGCACTGCAGTAAGTGATGTGGCAGGATCCCAAACAAAGAGAATGTTTGGTGGGTTTTTCTCTTTTCTTTTCTTTTTCTTTTTTTTTTAGCTATGCATCCCATAATCTAGTTCAGAATATACATAGTACACATATGAAATGAGAGGAAAATGTTGTTAAATATTTGTATGGGGCAGGGGTCTTTAGATGCCATTACATGTCTTATTCTCTGTTCAAAGAATTGATGAACTGACACCGAAAGAAGAAGTAACATCCCCAATTCACACAGGATTTCAGTGTATAACAGAGCTAAGATTTTAACCCAGGTACTCTGACTTCAAAGCCAATGGAACTTTCCTTTATGACATACTGCCTCCACCCTTAACAAAGAAGCAAATCAATGTGAGAAAATTAGGAGTGTTGCTTTCACTGAACATCGAACTCAACACTGAAAGGTGTTGAATGGATATAGACTAAAGGTAAAATCAGAACAATGTCTTATTAAGATTATTACTTTATTTTCTATTTTTTTAAACTTTTATTCATTTTAGTTTGCATCATTCATTTCCACGAGATTTTGAGTTACAAATTTTTTCCCCATCTTTCCCCTACTCACCACCCCAAAACAGCCATCCCATTGTATAACCCCTCCCCCAATCTATTCTATCCCATGTCCTCCCCCATCACCCCTCTGACTTTCCAGTAGGGCAGGATGGATCTCCCTACCACAGTGCCTGTGTATCTGAAGTCCCAGTTGGATGTAGTTAATAATAATATTAATAATAATTGTATATATATTTTAATATTTGATTATAGAACTTTAATTTCTAGATTCTTTCTCTTCCTCCCTCATCACCCACTCCCACTGGAAAGACAAGCAATTAAATACAGGTTATACATGTGTAATTACGCAGAACCTCTCCACAGTGGGCATATTGTGAGAGACTGATTATATGTCCCTCCTTCCTATCCCGCCCCCACCCCTTCTATTCTATTCTATTCTTTACCCTGCCCCTGTTCCTGTCCCTTTACAGACATGTGTATTTCCATCAACCCTCCACCCCACCCTGCCCTCCCCTCCGTCATCCCATCTCTCATCTCCATCACCCCTACTCTCCTGTGTGGCAAGATATCCAGTTTAGAGTTTATGTCATTCCTTCCCTAAGCCAAGTTCAATGAGAGTAAGGTTGACTCTTTCCCTTTTGTCTTCCTGTTCTTCCCCTCCATTGTAACAATTATCCTTTGCTTCTTCTATGAGATGATTAACCCCATTCTGTCTCTCTCTGTCTCCTCTCATTCTAATCCCTCCCACCCCAGGATTTCACCTTTTAGGGTATTGTCCCTTCCTATTCAATTGATCTTGTGCCCTCTATGTATTCATATATACACATATTCAGATATGTGTTTGTATGCATATGTAAGCCCTCCTATATAGATATAAGTGTATGTATATGTATATATACATTTGTATTCCCTTCACCTGTCCTCATACTGAGAAAAGTTTCATCAGTTACAATTGTCACTTTTCCATGTCAGCATGTAAATAGTTCAACTTTGATAAGTTCCTCATGATTTCTTTTCCATGTTTACCTTCTCAGGCTTCTTGTGTTGGAGTGTCAAACTTTCTTTTCAGTTCTGGTTTTTTCAGTAAGAATGTTTGAAAGTCCTCCACCTCACTGAATGACCATATTTTCCCCTGGAACATCATACTCAATTTTGCTGGGTAGGTGATTCTTGGTTTTAATCTTAGCTCCCTTGATCTCTGGAATATCATATTCCAGGCTCATCAGGCCGCCCCCAGGGGCAAGCCGTAGTTTCAGGCTGGGCTGGTTTTTGGCTCCCAGCACTGCTAGCTGAGCTGCCTTCAGGGGAAAGTATATTTGTGTGCATTTTAGAGCTCTAGAATTTGTTTAGAGTGTTTTGAGGTGGCTGTGTGGGAGCTGCTGTACCTTGCAGCTCCTACGCCGCCATCTTGGCTCCACCCCCCAAGGTCATTACTTTTTTATGTGATTAGAGAATTGACTTGTCAATGTACCCTCCCATACTATAGGAGGAAAAGAAGTTGTAAGGTTTTAAGGGAAAAAATCATACTAAGACAGTATGAAAGTAAGTACTGGCCCCCAAATCAGGAATCACTTACTGAGCACTTTAATTTAGTGGTGGTTCACCTTCTCTCAGCAGTGGAATGTTTACAAAGCAAAATACTCTATCTCTTATTTTTAAAGCTCTAAAAGAGATAAAATTTCATCTACTTCCATAGGTAGTCTTTGCTTATGTCAAATCAGGAGCATAAATTGTAAGAGTTTATGTCAGACTGAATATACGTGATAAAATGGTGCATAGCCATTTTTACTGCTTCAAAGGCAGCTGGTGGCTTAGTGGAGAGTGAACATAGAATCAGGAAAACCTCAATTAAAATGTGAGCTCAGACACCCATTAATTGTATGACCCCAGATATATCACTTATCTGTCTATCTGTCTCATTTTCTGCAACTTCAAAATGGGATAATAACCCCAAACTTTCAAGGTTTTGTGAGGATGAAAGCAAATAATATTTGTTAAAAAAATAAAGTGCTTAGCAGATAGTAACTGCTATGTAATGATTCTTTCTTCTCTTCCTCTCCTCACCCCCCTTTCAAACTATTCAGAATGGAAATGGAGTCCTCAACAAGCTAACTTTTGTTTGAAGAAATTAAGTACTTCTTCCCCAGGCTAAATACCTCTTGAGTTCTTTATCTTTCCTCACAGATCCCTGAACATAGGACTAAGAATCAGAAGGTTTAGATTTTATTCCTAGATCTACGTTCTTCTATCTGGGTGACTTGGGGCCAGTCACTCCACTTTTATGGGCCTCATTTTCTTGATTCATAATATGAATTAGATGAAAAAGATAAAATACCATAGAACATTATATGTCATTAATGTTTATAAGTTTTTTCCTCATAAGAGCTGTAGGAGAGAAACACTATGAGTTTTATAATCCCCATTTTACAAATGAAGAAACTAATACATACATATTTCCAGAGTCATACAACTAACAACGATTAAAGGAAGGATTTAAGCCATATCTACTCCTATTCTCGGCCCTTAACTCTTTCTACTAGAACACATTAACCTTTAAGTTACCTTTCAAATATAAATTCTGTGATTGTTAGACCTATAATATAAAGGAGCTGAACTGAATCAACTGTAAGGTCCCTTTCAGATTTAAATTCTGTTACTATTTATTTTTAAAAGAAGAATGAAAAGAATTTATTAAACACTTACTATATGCAAAGCACCATGCTAACCACTGGGGATACAAAAGAAGGCAGGTGCTGCTTACTTCTGGTTCTAATGAGGAAGATGACAAATATTGAGTATTTCAGTTTCAAGTTAGATAAAAAAGATCCCTTAGTCTTTTGAAGGGAGTATCAAAGCAGATCATAATTGCATTTATTTAATGCTATTTCTGTTGATAAAATCACATCAGTTTTCTCATGTTGAACCATGTGACAGTGCCAAGGACTTTGGTAACAACATCTTTCTTTTCTGGGTATTCAGTATCTGTGGCTGTAGCATCTGCAGAAGTAACTTCCAAGTTGTATCTCCATGGGGATGTATGCCAGGATGATGGAGGAGGGCACTGGACTGGAAATAATAGTAGTCCAATAACACTTGATTTCAGGGTCTTGGAATAGTTCCATCAAGATCCAAGGGAAGATTATGGTCAAGATGCTGATGGTCATTTCACTTAAATATACTCATTTTTCACACTCACATTTCACATTCACATGTTCAATACAATCCATTTCTTTCATATTCCAAAAGGAGTATCATGATGGCAACTTCTTCCACTGATAAAGATTGCAGTCTCTCAATATCTTAGCAGACAATATTTATGTCTTCTTCTGGATGAAAATATTCATCACATGAACATTTAAACTTAAAAAATACCCTCAGATGATGTGCTGCCCTGAACTTTGCTAGGCCAGTTCCTGGAAAAACCTCTCAGCTGCTAAGCCTGATCTTGAAGCCTGTTTAGCTTGGTGGGAATTTGCCAGAAACTGTACCCTTAGTTGAGTCTGCAGTAAACAAAAGTTACATTTAAGTGACAATGAGGCAACAATATAAATTTGAATTTTTTCCTTTCTTTTTCAAATAATGATATCAAAGCTCCAAGCAATAATTGAACTTCAGTTCCATTAAAACTTTCTGTTGATGTTCAGGTCATATAAAGCACTGTTTCAGTAAGTAGTCTCCACTGATGTCTTCTCATATATTTATCTTGGCAAAGAAATAGCCCTGGGTTCTGAAAGGCTAAACCATTCAATCAATCAACAGCAAACATTTGTTAAGTGCTTATGATGTTCCCAAAGAGGTGACATGTAAACAGCCATGTATATACTAGATATTTGCAGGGTAGCCTGGAGGCAATCCCACAATGAAGACATTAGCTGTATTTGCCTGTGGTGGTTGGAGGATGGGAGTAGGGTGAGGATAAGACTAAGAAAAGCCTACTATATAAGGTGAGATTTGAAGTGAGTCTTGAAGAAAGCCAGGGAATCTGGCTTCCCTAAGAGGTGCAAGGGAGGAGAGGGATAATTAAAGGTATGGGGCACAGCCAAAGCAAAGGTTAAAAGTCCAGAGATGGAATGGCATATGTGAGGAACAAAAGAAGGACAATGTCACTGGATCATAGTTAATGTACAGGGCAGTATAGTATAGGAAGACAGGAAAGGTAGCTCTATCATCATCTTCCAAGCTGGAAAGTTTTAAGGTCAAAGTCTGGTCATGGCCTCACATCTAGATAAGGTGAGAGAGGTTGGCTCATCAATAGGCTGAGTATAGGCAGATGAATTTTTCAGCCACACTGTCTTTGACAAACCACCCACTAAGCCATAGAAGTATAAAAGACAGAGGGGGTAGAGTCCAGATGGCAGCATAAAAGCAGCAGAACTCCACAGCTCTCCCCATAACCATCTCAAATACCTATAAAATATGACTCTAAACAAATTTTAAAACTCCAGAACTCACAAAATGACAGAGTAACAAAGCTCCCCCTGAAGGCAGCCTGGCAGGCAGACAGAAGGGGTTCATCTCAGCACGCTGGGTGCCCAGGCAATAAACCCCCAGCTGGAGCCCTACGGACACCAGAACAAGCAGTGGCTAGAGTGTAAGGCAACAGCAGCTGTGGCATTTTCCAGAATTACCAACCCATAAGAAACAAGGATTAAGTGAAAGGTCAGTGGAACTCAGATAAATTTGGGGGAGAAGGTCTGGCCAACTGCTCCAGGACTAGAAGCACCTGAAGCTGGGGCCCTGCAGCCAGCACGTGGCTGCTTCAGAAGCTCACAACATGCAGATTGCAGGGGGGCCAAGTGATTGTTGAGAGGCTAAATGCTCTTTTGTTGAGTGGCCTGAATGTGGACCACGGTCTTGGATGATAGTCTTGGGGTACATTTTCAGTGAGCCAAAGCTGGTGGAGCCTGCAAAAAAACGGCAGCCTCACAATAGTTCTGGCAGCTGCAAAAACCCAAGCAATTTTTGACACAGCTTTCCCCTCAGGAAGCAGTGTTCCACAGAGCTAAAAATCAAGTAATTGACTGACAACATGAGCAGGCAAAGGAAGCAAAGTGAGAACAGCAACCAAACTTTAGATTTTTCTTTGGGGACAAAAAGGATCAAAGCATGGAACAAGAAGAAGACAACATAGTCAGAACTCCCACACCAAAACCTTCCAAGAAACATGGAGAGTGCTTAAAAGTCATAGAGTAGCTTAAGAAGGATTTTGAAAACCAAATGAGAGAAGTGGAGGAAAAATTGGGAAGAGAAATGAGAATGATGCAAGAAAATCATAAAAAGAGAGTCAACAGCCTGACAGAAGAAAATAACACCTTAAAAAATAGACTAATTGAAATGGCAAAAAAAAGGCCCAAAAAGCCAATAAGGAGAAGAATGCCTTAAAAAGTCAAATTTGCCAGGTGGAAAAAGAATCTCAAAAGCTTTCTGAAGAGAAAAATTCCTTCAGAATTAGAGTGGAGCAAATGGAAGTGAATGACTTTATGAGAAATCAACATTCTACTAAACAGATCCAAACAAATGTAAAAATAGAAGGTAATGTGAAATATCTCCTGGAAAAAACCACTGATCTGGAAAACAGATCCAGGAGTGACAATTTAAAAAGTATTGGACTACCTGAAAGCCATGATCAAAAAAAGAACCTAGAAAGCATCCTTCAAGAAATTCTCAAGGAAAATTTCCCTGATATTTTAGAACTAGAAGACAAAAAAGAACTTGAAAGAATTCAACAATCACCTCTTGAAAAAGATCCCAAAAAGAAAATTCCTAGGAATATTATAGCCAGATTCTGGAGTTCCCTGATCAAGGAGCAAATATTACAAGCTGCCAAAAAGAAACAATTTGAATACTGTGGAAACACAATTAGGATAACCCAGGATCTAGCAGCTTCTATATTAAGGGATTGAAGAGCCTGGAATATGATATTCCAGTGATCAAGGGAACTAGGATTAAAACCAAGAATCACCTCCCCAGAAAAACTGAGTATAATGTTCCAGGGGAAAATATGGTCATTCAATTAGGTGGAGGACTTCCAAGCATTCTTGATGAAAGAATCAGAACTGAATAGAAAATTTGACATTCAAATACAAGAAGCATGAGAAGGTAAACATGGAAAAGAATTCATAAGGAACTTATCAAAGTTCAACTATTTACATGCCAACATGAAAAAACAATAATTATAACATATGAAACTTTTCTCAGTATGAGGATAGTTGAAGGGAATATAAATGTGTGTGTATATAT
>CM053580.1:229511593-229537588 GCA_028627135.1 Pseudochirops cupreus | reverse complement strand
AGCCAAGCATGCCCAACCAACCAATGAGCTAGATTCATTAAGTTATCTACTAAATAGGATTAATATTGCATCTTGCAAGGAAAAGAATCCAAATTTTAGTGAATTAAAAAAAATTAAATAGTGAAATAACCATAACTATGGAGATATTACTTGTGTGTGCAAATGGAACGTTTATATAAATGAGACAATGGTAAGATATCATTGGCTCTTTCACTCCTCTTCAGTCATTTTAGTCATACCTGACTCTTGGTGACTCCATTTGGGGTTTTCTTGGCAAAGATGCTAGAGAGGTTTGCAGATTCCTTCCCCCACTTGTTATACAGATGAGGAATCTGAGAAAAACAGGATGAAGTGACTTGCCCAGAGTCATGCAGTTAGTGAGTGTCTGAGGCCAGATCATCTGAGTCAGGTCTTCCTGATTCCAAACTCGGCGCTCTATCCACTACTGTAGTGGATAGAAAAACATTCCTCAGAGTCAAGATTATCTGGTTCAAGACCTGCCTTTCACACATACTGACTGTGTTTCTGAGAAAGTCATTTAATCTCCCAGTGCTTCAGCAAGTCTGTAAGACTATAACAGAGAATTGCCTTTTTTTTAAATTGTAAGGACTTTCCTTTCTGGGAGTTGCCAATCTTCATCAGAAATTTCCTCATCCAGAACAGAAAGAACATTGTACACAGTTACAGCAATATGAAAGGATGATCAGCCGTGGATGACTTAGCTCTTCTCAGCAATACGATGATCCAAGAGAATTCTGAAGGACTCGTGATGAGAAATGCTATCCGGTTCCAGAGAAAGAACTGGTAGAGTCTGAATGCACATGGAAGCATATTATTTTTCATTTTGTTTTTTAATGCATTTTTGGTCTCTGTTTTCTTTCACAACATGACTAATGTGGAAATGTTTTATATGGTTGCACATGTATAACCTATATTAAATTGCTTACTGTCTCAGGCAGGCAGGTGGGGAGAGTAGGGAGAGAATTTGGAACTCGAAATTTTTTTTGTTAAAGTTTTTTACATGCAATTGGGAAAAATAAAATATTATTTAATTTTTTGAAGAAGTTTGATCACCAGGGAGTTCCCTTTATCCATAATATCACACTTCTGAAATCCATCCTTTCCTTTTCTCTCTCCCCTCCAAAGACAATAAAAGGGTGGGATCATCCCTTGGGTAAATGATTAGTAAGTTCAGAGGAGTGCCACATTAAAAATCTCTTGGTAAGGAAAAAAATGGAGACTAATGGGGACAAAGACTGGATCTAAGGTTTCATTAAAATTCTAGGAAATTAGTATTACCAATTCAAGTCAGCACTTTCTGCAATTTATAGACATGAAATCACCTAGAACCCTGATTGAAGTGACTTGGCCACAGATAATATATGTGAGATATAGGACTTGAACCCAGGTTTTCCTGGTTTCATGGGTAGCATTCTATCCAGTACACCATGCTACCTGCCTTTTTAAGTATAATCATTTTACAAAAAGAAAATATGACCCCCAAATATTTGTTTAGTATTTTGGAGCAAAGTGTGACTTTTGGTGACTAAAGGAGCGGTTGCTTGTATCATATGAAAGTAGCTGAAATTACTGTAGACATTTTGGGACAATTTAAATGATGACCATGGTATGTACATGTTCATGTATACATATATTATATATTTTATATAATTATAAATTATAGGAAGTTATTGTCAGTTACTAATGAAATGCATTACACATTTGTATTCTTAAATCCAGCAGACAAAATTTTATTTTGGTAAGGTTTAAAAGCCCTTCCTATTACATTGGTTTTTTGTGATTTGTACATTTCCTCATCAACACATTCAGTCAGAAAGAAATTTGGAAATTAGCCCCTCTTGCCTCAAATAACACCCATTTTATTTTATTTGATATAGGTTCGGGTTCAAGAGGGCTTTTTGATATCTGCTATATGCTAGGAAATCTTGCAGTGGCAGGTATTCTGGGTACAACTTCTCTGTTCTTGGAGAAGTCAGCTGAGAGCCATGACTTCTGAAAGTACAATAATTCCTTCCTGCCCAGAAGAACAGAGGTAGGTGTCAGTAGACATTTGGTTTCTTTTATCCTGAATCATTTCATGTAAGAGTGATGCCCTTGCTTGAGAGCCATGTGGGAGAAATGGAATATTTTACTCTTCAAAGAACACCAGTAAAAAATAGTAAAGATTTTTCTTGTGAGTTCAAGGAATCAAGTCCATACATATCTATGTATAGATATAGATAGATAGATAGATAGACAGACAGACAGACAGGGACAGCTAGGGAGCACAGTGAGTAGGTCACCGGACCTGGAGTCAGGAGGAGCTGAGTTCAAATCCAGCCTCAAACACTTGACACACTTACTAGCTTTGTGACTTTGGGCAGGTCACTTACCCTCAATTGCCCTCCAAAAAGCAAAAAAAAAAAAAAAGACAGACAGACAGGTAGATAGATAGATAGATAAATATAGACAGCAAAAGATATTGATATAGACACTGATATACATGCATGCATACACATGTGTGTCTTTATGTACGAATTTTAAAAATTAAATGAAAACTAGGGTCATATCAGATAGACTTTGTTTCCATTTATATTCTTCTTCATCCTAACATTTCTTTCTTTAGTTAGCAGGTTTCCTGTATTCTTTCTCAAAGAAATATATTTTGCTAAATAATCATGTATTTAAAGCATTCTGCAATTGTAAAACAGTCTAATGTTTTTATTCCTGACTAGGAACAGCATGATATTTTGATTGCCTGGTGCCACTCTCAAACGCAGATGGAGCAATTATGTTTCTCTAATGCATAAAATTATTAAAATAAACTAAGTTCCTATTTATATAATGCTTTCCTTATAACAAGCTAGCAGATTAGTATTTTATCTCCGTTTAGCAGGTAAAAAATTCTGGCTCAGGTTAAGTTACTGACTCAAAGTCACACAATTAATCAATGATAGTATAGGGATTAGAAGCCATTTCTTCTAACTCCAAGATTCCTTTTATAATGATTCAGTCAACTGATCTACAAGCATTTACTATGTCAGTGCTATGTCCCAGGCACTGAAAATACAAAAACAAAAATTAAATAGTCTCTGCCCCCAGGGAGCTTCCACACTATCCGAGAAGATAGGACCACACTGTTTTACAGTGTCCCTGGTCTGCCTCCCTAAAATCATGGATTCTTTCTATTCTTTTCCTAAGTGTTTCTAAACTCATTGAAAAAGTCAAAGAATCATAGATTTAGGACTGGAAGAGACCTTGAATACCTTTTAATCCAAACCCTTCATTTTAAGGATGAGAAAACAAGAGTACTCTTGTTCCCAATTCTGCTATCTTTCCATTGAATCATCTCTGTAAAATAAAATTGCTGGGTTAGAATGCTCACATCCTTTCTGATTCTAACAGCATTTCTCAATTAAAGAAAACAGAATGAAGTGTAAGAGAAAACTCTAAGGATATTTTTGCCAGGATTGAATGCTTTAACCTAGATTTTTCTTTTCCTTGATCTATCTTACTTGTTCAATGAGGAGTGACATTTACATGAAGATTTTAAGGCTTTCTTAGTAACTGACTGAAGTAGATAGTACAAACGTTATTACTACTCTCATTTTACAGCAAAAGAAACTAAGGCTTGGATAGAGACATAGATTTTTCCAAATATCAGAAGTAGAATATGAGTCTTAGCCTAGAGCAGTAGAAAGAGAGATAAATTTAGAATTAGAGGATTTGGGCTTGAAACATTGTGCTGTCATTAATTGTCTGTATGACCTTGAGTCAGTCACTTAACTCCCATGTGGTCTCAGTTTTTTAATCTGTAAAATGGGGTGGAAGACTGGACTAGATGACCTCAAAGAACACTTTTCAACCCTAACCCTCTGATCTTGTGATTCCACATGCAATGGTTTCTCTGTGATATTACTCTGCCTTTCTTAGAGTTAAGACGGAAAATTATACCCCATCCCTTAGATATAATGACAGTACAGGGAGTCTCTGACTTATAAACAAGTATATTCCAAATATGCATTTTAAGTTTGTTGTTTAGAACTTGGAAAACATTTTGCAAAGGAAAAACTTTTAGAGATGGTAGTTAGGTTTCTGGGTTAGCTCACAAAATTATCTTCACTCCACATATGCCTGAAATATTATATAAATGTTGCAAAAGAATCTAGACAAAAAGAGAAGATTTTTTTCAATGGGAAAGTATCTTTAATTTTCTTGCTTCAGATTTCAGACATGCATTTCCATCACTAGGGGCCTGGCAGCTCTAATTGGGACTTTTCATCCATTCCCCCCTGCCCACTGGAGAAGAGAGGCTATGTTTATCTCTAAATTAGTCATGGCCCCTCCCTCTGCATGGAGCAAGAGTGTCCACAGGAAAGAAGGGAAGTTGTACAACTTAAGAATCAATGGGAAAAGAGGACAGGGGCATCCTGATGTTGTCAACCATCTGGGGATACATAGTATTACCAAAGATTTCAGAGCTGGTGGAGACCTTGGTGATCATTGAGTTCAACACCCTTATTTTAAAGATGAGGAAATCAAAATCCATATATTTGCAGTAATTTGCACAAGTCACATCAGCAACAGCAAGTCACCTCTATCCTCATCTTGAGCTTGTATTAAAGGTTCCATTACTTAATAGCAATGAGGAAACAGATGGGCTAAACAGAATCAAGGAGGATACATTTTAAGATAGCATGGAACACCCAAGGTTCCCAATTACAGTTACCATAGATATCTATCAAGAGCCTATTCTTTATTATTCTACAGTTACATCTTTCCCAGTCTTTCTCCACTCCCCAAACCTCATCTTCTTCTAATACTCAGCAAATGCTGCTGTTACCTTCACTTTTATAGAGACTATTTTTTTCTTTGTTCCCATTCAACTTTTCTGTTCCAGCCTCCTTCTAGACACTATAGGCAATGGTGTGTCGATAAATGTTTGACAACTGACTCTCCAAAAAAACTGTGCTCAGGACACCCTTTTTAAAGATAAATTCATATCACTAACAATCTCTTCCTCACTTTCTTAAGTGTAGACAATCAATAAAATAATAAATCAAATCCTGATTTGTAGGGTTTGCCAATTTTCAAGGCATAAGTGTTCATACTGAAAATGCAGTAACTGACTCAGAGCTAGTATGAGCTTGCTCCAACACACCCCTAACACTTACATGTTTTCAGGAGATAATTATGGAGCTTAAGATACAAAATGAGAGGAAATAGGATTAATGTACAATTAAGATGAAAAAGCTCAGACTCTCTCCCTTCCTTAAGGAAATTTAGGCATTACCTCACAAGAATTTGGTAGAGTTTGGGTACAAGAGCAAAAGTAGAATGGGGGGAGGGACAGGCAGAGATATGAGGAAATGCAAAGGGCATATGGACACTGGAAATGAGACATAGAGATAGATAGTATATGACCTTCCCTGTCCTACCCCACCCCAATGGGACTGACATTCCTCCTTTGCATCATCCAGTGATAGAAAGATCTGTGGCATGATCGAGTAGGTCATTCCTGTCTTAAAAGCCCTTAGTTGACTGACTGTGCTTCCTTTAGATTCCTCATCCCTGCTTCTCCCTTACTCTCTTCACTGTTTTTCCTATCAAAACCTGCTGTCAGGGGGGCAGCTAGGTGGTGAAATGGATAGAGCACCGGCCCTGGAGTCAGGGGGACCTGAGTTCAAATCCGACCTCAGACACTTAACACAAAACTAGCCATGTGACCTTGGGCAAGTCACTTAACTCCAATTGCCCTGCCTTCCCCCTCCAAAAAAAAACCCAAAACCCACAAAAACACAAACAAAAAAAACCGCTGCTGTCAGAAAACAATTTGAAGTCCTGAGAGTAGCTGCCTATACTTGTGAGCAAGTTTCCTGTCCCCAAATTTAATCCCCATGGATAATGCTAAAGACAGCAGTGTTCATGAAATATCTCCTTACTTGAACTTCTTTCTTGTGCCAAGATTGTGAGGAGTGAAAAAATTTTACTCTGTCATGGGCTATACCAGTAGAGAAACCTTAGAGGAATATTCCTGAGATAGTCGTCCAAATCTTACATGATGCCATAGTGGCCAAACTGGATAATGAATGAAGGCTTTATCAAGAATTTCCCCACAGGAAATCAGTTCAATGGTTAATAATATGTTGACCCATACCATTTGATAGACAATGATCTGAAATATTAAAAATAAGTTTCATAGTTTGTAATGGTTCTCATTTTTCTAATTTTAATTTTAGACGATCTATAATATTAAGCAATATTCTGATTATGTAAACAATGCTTTACATACAGTTATTCAACCTTTTCTGTCAAAGCTATGATAATATGTACTTAAAGACTGCTGCAGTTGGCAATGAATGAACCCTAATGAAATCGTAATCTCTGCTGGTTCCAGGAAAGAAAACTAAGAATTAAGGAAGATGAGGGATTCTTAAAAAGAATCTGCTTTAAAGGAAATTTAATCAGTTGAAATATTGCTTTTTTTTTTTGCCTCTCACATTTCCTCCTGATTTAATGAGTGTTCATCCAGTTCTTGATCATTTCAAGTGTTGAAAAAAGATCAAAAGAAAAAGAAACAATTTGATAAAAAGAACTTTAATACATGCAGAAAAAAACAATCATCTTTTCATTATATTATAAGAGAATAATAATTCTCTTACATAAAGTATGTAGCAATTCAATTTTGCCGTTAATTAGATGAGGATAGGATTTTAGACGTAGAAGGAAAATAAGGGATCATCTAACAAGGGATGATCCTTGTGGGTGTGTGGGTGGGGAAATGAAGGAAAGGGAGGGAAAATGAACAAACATTTATTAAGTGCCTACTATATGAACTCTGCTGTGCATAATAAATATTACCTGGTGTCATCATTACAACAACTCTGTGAGGTAGAATTTATTATGACCAAATGATTTTTTTAGATAAGGAAAATAAGGCAGACCAGTGCAGAGTCACATAGTAAGTGTCTGAGTCCAGATTTGAATATGGATATTATGGGATCAGTGATCCAGGCCTATTCACCACTATACCATATAGACACCTGTTTAGATAAGAAGCTAATGCTCAGGGGGAATCAGTATGTTGGTCAAGACTAATCAATCAACACACATTCATTAAGTGATAAAGAAATAATCTATTTTAGGTGCCAATATAAAGACAAACTCCAAACAGGCCGTGCTCCAATGGTACTTTTATGTTTGCTAAGAAGGGAGATGCGATACACATGTATGGGAATACATGAAACACATAGAGAGCAAAGGAAATAATCTTGAAGTCATTACCTTCAGGGGAAGCCAGGAAATGTTTAATATCAAAGAAAGCCCTAGGGTTTAGTCTTGAAGAGAACCAAAAATTCCAAGAGGTGGAAGCGAGGGAGGTACCTTGATAGACATGAAGGATGGCTAATGCAAAGTCCTGGAGAGGAGAAATCTAAAGTGATGTGTAATGAACAGTGAGAAAGCAATATGGCTAAATGATACAATTTGTGGAGAGCAGTAATGCATAATAAAGCTAGAAAGCTAAGATGGCCCCAGGTTGTGAAAAGCATTAAATTACAGACAGAGGAGTATAAATTTGATTTTAGATTCAATGGAGAGCCCCTGTAAGAAAGCCACTTTGGCTGTTGTGTAGAGTTGGATTTGTGGTAGGCAAAGACTACAGGTAGGGAGCTCAACTAGAAATCTACTGTAATAGTCCAAGTAAGAATGGGTAAATGTCATACCTGGGGTGGAAGTAGGCAGAGTGTAGGGAAGAGGACATATTTAAGTGATGTTATAGAGATAAAAATGACAAGATTATATCTTGGTTATATAATTGAAAGTTAGTGGTCAAGCTGGGATTTGAATCCAGACCTTCTTACTACAAAACCAATGACTTCGTTATGGTTTCTGATCTTAATCAAAAATGGACAGAGACATTTGAGTTCTTTGCATATGTTGGGACTATCAATATCCATGGAAATAGAAATTGTGCTATGATTTCATAAGTTAATAATGGCGGGGATTTTCTTAATGAGATATATACCTAATTGATAACAATCTTTATGCAACTGAATAAATGATTCACATTATTTTTAAATCAAGATCATCTGTGCATAGTAGAAGCTATTATTATTTGTAGTTAACTAGGCTATCAAGCATCCATGAGGCTATATGAACATATCTTACTTTCAAGGCCACTGAAAACTTTTGCTGGGATTAATTTAATTTATCAAGTTTTTAATCATGCTACAAACACTGATAAACTTAACAGTTCTTTCAAAATACCTACCATATCACATAAAGTCATTTTCATTTCTATTGCTTCCATAATATTTCAAGTCTTTTTGCTTCGTGTCTGAACTATTATTGCTTTAATGACTTTTCTAGGGTTTCACTCTATCCAATTTTCCTTTCCCTATAACAGACCCCTTAAACCAGTGCCAAATGAATTTAATTTTCCTGAAATGTCACTCTCGTCATGTCATTCTCCACCTCAAATAGGTTTAGTGGCTCCCGTTTTCCTGCTAAATAAATCCCAATCTCATTGTTTTGGAATTCAACTAGCTAGAACCTGGATACATTCATTATTTCCAGTTTCTTTCCTTATTAATCACTTACATGACTAATTTATTTCATCCAAACTCATTTACTCACTGCCACCAAATGCCTCTCTTTCTTAATTCTGCTCACATAAATTCTCCTGCAAAACCTTTACAACAATGTTCATGTCCATATACGTACTTCAAATCTCAGTTGAAATCCTTGCTTTTCCATGAAGCCTTCCTTGCTCAAACAATCATACTTTTCTCTAACCTTACATAGTACTCCGCTACTCATTTGGAACTTGTCCTTTATTATCTGCCTCACTTTCCCATGATGCATCATAGATGGCCTTTGGCATCAAACTACTTCAAAAGGGAAAAATGAATGGATCAATGTTCCAAAGTTTAAGATCAGAAAACTGAACCATAGAGAAGGTAAATCAGCTGTTCATCATGATATAGCTAGTAAGTGGTAGATCCAGGAAAAAAAAGACAGATATTCTGCATCTTCATCTGACATTCTCACCATTATCCATTCTTTTTATCCAAATAAATATCTGCCTTGTTAATTAAATTTTAAAAATTCTTAAGGGCAAATAGCTTGTTTTTGTTCTTAGTCATCCACATAAACATAACACTCTCAATGCACCAAGACACCAATCAATTTCTTTTGATAGGCTATTAGAGAATTTTGAATAAAAGTAGCAAAATAAATAGTTCTTTTTGGATATTTCTGGTGATGCTTGATAATCAGTTAGCAAACATTAATTAAGTTCCTACTTTGTGCCAGACAAGACATTGTGCTAATTTATAGGGATACAAGGGAAGTCAGAAGAAATCCCCTACACTCAAGTAGCTTAGTCTAATGGGAGAGGCAAAAAAAAAAAAATACATCCAGGATAAACATGAGGAAAGGCATTAAGATTGAGGGGGTTTAGGAAAGGCTTCTTGTAGAAGGTGGGATTTTAGGTGTGATTTGATGGAAGTCAGAAAACCAGAATGCAGAGATGGAGAGAAAGAGAGGGATGAGGGAGAGTCAGAGAAAATTGATCAAGTTAAGAGATGGGATATTTTATGGGAGGGCCAGAGAAGAGACCAGTGTCACATAGAGGAGAGTATGATATAAGCAGCGTAGAGGTGATGTGGAGCATAGGCCTTAAAAGTCTTGAATGCCAAATAGAGTATTTTATATTTGATCCTGGGAATTATAGGGAGCCAACAGTTTACAGGTCTCTCCCCATTCCAGACCATTCCTGTACTCAGCTATCAAACTGATCCTCTTAAGTACTGGTCTCACCATGTCTTCAAAACAAACTGTTGGCCAGTGAATAAGTTAAAAATTGGGAGGGTAGGGAATGTTTAGAGGAGATAATGAGTAAAGTTTAGAAATGTTTAATTTAAAATGTCTATGTTTGACATTCTCAATGGGTAGTTAGAGATACAAGACTTTATGTCAGGAGAGTAATTTGGATTGAATAAGTAGATTTGAGAATCATGAGGATAGAGATGATAACTGAATCCATGGGAGCTGATAAGTTTACCAAGTAAAAGCATAAAGTGAAAAGAGAAGAGGGCCCAGGACAGAAATCTGGGGGGACATTCACATTTAGCAGGTCTAACCTGGATGAAGATCAAGCAAAGGGTATTTAAAAAGAACAGTCAGATATGTGGGAGAAGCAGGGTAATGTCATGAGAACCTGGTGAGATAAGGTTTCAAAGAGAAGTGGGTGAGTGACAATGTCAAAGACCATAGAGATGTCAAGAAGGATGAGGATTAAGGCCATTAAATGTATTAAGAGGTCATTGGTAGCTTTAAAGTAATAAATTTATTTGAAGTCAAATTTGGTCAGAAGCCAAACTGGAAAGAGTTAGCATGAGGAGAAAAAAGGACGTGGTGGTATTGATTACAGTCAGCCTTCCTGAGGAGGTTAGCCACAAAAAGGAGGAAGAATATGTACCAGACATAGGAAGTGAGTTTTTTTTTGTAGGTATTAGGGAAGCAGAAGAGAGTAGGTAAGAAGATATTGGAGAAAAATAAGAGGATAGGGATGAAAAAAGGAATAATATTCTGGGAAGATGGGATGAAATTAGAGGACTTGTGCATGTAAAGAGGTTTGCCTTGGCAAGGAGAAGCGTATAGCAGCAACCACACCAGTATACCCAGGATGGCTGCTAGTACACGTTCTTAGATCTGTTGTACTAAGAAAAAGAGTTGTTCAATGGATCAACAAT
This sequence comes from Pseudochirops cupreus, assembly GCA_028627135.1. Classification (NCBI taxonomy): domain Eukaryota; kingdom Metazoa; phylum Chordata; class Mammalia; order Diprotodontia; family Pseudocheiridae; genus Pseudochirops; species Pseudochirops cupreus. The sequence goes on along the minus strand of CM053580.1, from coordinate 229,526,831 downwards.
TCTTTAAATTATATTCACTAGTTCAGGGGAAAAGTCAGCACCCTGAAGTACAGAGAAAATACAAGCAGAGAAATAAAGACCAACAGGCAGAGCTCTGACTACCTGAATCAACTATACACTTATATCTGAGCAGTTGGGGAGCTCTGAACATACAGCCACTCAGAATCTCAACCAGGAAATCACAAGATTCTTCTCATAAATGAGCCCACAAAGCAAAATACCACTCAGAGTATATATACTTCACAGAGGTAGAATGCATCACAACCCTTGTGACTCAGTGCCTAATTAGAAATTAGCAAAAGGTGTTGAAAGCCTTCCCACAAGCAAGGCTCTCCTTAGCAAACTTCCCTTAATGGACTCCACCTGAGGTCTTTTAATGGACAGAGAAGATATTAAATGCCATAACGTTACATAGGCTCACTTATTCATGGGAGTTAGGGCTGAAGGCAGAGAGAGTGGGAGAAGACATCTGGGTGATGTGAGATAAGAAGAAAAGAAGAGTGAGTTCTTGATAAAACTTTTCAAATGTTTCAGTGAAATATGAGATAAAGATATTAGCTGAGAAGGTGGGGTGACAGAGAGCTGTGTGAAACTGGAAAAGGGGGAAAAAGTTTAGAAAAGACATTGTTTTGAATAGGGTAGTAAGTCAATTAGAGAGACTTAAAGGATTGCCAGGACACAGTGAAGGCCCATCTATTACATAACATAAATCGAAGTGAATTTCCTATGTGTTCATGATTTTCTCCATCTTCATTTAATAGTATGTGAAGATGAGCAAAGTCAGCAGAAGAGACAATCCAGGGCTGATACTTGGCAGAGTGAAATAAGCAAGAGGATGGAAAAGCAAAGAACTCAAGAAAAAGCACAGTGTGGAATTGAACTGTTTCACTAAGGGTTCAAGATAAGAAAGGGAGGAGAGAATATAGCTAATGTAGAGGTAATTATCTGGGAAAGAAGTTGCAAAGGATTAGAAGTCACAGTGAGGATAAAGAACAGAGTTTGGGATTGCAAGACAGAGAGGTAGCATCAGAACACACTGTGAACAGATAAGGAAATTTCAGTATTCATGAATATTGAAGTGATACATTTGAGGGTAATGACGAGATATCACACACACACACACAGAAATACACACACACACACACACACACACACACACGCACGCACAGAAAACCAAGTTTGTACATGACTGAGATGAGGAGTAGATTATTCAAAATGGATAAGTTGGAAAAGTATGAGGTTAAAGTGCTTGAGGGAGTATCAGTATCAATGTTGAAGTCCTCTAGTACAAGACAGGGCATGCATCAGAGTTATAGACTAGGAGCCAGTTGCTGAAGTCATTGAAGAAAGATAGGGATTATCCTGGAGTTTGGTAGGTAAAAGCTACCAGAATTTTGAATAGATAGAAGATGTGGATTGAGTTGATTACGAAGAAGTTACTGCATGGTAGTAGTAGAGTATGAGTTTTGGAACTAGTAAAGGAGAACAGGGAGCATTCCAACTACCAGACCTCAACCAGCCTGTCAGAGGGAATGAGAGAAAGTAAAATAGCATAGTAACACCCAACTGAGGCAGAGGCTAAAGGTGGTTAAGTTGAGGGAATTAAGATCATCACAACCAAAAGAGACATCACTCCCTGGGAAGAACCTGGTATCTGTGCCCATCATAGGCAACCACAGATGACTGACACAGGGAATTTTCCCACACAGTCCAGCAACATTGCCCAGTGGGAGAGCAACCTGCCCCATTCATTTTTTGCCTCCGTCTTGTGGCCAAACAACATAATTGACTTAGCCCAGCTATAGTCAAGTCTACCATGGAGATAGTTCAGGTTTCTGCATGAACCAACCTAGCAGGGAGATTGAGCTGGCCAAATGAGATGCTATGCCTTACAAAAATCCAGCCCAGGGGAGAAGTGGAAAAAACTGTCCATTATGGTTTCCACAACTTCACTGGACTTTGTAAGATAAACTTTAAAACACAAAAATAAGTTTATACAGACATTCATCCTCCCTGACTCAATATTCTTTTCTGCAAAATGAGAGAATTGAGCTTGATTATTTCTTGTTTCCTTCTATTTATAAGCCCGTGACTAAAATTTCCCCATCAACTAAAAGAAAGAAGTACAAAATAAATGTGATGATTCTATTGTTTTTTTCCCTCCTCTCACTATACTACTGGGCTGAGTAAAAGGCACAGAACAGTGCTTGATGGACAGGGCCTACCCAAAATGCTTCATCCTAAACTAGACACTTTTCACTGGTTAACTTTATTGATCAATGCAAAACAGCCTTCACTAACAATCACTTCTATGTTACTGGGCTGGTGGTGGGAGATAGGGACAATTATTTTCTTATTGCCACTGGCACTCAAACTCATATCAATTCATTCATTGGAGAGATCATTTTTACAGGTCCACAATCAATATTACAATCCACTCTATGTGAATGTCATGTAATCAATTACATCTCAAAAAAGGCATATATCTAGATACTGAGGTATTTTAATTCATTCATTATTAATTAAATAGGCAGCTAGTTGGTGTAGTGGATAGAGTGACAGGCCTCAAGTCAGGAAGACTCATCTTCCTGATTTCAAATCTGGCTTCTGATGCTAGCTGTGAGACTATGGGCAAGTCACTTGCTTGGCACTGCTTGCCTCAGTTTCCTCATCTACAAAATGAGCTAGAAATGGCAAACCAGTTCAGTTCAATAAATATTTATTGAGCAAAGAAATGTGAATCCTTTACTGTGTGTAAGCTAACGTCTTCATTGGAATTTGTAAAATATTTACAATCTGTAGAGTAGAAAGCATATTTGATGTGGAGTCAAGAGAGTGACCCCCAAACTTAGCTGTGCTATTGCTCCCTTTGTATCCTTATGCAAGTCACTCAAACTCTTATAACTTAGTTTCCTTATTTGCAAAATAAAGAGATTTGACTAGATTCCTTTCAGGTAGGAAGACTTTGTTCTTAAAGATCCCTGATGTTCAAATATTTTAATATAATTTTCTTTTAAAATATGATGGTTTGTTCTGTGGCAAAGTTTACAAAGGACATTGGCATTTTGCCTTATTAACTTTGGTATCTTGACTTGAGAGGATTTTTTCCTTCCCTCTTTCTACTACTCAGTGAGGCTCAAAACTTGAGATTTTGATTGTTAGCATCAGAATCAAGCCCAGAACCCAAGTTTGGATCATGTGCCTTGAATTATGTCAATCAATCAGTAATCATTTATCAAGTATCTACGGTGTGTCAGGCCCTGGTGGTATATGGTTTTAAAAAATAAAACAATCTCTTATCTCCAGAGTTCATATTTACTGAGTTTGGGAAAACATGCACAGAAAATAATGAAATATTGATACAAAGTAATATCCAGAAGTGGGAACAATTAGCAGTTGTGCAGATCAGGACTGACTCCTTAAATTGACACTTGAGGTGAGTACTGAAGGAAGCTAGCATTTCTTTGAAGTAGAAGGAAAGAGGGATGATATTCTAGGAATGGGGAATAGACAACACAAAGCCATAAAGGTGGGAGAAGTGTTATCTTGTCAGTCAGTCAGTCACTTACTATGTGCTAGGCACTGTGATAAATTCTGAGGATACAGAGAAGGGCAAAAGACAACGCCTGATAACAAGGAGTTCATAATAGGAGGAACAGCAAAGATGCACATTTGGGTGGAAGGTAGAATTTGGGAAGAAATATAATGTTTAATAAAACTTGTCCAAGGTCAAAAAAAGTAACATGTCAAACTGAGAATTTGAATCAAAGATGTGGAATTTCATAGGACTTTAAGAGCCAAACAAAGAGTTTGTACTTTAACACATCTCTTAAAGCAAGATTGATATGGTCAGATGTGTGCTTTAGTTTGCAAGTACTAAGGGAAGTTTGGAGAGGAGAAAGAGGCAAGTCAGAAAGACCAATTGCATAGCTTTTGTGGTGGTCCAGGTAAAAGCTGAGGAGTATCTGAACTAGGGTGATGGTGAAGTACATGGAGAGAATGGAACAGTCCTGATAGATCTTGAAGTAGAATCAAGATGATTTGGCAAGTTTTTAGTTATGACTGTCAAAGGGGAGGAAAGAATCAAGGATGGTACTGTAATTGCAAGCATGAATGAATGAATGCAAACAGTGGTACCCTCAAGAGAAATAGTAAAATTGGGGAAATGTATCAGTCTGGCAAGAAAGAAAATGAGTTCTCTTTGGTATATGTTGAGTTTTAAATATCTGTTGAACATACAGTTCAAGATACTCAAGAGACAGGTTGTGATATAGAATTGAAATTCAGGAGAGTCAAAGTAGAGGTCAATATATTGATCTGAAATTTATCTACATAGAAATAACTGATGACCCTATGCAAGCTGGTAATACCAGGCTACTCCTTGATGTCTCATATCTGCAGAATTAATTGAATCCAAATTTCATTCTGTTCTACATTCTTGGGGAAAGTACTCATAATGCTTATAATTATTCTGTTTTCTGAGAGTTGCAAAATTAAAAAAAAGAGTATATCGATGGCCTCTGCCTTCTTTACTGGCACTATTAAAGAAAATATGCCAATTTTAAATTCTGTTTATATTTTTCATTGTAGTTAGTCAAGTAAAAATCCTAGCAAAAAGCAATTCTCATTAATAACTCAAATTTTGATATAATAAATCTCAACATGTTAAAATTAGTCTTTTTTTTCATTTAACCACAAGCAAAATTTTCCCCCCACAACATATGACTCAAAAAATTGAAATTCCTGAGGACTATACTTGCCTCTGCTACTGACTTGCTTTAATTTCTAGGCTAAATTTATAGACCTGGCAAATTGAATTAAATGTTACAATATAGTGGAAACTTCTGTTTAGTTTAATGAATTAATTGCAAGGGGAAGGGATCATTTCACATGAATCATCTAATTAGTTTGCAGGTCATCAGTTCAACCAGATATTCTTATATTCTCAGAAAGCTGAGGAAAAAAAAAAACCAAAAGGAAAATCTCTGAAGTAATAAGCTGAGGAATAGAAAAGGGGTATCTGGGATACAGGTCCTGACTTAGTGCATTTCTTTTTTTTAAAATTTATTTTATTCCAAACTTAAGAAATAATAAGAACATTTCTATACCATAGAATAGAAAAAAAAGATGATTGTACACAAAACTGCAATTCTGTTATGTACAACTTGCTATTACTTTTAAATATATAATAAAGTTATCATGTAATTTTTCCTATTTTTCTTCCCTTTTTCTCTCCCTGGAGATGTAGAGATGGCAACCATTAGAAACAATTATGTATGTATTGTACGTGTGTGTGTATGTGTGTATATATTTATATGTGTGTGTGTGTGTGTGTGTGTGTGTGTATATATATATATATATATATATACAAAATCTCAAAACATAACCATTCTCTACATGCTTCTTTTTATCATTTCTTTCTCTGGATGCAGATAGGGTCTTCCTTCACCTGTCCTTCATAGTTAATTTGGTATTTATAATAGTAAAAATGACTTAGTCATTCAAAGTTGTTCTTAAACTAATGTTGCTATTGTATATAATATTCTCTCTATTCTGCACATTTCATTCTTCAATATTTCATGCAAAGATATCCATCTTTTTCTAAGATCATTGTGCTCATTATTTCTAATACTACAATAGTACTCTATCACAATCATACACCTCAACTTGCTCAGTCATTCCCCAATTGATGGACATCCTGCAAATTCCAGTTCTTTGTTACCCACAAAGAAAGCTGCTATAAATATTTTAGAACATGTAGGTTCTTTTTCTTTTTCCCTAATCATCTTAAGAAATAGACCAAGTAGTGGTATTTCTGGGTCATAGGATACAGGCAGCTAAATAACTCTTGGGGCATAATTTCAGATAGCTCTTTAAAATGTTTGGATCAGTTCACAGTTCTACCAACAGTGAATTAGAAAAATTAACAATTTTTCCACATCCCCTCCATCATTTGTCACTTTCTCTTTTAATCATTTTAGCCAATTTGATAGGAGTAAAATCATATCTCAACATTTTAAAATTAGCATTTCTCTAATCAATAATGATTTAGATGATTTTTTCATTTGACTATAATTTGTTTTTATTTCTTCTTCAGGAATCTGCCTATTTATATGCTTTGACCATTAATCAATTGGTGAATGAGTTGTATTGCTACAGATTTGACAAGTCTAATTATATATTTTAGGTATGAGACTTTTATTTGAGAATCTGTCTGTATTTTTTAAACCAGTTTTCTACTTTTCTTCTGTTTTTGGTGATACATTTTATTGTATAAAAAAACCTTTTGATTTAATGCAATCAAAATTATTCTTTTTACACCTCCCATTATCTCTTGTTTATTAATAGTATAAATCAGATCCCAAAAAATGAAAAAAAATAGAAGACAATGTGAAATATCTCATTGGAAAAACCACTGGTGAGGTGAGATAATTTATCCAGGTGAGATAATTTAAAAATCATTGGACTACCTGAAAGCCATGATCAAAAAAGAGCCCAGAAATAATTTTTCAAGATGTTATCAAGAAAAATTGCCCTGATATTCTAGAATCAGAGGGCAAAATAGAAATTGAAAGAATTCACCAATCACCTCTTGAAAAAGATCCTCAAAAGAAAACTCCTAGGAATATTATAGCAAAATTCCAGAGTTCCCAGGTCAAGGAGAAAATATTAAAAGCAGTAGGGAAGAAACAATTAGAGTATTGTAGAGGTACAATCAGGATAACATGAGATCTAGCAGCTTCTACATTAAAGGATCAAAGGGATTTGAATATGATATGCCAGAAGTCAAATGAGCTAGGGTTAAAACCAAAAATAATCTACCCAGTAAAACCAAGTATAATGCTTCAGGGAAAAATGTGGTCATTCAATGAAATGGAGGACTTTCAAGAATTCTTGATGATAAAACCAGAGCTAAACAGAAAATTTGACTTGCAAATACAAGAAGCAAAAGAAGCATGAGAAGGTAAATAGGAAAAAGAAATTATAATGAACTTATTAAAGCAGAACTATTTCTATTCCTACATAGAAAAATGATAATTGCTAACTCATGACTTTTTCTCAGTATGAGGATAGTTAAAGGGAATATAGATGTGTGTGGGTGTGTATACACCCACACACACGTATGCATAGGAGGGTGTATATGTATATAAAGGTATATGTCAGTGTCTGTATATTTGTGTATATGTATACATAGACAGAGGATACAGGATCAGTTGAATATGAAGGGATGATATCTAAAAAATAAAATTAAGAGGTAAGAGAGGAATATATTGGGAGAAGGAGAAAGGGAGAGATAGAATTGGGTGAATTATCTCACATAAAAGAGGCAAGAAAAAACTGTTATAATGGAGAGGAAGAGCAGGAAGGTGAAAGGGAATGGGACAACCTTATTCTCATTGGATTTGGCTTAAGGAGGGAACATACACATTCAATTGTGTATCTTACCCTACAGAAAGTAGGTGCAATGGGATAAAATGGGGGATGATAGTAGGGACGGCAGATTGGGGGAGAGGGTAGTTAGAAGCAAACACTTCTGAAAAGGGACAGGGTAAAAGCAGAAAATAGAATAAGTGGGGGGCAGGATAGGATGGAGGGAAATAATAGTTAGTCTTTCACAATCTAACTACTATGGAAATGTTTTGTGTAACTTCACATGTATGACCTGTATTGAATTTGTTGCCTCCCCAGTGGGGGTGTGTGAGGAGGGGAGAAAGGAAATAATCCGGATATCAAAGTTTTAAAAACAAATATTAAGATTTTTTTTTCATGCATCTTTGAAATAAGTTCTATAGGCACTGGAGTATAGAAATACATCTTGCCTCACTAGAAAGTAGAAGGGCTGGGGGAGGTTATAAGAGAGAATAGATTGGGGAAGAGGTATTCAGTTGGCTTGCTATCTTGGGGTGGGGGGTAGGGGAAAGACAGAAAAATTTGCAACACAAAATCTTGTGAAAATGAATGTTGGAAACTAAAACTAAATAAATATGTAAATTAATTGTTTTCCTATTCATATCTGAGTCAATATATTCCATGCTCTTTACATTTACTTGTAATATATTTCTTTATGTCTAGATCATGTATCTATTTTGACTTAATCTTATTAAATGGTATAAGACATTGGTCTATGCCTAATTTCTATCAGACTACTTTCCAGTTTTCCCAACAGATTATTTATTTTTGTGCATTTTTAAACATGTGATACGTTTATTCTTCAGGGGGTATGCCAGATGTACCACTCAGGTCATAGGTAACTGGAATTTTGAGAGCTCCTATCACAAATAGTGCTTCTATAAATATGTTAGTGTATGTAGAGAAATTCTTCTTATCTATTACCCCCTTGGGGCATATGCTCAGCTGTAGAATCTCTTGAACAAATGATAATGACATTTTATTCACTAGTTATATAATATTAACTTTTTTCCCCCAAAATCCTTATATTGATTCACAGTTCAACCAACCATGCATTAGTGGGCCTATATTTTGACATCCTCTCCAACACGGATTATACACATCTTTTGTCTTCTTTGTCAAAATGGTAAATGTAAAATAAAACCACAGGATTGTTTGATTTGCATTTCTACTGTTCTTAGAGACTTGGAGTATTATTTCTTCTGTTTGTTAATAGTTTGGAGTCCTTTTGAGAACTGTGTGCTAACATTGTTTTACCATTTAAGTATTGGGAATATATTTGGGTCTTAAGATTTCAGTTAGTTCTCTATATATCTTGGATACTAAGCCTTTATCAGAGAAATTTGATACAAAGATTTCTCCCCTGCCTTTGACCACTTTACTTTATGTGCTAGATGCCTTAGTCTTATTCGTGCATTTTTAAAAAATTTCATGTAACCTAAATTATCATTTTTCTCGCCTCTAGTCATCTCTACAATCTATCCTTTATTAGATTAAAAATACAAATCCATAACTTTGAAAGGTATATGAACAGATTCTCTTTTAATTGTTAAAATAAATTAATAATGTTATTGGAAAAAAGTGTTGGTAAGGGTAAGATAATGTGAATAGGCCCACATCCTTGTCATATTACTATAGAGTGTCTTTTCCTATCTTTATGAGGCTGGGGCTGCCATTGAGGAATGAGAAGGCAACTGAATATGAGACAGATGGGTTTCTAAAATTGTTATACAAAACTTAATATTTGCAGAAAGGGGGAAAGAAAATCCTGAGAAAATTCCTCTGTCAAAAGCATTTCCAGGAGTGGTGGCTAGGTGGTGCAGTGAATAGAGCACCAGCTCTGGAGTCAGGAGGACCTGAGTCCAAATTCGGCCTCAGACACTTGACAAACTTACTAGCCATGTGACATTGGGCAAGTCACTTAACCCCAATTGCCCTCCAAAAAAAAAAAAAAAGCAATAGCAGCATTTATATAGTGCTTAAGGTTTGCAAAACAGGGAAGCTAGAGGCAAGTTTGCCAGAAGTAACTAGAATGGGGGTAGATAACGCATATAAGAAAGTTAAAGGAGGGCAAGCAAATGGATATGAGAGCAACTAGGTGAAGCAGTGCTTAGGCTTGGAGTCGGGAAGACCTGAGTTTAAATTCACCTCAGGGCCTTACTAGCTGTGTGTCCCTGGGCAAGTCATTTAACTTCATTTTATGTCAGTTTTCTCAGAAGAGAAGGTAATAACAAACTACTTTACTATCTTTGCCAAGAAAACCCTAAAATGTTATCACAAAAAGACATAACTGAAACCACTGAACAACAAAAACAAAGCCAAGTAATTATATGTAGGTGACCTGGGAGCAACTCCTTAAATGGAGGATTTGAGAGGAGGCAGAAAAGGTGGCTCAATCAAAGGCAGAGGTAATTGGTCTGGAGTGAGACTTCAGCATGAAGAGTTGGGGTGTGGAATCAGATTTAAGAAGCTGAGAAAAGAGATGTCTCTAAGACAGAAGAATTAACAGTCTTCTTGTGAAGTAAAAATTGTCTTAGCACTGATGAAACTTTAAGAGAGTTCCCAAAACTTTAGAAGGTACCATTCAATTTTGATAGATTATGTCCCAGAACATTCAAGTATATGTACTCTTCTGTTAATTCTTTCATTTTTAGTTTCAAGGGACCAATGAATGTTACGTGTTCAAGAACCATACATTTGACTTCATGGGCTTATCAGTTCTAAGAATAATAAATCACTTATAAATCTCAACTCTAGAACTTTGGGATAATTTGTCTTTTTCTTTTTAGATCCTTTCTTTTGTTACTCCCAGTATGAAATAGTTTCTCATCGCCGCTCATACAGTCTTCTGTGTAGGACAAATGAATGCCAGCTTTTTAACTAACTAAAGTTTTTGATTGGTTGGTTTTGCTTTTGTACCATATTTATTTTAGGATCTACTCCCAGACACAGACAATGCATACACATATACACATATCTACCCAGCAAACATTTCCTAGAAGGAAAGGCAGACAAGCGAAGCCGCCCCATACAGTGACCATTTTTGACAGCATTTGCAGCACTCCACATCTCTCTTGTACAAAGGAGGGAGTTACTTTTTTGTCATCTCTTCTCTGGGGGCTAAGGTTCACCGTTACAGCTACCTAGTGTTTGCCTTCATTTTAGGGTTCTTTTCCTTTACCTTATTGCAATCATTTCTCTGTATTGGTACTAATTGCTTTGCACTATATTCTTTCATAAAATTATTCTCATAATTCTCTGAATTCCTAACATTCAGCATCTCATACTTGGCAATAGTCTATGTTGTTTCTTTACCATGATTTCTTCAGTCATGACACAATACATAGGAATGTTACTCCACAAATGGTTTCCTACCTGGTTTCCTTGTCTTGGATCTCTCCCTTCTCCAATACATCACCCATACAACTGCGAAAAGCATCTTCCTATAGCAGAAATCTGACCATATTACTCCCTTACTCAGCAAACTTCAGTGACTCCCTATTTGATATCCAAAAGAGAACTTAACTCTTTCCTCCAAAGATGCCCCTCTAGCCAATGCCCTGATTGCTTAAAAATTTTTTTTTCACTTTATTTATTAGCTTTTGTTTATTTTTAGTTTGCGTCATTCATTTCCACGAGATTTTGAGTTACAAATTTTCTCCCCATCATTCCCCTACCCACCACCCCAAATCAGCGATCCCACTGTATAGCCCCTCCCCCAATCTGTGCTCTCTCCTATGTCCTCCCCCATCACCCCTCTGACTTTCTAATAGGGCAAGATAGATCTCTCTACCCCATTGCCTATATAGCTTATTATCCAGTTTCATGTAGATTCTTTAAATTATAGATTCTTTCCCTTCCTCTCTCATCACCCACCCCCACGGGAAAGACAAGCAATTCAATACAGGCCATACATGTGTAGCTATGCAGAACATCTCCACAATGGAATATTGTGAAAGACTGACTATATTTCCCTCCTTCCTATCCTGCCCCTACTTGTTCTATTCTCTATTTTGTCCCTTTCTCTTTAGAGAAGTGTGTGCTTGAAACAACCCTCCCCCCAACCTGCCCTCCCCTCCATCATCTGCTCTCTCATCCCCCTACTCTCCTGTAGGCCAAGATACCCAATTGAGAGTGTATGTCATTCCTTCCTGAAGCCAAATTCAATGAGAGTAAGGTTAATCCATTCCCTTGTGCCTTCTTGTTCATCCCCTCCATTGTAACAGTTATCCCTTTGCCTCTTCTGTATGAGATGATTAACCCCATTCTGGCTCCCCCTGTCTCTTCTCACTCCATTCCCTTCCCCCCTCTCAATATCACCTTTTAAAATATCATCCCTTCCTATTCAATTGATCCTGTGCCCTTTATCTATGTACATATATATACACATACTCACATATGTATTCACATGCATATATACCCTCCTATATAGACATATGTGTATGTATACATACATACATACATACATATATATATATATATGCATATATATACTTACATACATTTATATTCCCTTCAACTATCCTCATACTGTGAAAAGTTTCATAAGTTACAATTATCATTTTTCCATGTTGGCATATAAATAGTCGAACCTTGATAAATTCCTTATAATTTCTTTTCCATGTTTACCTGCTCATACTACTTGTATTTGAATGTCAAATTTTTTATTCAGTTCTGATTTTTCATCAAAAACACTTGAAAGTCCTCCACCTTGTTGAATGACCATATGTTCCCCTGGAACATTATACTCTGTTTTGTTGGATAGGTGATTCTTGGTTTTAATCCTAGCTCCCTTGATCTCCAGAATATCATATTCCAGGCCCTTCAGTCCCTTAATGTAGAAGCTGCTAGATCCTGGGTTATCCTAATTGTGTTTCCACAGTATTGGTTCCTCTTGGCAGCATGTAATATTTTGTTCTTGATCTGGGGACTCTGCAACCTGGATATAACATTCCTGTGAGTTTTCTTTTGGGGATCTTTTTCAAGAGGTGTTTGGTGAATTCCTTCAAGTTCTATTTTGCCCTTTGGTTCTAAAATCTCAGGGCAATTTTCCTTGAGAGTTTCTTGAAGGATGATTTCTAGGTTCTTTTTTGATCGTGGCTTTCAGGTAGTCCAATAATTTTTAAATTGTCTCTCAGGGATCTATTTTCCAGGTCAGTGTTTTTTTCAAGGAGATATTTCCCATTGCCTTCTATTTTTGCATTTGTTTGGATCTGTTTAATAGTATCGTGATTTCTCATAAAGTCATTTGCTTCCATTTGCTCCACTCTAATTCTGAAGGAATTATTCTCTTCAGAAAGCTTTTGAGATTCTTTTTCCATCTGGCAAATTCAACTTTTGAAGGCATTCTTCTCCTCATTGGCTTTTTGGGTCTCTTTTTCCATTTGAATTAATCTATTTTTTAAGGTGTTATTTTCTTCAGTTAGGTTGTTGACTCTTTTTTCATGATTTTCTTGCATCATACTCATTTCTCTCCCAATTTTTCCTCCACTTCTCTTATTTGGTTTTCAAAATCTTTCTTAAGCTCCTCTATGGCCTGTAAAAAATTTAGATTTTTCTTGGAAGCTTTTTGTGTGGGAGGTCTGACTCTGTTGTCTTCCTGCCATTCCATGCTTTGAGCCTTTTTGTCCCCCAAAAAGGAATCTAAAGTTGGATTGCTGTTCTTGCTTTGCTTCCTTTGCCTGCGCATATTGCCAGTCTTTTTGGGTTCAGTAGAACTCTGCTTTCAGAGGGGAGAGCTTTGTCCCAAATTGCTGGGGTTTTCGCAGCTGCTGGGGCTATTAGGGGGCCGCTGTCTCTACAGCTCCCACCAGCTTTGGCTCACTGGTCACACACCTCAGCAATACCACCCAAGACCACAATCCCAATCCAGGCAGGTTATGGTAAGAGTACTTAACCTCTTAATGATAGCTTGGCCCCCTGCAATCTGAAGGCCAGGATTTTGACGTAGCCACATGGAGGTGGCTGCAGGGCCTCTGTTTCTACTTCTTTTTTGCTCTGGGAGTAGATGGCCAGGCCCATGTGTTTCCCCCAAATTTAGCCAAGTTCCACTGAGCTTTCACTTTGTCCTATTTTCTCATGGGTTGGTAATCCTGGAAACTGCCACAGCTGCTGGTGATCCACTCTCCTGAAAGCTGCAGATGTGGCTCGTCCTGGCCACCCTGGGGTTAGTCAGCTCCCATTGTGCTGCAATGGACCCTTCCCATCCACCTGCCAGGCTGCCTTCAGCAGGAGCCTTGTTTCTCTATCATTTTATAAGTTCTGGAGCTCTAAAATTTGTTTAGAGTCCTATTTTATAGGTATTTGAGGTGGTTATGCAGGCAGCTCAGGTGTTCTCCTGCTTCTGTGCTGCTATCTTAAATAACTAAGGTTAATCAATCAAAAATCACCTAAGTGCCTTTTAAATGAGCCAGGAAGCCAGCATAGTGTATGTGCAAGAAAATAAATAAAATATTCCTTACCAACTAACTAAATTAGACTGTTTATCTTTATGCAATAGTTCATTAGTTCATGTTTGTTCACTGGTCTTTTATAATGGAGTCCTTATTTGGGATTTAAATTGGCATAATTCTATAATGTCTACAACTGCAGCTAACTTCATTTTATCAGTAGCTTTCCTTGGTTTTGGCTCCATAGAACACTATACACCCATTCTAGATACCCCTGTTTCTTCTCCTCTATACACTTTCAGTTTCCTTATGTGTATTAACTTTTCCCATTAATTTCCAAGTTCCTTGAGCCCAGGGTTTGTCCCTCTTTTTCTTATTTGTATACTCAGTGCTTAGCACAGTGCCTAGCAAATAGTGGGTACTTAGTCATATATTTTTTTAATTTATTGAATTAAGACTTTTTATTTTCAAGTATTTTTCAGCCTGCCCCCTGCCTCCAATCAAAAATCAATACCATTTAGCAGCTACTGTAGATATCCTACATTTTCTTTGGAAATGTTTTGGTTTCAGATTTTCTGATCAATTCACAAAGCAGAGGGAAAAAAAATATTTTGTCTTAACTTTGACTTTGAAACATGTTTATAGGGAAACATGTGAATGACATGATCTCTTTCCTCATTAAGAAATTCATATTACTAATCACAGAAGCTTAAAAATAAATTGTAAAGCCCTCCCCTAACTAACTTCCCTCCTTCCCCTGGCAACATACAATTAAGACACAAGGAAATCCTGACTTTAATCTTTTCTAAATCAATTTTACTTGCTCTAGAATTTTATAGTAGGGTAAAAATAAATATGTTGGCTGAGGAAGCATACTGCACACGAAACAAGTAGCATTTCTTATGCTTGGTTTTGCAACCTATTGTGGTTTTTGTGCCTGCTGCTAGTCACAATTAATTATATTAATTGAAGAAAAATATTAAACTTGTGAAGCCACAGAGCTGTGGTCTTTATGCAAAATTCCAATTTTATTGTTCCTTTTACTGGAAAGTTACTCATCTTTGTTTCACACTATTCTAAATAATTTATAGACTTTCTACCATGAGATAGAGAACAAAAGCTGAATAGATATGGGAAAAAGAATATTAGTTTGCCTTTGGGAACAGTTTCTTGACATTTTCCATAATATATATCTACTTAATTTTATTGTAATGCATGACATCACCAGCATTAATTACAGTAACTATATTCAGGTCAAGATTTCTAATGATTTTCCTTAAATAAACAGCATTCATTCATAAAATCAACCATTTATTCAGTTTCTCCTATGTACAATTAATTGTTTAAGTTACTGTGAAAAAGATGAAGATAAGGAAAATCAATTACTTTTTTTTTCCTGTCAACTCATTTATCACATTATGGCTAAGTAATGAAAAAAA
>CM053580.1:229459847-229511093 GCA_028627135.1 Pseudochirops cupreus | reverse complement strand
TGTGTGTGTGTGTGCATGTGTGTGTGTATGTGTGTGTGTGTGTGTATGTGTATGTCTGTGTGTATGTGTGTATGTGTGTGTGTGTATATGTGTATAAAAATGCATATTACCCATGCAAGTGATTTTGGGCAATTCCTGGAATTAGCATTGGCATTCATATATGCTCATGTAGACAAACATGTATGTGTATAATTTTGGTGTGTGTCATATCTATACTTCTCCTGATGTGGCACAGGAAATATCTAGTGTGAAATTTTTTTTTAAAAAATTAAAAAAAAATCCACTGATGCAGATGAACATTTTCCTAGAGCTTATCAGAGAGAGCTGCTTGATGAGGTGAGAGCATATTCACTACTAATTGACCATAAACCTATGGTCAATTCATGTTTCTTAGAGGCAGTGCTTTAACCCACTTCTTTCTTATTTAAAGACTGGCCATTTATTTGCTATCCATGCTATTATAGACATACATGCGTACATACATATGTTGATATGTAATTTCCATTACATTTACATATATACTCACATATATACATGTGTGTATATGTGTGTATGTGCATGTGTCTATAAAACAAAAACACGGCTGTGAAAGCTGACCTCAAAACTAGCAAAACCTTGGTCCAAATACCACCTTTGTCCCACAATTGATATGTGTCCTTAGGCAAGTCACTTGAGATTTCAGTGCTATAGGTCTAGACACCTCTCTAAGATTTTAAGCTTCATTAAGATGCTGACCTGCATTGGTATAGAGAAATTCCTCTTTTAGTAGCCTCCTATACCAATGAAGTTGCAGACTTTGTACATGAATACTGAGGGGAGGGGGGAGGGATAGATACAACAGGCATTGCTGATGGTCAATGAATGAGCTTTACTCAGAATTTAATGAAACAGAAATTGAGTCAGTTGCAAAAATACAGTATTCTTAATGATCACACACAGTTTTATGCATGTCTCATAGTAATTTTTATGACCCTAAATCATAGAACATCAGAATTACGGATAAATTAAAAGTACAAATATCCCAAGGGGCAATGGAAAGATTACTGTGGGCACCAGTAGTCAGCAGTGTGTTACCACTTCTGATTTCTGTATGAAATGTGGAATGATAACATCACTAAAACATGTCTGGAGAAGAAGGTAGGCCATCTGCATATCAGGAATAAAAAACAATAGAATAACAACCTGCAGGGAACATTCCTATCTCTGAAATATCAGAAGACTAGAAAATCCTCCAGTGTGTTTGATAGGTCCTCTAGAGAGTATATAAGGAAAGATACAATAATCAAGAATTATGTCAGTATATTTTGAGAGGTTGTCAGTTGCTTCAGTAGAGGATGTATTCATATTGATGAAAATATGGTTCCATTAAAGTATCATGGTGTCATATATTTAGAGATGGAGAGAAAGAAGAGTATTTGTATGAGTTCAAATTGTTTTAAAACCACCTGACCTCAAACCTACTTCTCTCTGTAGCCACAAATGGTTTTCTAGAATATGAGGCCTGCAGGTATATGATAATATATACAATTAGAAATTTTTTTTTCTGATCCTTTCCCAAATAGTTACCTGCTTTCGATTTTCTTGCTTTAAAAGAAAAGAAAAATATTTAGAGTTGTAAAACTGCATATAAAAATGAGTATTTCCTTCACTAATATGTTGGTCCTTGTCTATAAATAAATTGCATCTTGCCTCTAAAAATGTTCTTCAAATAAGATTAAAGACACAAAACATTAGGTACTTAAATTGGAATATAATTTTAAGTCAATATCATTTGAAGCAAGGTTTATAAAATGTAACATGGGACACAAAATCGGTGCATCCCCTTCATCTTCAGGTTTTAAATTGCCGTTTACCTATATTTTTGCTGTCCTCTTACTTCTATTTCAATATTGTGTTTCTTCTCCTATAGACAAAAATCTACACTATTTTTTCAACCTAGCATGTTTGAACAATTCCTGGAGCTTGTCCTGTATGTGTGACACCACCTAGATTGGCTCTCAACTTTCAAATGCGTACTTCATAACAGTACACAAGAAAGTCTTATTGAAATGAGGAGAGAAAACAAAAACCCAGAAATAACCAATCGTGTTCCATGAATCTGTAAAACCCACAGTGAGTAACAGACACAAATATGAGGGTCTTCTTAACTGTAGTTCCCTAGAGCCATCTGTGGATGATTTTTGGTATTTCTCAGTAATGTTTTCCACCTTTGCCTCCAGGATTGTGTCTCAGAAATTCTTGGTTGCATCTATCCCATGATTTTTGGCATTGCTTTCTGGCCCTGCATTGTCTTTTGGCAAGCGGAGAAGAAAAAAAGTTCTTCATATCAGTGAGATGATTCTTTGTGAGCAAAGAGAAATCTCAACTGTTTGCCACTGTGGCGTGAGTTGAGCTCAGTCCAAGAATAAGAATGTTCTCTTATCAAAGCTCTGGCCTCTTGCTACTGCACCTGTAAACAATTTTCTATAGAGCAGGGCATCATTCAGAACTCTAGTTTCTTAAGCAATCTCATCTGAACCTCTTATGTTTAGAGATGGCAAGCTAAGGTCTTGATAAACCCAATCAGAGGAGTAAAGACTGAGGTCTACCTAATTTGTGTGACTTTGGATAATGCACTTAATCTCTCTGTACCTCAATGTCCTAATCTGTAAAAGTAGGAGGTTGGTCTAGTTACCACCAAGATTGCTTTGAGCTCTAATAATATCATCCTAAAATTCTTTTCCTCTTTCACAACAGACTAAACATTTTCTATGAAAGGGAACATTCCCTATTTGTTGAAGAACCACAGTCAAACAACATGAAACCCTCAAAGTGGATTATTCAAAATATTCCAGATTAGGCCAATCTGATAGGTACTAGTCTTCTCTAAAATAGGGATTTATATTCTTGAAGTTTTGATGCATGCACAGCCACAGGCTAACATGTCAGCTAAATCAGAGAAGGATGAATAAGGGGAAGAAAACAAGTCTCAGTTATATTTCAAATAATCAGAAACTAGAAGACAGTTTTACAACTTTCTAAAAGCTATTTGAGAGCATGAGAAGTGGTGGCATGCACAATCTTGAATACTTGACCTCCAGTGCACAAAGTCTGATTTCTAAGACAGCACCAGACATCTAAAAAAAAAATCAACTTTATCCAAAAAAAATAAGAATAGAGTCTGAACCTATGATTTCATTAACATAGGGAAGTCCTACCTAAAGAAACTCTATAAATTTAGGTCAGAACCAATATTCCCTTACTTCCATTGGAAAGGACTTTAGAATTTCTTCATTATAGAGAATGCCAGGACTTGGTTTCAAATAGGTAATGTTTATCTTGCTAGTGAAATATCTCTGAGAGTTTTAGAAAGAGAAGAGGGGAGATCATGGAGTCTTTGAATGAATGATGGAAGATAATCCAGCAAAGTACAAATGTTCAAGCAAGTAGGAGGAGATAGTAGAGGAGAAGTATCAGAAAATCCACAGTCTTCAAAAGGATAGGAGGCTTGACAATGTTGAATGCAGAACTCGGTGGGGATTAAGAGACACATTGAGTATAAACAATGATTAAATGGATTATTGGTAACTATTATTGGTAACAGAAAAAAAACATTTTCAGTAGAGTGTTCATTTTAGTACCTGAATTGTAAGGAATTGAGCAGTAACTGGGAGATGAAAAAGCAGAGACAATGAGTTTTGCTAATTTTTCTTTACCAAGAATTTGTCTGAGAAAGGGAAGAAAGATGGTGCCTTGAGGTGATAAGGACTCAAATGACTGTTTTTTGTTTCTTTGAGACATGATAATTGAATCCATGGGATAAGAAGAAATTACTGTGTGAGCATAAAAACAGAGTTTTATAGCCCACGGACAAAACCTTGAAAGACACAAATACTTACAGAAGAGATAGGGATGATGATCCAACAAAGGAGACTGAACAATTAGGCTCAAAATGGTAGGAGAAAAACAGGAGAGAGCAGGGTCATAGAAACCAAATGAGAAAATATGCAATGGAGAGGATAGTTAATGGTTTCAAAATCAAAGGGCCCTTGAAAGAGATTTATAAAGACAGAAAATAACACCCTACTTATTAATTCTTAGTTCCAAATTAATATATGGTTTGTAGGATTGGAAAACATCTTCTTCTCTCTCTCTCTCTCCCCCCTGAAATTGGGGTAAAGTGACTTGCCCAGGGATCACAAAGCAAGTAAGTACCTCAGGCCAAATTTGAATTCCCATCCTCCTGACTCTAGGCCCAGTGATGTATCTACTGTGCCACTGACCACAGGTTCATTAAATTATGAAGTTAGAGTATGGATTGCAAGGAGTTGAAGAATGGAGGAAATTAATATAGCTTCCCTTTTCTAGAAATTTGGCAATGGAATGATAGATACAGCATGATAACTTGGGGGGACGGCAGAGTCAGAAATGTGTGGAATCTATAGGGAATGAGATGCGGAAAAGAGTCAAAAAATATTCTCTCCCCTTCAAATTACCCCATGCTTACTTTCTGTGTGACTGTGTTATCCCTCATACCTATTCAGTTGAACATAAACTTCTTAAAAGCAAGGATTTTGCCTTTGTTTCAATAGTTTCTCTGGTTTCTTGCACATAGTTGTACTTAATATAAAGTATTTTATTGTTGTTAAATGACCCTAGGAGAGAGGATTGGATCAAGGATGCTAGATGGGTCAGCCTTGGTAAAAGAAAGACCACTCCATTCTGTGAGACCAGAGCAAAGGGAGAGAGGACAGCTGAAGATATAGAAAGGTTTTAAGAAGCAGAGATGAGGGAGCTATTGAGAGATGATCTCAATTATGCCATTAAGTAGAAGCTAAGGTCCCTGCTGAGAAATAGCAGTGTGGGAGTAGCATTGACTTGAGAGAAGAAAACTTTTGGAACAACCATTTCAGTAGTGTGCTTGAGAGTCGTTCAGAGTTCATTCTATGATCCACACAGCCTGACAAAGTGATATTTCTAAAGCACAGGGCGGACTCTGTTATCCTTCCATAGGGAGGAAACCGAAATGACTCATTACCTTCTAGTTTAAATAAAAATTCCTCTGAAATTCAACGTCCTTCACCAATTGGTTCTAATCTACCCTCGTACCCTTCATGTATATGACTCCCCAGCCAAATTGATCTTTTTGTTTCTCATTCACAATACTCCATCTCTCATTTCTGTGCCAGAGCATATACTTTCTTCAATACCTGGAACTCATTCCCTAATTTTACATCTCAGAATTCATAGTTTTTTTCAAAGTCCAGCTCACATATCACCTCCTAAATGTAGCCTTTTTCTTTTTAGTGTTTCCCTGCTCCCCACATCACCTGTATTCTGTATATGTTAAAGTATATGCTTCCCCCAATAATTAGAATGTCAGTTGCTTGAGAACAGGAATTACTTCATTTTTCTCAGTGGCAGGTACGTAATAGTCACTTTATTAATGAGTGCTGTTTAATTGATTAATTGGATCAGAAGTGGAAAAAAAAACTATAATGATATAGCAGTAAATGATCAAGTGAGGTCACATAGCAGAATGTTGTGGATCCAATGGCAATGGTTGGATGACTTTTCCTAGTACCATCCAGAAGTGCTGGAATAGGAATGGGAAAGGCAGATGATAATAATAATACTTAACATTAATTAAGGCTTAAAGTTTGTGAAGTGTTTAACATATGTTATTACATTAAATTCTCACAACAACCTTGGGAGCTGTTATTATCTGCATTTCATAGCTGAGGAAATTGAGAATGAAAGAAACTAAGTGACTTAACCAGGTTCCCATAGCCAAGAAGTATAGGAGGCAGGATTTCAATTCAGATATTCCTCACCCCAATTCTATCACTCCACCCACTATACTATCCAGCTGACTTAAGTCTGGAAATTGACACCATGTGATGGTGGAGAAGATAAGGGAACAAGGCTATGAAGAAACTCTGAGGTGAGAATCCTAAAGTAAGGAACTAAAGCCAGACTAGAATAAAGATAATAAACTAAAAAAAAAAACAGAATTCGAAAGTGTTTCAAAGCATCAAATCTACCATTTTTGGGAAATTAGGCTATAGTATGCACCCTGAGCAGATAAAGCAAGTACATGGATAAAGATATTGATGACTCCGAAATTTCTCTCAGGGTTATGTCCTAGTGATACTCACCTGTTTTTAGGTCAGACCTGGTTCAGATGGGTCTAGGGCAGCAGTTCTCAACCTGTGGGTCACGACCCCTTTGGAGGTCGCACAACCCTTTCACAGGGGACAGAGGGGTCGCCTGAGACCACAGGAAAACACATATTTCCGATGGTCTTAGGAACCGAGACACCTCTCCTCTATCCCTCTCCAGGTGGGTCCGCCTACATGCAGATACACCCACATATGAGTATTAAAGGGTCACGACATTAGGAAAGTTGAGAACTACTAGGGATTCAGGACAAAGAAGGAACTGAGATACTCATAGACAAGATGATCTTTAACAAAAGGAGGAGTCATCAACAACAGAAAGGGAAAAATAATCAGTTTAAATTTCACTTGCACATAGCTTTGTTTTGGTTCCTCTCCCCTCCCCCTCCCCCCCATTTGCTGCACTGGACTTCTTTTTTAAGAATAGTGTATTGACTCTCATAGCAATATTGAGCTTCAGGTGTTTCATTATGTGTACATTTTTGTTTTGTTTTGGGTGACTGGAAAGCTACATCAAGAGACTTTAAACCTTAGTCCCCTGGACCAAATAAGTGTCGCAAACAGTTTCATTTCCTTTGTAGGGGAAACAACAATTAGCCTATATATAAGGGACCTTTCAGCCTTCTTAGGCCTTTCATTGTGGATTTCTAGCTGTGTCCTTTTGCTATAGGACCCAAATATATGAATAGTGAATAGCGTTCCTATTGCACCTCCATTATCTTGGGACTGAGAGAGGATACAGAAAGTATAACATAATTTTAATGGTTGAGAAGATATGAGTAGCCAAGACTCATCATGGGCAAGCAATAGTGGAGGTAAAGCCTCAATAGATTGTTCCAGGCAGATACCCAGCTCTGAGCATCAAGGGAAGAGGGGGACAGCGTGAGTGCAGCTAGGCAGGAGGTAATATGCCTAGATTATGAAATAGGGGAGAGATCAGAGGCTAGGGAAATTACCATAAAGGCCGATGGGGAATCAGATATAGTTTTGCCTTGAGCAAATTCTAGACAAGGGACCTTCTGAAAACTGAAAGGAGCAGTTTTCATTGCAGTCAATTCTTTTAACCTGCTTTACTTAGGAAGCTATAAAATTTCCAAAAAGAACCATCAATGTTCCTTTATGTAATGAGTCTAACTACATAAGTCGTATTTAAGAAGCCCTGTCTTTCTGACTCAAGGTTCAAAAAGCAATGAAGTTCAGGGCATACATTAAGTATTTTTCTTGATTCATAGTATAGCCATTTGTCCAGTGTCTTAAAAAATGCATTGCTATGAAGACATTTAAATTTAATTTCAGCCTGTATTGTGATTTATCTCTGAATGTTCTTGTTTCTTTGGTTTTAAAATAGATAATTTATTTTAGTTGTTTTGTTTTCCATTAATCAGACTTTACTGTTCCTTCATTTGGGATGTCATGCATCTCAGCTTGTTTTCTTAGTTATCTTCCCCTCCTCCTCACAATACACACACACACACACACACACACGCACACACACGTGCACACACACTACATATTGAGCAAAGCAAAGAAGAATCAAGCATACATACTATTGAGGCTTATTAATATTTTAATTTAAAGCTATTTTATATCATAGAGATTCAAACATTTAAAGCAATCTCAGCTTCAACCTACCGTCTGCGCTATTCTCAAGAGAGCTTAGAGCACAAAGCAAAGCTCAAGAATATTTACGCAGTCTGACTACAGAGTTCATGGTAAGCCTACAGCTAAATCCTGCATTTAAAGATACAGGACAAGAGTTTCATCTAAGTAAATCCATGGAAAAATTCCCATGGAGTTATATGGGTTGAGATTCTGGCCTACAGCAATTATATTCATACAGTCAAAAAGAAGTAAATATAATGAGATATTTCCAATTCTGTGCTCTCCATTTTCCCCATTGCCATGTAAAGTACTAGAACTGAAATTAATCAAGGCCAGGAGATCCTTAATATCACTCACTCAACAGCCACTTTGATGCTTTCCCAGGATATCTATTCTACCCGTATTACTACAATTACTCATTTCAGGTCTTGCTGCTAGCAGAGTAATCCTTACCCAGTGGTTTGAGCAATCTTAATAATGATACCTCATATTTATTTTCAGAAACAAAAATCCCAGTCATTAATAAGCTGATTATTTTCTTGTTATTTTTATTATTTTAAAAGAAAGTTCTGTCTTTTGAATATGTCCTTAATGATGTTTGGCTTGAGTTTAAAGTTTGACTTTAGGATAGGGTCTTAAAAATATCAAGCACTTACTTGATTTTGTTCTTTTAATGAAAGGTTTCGGCCCATCACCAAAACCTCCCAGAATATCCAGGTCATTTCAAGATAATATCTCTTATGGGTTTTTCGTTGTTACTAGACAGCCACTTCAAAACATGTACATGTATGTGTGCATTCATATACAAATATGTGTGTTTGAGAGGAGTAGATTTATTTTCACCATAAAGTTAATACTCACAAAAAGTTGTAGTTATTTCCAATTTCATCTTTTAATCGTTTTAGTCTTTAAGACATTTTTCATTGTCTCTTGGGAAATCTTTATTTTTTTCCAAAATTAAGGTATTAAGACTTAATTCCTAAAATACAGAAAAGTCAAAACTATTGCTCCAGCATGTCTGAAATGGGATTTAATACAGGGGTAGCAGAAGAGGGGGGACAAAAGCAAAAATAAAGCATATAAATTAGTCAGTGACCACCTTCTTTCTGAATATTAATTGGTCTGGAAACTTGACCACATAAGTAAAGTGATCATAGTCAAAAAAAAAAGTTTGTAACTTTCTAAGATAGTTACGTTTAATATGCACTTTTTTTTTTAAAGGGCATGATCTCTCTGACCTTTTAGATTGAAAATTATCCATGCAATGACCATTTTTAATCCAACATGATTGTCAAGCAACCAAAGGTAGCTCATTTTATGATTGTATAACGAGAATGGAGACAAACTAAGTACAATTTTATTAGGTTTATTCAAACAAAGAGCCGCAAGCACAATGCCAACAACCAGGGTGAGGTCCACACAGTCAGTATCTTTAGAATATGTATATGAATATTTAACTAATCTGTAGTCATTAATGTGATTGCTTGCATGAACCATTTATTAAGCCCTACTTCAAACTGTATAATAGAAGTGGAATGGTAGATCATTTAAGAAATTTCTTTAGAGCCCATTCTACAGTAATACTCTCCTTTAGCATAAGGCAATTATGTGAATTAATACATAAATTGCTTGTATATATACATTTTATGAACTTGCTTTCAACCCAATCAATACGCTATTACTTTGGGATCTTGCAATCAGACATTTTTACACTAGTTTTATTTCCATGAAGGAGTTATTAATTTCAAGGCCAAAAGGCCATGATAGATTTTGATCTACATGTAATAGTTACAGATAAAGTGCATATGGAACAGTCTGGAGCAATTCATTCTATGAGGAAAAGATTGTAAAACTGAACAGTTTTCAAAGCTTTAAGAAATCTGACCAATGTAACGATCAACCATAATTCCAGAAGATCAATAATGAGGCATTTTATCCACCTCCAGGGGGAGGAAGAGGGAGGAGGAGAAGGAGAGAGAGAGGGAAAGGGAGAGCAAGAGGAAAAGAGAGAGAGAGACAGAGACAGAGAGAGATAGAGATCGAGATCTCCTGACGGAGACTAAATATGCATGGGCGGTAGGGCATGGACAATATAATAATGTCCCCCCTTGCCTATGTGTATATGTTATATATATATATTCTTTTTTGGTAGGAGAAAGATAAATTAAATGTTAATTAAAAATAAAATACGTAGTGTTTAGACAAACTATAGAATATCAACAATGCA
The DNA here is from genome assembly GCA_028627135.1 of Pseudochirops cupreus. Lineage (NCBI taxonomy): Eukaryota > Metazoa > Chordata > Mammalia > Diprotodontia > Pseudocheiridae > Pseudochirops > Pseudochirops cupreus. Next base: position 229,501,106 of record CM053580.1, on the reverse strand, counting down.
AGAGACTTTAGAGATGACCTTGGTCATTCATTTAGCTTTACAAATAAAGAAAGTGCGAATGACTATCTTGTCCAAGGAAAAACACATAATTCGTGGTAACACCAGGACCAAAGACACCGCAAGGTCTCCTGAATAGTTCTGATTTTTGACAAAGAATCCCAGGCCCCAAGAAGATGTAATATCATCCATACTTTGGTGGATCTGTGGCTTCATAGATGACAGCATTCTTGCCAACAATGAACTTTCCAAATTATCCTGCAACCTCACTTTCAGGAAAACCAACCCCTTCAAACTAGGAGCTGACACAGGAATGGCAGCCAGTTCAGCCTGAGAACAGACCACTAGGGTAGGTGTTCTTAAGTTTCAGCTGAGAATCTTAAATCTTTTCAGAGCCTCTGTTTAATTGTGCATTGTCTCTATCATAACTGAAGATTGAAATACTCAGAACTTAAAATAACATGGGCAGAGCCTCCTCACTATAGAAACTTCTGTTAGTAACTAATACAAAGGAGTACCAGAATCTTTCCATGGACCCTACTCCATAATCTGGCCATCCAATGGAAGTAATATTATCTTCTCTTTTTTTTCTCCTTCTCTTTGCCTCTTTGACTTTGTAAATACCAGACAGGGAAATTCCTCTTTCATAATATATTTTTCAAAAACCAAAGAGCGTGTTTATATCCTGTCTTCCTATGTCCCCTCTTACTATACCTATACTTCTGGTCTTCTGGGGTACAAAGCTCTCAGGGTAACGCAGAACTATGGCAGTGATCTGATAGACTCACAAATTAGAGAACTCCAAGTAAATGTTTGTTGTTTAGACAAAAATTAATCTTTTTCATATTATTAATCATATACTCCAGTAAATTTTCTACTTGAGATTTTTATGGTAAAAGGAATTTATTGTGTGACTAATCAGATCATTACATTTTATGACTTCAAGAATTGTTAGAAAATGTAATATAGTTGCTAGTTGAAGAGACTTCAGTTACGTAAAAACAGTAATCATATCTCCTCTAAGCTTTTTCTTCTATACACTAAATATCATAGTTTCCTTTGCTTTTCATATGAAATTATTTTGAGACCCTCAGCATTTTAGTCTTCCTATCATAGATATGCTTTAATTTTTCAATATTTCTCCTAAAATATGGAAATTAGACCTGACCACAGTACACTACCCCCAACTCCATGCTCTGCCCATACAAGATTAAATAAGGCTAATAATTATCTCATTTGAAATCCTGAATTCCACTAATATAGCCTAAGGTCTAATTAACTTGGTTAGAATTCATGGCACATTTCTTACTCATGTTGATATTTCATTCAACTAAAATTCCTAAATCTTTTTCACGTAGACTATTATTGATATTCCTCTTATCTAATATTTACCTACTTTATTTTTTAAAAATTGAGGTGTGGGAGTTCATACTTAACTCCAAGAAATTAAAATCTATTGGAATATGAATCTACCATTCACATATTAGCTATCTCTTGAAGCTTCATTTTTTAAAATATATTGTATTATTCTCTTTTGCTTATTCACCCCCTAAATTTTGCCTATTGCATTCTTACTCCTTTGCTCCAGAGAATCATTTTTCTATCTATCTATCATCTATCTATCATCTGTCTGTCTATCTGTCTATCTATCTCTCTATCTATCTATATACACATATGTATGTAGGTATATTTTACAGAGGAAAACACAATGAACAAAACAGATGTACAAAACAAACAAATAACCTAACATAAGTGAAGTTTCACATACTAACTTCTCATTTTCAGAAGTCCATATCTTGTATACATACATATGTGTGTGTAATTATGTGTGCGTGCGTGTGTGTGTGTGTGTTTAGTATAGTCCTATAAACGATAATTATTTTGGCATATAATTTTTAAGGCATTCTGACTCTTAATGTTTAGGAATTTGCTTCTATCCCTTTTTCCTTCTATACTGTGTAATGATATCACCAGAAACTATGTGTTGGCACAAACTCACCTGCCATTTTTGAAGTCAATGATCGTCACAATGCCAAATGGCTAACCTGAGTAAGTGGGAAGAATGGATGGCAGCAAGGTGTGCCAATACGTGTTCTGTCAGGAGCTGAGATGAGATAATCACCAACAAAGGAAGCAGAAATGGTGTTTTAAGTATATATTAACAAGATGGCATAGATATAGACATTTAGACCATCTCAGAGCACTGTGTGACTTTATAATTAGGAAGAAAATAACTCCACCCTCCAAAAAAAAAAAACAACCTTCAGATCATTTGGGAATCTAAGAGGTAGCCACAGATAGTAAGATACCCAGCTAATAGTGGCAAGTTCTGCATCAAATTCTTCAGTGTGATGCTCCTCCTACTTTGATCTTTTAAGGCACATCCTCATAATAACAAAAATAGCTATGATGAAAAATAAAAATAGTTTACATTAAATGATGCTTTAGTGTTGAGATGCTTTCTTCACAACTACTGGGGGAAGGGTCAATAGTTAATAATGCAGTTAGTAGCTTCATTTTCAAAGAGGAAGTACTTACATTTCAGAATTTTAGCCAGAAGGAGTAAGATTTTGGCAAGAAATCTGGACCATTTGTTGGCATATCAGGGGACAATTCAAAGGTTTTATGAAGAGGGGACCTGATCCTTTATGAAATAAAAGTTCAAATAGTTTAAATACTTCACGCCAAAATAGATAGAGATATAGACAGCTGGACAGAATAGCATGTGGGTACTTTCTAGATTGGCATTTTTATGTTTATTTTTCCATTAAAATTTGTATTTTTCTTTCACAGTGAGATATTTAAGCATGAAACAATGAGCATGTGCTATTGGTATATGTGAGCTTGACCTTATTCAGTGGGGAGCCATTCCATTAAAATCACTGTGGGGAAAAGAAACCAAAGCAAATCAGTGTAGACGGAATTCACATTATGCACACACACGCACACACACACGCACACACACACAGACACACACACACAGACATACACACACACACACACACACACAAATACACATCTTTTTATGCGAGTATATATGTGTGTGTGTTTGTACGTGTATTTTCCCCAAGTCTCTTGGCCACGAGCGTGATGCTGGCGGACGCTCTGCCAGGCTGGACAAAGGTGGCGCACATTCCAAGTTTATCTCTCAGTTTGTCATGTCATTGCCATTAGTTGTTGTCATCCTTGATTTTCTTGTTTTTTTGAATTAATACCTTTAAGTATTTTTCATAGAATTGTACTATAACTCACAATATCAAGGTTCTAGACTAACAATAATACTTAGTTGCATGACTCTGGACCTCGATTCAAATTCTCAGTCAGTAAAATTAAGGAAGGAGGGGAACTTAGCTACATAAGTGGGATGGTATGATGGTGAAAATATGATTATTTTTGGAAATGTTTTGGGTTCTTTACTGTACTATGTTATATATCCCCAGATATTATTATAATTCTAATCCCACTGTTGCATAGAACATTGATTGCTGGGGCTCCATATAGTATTGAGAGAATAGTGCTGATAAGTGGAATCCCACTTCTCCCAGTATATTAATCAATCCCCAATTACTATCTGTCAGACTACTGGGGTCCCGTCCCATTCATTGCATAATAACTATAATTTATATACTAGAAGAATTAAATAGATTGTATTCTTCATTAGACTTTTCAAGAGAGAGGATATTATTTTATTTTATGAGAGCCAGAAGTGGGTGACTAAAATCAAAGCTCTTGCATTCTCAATAGTCTTTTGGTTATAGTGATAGTAATAATTAATTGTTTCTGAATTAAGAGCCATCAGTTGCACACAGTTTACAAAAGAATGCCAGTCACAACATAGCCATTCCAACTACATGTCTGTATAAGGAATAACAATTTCAGTAGTAAGTTCTTTAAATGTAGAGGGAAATGGATTTTAACAAAATATTTTTAAAGATCTGATACTGTGCACACACAAACTGATAACTATATATATATATATATTTATAATTGATAAGTATATATATATATATATATATATATATATAACTGATAAGTATATATATATATATATAACAGATAGAAAAAAATGATTCTTTAAATGAATTTTAAAAAAGAAGATTTAGGTTTTTTTTTTTATTTTTTAATGATATTAGCCTCAATTTAATGAAACACTTATCATTGTAGAGCCACCTGATGTTTACAAGCCAAGAGTCTAGGAATATTGGAATAAGAAGGTTTAAGATCTGACTAGCCTAATTGTTTCATTGAATTTATTTTTCCCCTTCACAATTGCATTGCAAAGTTAAAAACCACTTTCTTAGAACATGTAAGGTCATAAAAAAAATCAAGACTGTGAAAAGAAAGTCACTGGTAACAAGGATCAGAAAGTAATTAAATTGACAGAGAGAGACAATGAAACAAAAGATCACAAGGTTGTGGGAAAACTATTGAAATACACAGAGTAAGTAAATAGTCATTTGCAACTTAGATTTCTATATTCTTCATTAGCAACATGTGTCCTTTGATTTATTTGATCCTTAACAACAACTCTGTGAGTTTGAGGCAGCAAATGTTCCCCTTATTTTAGAGATGAGGGAACTGAGGTTTTTTCCTATCACTCTGCTTAAACAATTATTTCATACAGAGGAAGAGAGCGGATCTGAAACCACACAGGAATAGAAAATAAACTGAGTATTGAATAGTATTTATAATAAGAAATTCTAGGGGGCGGCTAAGTGGGACAGTGAATAGAGCACTGGCCCTTGAGTCAGGAGGACCTGAGTTCAAATCTAGGTTCAGACACTTAACACAAAAAAAACTAGCTGTGTGACCTTGGGCAAGTCACTTAACTGCAATTGTCCTACCTTCCCCCTCAAAAAAAAATTAAAAAAAAAAAAAGAAAATTTAGTTTCAAGTCAAATAAAAAACCATTTGTTAAGTGTCTATTTCTCAGGCAACATTCTGAACACTGGGGATACAAAGAAAAGCAGAAATATTCCCCCCTTTCAATGAGCTAGTCTAATGGAAGAGATTTAATTCAAATGACAATGTATAAACAAAATATAAACAGGATGAATTAGAAATAATATCAGAGGGAAGGCAATAGCATGAATGAGGACTGGGAAATGCTTCATTTAGCTGAAATTTGAAAAAAAAAAGTCAGGGAAGCTAAAAGGCAGAGATGACAAGCAAAAGAATTGTAGGCATGATGGATAATCATGGAAAATAGATCAAGGTGGGAGAGAGTGTCTTACGTGAGACATAACAGGGAGTTCAGTGTCATGTAGAGTAGAGTAAGGTATAAGACAACTAGTAGGAAGGAGTCAGGGTATAAAGGGCCTGTAAAGCCAATGAAAGGTTTTTATATGAGCCTAAAAGTATAGGGAAGCCAATGGTGTTATTTTGGATGCTGGTACGAGGTTGGGAGCATGAGCGCATGATATGGTCAGATTTCTGTTTTAGGAAGATCAGTTTGACTGATGAGTAGAGAATATCCTAGAATAGAGAGATCTGAGGCAGGCAAGTTAACCTCAAGATAACTTCACTAGTCCAGATGTGAGGGGACAAAGACCTCTGCCAGTATGGTTGTGTGACAGAGAACAGAAGAGCTATATATGAAATTTGAATTTAATTTGGACATGGTGAGTCTTAGATATCTCTTGGTCCTCCAGTCTGAAATATCTAGTAGGTAGCTGGAAATGTGTGACTGGAGTCAGGAGGGAATTTTTCTTTCTAAATGGCTTCAGGCTGCATTTATGTAAAATGGCACCTTGGAGTAACTAGGACTGGATTAGAAGTCAAGATTTTCTTCTGAGTGAATTTATGCAACATCCTAAGAACCCCCAAATGCCAATGTTTTGAACTAATGCAAAAATGGTAGCACTTAAACTAAAACACTTGAGATGGAATGAAAAAGCAGAAGGCAGACACCTCTGGAGTCTCTACTGTGTGACCCAAACAATACTATCCCAAAATACACAGTGATTATAAACTAGATGGAAATATTATTTTAAAAAAAGTCCAGGGATGTTTCAGATATCTGGAATTGTCAAAAAATAGGACTATGCCAAAAGATTGTGCAAAAATATAAATATACTTATATAAATAGGAAAAAGAAATGTAACAGTACACCTTTTCTGCAGGAAATAATAAATATAAAAATAGTTCAGTTGCTGAAATGAGCCCCCAGACTAATATTAATATCCTTATTTGACAAGAAAAGTATTGATACTCAATATCTGCTTATTGAAAATTTCATCTATCAGATCTTTGTTTTGGAGCCTGAAATTGTCAAAATTATTCACTACCAGGCACCAAGGATCAAATTAATCTATTTGTGTAGTTCATTACTTACAAATAATGATTCAGGTTTAATCACCTGTTGGAGTTACTCTTGTATATTATTGCCCCCAACAAGTTTGGGAATGATTTAGGATTAAAACTGAAAGCCTGTGTAGATTACAAATCTTAAATGGGTACTAAGCATGAAATCAATTCACTGGGAAGAGAAATATAATGCTTCTTTATGGTCTATTCTGCTTCTAAGTGATATTAAAACATCTGTGGAGTTCATTATTGTAATAGTTGAGGCAGCCTAATTTTAAAGATGAGGTATTATATTTAAGTGTGAAATTTTTCCTGATGTGCTGACCAAAATACAAGTGTAGCAGATAAGTTCTGAAAAGAGATACTTTCATTTAATATAACAGTTTTATCAACTATTTACTTGACCTTGTACTTCCAGTTAAGTTTATTTTCTTTGGTTATTATTTTCCAGTTTCCTACCATTGATCCTATGTTTGTTAAGAGTTTGTTTACACAGACTTCTCCGATCTCTTTATCAGAAGTCCAAAGGGTCATTGATGAGAAGGAGCAGAAATCACAGCTGACAAATTTAGACTTTTGGTAATAGCAAGTTATGATGTGCATTAGACTAAAGGGGAGTCTTATTGAATCTCATTGTATCACAGGTCTTGTGACTTCCTCATTATCCAGACCACAGGAAGCAGCATAGATTATCCTGTTTAGTTAGCTATGTGACTTTATGTCTCTGTGCCTTTTGGTCAATAAATAAACCAAGTCCATAGTTATTAAGTATTTTCTATATGCCAGGTACAGTGCTAAGTATTGAGGAAATGAAGACAAAAAGTCCCTTTCCCTGAGGAACTTAAATTAGAGAGAGGATACATCAAATGTAATTAAAAGTGGATATGAAAACATAAGAATCAGTGAAAGAGTAACATTGGCAAGGAAGGCACTAGCTGTTAGGTGGCACAGTATATAAAACACTGAGCCTATAGTCAGGAAGTCCTGAGTTCAAATTTGGCCTCAGATACTTCCTAGCTATGTGATCCTGGACAACTTACTTTCCCTCTATCTGCCTGTTTCCTCATTTGTAAAACTGAGATAATAATAGCACCTCCCTCATAGGGTTGTTGTGAGAATCAAAAGAAGTATTGATTTACAATACTTGGCACAGTGCTTGGCAAATAGTAAGTACTATGTTAATATTAGCTAATAGATTACTATTATCTGTCCGGAGGGAATGGAAGAGATTTTCACATAGATCATGGCCCTTGAGTTGAGAAATATGGATTCTAAGAGGCAAAAGTGAGAAGAGAGTGCATTCCAGGGATGAGCAAAGGCATGGGAACAAAGGATAGAATGTCATGTATGATGGGGAGTTAAGGCCCAAATGAATGGACTGTGCGTAGAATGAAAGAGGGCTAAAAAAGTAAGATAGCACTAAGTTGTATTATTACATGCCAAAGAGAGGAGTTGATATTCAATCCTAGGGATAATGGGGAGCTTCTGGAATTTGGTAGGATTGGGGGCTGCTAGGTGGCACAGTGAATAGAGTATCAGCCCTGGAGTCAGGAGGGCCTCAGTTCAAATCTAGTCTCAGGCACTTAACACTTGCTAGCTGTGTGACCTTGGGCAAGGCACTTAACTCCAATTGCCCTGCCTTCCCCCTCCAAAAAAAAAAGCAAAATAAAAGGAAGTTATAGGATAAGACTAGCACTTAATGAAAATCATCTATGCAGCTCTCTGGAGGATGAATTGGAGAGTAGAGATCTGAGGCAGATAAATCAGGAGACTACAGCAATCTTCTAGATAAGGGGCAATAGGTGCTATAGTGGTGGCCACATGAATGGAGAGAAATTGAGAGATGTGGTTGTAGAAACAGTCAGATCTGTCATCTGGAAGCCCTGAATGTCCGTACTACTTTTTCTTACATAAAACAATTAAGTCGTTGCTTTATCTATAGTGTCAGCCACGAAGTCATTTTGAGTCCGTATCTTCTAGAAATAAACTCACCGTCATAAGGGAGATGGTGGGTCAGAGATGATTAGTTTCTTCTTTTCTCTCATTCTATAAAGACACAAGGAATTGACCAGTTATTGAGTAGGTGGAACCTACGAACTTTGTCTCTTCTTTCTATCACACACAGTGACTAGTTAGCATAATTCTTTGTGTATAAATAAATATTTGGAGAATGAACAAATGAATGAACGGGCAGACAGTATCCAGTGAGAATCGTCTAGGCTGGTGACCTTGAATGTTGGTTTGTTTCGGTGTTGCTATTCGCGAGATATACGTTTCATTGCCTTTACTTTGTACTATATAAATATTACTGAGACCCAATGTGGAAAGGTCCAGATTCCAAAATTATAATAAAAAAAGAAAAGATCAAGATTGCTTGACTAATGAGAACGGCATGTAGCAGTGTTGATGGATTGAAAAAAAAAATAAACACCAGAAATCTGAAAGTTGCTTTTTGTGACCAAATGAATGGCAGAGAAGTTCATGCCAAAAATCCCATATTTGCTCATAGCAGGAGTATTCTAAAATAGTATCAGTTAATTTAGGGTTATTTGGAACTATTTTTCACGACAGTCTTATGATTTGAACACCCAGCCTAAATCTGTATGAATAGTGCTTTGTCATTAGAAGAACTCACAGAGTACGTTTTCCATAGCTTCTCTATGACATAAAGGAACATCAGACATTGACTAACTTTACCTTCTTTCCTTTCAATATCAGCCTATCATCTCCCTGTATCCATTAGTGTTTGACAGTTTTGGAGGCAGCTCAATGGATAAGGTACTGGGCCTAAAGTCAGAAAGACTTGAGTTCAAATGTGACCTCAGGCACTTACTAGCTTCTCAAGCCTAGGCAAGTCACTTAAACCCTGCCTGCCTCAGTTTTCCCATCTGTAACATGAGGATCATAATAGTATTTACCTCCCAGGGTTGTTTCAAGGATCAAATGAGATGATTAGCATAGTGCCCTTCACATAGTAGATCCCCCCCTCAACCCCCAAGAATAGACTTCAGACACTAATATTTGTGTGGTAGGTAGATGATGTCCTAGTAAACTATTTTCCCAAGTTCATGGTGGGGGAGAAAGAAAGATAAGGCCACTGGAAATGGTTTAATATTCCTTTCCTCTAATTGAGCTGCCTCTGAGATTCCTTACTTCTATACTAGATCAACAAACCACAGATTTTAAGAACAGATGTCCTATTTATTGTTATGGGTTCACCCTTAGGAGACACATAGAGTTATAACTGTCTCTACCCTTTGCTTCCTTCAGACTAACTGAACATGTGCTCCTAGATGTATGCCTGCCAGGCATCACGGACTTCTAATTTAGTTGGCTAGAAGAACAGATGACATTGTAAGCTGTCCCCTATTATAGGGAGAGCAGTCACCTTATAAGATTGTCAATTCACTTGGAAACCATAAACAAGATTGATGTCCAAGCCTAATGCCACCTACCTTTAAAAATAGGATTGACACTATCTGCCACAGATGGTTTGGGCATAGTCCAGCTTGGGGATGAAACGATAACAAAAGTCTCTTTCTGGTTGCTTAATTCCATAAAATTCATTGCAAGAGTATGCCTTGTTTTGGAATATAATGCTGGACACTCTCACATTTTTTTTTCTTTTTTGAATTTCAATGAAATTACTTGTAATTTAGACTCAAAGGAAGGGGAGATGAGGACAACATTGAATTCAGAATAACAAAGTCCACATACCAGATTATTCCATCATAGGCAATGCAGTCTGACTATATTAAATTAGACTATCCACATGTATGCCAACAAGCTAGTCAACAAGCATTTATAAAGCAATTACCACGTGCCAAGCACTCTTCTAAACACTAGGATACAGAGACACATTAATAATTTAATAATAATAACAATAATTGTAGATTGTATACATTTTAATGGGGAGATGAGAAATGTGTTAAGGAGAGTTATGTTAGAAGTACAAGTAGGTGGGCTTTACTGGGTCATAGAATGCATGCGGGAGAGTAAAGTGTAGGATTAGAAAATTAGGAAGGGCGCAGATTATGAAAAGTTTTAGATATCAGTTATAGGAATTTACGTTTGCTAATGCAGGTAACAGGGAGGCACTAGAGTGTATTAAGCAAAGGTTGGCATAGTCATGATTCTGACTTAGAAAAATCACTTTGGTAACTGAGTAGGGGCTGGTTTGGAGTAAGAAGACTTAAAGCAGTGAGACCAAAGCTATCGTTATAGTCTAGGTGAGAGGCATGGATGGTGTCTATTAGAATTCAAGTTCATAGTTAGAGAGAAGAGGATATGTGGGAGAGATGTTGTGACAGGAGAAACAATCAGATTTGATCATGGATTGAATATGGAGCAGGAGGTAAGAGAACGTGGGGTGTGAAGAATGACACCAGAGTTGTGACCCTAGGTAAATGGGAGAATGGTAGAGGAATTCTGGAGTGGAAGAAGTTTGGAGAGGGGTGATAATGCTTATACTTTACACATATGGAGTCTGAGATGCCTATTTGACTTCCAGTTGGAAATGTCAGAGACAATTGGCAAAGTGTGACTGGGAAGAGAGATTCTTGCTAGATCTGAGCATCATCTACATGGAGATAGTAATTGGATCCAAGGGAGTTGATGAGATCATCGAGTGATATAGCATAAATCAAAAAGAAAAGGGCCTAGGAGAAGGTCATGGGAGGAATACAGTTATGAAACAGTTCTTTGAATCAGCATATGAAAACAGGAAGAATACGATTTGAAAACAGCATTCAGCAATGTAAATGCTGTTAATGGCAACCTCAACTGTAAAACAATATGACTTGCTTCCAGTTTCTAAAGGGGAGACATATGTGTCTCAGAGTGTACATTATTTTAGAACTAAAAACACTCTATTTTAGAGGGAGGCATAATATAGATCAGAAAGTCATACATTTCCGCACTAGAAAATATGAGATTTCATGCTGAGTAAACAAACAATTGAATGTTGTTTTTTTCTAGTAAAATCCCTCCTATCTAAGCAGAGGCTACAAAAGAGATGTCACTCTTTATTCCCACCCTCTTTCTGTTTTAGTGCCTACAGAATATTACATTCCAGCAAGTCCCTTTATAGAAGTCCCATCTGTAACTCTCCCAGGCCACCTTGCTATTGAAATGTATACTTTGTGTCTTCCCAAGTTCAAATGTAGGAGCTTCATCTTTCTCCCTTAATAACTTAGCTTCTTTGTGGCTGATTGTCCCATTCTTCTTAGTCAGGTCTTACTAGCCTCAGATGGTCATACTTCTCTAAAATAAGGTTATACTACCAATGTTTCTCTCTCTACAAGAGGGACTCTTAACTTGGGATCCATGAACTTAAAAAAAAATATTCGATACATTTACTTTTCTTTGCAATCCTGGGTATTTGATTTCACATACTTAAAAATATTGTTCTGAGAAAGGGTCCATAGGCTTCACCAGACAGGATCAATAATACAAAAAAAAAAAGTTAAGAGTCTGTTCTCTAGTTTAAGAAGAATCTGTGGGCAAACTGTGATGGCCTATACATTGCAGTTACCAGGTTTCACAGGTGAATTACCAAGAGTCACAGAGACAGAAGTTAACAGTCAGATTCAGGTACTGAGCTCAGTGTTTGCTTGGCCACAGCTGTGACCCTGAGGTTCATTCTACTAACTATGCCATGGAATTAATAACAACTGAGGAAGAAAGAGAAGACCCAAGCTAAAAGGGAAAGAGGAAAAAAAATTCTTAGAATTCCTCCTTATCTCCTAATTTTGTATAATGCATCTATGTTATCGTACTATCTAACCCATAAAGTACTGCCCTTGGAGTTAGGAAGACCTGAATTCAAAACCTCACTCTTACAGCTATTGATGTGGCCCTGGACAAGTTCCTTAACCTCTTGGTGTCATTTATAAAATGATGGGGTGGGACTACATGGTTTTAAGAGCTCTTCTAGCTCTAAATCTATTATCCAATAATATATCCTTCCCTTCTACCTTCAAAAGGCCAGGCCCTTTCTTTTAGGCCCTTACCAAAATGGGGGTGGGAGGACAGGATCCCCTCCCCCATCATGATGTATGCTATTAATCCTTAAGGACTACTATTCTTACTGGCCTATATTTTGCGCCCAATTCTCCCCCCCAAACTCCGACCTTGTCTAGATTCCAAATTCTTTTTAATTCTTAATGGAAGGTACAATTGTTTTGTTTTTTTTTAATTAATGTTTCCTTGATGTATTACACTTTTGCATTGTAGCTATTTCTTCATGTAATGAATCCCTCCTCCATAACTGTATTCTAAGAAAGAATGGAGGGGAAATAAGCAAAACCACCCAGTAGTGACAGTGTCTTACTGTACATGTGACATGTGCACCTGCAACCTCCCACATAAATAATTATTATAAGTCTTAGAAATGAGAGCTAGAAAATCTATCTGGCAATGTAAAGGTAATTTTAAAGATGAAGGAAATGAGGAGGCCTAGAGAGGTTAAGTGATTTAGCAGTGGCCACACAGGTAGTAAATTCTCGAGCCTGGTTTTAAAAGTGGGACCTCTGACTCCTAAACATAGGGTCATCAGAGCATAGATTTATAAATAGAAAGACTCATCTGGTGCAGCTCTCAGATTTTACACATTAGGTACCGAGGCCAGAAGAGGTTAAATTTTCCCAGTAAGCACCGCTATTTTCTTTGTTCTCATTTCCCAAGACTTCTCTCTATTTCAGTCCCAGATCACTTGTAATGAATCTTTATATTCCTTTAGCAGATAGAAGTTGAAAAGATGCTAGAAGGGCAGAGCTCCCAACTTCGCATAAGCTACCAGGTACATTATGAGGCTTTATATTCTTACACTTAAACTGATTCTTCTCCAAGACCATCTGAATTACTCTATTGCGTAGCTAGTTTATCCCCTTGGAAACTGGTACAATAAAGACGGATTCCTCTGCAATATTCACAGACTTCAGTATTTCCACTCACATAGAGTATTGTTTATCTGGCCTGGAGCTTTATTCCTGCCAGTTCTATTGCTCTAATATTCATTGTCACACCTGTGGGTGATCTGGCCTAGGGAGACAACAAGCAAAAACACAAAACTTGGGAATATTAATGTGATGGGAGTGCTGAACTCATGGAAGCAATCTCATTCCCTTGCAATGGGTCACCCACTTCTCTTTCTACAAGAGAGTTGGTATTTAATGGTTCCTTTCTCCAGGTTAAATATCTCTCTGGATAGGTCGGTAGATAATACCGAGTCCCATTTCTTAAGTCTTCCCTGGTTCACTTATTTTTTAAACTGCGGATGTTGTGCATCCAAGTTCCATTGGGGTAACTGAGATTCATGAAGATATTTGTCCAATAGCCCCATCTCCCCATTTCCCATGAGTCTCTTGCCTGTAAAGATGCAAATGACAATATTAAAACAGCAAGAGTGTGAATCCTGCTGAACTCCTTGGCATTAGGAAAACAAATCAGCCATCTCCCTATTAAGTCTGAACAACAGTTTACCGTGTTTGTTAAAAGAATTAAAGAGCTCATTTGTTTTCATGTTTATCAGTTTTGCATCTCTACAGAGGTGTGCCCTCTCCACATGATTTATGTTTCTGGGTCTTGCCACTGTTTTGACTGCAGGAAAAAAAAAAGATATTTGAATTCTGAAGGTTTTGAAGATTATCTGGCATTAGACAATCCACAAGCTGAATCAGAAAACATTATTTTCTTGTCAAAATACTGCCTCTAAAAACTGAGGATGAAAACATTTCTCTTGAAAATAAAAAGAAAATCAAGTTGAACATCTGACTTTCACATATGACTGCAATGCTACTGTTGCTAAGTGGCAGTGGATATTTTGGGCATGGAGAGGACAGATGGGTAGACTTGTACAGTTACACTCAGGGGGCATAGTTCCTTAGTAAAAATGGCATGAGTGAGCTTGTTATGTCTTTTAGTGACTGACTAATTTAACCATCCTGTTTATAATTTTAGTTTGGGCTGTGCTTAAAACAGAGAGCAAACTTTTTTCTTGCTTTTTGTATAGTCAAAAATTGAGACAGCTTTATCCTAGTGCTGACTTCGAATAATGAATATTGGAGAGAATCTTCAATTCAAACATAAGTCCAGGCAAATAGCATCAGGAATTTTCATGGTTTCAGCAATTTATAAAAAAAGTAATACCTGGAAATACTAGTTAAGTGGTATATTTAATAGGTCCTCACCTAGTTGACCTTCCTTAATAAAAGTAAAGGTAAGAGTTTCCCTGGAGTTGCTTCTTCTCTCTTTGTTTTTCATACCTGATGAAAGTCACATTTGGAACGGTGAAATAAATGATCTAAATAAAGAGTGATATACTTGAAGAGGTTATGAAAAGGCTTCGGTCACACCTTACAATGAATTCAGAATTCTTTGTATTACCCGATTGTTCTTCTACAGCCAGAGTCAGTCTGCATTCCTCTCTTCCATGACAGGGATTGATGGACTAAGTGTTGCCATCATGATACGCTGCATTATTTATGTACAGCAGCTGAATTCTGTCTTTCAGGGAGTCCTTTGTTGTAATCCAAATCCCTGGAAGTCTCTGGGAAAGAGTCTTATATGATTCCAAAATATATGGTATATAGAAAGGATTTTAAAAGAATCAAAACCATATATTGGGTGTTTCCCTACATTTGGAGAAGTAATACTCTTTGAATAAATTCAGAAATTATAGAGATACCTTAAAATATAGGATTGACTTCCAAGACCAAGACTAATGTTTCTAATGATTAATTTAATGAATGGTAAAAAGGTAGGTATGTATGTGTATAAGTGTGTGTCATACATATACACACAAATATGTGTGTGTATATATGTATGTGTGTATACATATGTGTGTGCATATGTGTGTCTGTCCATATAAACATTTCTTGATTCACAGTATCTGATCATAGACTTAGAACAGAAAAGGACCTCAAAGACCTCCTAGTCCAACCCCCCGTACACTAATACTTTTCCTACTACATTATGATATATTTCATTACCTGTATTAAAGTGCTTTGTTAGGGGTGGCTAGGTGGTGCAGTGAATAGATCACCAGCCCTGGAGTCAGGAGGACCTGAGTTCAAATCTGGCCTCAGACACTTAACACTAGCTGTGTGACCTTGGGCAAGTCATTTAACTCCAATTGCTCAGCTTTCCACCCTCAAAAAAGCAAAACAGAAAAAAGAAAAGAAAAGAAAAGAAATGCTTTGTTACTGCCTGATTTTCTCTGTGTCTTGGACCTGGAAGAAAATGCACAGCAGAAAGAATATTCAATATGAAAGCAGACCTGAGTCCAAATTTTGACTCCACTGTTTGCTCTCTGCCTGACTGTGAGCAAATGACATCCTTTCTGTGCCTCAATCACCTCTTCAGCAAACCAATGAGAATGGGTGACATCTAAGGCACCTTCCAGGTTTGTAGTTAATACTATTCATGGGCAGTAATAATGCTCCCCAGCATAAGATAGTGTAGGCAAAACACTTTGAACACCTTACATTAATATAAAGTAGCCAGGTGATACAGCAGATAGAATGCTGAATTGTGAATAAGGAAGTCATAAGTTCATATTTGACCTTAGATATTTAGTAGGAACATGACCTTAAACCATTAATTGAACTTGTCTGCCTCAGTTTCCTCATCTGTAAAATTGGATTATATTGGTTCCTACTTCAAAAGGATGTTTTGAGGGAAAGTGGGATGAATTTTTGTAAAGTACTTCATAAACCTTAAAGTATTCTATGAATGCTAACTATTATAATACTACAATTAATTAGTTGTCATAGTAGCAGTCACCCAAAATAACAAAGTTGAGATTTGGAAATGATTCTTAGGGACAACGATTTTGATTCTGCCTATTTGTAACTGGGGGGGGGGGGGGGCTGAGTTATAAAGGAAATAATTTCTCAATACTTTACTCCGTACATTATAATGACCACGAGGGATGATGTACCAGTGGCCAGCTTTAGTTAGGTTACTCCTAAAGTGAGAAAAAGCCTTGACAGTAGCTCTAACTGTAGCAAGTATGTGTTGTAACCTTATGTGTTCATAAAAATCGTGCCATATCCTCACCAACCTCAGGCCAAATTGGACAGGAATGGTTGGAATATACACACATATGCATATACAAACACACGTATATGTATGCATATTTCTATGTATGTATATGTGTGTAAAATTTTGTTTTAGGCAGCTAACAACTTTGTTTTAGTATGCATGTATATATATATATATGTACATTTATCTATGTGTATATATGTATATATATATACATATTCACAGACACACATATATATATTTATACACAGAGAAAAACATTATTTTGGACAATTGTTAGATTCTATTTCTTCAGAGTCTTTGTGTCGGCTTTCATGGTGTTGTATAGGTTTCGTCTAATTGTTAAAGTGTTAATAGGTGGGAGACATGGTATTGCTTTTTAACCAGATTTATTTGGATTGATGTCAAAAGAGCTAATATTTATATGGTGTTATTGTAGCTTTCAAAGCATTTTTCTCACATTAACCCTGTGACGTATATAGTCCAAGTATTATTGTACCCGTATTTCAGATGAAGAAACTAAGGATTAGAAAAGTTGAATCGCTGTTAACAAATGTTAGAATTTGGGTCTAAAATGGATTAATCTGATTATAACTTTTGTTTTGTCAGGAGGAAGTGTTGTTTATTATTATATTATAATATATGCTATTATATATTATAATATACGCTATAATATGCTATATTATAATATGTGCTGCTATTATAGCACACTCAAATGACATGAAAGTTTATATGCTTTGTGAAAAGTTAGTTGATGGTTAAAGACAAAATGTTGATTAAAAGTTTGTGTTTAATCCAAGATGTATCTAACAGGTAGCATAATAATTAAAATTAAAGGCTTTTCTTGTTTCTGAAGTTTGAGGCATGTGAGAAGAGTAGGTAGGCAGAGAGAGATTTTTATATTTTTCTTGGCCTTTTTTTAGAATTGAATGTGTTATGGCATTAATATTGAAATAGGAAATAGGAGAGATAAAAATTAAATCTTTATTTCAGATAGAAACTTGGTGTCATTAAAAATATTATATAATTTTTCCAATACAGTTCAGGTTGTTTTCTTCCTATCTTTTGATGACGGCTCACTTGTCATTTGGAATTTCTGTCCCAGATACACATACTTATGGAAAGGCTCTGTGAGTTTTTCATCAGATAACAAATGTTCAGTTTGTATGTATGGGTAATTAAGCAAAACTCTTTAAAATGAACAAAGAAATTAAATTATTATGGTGACCTCAGAAATGAAGAATTGATGGAGCTGTGATAGAAACAACAATGTGGATTAAGAAATATGTAAACATTGTAAGGGAGAGGAAAGGGACCTGTGAGGAGACTGCCAGTTAAGGAAATCCCAGTTAACAATGAAATTCTGCAATTCATACACATTGAGTTAGTTGAAACACTGAAAAGTCAAGTGACATCCTTCCCAACCCACATTCAATATGTTTCAAAGGTCCTTCTTCAGCCCAAGTCTTTGTGCTTCCAAGATTACCTGTCTATCCTCTGTGCCCCATGAGCACCATGATAGACAAAGTAAATAACTTCTCAAACAAAAAACATTTATTAAATAACTATAACACTCTATTCTGCATACAAAATTATTTCAGAAAGGAGTGCTAACAACTGAAGAGATAAAAGCTTTCCAGGAGAAGATAGTATATGAGCAGAAACTTCAATGGAGTTAGGAATTTCATGTGGCAGACATGAGGAGAGGAAGAGCCTGGACAATGTCAAGGAGGTTCAGGTAGTGGATGGAAGGTAAGGTACAGAGAATAACATTTAAAAGCACGCGCTATAGAAGTACTGTGAAATCAACATGGAAATATAGGTTAGCCCCATTTTGTGAAGGACTTTAAATGAGATAAAATGGAGTATGTATGTACGTCTATATTTTATTTCTGACAGTGTTTAGAGGAGGTAGATCTGAAAGATATAGTAGAGACAGAATAACAATACTTCGAGAAAACAATGGTAAGACAGACTGAGAAGTTGCAAGATTCAGAATCTGGATGAATAGAAGGATAGTGGTGACCTCAAATGGAATGGGGGATTTTGGAAAAGATGAAATATTTTGTTTTAGATGTTGAATGTGTGGTGTCTGTGAAACATCCAGTTTGAAATGTCTGTTACTGATGTATAAAAGGATCTCAGAAGAGAGACAAGGTCTCAGTGTACCAATCCTCAATTTAATTTCCTATTTAAAGTTAATAGTAGGGGCTGCTAGGTGCCATAGTGAATAGAGCACCAGGCCTAGAGTTGGGAGGACCTGAGTTCAAATCCGGCCTCAAACACATAACACCTACTAGCCATTTGACGTTGGGCAAGTCACTTAACCCCAATTGCCCTGCCTTCCCCCCTCCAAAAAAAAAAAAAAAGGTAATCGTAGCTACCAAAGGAACTATAATCCACTATCTTCCTTGCTAGTTTTTTTCTTTGAATGATTCCTAACTTAAAAAAAATTAAAATCGTATTTTAAATTAAAAATATCCTTGACATGCAAATAATATTGTTTATAATTGTTTATATTACTAGTTTCAATTGAATGAGAAAATATATGACAGCAAACTACTGCCATTAATTCACCTTTCTTTCACATGAAGTTGTATTTTATTAATAACCAGAACAACTATGGAAATGAGTCGTGCATATACCTGTGCAATATTTTATTTATCCCTTGCACAGGAGGTATGTTTGCTTATTTATCATACTGAGTCACAATTTGTATGTGTGTATATATGTATATATAGATATAGATATAGATATACACACAGAATATATACATATGTATGTATATATATAATTGAAACTAAATAAATATCAAAATACCAAATGCTTGCATTTCATTGAAAATAACTCCTCCAATTTCAAGAGTTCCAAGCACACAGGTATGAATCAATATCCTAGATCACTAACCAATCCAATTATTGTTTTAACAGACAACCAAAAGTAGTCTTTGCAATGTTTTCAAGGGCAAGGGGACTTTTATACCTTCTATTACATATTTCAAATGAAAAACATGATAAATTAGTTTTCATCTTATATAGATTGTTAAAACATCATATTTTAATATTGTGATAACACCATTAACATGTACCTCAAAAACACAACTTCAAAGGAAATTTTAGGTAGAAAGGAGTCCTTAACAATGAAATTGTAGAGAAAAATATATATTTTGGGTTAACTAAAATCTCAACTAAAAAGGCTTCATATCTATATTTGTGGGGACACAAAGGGACACATAAGACTAATTTGGGCTTTGTATATCTGCAGACGTCTAAGTATGTGGCAACCAGACACCCCAACTCATCAAATAGTGCTACTGAAATCTGCAGTCAGAATATAGGGAAAGGACAGATGGTCGTGATGTTAAGGCATGGACAAGAAGCTGGTAACATCTTGGCAGAAGGAATTATCTCCCCAATCCAGGAATCCTCTCACTTTTATTTTAAGGTTCAGCTAAAGACAATAAAAACTTAGATGAATTTGGACAATGATTCTTTTTTGTTGCGTTCTTCTGTTTTTTGATTTTATATGATATTTACAGCTTAGAATGTTCCTATTTACCTCCCTTATGATGCAAATTTTCCTTTGTTAAAATTTTAAAAAATAATTAATAAAAAGGGAAAATATTTCAAGAAAACTATTCAATACATATATTGAGCCTGACAGAATATCCAGATTTCTACCCAGATCTCTTGAGTTAATGGAGGGCAATGGGTTTCTCATTTGGTCATCATAACTGTACATTCATTTTCATTTCGTTGTTCTCTTTGTTTATGTTGCTGTAGCATTGTGTATGTTGTGTTTGTTCTTATGCTGGTTTCCTTTTGCATCAGTTCATATATCCTCCCGTATTTTCCTTTCATCTTCAAATTCATCATTTCTCACAATGCAGGAGTACTGCATTGCACTCACGTTTATTCATTTGTTCAGCTATTTCCAGAGCAATGAGTGATTACTTTGTTTTAAACTCTTATTTCACCATTTGCAAAAATACTTCTATGAATATTTGGCATACAGGGGCCTTTCTTTTTTACTTCAATTTCTTTGAGATACATGCCTGTCAGTGCGATTTCTGGGTCAAAAAAATCATAGGATCCTACATGCAGAGCTTGAAAGGACTTTAAAATTCATTGACTAACTTTCTTACTTTACAGATAAAGAAACTGAGACCTAGAGTTTAAGTGATGTGCCCAAGGTCACACATCTATTAATAATCCAAGGTACAATTTGAAGGCAAATCTTCCTAATTTGGTCTTTATCCACTATGCCACATTAGCTGTCTCAGACAATAGGAAATTTTATTTAACTATGTTTTAATAATGTTTTCCTCAGTAATTGGATGGATTCACAGTTTAAACAATGATGTATTAGTATGCCTGCCTTTGTGTAGCCCTTCCAATGTTAACTAACTCCTTCTTTGGTTATCTCTGTGAATTTTCTTAATGGGAGGTGAATCCCCAGAGTTATTTCAATCTAAATTTCTTTTAATATTAGTGACAATCTTTTATGCATTTTATTGTTAAAGCACCATTAACATGTACCTCAAAAACACAACTTCAAATAAAACTTTAGCTAGAAAGGAGTCTTTAACAATGAAATTATAAAGAAAAATATGTTTTTTTGGCTAACTAAAATCTCAACTTAAAAGGCTTCATATCTATATTTGTGGGGACACAAGGGAACACATAAGACTAATTTGCACTTTGTATATCTGCAGAAATCTAAGTATGTGGCAAGCAGACATCCCAAATAAGTTTAAGAGTTTAGAATTCTTGTTCTGAAAATGACTTGTATTCTTTGACCACTTGCACATTTTGGAATAGTTCTAGGTTTAATTTTTTAGTTCTCTATATATCTTAGATGCTCATCTCCATGGCAGTGTAAATTTACATGCTGATTATGAGCAGATGGTAACAAATAACCAATGAGAACTTCTGAAAAAAGAACAGGAATCAAGAATTCATCATGTAAATCCTTTCTATGACAGAAAGGGAAAATGGATTGATCACTTAGCAAGAGGAAGGGATGACAGGTATATGAATAGAATACTCCATTGGCTAACTTCAAATGTCAGTAAAATTCAAAGAAGGCCTCTGGCATTTTGAATGGACTGCCAGTGATGAAATTTTAGGGGGCCATGGACAAAAGTCACAAAGGATGGGCAGACATAAGTGAGATTATTATCTACACCATTGGAGGAAATTCCCAAATTGAGATGAAATCTATTTGAGTATAACTTGGATAATAGACAATTTTAAAAGATATTCAGTGCAATATTTTGCCCTTCAATGAATAGCTGCCACCTGATTCTAGATTCATTTATTTGATTTATGTAAATTCTTTTCGATTTCATGCACTTGAAGATTAATGTGTTACCTCTTCTATTCTTTGTTTAAGAAATCTACCAATAGGCATGAAGTCATAGTTGTGAAAAATGCCACCTTCTTTTTTTTTTTTTTGCCTTTTATAAGTATGCCATTTTTATGTTTAAGTCTGATACTCACTTGGGACTGTTGTGGTCCATGGTGTAAAATGTGACTTAAATTGATTTTTGACATGCTTCTTTCTCCTCAATAGTACCTGTCAAATAGACTCCTTTGCCAAGTAGTTTATGTTCTCATGTTCATTGAATACAGAATTATTGAGTTTTATTTGTTTGTTTCATTGATGTAATTCTATCTTTTTTCAACTGGTACCAGCCAGTATTGATAAGTATTAACGTATAAATAAGATGTGTGTTATGGAAGTGCTGCTCCCCCATTCCTCATTATCTTCTCTGCATCATTGATGAGAGCTCTTGAACCAACAAGATAACAGATTTATTTGCATACTTAAATAGTAGCGTCCCTTGGGTTTATTTGATTGCTTATATTGTCTTGATGAGAGACATTGGGTTAGAATGTTTTTTCCCTGTTTTATCTCTTTGTCTTTTGGGTATAAGGACCATATTGCTTCATGAAAAATAACCTGGTTGATATGTCTATTTCACAATTTAAGAAATGGTTTGTGTAACATACGCATTGGTTGCTCATTTAAAATTTGAAAACTTTTACCTATAAATCTATGTTGACCAGGTATTGTTATTATTTTCCTTCAGCACTTGCTTCATGGCTCATTTGATTTCATTTTAGGTTATAGAAAAGGAGATAATGAAATTTTGGTGAGAAATGTTAAATATTCCACCTCCAGGAATCTCCTCTAATTTGAGATTCATGAAGGTGATGATTACTGAGAACAATCCAGGCATTAATTCTTTAATAAAAAAAAAGAAAAAGAAAAGACATACACACACAATTGTCCAGGTCCAAACCTGCTTCTCAGAGGAAAAAAAAATGAAAAAAGAAGGAAATTTGAATTTTAGTGCAAAAGATGAAAGAAGGATAGATTTGGAGTCTGATATTCCATAGATCATAGATTAAGAATTGAAGACTGGGATGGCTAGGTGGCACAGTGAATAGAGCACCAGCCCTGGAGTCAGGAGAACTTGAGTTCAAATTCAGCCTCAGACACTTAACATTTACGATCCATGTGACCTTGGGCAAGTCATTTAACCTCAATTGTCCTGCATTCCTCCCTCCAACAAGCAAAAAAAAAAAAAAGAAAGAAAAGACTTTAGAAATCATCTAATATTCTACCTCCTTCATTTTACAAATGAGAAAACTGAAGTCCAGAGAGATTAACTGAATTTTCAGAAAGAATATAGCAAAGGTAGTTTTTGAATCCAGGATTTCTAATCCAAAACCCTGTATACTTTCCACCCACTGTTATCTTACTTAGGAGCCCCTGTTATAATTATAAGATTTACAAAGTACCTATTATATGCAGAGCACTACCGCTTGTGCTTATAAAGTTTAAATGAAACGTGGTCCTGGACCTCATGGAGTTCACAATATAATAGGATATCAGCCAACCCAGATTTCGATAGTACACTATTATGTAAGTGCATTACAGCATTACAAAAGAAAAGTAAGGTGAAGGAAGAAAGTCATAATAATACGAGACTTTAATTCAGTTCTACAAACATTAGGAAACTTCAATGGGCAAGTTACTTTGATAGTCATTTTTACTCTGCTAGACATGATGGAATGTTTCCTGGATTGAGCTGAGCTCTAAATTCAGCAATTCAGAGAAAAAAAAAGCTCTTAGTACTTGAAAGATATTTTAAATGGTTGTATGGCTTTAATTACTTTGTTTTTATTCTGTGTCTACTTATTTATATGGCCACATTGTATTTCCTGATGTGATGTAGGCTCCTCAAGAGTTAAGATTTTTCAATTGTTGTATTTGTATCCTCATCATCGAGTACAATAGTTGGCACATAAAGCATACTAAATAAATGGTTTGTAATTGATTGATTTATTGACTAGCTGGATTTGGAGTATGTCATTTATTTTGCCCACTAATACTGAAACCCATATTAACACGTCAACTTATCAGCCCCCTGTGCCCAATGGCTCTGCATAATTTGACTCCAGTCTTGTCATACACCATTTTAGGCCTTTGTGCCCAGAGATATGAATTTTACATAAGAGTGCATGTTTAGTAATAAGTCCTGTTGGTTGCTGCTATTCTCTGGGGGAAAACTGCTGCTACTGCATTGTTCCCTGTTCTGATAGTTTTCTAAGATCTTTTTGAGAGTTTCTTATGAGAATACATTAGGCAACAGTAAGAAAGAAAACCGGCTAACAGACGAATCTCTGATTAAATCACCATGGTAAAGATTTAGATTGAGAATTTGAAGATGCGGTTGGTTTGGTTTTGTTTTCTATCCTGGATACACAATGTGGATCCCCCTAGATGCAAAATGGGATAATTGGACAGAATATTCCAGAAAAGACATTCAATTTTTAATGTCAAAAGTATACTTTAGAATAAAGTTATACCTATTGAAATATGGATTTTCTTATGCATCCTTTTATCCTTTTGATTGCAAATAGGATCTTTCAACTGGTATGTATTTTTTTTAAATATGGACAAAACAAAACATTGCTATTATTACTTATAATAATTACACTTAAATAAATCAGAGCCAATCACACATTCATAAATTTTACTATTTGGGATTATGCCTTTAAATCAGTCTGTGCATCAAAGCTGAGTAGACCATGTAACAAATCAGATTTCCCTATTTCAATGTTAATGGCCTCTCAAGAGGAACAAATGTACATTAAGAGGCATATTGTTGACTCAAAAAGTGACATTTATTTTGTTCTATGTAATTTCATAGGCAGTAAGTCATAAGGGCGCTAACATTTTCAGCGAGTTTTACTAATTTGAGTATGCAAAGTTTCATGAACTTTGTCTCATCTTAAGTAGAGTTATTGTTCACTTTGTACATCAGAGTTTGCTTGTTTGGTGAAGTGCATTGTTTACAGGGGAGTTCAAATTTTAGTCTTAACCAATGGAGGCAAATTTTTTTCTCTTTTTTTCCATTTTAGACAAATATGCTACTCTAAATGTAGAGTACACTAGATATGTGATAGGATGTCTACTCTCATGTCACAGGATTTATGGTTGGAGAGAATCATAGAATGTTAGGGAGTGGATAAAGAGAAGCATACTTGAAATCCAGAAAAAAATGGGTTCAAATTCTACTTGAGACACCTACTGCTTTGTGACACCTTGTAGGTTATTCAAATGTGATTACATTTCCTCATTTGAAAAATTAGAGGTTTGAATGGGATTTTGAAAGCTGCTTCCAGATCTAAATGTATGATATGACTATCTAATCCAAACCCTTCATTCTATAGCTAAAGAAAATAAATCTTAGAGAAGTTAGGGATATGTCCATGAGCACACAGGTAGTAATTGGTAGAACTGGCATTTGGCACCTAAGTTTCATTGGCATCTGTAGTGGAAAGGAAAGTATACTGAATTTGGAAACAGAGTATGTAGGTTCAAATCTGAGCTCAGTTCTCAATGATCTAACTACCTACAGGAATTTGGGCAAATTACTTGCCCTATCTGGGCCCTGGGACCCTTACCTATAAAGTGGGGAGGTTGGACCTATTGAAATATGGATTTTCTTATGCATCCTTTTATCCTTTTGATTGCAAATAGGGTCTTTCAACTGGTATGTATTTTTATGACTCTAATGAGTGATTTAACTGACAATCTTTAATTCCATTATTATGTGGAAATCATTTTAATATTCCATTTGTTTCATCATGTAATTATTTTGATATATTTTAAAGTTATATTTCATTCAATTTAATACAGCAGCTCTCAACCTGTGGGTTGCGACCCCTTTGGAGGTCGAACAATCCTTTCACAGGGGTCACAAGGGTCCCCTAAGACCATAGGAAAACACATATTTCTGATGGTCTTAGGAACCAAGTCACCGCTCCTCTATCCATCTCCAGGTGGGTCTGCCCACATGCAGATACACCCACATATGAGTATTAAAGGGTCACAGCATTAGGAAGGTTGAGAACCATTGATTTAATACACAATATTAAATGTCTACTATGTGTATAATGCCAGATTAATGCACCATTTCATTATAAAGTAAATCAAATTATGTATGTTAAATACTTACAGAACCTCAGAGGGAAGATACCAAAGGACTCAACCAAGTTACTACATGCAGTGAGAGAATTTACATTAGAGAATATTTGAATTTAGTACATAATAGATACATATAAGCAGAAATGGTTAATGTACATAAGGATCAGGATTTCTATATCACCCCTTTCCCTCCATTAAAGGTATATGGATGATAATAATAATGTCTTACATATCTATATTTCAGTATAATGTAAACTCCTTGAGGACAGGAATGGTCTTCTTTTGCCCCCAGTGCTTCCCATAGTACTCTTCATATACATACTAGACTTCCAATAAAAATTAGGGGAATTGAATATGAGCAACTAAAGTAGCATTGAACTAAGTAGGAAAGTTATCCAAAGGTTGATACGAGATTGAAAGGTTGACTGCAATGATCCAGCAGAACAATCCTTTTGGAGATGTCACCTGTCAACTGTCTCTGAGGAGACTATAAATCTTACCTCTTCAGCATACACAGCAACTGAAGACCCATAGAGATAGGGTGCAGGAAGGGAGAAGGAGAGAATAAGTCCTTGTCAATAAGGCATTTAGCATTCTTCATTTGTCCAACAACAGAAATAGATATTGTCTCATCAATGGAAATGATGTAAAAAAAATGTATTTTCATATGCTTTGTTACTTCATCATAAAGATGACTGGGCCTTTCTATCTGACTTAACAGGTGAGACCCATATGTGTTGGCTCCTTTATTAGAATGTGAGCTTCTTGAGAATAGGGACTATCTTGCCTTATTTCATCCACAGCATTTAACACAGTATTTTACACATGGTAAGCATTTAATAATTTTTCACTCATTTATTCAACGGGAGAAAAAATTATCTGTCAATTTTTACAGCCAAGAAAAGTGAGGAAACAATTTGCTCCTATGTGAGAGAGGAGCAATCTTGTAGCATAGTGAAAAGAACACTAAGCTGGAAGTCAGAAGACCTAAATTGGAAGCCTGGTTCAGATATTAGTTGTGTGACTTTGGGCAACTCTGAGACTAGTTTCTAAAGGACCTTAAAATTCCTTTTCCTTAGTTGTAAATAGGGAAAATTATACTTGCACTACATATTTTGAAAAGAAGCATTTTGCTAAACTATATCCAAATGTATGATCATCATTCCATCCATTTGGAGTATATATGTTCATAATCTATAGAATCTGAACACTGGACTTGGGCTCAAGTCCAACAACCAAATCTTTGGAGTTTTCTTTAGTGATGCTTTAAGTCATTCTATAGAATTAGGTATTTAGCATCTAAATAGCAATCTTGACATCTAAAGATCAACAATTGTTAATTTCTAAAAAATAAATGTCATGTTGTCATAGTCAGTAGGAATGAAATAATCTATTGAAAATGGAGAGAGAGTTAGGGATGTGTCTGAAGGAGACACTGAATCTAGGCAGGCTCATCACAGTCAACTCCAAAGCCTGGAGAGTAGGTGGAGTGAGCAGGCAAACAGTAAGTTAAATATAGCAGGCAATGATGTCTTGCCCCTGGGGAAAGTAATTGCTTCATGCTACTGCCAAAAGGCAAATAGGCATCAGCTTAATTTGCCTGCATCTGCCATAAACGGGAGGCAGAATCATAAAACATAGTTAGATTCAAATTAAACATATCTGCCCTAATGTAAAACAGGAGAATACCAGCCAGGAAAGAGGCAGGTATAACACTGCTTGTGGATTTTACTGTGCACAGTTGCATTTATATGTGTCTGGAAAAAAGAGAGCAGAGTCACAGAATCTTGGACTGTCCTGTTTTCCCTGATTAGTCCAGGTTCCTTAGACTAGTTACACTGATGGTTTTAATAGACTATGCCAACATAATCACTTGGGGGGAAAAGGAAAAAGAAAACACTGCTTTGCTTGAAGTGCAAGATTTTATTGTATTTCAATCAGAAGTTCTTACCTGAGCTGACACTTCCCTAAATTAATTGACACTACAGGGCATCAGAAGTCTCTGAAGTGTCTTTTAATTGGTTTTAGGATTGAATCATCTCATCTGTGTTTTAACCAAAAGAATACTTAATACATCACCAAAACCCTTAGTCTTTCACAGTATTATTATCTCTCTAAGGATAATAACACAGACAAAGATAACCATTTTTCCCCTAAAAGAGATAAAGTCCATGTAGGAAAGGTTCTTTGCCCTCTTAAGACTGTCATCATTGTTATGTATTAGAAAGAATGATGGATGTGGAGTAATAAGATAGGAGGTTATAGAACTATAGATCTAGAGTTGGAAGTGTGTCTCCCACTAGTCTAATTCCTGAATTTTACAGATGAAGAAGCTGAGTTCCAGAGAAGTGAAGGTGACATGATTTATCAAGTCAGAGGACTTGAGTTTGTATTCCAGCTCTCTCACTTACTACCTATATGACATTGGATAAGTTCATTTGCCTCTTTTGAGTCCCATTTGTAAACTGAAGGTGCCTTCTAGCTGTAACTCTATTATCCTATAATCTACACTGACAATGGAGCAATGGGAGTGAAGATTAAAAAAAAAGTCTATTGGGTTAAAAATGATGTATGGTGTTATGAAGATCTGAAATTCTCTCCTCATTATGGTACTGGGATGATGCTTATCTGTCTTATAGCAT
This sequence comes from Pseudochirops cupreus, assembly GCA_028627135.1. Taxonomy (NCBI): domain Eukaryota; kingdom Metazoa; phylum Chordata; class Mammalia; order Diprotodontia; family Pseudocheiridae; genus Pseudochirops; species Pseudochirops cupreus. The sequence continues at coordinate 229,472,613 of CM053580.1, read as the reverse complement.
TCACCTGGAATTGCTACAACTATGGGGCTCCTTGTTTTGCCTAATACCTCTGAGACTTAGAAAGATTGCAGGGGCTAGGAAAGGTCATCCAGAAGATAAAGGGAAAAGCTTGAACTAGAAGTTGGGCTACATGCCTTTTGCCCCAGTTCTGCTATTGTCATACTGGGTGGTCTTAGGAAAACCACAACCTCTCTGATTCTAAGTTTTCTCATCTTTTTCTTTTCCCCAAATTTAATTTTATTATCGTGCAATTAACATTTCTTTTCTCTCCTTCCCATTTCTTTCCAGAACAATAAAAAAGAAAGAAATCCTCATGATAAATATGCATCATTAAACAAAACAAATTTCCACACTGGCTATGCAAATATATGTAAATATAGAATATATCATGTTCATATATGTATGTATGTGTATATATGTAATATCAATAGATAATTTTACATAGCCAATGTAGAAATTTGTTTTGTGTGACTGTATATTTATATGCACATAAACATATCTATGTTTCATTCTTCATCTTAAGACTTTTACTACTTTAGCAGTAGGTAGATAAAATGTTCTTCATCTTCATTCATCTGAAATCATGGCTAGTTATTTAGTCAATCATAATTCTAGAATTTTTCCAAGTTGACTTTTTGTTATGATTGCATACATTGTTTTTGTGGTACTGCTTATTTTTCTTCATCACGTCATAGGTAGTGTATCTATGAAACTGTCCATTTTGCCATTTCTTATGGCACAATGAAACTCCATTGTATTCATATGCCATAATTTGTTTAGTCATTCCCCAATGGGTATGCATCCACTTCATTTTCCTTTATTTTCCCTAATTATGGAGTCTCTGTAAGCATTTTTTGCTTATTTTTTTTGTATATACATACCCTTTTCCTTGCAATTATTGAGGTTAAGGCCTAATAATAGTGTTTTAAGTGTGAAAGGGCATGTACAGTTCAGTGTCTTTTATGGTGCAATGCCAAATTTCTTTCCAGAATAGTTAGAAAAATTCACAACTCCACCAATCGTGCATTAATGTACCTGTTTTCTTCCCACATCCCCAGCACTTGTTGTCATTCTTTGTCATCTTTGCCAGTCTGATGGTTGTGAGGTGGAAATGAAAGTTTCTTTAATTTGCCTTTCTCCAATTATTAGTGGTTTGCACTTATCTTTTGAATGAAGCAGCTAATTTGGATGATCACTAAAGTACCTTTTACATTTAAAGTTTCATTATTCCAGGATTCTGTGGTAATGGATTTTGGTCTCAGATCTGCCACTGAATTACTGTGAAACCATCAAACAAACAGGCAGTTAATTAATCAACCAACAGACTTTCAATGAATACCTTCTAGGTACCAGAACTATGCTAAGCACTATGGAAACAGAGACAAAAATGAAATTATTTCTGTCCTTAAGGACCTTATATTGCATCACCATGTACCTTGTGAAAATAACTTAACACATATGCTGCAGTTTCCTAAATTGACAAATGGGTGCCTATGAGCATCAGGGAACATAATGAAGCATTCCTTAAAGCACAGATGTTAAATTCAAATAGAAACGGGGGCCATTAAACCATCTATATGAATCCCCGTGGGCTGAATATCGCCTTGGAAAGTCACATATTAATATTTCTATTTTCTTTTGTTCTTTTATTTATTTTTAAAATATGTCCAAATTACATTCTAATCTTGTTTGGGCTGTACTCAAGAGTGTTGCAGGCTACAGGCAGCAATATGCCTTACATGCATCTGCCTTAAATTACATAATACTGTGAGTACATTGGGTAATGCTATTTCCTCTTGTTCAGATTCTTTGATGAGTGCATGGTGTCATTGATTAAGTACTCCTCTCCCCACCAGCCATTCTGATTGGAAGCATTCACACCTTCTCATCTTGAGAAGCTTGCACAGCGCCTCTCAGATTTGTAAGAGAAAAATGGAGAGCTTTTATTTCTGTGTGTGTATGTACGTGTGTCTCTGTTCATGTGTTTTTTAATACTTCACAGATAACAGTATAATATCCATGCTACCTATCAGTTATTCCTCCTCTTAACCAATCATTTGTCTAAATATGTATCCTAATGTTGTATTTTATGATACTTCTTGTGGATTACTGGTAATATACTCCATCTTGTTTTTACTTATTATATGTCTTTCATTGTACTGAGGGTCTACCACAATTTGGATTCTTTGGAAATAATTATGTTCCAAAATTTGCATCCCAGGTGGCATCACTGTTAATCTCCTCTTATAGTAGAGGAGGATGAGTGTGTGTGTGTATGTGAATATCACATACTCCATCAAATGAGGTGATTTTATCTGCTGATTTTGCTTAATATATTTTTATTCTTTGTTAAAAGTCATCATAAAATGATATAATATCAAAAAATTATAGCAAGTTTATCAGATAAATGCCTCTTTGCTCACATAGGGAACTGAGTCAAATTAATAAAAGTGAGAGCCATTCCCTGTGCAATGAATTGTCATTGAATAGGAAATGGTAGTTTTCAGAAGAAATCAAAGCTATCTATGAAAAAAGAATGCTCTAAATCACTATTATTTAAAGAAATGCAAATTAAAATAGCACTAGAGTACCACCTCACACCTATCAGAAATGACAAATGATGGAAGGGATGGGAGGAAATATATACACTAATGAACTATTTGTAGAGTTGTGAAAGGTCCAGACATTCTAGGAAACAATTTGGAACTAGGCTTGAATAGCTATAAAAACTGCATACACTTTCACTGAGTAATACAATTACCCAGTCTATATACTAAAGAGATCAAAGCAAAAGGGAAAGCAACTATCTGGACAAAAATATTTATAGAAACTCCTTATCATGGCAAAGATTTAGAAATTAATTGATGATGATAAATTAGGGAATGGTTAAACAAGCTGTGGCATATGATTGTGATGGAATTCTGGTATTCGTTAAGAAAGGACAAGCAGGATGATTTCAGAAAAACATGGGAAGACCTATATGAATTGATTCAAGATGCAATAGGCATAACCAGGAGATCATTGTACACAGTCATAACAATCTTGTAACGATCACCAACTGTGCAAGACTCAGCTGCTCTGATCGATATAGTAATCCGACAGTTCCAAAAAACTCATGATGAAAAGTATTATCCACCTCCAGAGAAAGAATTAATGAACTCAGTGCAAATTGATGCATATTTTTCTTACTTTATTTTTCTTGCTTCTTTGTGATGTGACTAATAAAGAAATGTTTTGCCTGATTTCACAGATTTCACCTGTATAATTGACATCATGTTGATATCAATCAATATTGATATTTGCCAATTGATCCTATTGATATTTATAACGAATATCATATGGCTTGCTTTTTCTGGGACTGGGACGTGGGAAGCAGGAAGGAGGAAATAATTTGGAACTGAAATTTATTTTTAAAAGATTGATAAAAATAAGTATTTTTCAAGAAAAAAGCTTACTGGATGATAGAAGGAGGATATATTTAGAAATAAGTGGTAGGAAAACAAAAGGTAATAATTAAATTTCAACTCTGAATGTTTCTCTTGACAATATAATTAATGAAAATATAGCTGAGAATATATTGATTGGTGTTAAAAAATGAGTTTTCATATAAGAAGCTTCTAATTATTTAAAATTTTGTGAAATTAGCCAAGTGTAATCAAGCTTTCTCTTCTTGTAAGTTCTTTGTAGGACCTTTGCAATATAAGTGTGAAAATAGACTACTTCAATGGGCTGCCCATTAGTTATACTCATTTAGTGCTGGTGGTTGTCATTGTTGTTGGTTGATTTTTTTCTCACTAGGCTGATCTCTTTTGAGTAGCTGGGGTCTCATGAGGAAGCCCTATAGCGTTTTGTGATTTGATACAGCTAGAACTATTGTTCAATTACAGAAAAGAACATTTAAAGAAACTCCTTTATCTAAAAGAATCTCTGTTATATTTGGATTTAGATCATCCATGATGGTGAGAAACATCTTCATTGAGCACATTTCTACATTCATTTGGCATTGATCATTTGACGTTGATCATCAGTTAAACATGTGTATCTTTCTGGTTGTATTAATCAAGGAATATTGGGTGAATCCTTCTTGGAGGAGAGCCTACAGGGCTATATCTTGCTACATGGAGTCATATGCTCTTTTTACATTCAATAGTCAGCAAGCACAGTGAGGTCTTATCTTCTTCACATTTCTCCATCAACTATGTACTCAAACATGAAATATTAAGTAGAAAATCATCGTCTAAATCTTGCCTATTCCCTTCTCATACATTCATGAAGGGTATCCTCAGAAAATGTGTAGGTCATTCTCATGAAGATTCTCTAGAAAAGGGAAAGGAGTCCTATGAGCCAAAAGTTACTAATGCCTTATCAATCACCTAGGGAGGCTGAGGGAGAAATTGGGTGAAGAAAAAGTCAGTGAAATCATCTATAATCTTTTCAATTCTTTTGGAGTTTCACTCTCCTTGTAATACCTAGAAAATTGATCACTGAATGTCTTAAAATTGTGTTTCTTCTATAATAGACTTTTTTCTGTATTTAACAGCATCCCTCTACCAGCTCTTACTGACTTCATCTTCTGAAATATGACTTCAACTACCATATATAATCCATTCTATACTGAGACATTAGCACAGCAACTGACATAGCTTAAGAAATATTTATTGAATTAAATGGAATTGAATTGTTGGGGTTCAAATGTTATTTTTCCATTGTCATTAATGATAGGAATAGATCACTAGAGAAATACTGTCAACTCTTAGATTTTGCACAGATTTTTTTTTTACCTTTTTTGAATCTTATCAAAAATAATTCTAAATGTTTGAGCTTCAATTTATCTAAGCTAAATTTTTTGTACCTGCCAACAACTTTTCTTTGTTTTTTGAGGTGATATTGTTTAGAATCTTTCATCAATTTCAATCTAACCCTCTCATTCCAGGTTTGTCTGTCTGGTTTTTTGTTTGTTTTTTGCAATTGATATTACACCCTATTTTGTTGGGTCTTTTTATTGAATGGATTTTTTTTCCCACCTCAATCTCATTCCCATTCCCCTTCACTCTGGTAAATTGCTTATTTTTCTCAATGCAATTTCTGGGTTTGGGGGGGGCACTTTTTATTGTGACAACAGGTTTATATTAGTTAAATTTTTCTAAGAAAAGGTTATAAACAGTTCTATATGTATTTCTCCATTTTTTTGATGGACATATTCCCAATGCACCAGAATTTTTGAGAAAATAGAATTTAAATCTAGGTGGACAGAAATGACGTATTTATATTGCCAAAGTACAATATGGTTTTGGGGAAAATTCCATTGAATATAATAATTCTGACATCATCACATTCTCAAAGTTGTTATAGAAGTATGGCAGCCATATAGCCCTCCTATTCTATGCAAATTAATTTACCATTAAATCAAAAGCAGGAAATTTTTTAAAATAAAATTCAGTGCTTGATGACTGCAAAGATATAGGTTCTCATACCCATATTTTAGGATTATAGATTAACAGATCAAAGGGACCTTAGAGACCATCAAGTCCAAACAATTATTTTACAAACAAGAAAAATCCACCAATAATTAGGTAACTTACCCAGAGTCATCCAGGTCCTAAGTATCTAAGTTATGATTTAAAATCTGTTTTCCTGACTTCAAGATTACTGCTCTATCCATTATACCATGCTGCTTCTCAGTATGTAGAAATCCCAGTGTACAGACAGCAATGTCTCAGTAATGAATGAAAGTTACAAAAATAATTATACCTTCTGATCCAATACTTTCATTGGTAGGAATTTATCCCAAGGAGAGTGGAGAGAGAGAGAGAGAGAGAGAGAGAGAGAGAGAGAGAGAGAGAGAGAGAGAGACAGACAGAGAGACAGAGAGACAGAGAAAGAGAGAGAACGACAGAGAGACAGAGAGAGAGACAGAGAGAGAGACGCAGAGAGACAGAGACAGAGAGATAGAGAGAAGAGAGACAGAGACAGAGACAGAGACAAAGAGAAAAAAAGAAGGGAAAAAGGGAAAGCTATCTGTTCCAAGATTTTCATAGTAATTTTATTCTTAAACTGTTGATGAATTGATTCAAGTCTGCATATTCTGCTTAGTTAAAACATTCCTTTTTTAAGGAAAGGGTTGGATAGTTGACTTACTAAAAGATACCAAAGCCAAGTTCTTCACCAACACTGCAAAGCAAAAGCTTTATCTTCTATATTTTCATACCAGATTGACAAGGCAATTAGATAACTGATGTACTATAGAGTTGGAAGATAAATGAGGAGAGTAACAAGCTAGTTAACTATCCCAGAGACATTTCAGGAACAAGTGTCATCAACAAGATACATTTACAACATGTTGATCAAGAGTAAATTTTTCCTTAGGAAAGATAATGTCATTTAGAGTAGCAATGTCTAGCCTATTCCCCCATTTTCTTTTGAAATAATATCAAGCTCTCTAAAGGGGAAGAAAATAAGAGAGGCTTAAAATCCTGATTCCACATTGAAAAATAAAACAACCTGAAAGCAAGATAATTGCCTAACAATATGAGAATGACTAAATGAACTGTGATATATTAATGTAATGCAATTGAAACACTAAGTGTCAGTAAGATAAAGAAATCTAGAAAGACCCTTATGACATAATGAAATACGTTAAAACCAGAACCAGGAGAAAACTGTGTCTATACTAATTAGGATCATTAAAAAATCTAAGTGAATTAGAGTGACTACAAAAAAATGGACACAGAGACAGAAAGTCTTTGATATTTTATACATTTAAATAATTTAATACAAATGTTAAGTGTTGGTAAGTGATTTTAACTAGTGTTGATATTAAATATAAAGGTTAGAAAAAATCACAGAAAAACAGTTTTATAAATTATTTAACAAAAATAAAAATAAGATCTACATGGCCCACTGGATAGAGCACTGGACTTGGAATGAGGAGGACTTGAGTTTAAATTCAGCCTCAAGCCTTTATGAGCTGCTTTACCCTAGACAAGGAACTTAATCTCAATTTGCCACAGTCTCTCACCTGTAGAATGAGCTGGAGGAGAAAATGGCAATCTACTCCAGTATCTTTGGCAAGAAAACTCCAAATGAGATCACGAAGGGTAGGACATGACTGAAACTACTGAACAACAACAAAAATAATAAATCATTTATTATATCATTTTATTACATATAACATCATATAATTATATTTATTACAATATATTATAACTATATATAATATAATAAATGTATAAATATTATATAAATAAATAATAAAAATGAAAAGCATGCTAAATGGTCACCAAAATCATTTGCCTCACTCGACCACAGGTGATCTTTCACTGTTAATAATAGAGTCAGTCATGTAAGAACTTGTTGCTTTGTGAACCCAGGTTAATAGTGTTAATAGAGTTACGTTATTCCCATCTATAACAAACTACTATTTATACTCATTGTCTCCTCTTCATTACCCTTTATTCAATCCATAGCCCTTTAAAGCCAGGCTTTTGTCACTTTCCCTCATAACACAATATCCAATAAGTTGCCAAATCTTGTAATTTCAACTTCAGAGTCTCACATCCAATCCTGTCTTTATATTCCTAAAGGTATCACCTTTGTTCAGGTCCTCATAACCTCTTGCCTGGATCATCACAATGGCCTGTTGATTGATCTCTCTCCTTCAAATATATCCCCACTGCAATCCATTTTCTATGTAGGTGCCAAGGTGATTTTCTTCAAGTGCAAAGTGGACCACGTTGTTCCTGTACTCATCTATATTCTCCTTAGGATCAAATATAAACTTCTCTGTTGGTCTTTTCAAAGTCTTCATAGCTTTTTCTCAACCTTTATTTCTAGTCTCATTTGTACTTCCTTTTAGATGAGACTAATACTACCAATACTGACTTTATCTTTCTCACACCTAGCATGCCATCTCTTCATTTCTGTCTTTACACTGGTCATCTCGTGTGCCAGTTATATGCTTTTCCCTCACTTCCACCTCAAATAATTGCTCATTTCCTTCAAAATGTATGAGTATCACCTTTGATCAGGACCTTCCCTGCTCCTCAACTCTCCCTCTCATTTACCAGTGCTACTCCTATTTTATTATTGTTCTGTATTTGCATAGGTGTGGTATGCATATATATGTATATGCACACACGTCTTCATGACAGAAGTCGTTGAAGCCAAGTAATATTTCCTCTTGTCTCTGTATCACTGTGCGTAGCACAGTTCCTGGAACAAAACAGGTGTTTAAGAAATGCTTTTTTATGAATAATTTATTGAATTCAATTATATGATTCCTAAAATTACTAATATTTTCTGAATGCTATTATCAAAGATCAAATTGATGGCGGTATAAGATTGAGCATAGTATTTTCAAATAATTATCTTATAAATATAGAAACAAGCAAAATCAGATGCATTGTGAAGCACTGTTACAATAAAATTTATTGGATTTTTATGCAAAATTGTTGTAGGATTTTTATCTATGGTTATTTGAGATTCATTTTCAACTCAAATAAGAATATTTAAATTGGCTTCCAATAAAATTAGAATATAAACAAATGAAGCAGTTTCTTTTAACAATTAGTAAATGTGAAAGGTTTTGATATAGGGGAACTAAGATTTGCTAGAGTCAAGAACCTGGATTTGAGGACTGTCTTTGATATATACCAGATGTGTCATGCTAGGCAAGTCACTCAACCTTCCAATGCCACAGACAGCTCTTAATAATTATTAAGTGCAGACAAGAGGTCAGCCTGCAGGGAAGAAGGAATTTTCTCAACAGAAGTTATTTATATCAATTTAATCACAGCTCTATTTTTTTAAGAAATAAGAAACTAGTAAACATATTTAAGAGTACTCTGAAAGAATTTGTTGACCAAATAATATGTATAAGAGCTCGTAAAGAGTTTTCACAAGACTAATACATTATTGGTAGAATTGTGAAATAATCTAATCATTTTAAAGCAATTTGGAAATATGCCCAAAGAGAATTATAAAATTGTGCATATTCTTTCACCCTGCAATACCATTTTAGATCTGTTTCTCAAGATGATCTGGAAAAAAGGAAAAGAACTTCTTTGTTCTAAAATATTTATAGCAACTGTCTTTGTGATGGCAAAGAAATGGAAATTGAGGGGATGCCCATCAAACAGGGAATGACTAAACACACTGTGGTATATGATTGTGATACAATGCCACCCTCCTGCAAAAAATGACGAGCAGATTGATTTTAGGGGAAAAACGTGGAAAGATGCACATGAACTAAAGTGTGAAATGTGGACAATGATGAGAACATTGAATATGGTTACAACAATATTGTTCAAAGAATAACTGTGAATGACTAAGCTATTTGGAGTGTTATAAATATTCAAATCAACTACAAAGAAATTATGAAGGGGGATATTATCTACTTCCAGAGAAAGAACTGATAAAGAAAAGGTATGCATAGTATGACTTTGTATTCATTGACTCATCTATTTATACATGCATTCATATATACATATGTGTTTGTGTATATATGCCAAATGGTGGCTTTCTCTAATGAGAGGTGTGCAGATGGAGGGAAGGTGACAGCTCGTAACTTAAAATTTAACCAAAAATAAATCAGATTAAAAAAGAAAACTAACAAGGACATCAAAATATTCTTATTTTTAGAGATTAGGAACTATGGGTGTGGTATATAGTATACAGTGTATCACACCCCTAGTTCTCTACCTTTGAAAAAAATATAGGGAAGGAACCTTTTCATCTCTTTTTCCCAAAATAATTTTATTTGTTTTAATTACATATGATTGAATTGCATTTATTTTTTCCTTTTCCATTTATATAATTATAGTCATTGTGTTCACTGTTTTCTTAGTTCTGCTCACTTGACCTTGAATTCATTCACATAGGTCCTCTCATGCTTCTCTGTATTCAAAATAATCATTGTTCTTTCTAAAAATGTTCTTTTATTGTTTATGTTTAAATAAAAGCAATAAATATATACTCCTCAATATAAAAGGGTTAATGTGATTGCTTCTTGTATTAAAGAAATTTTTTTTATTTCTACTGCAACATCTCAAAACACAACTACAAGACAAAAAAGACATCTTCATGCTATGTTTGAATCACAAATCTGCATGAATTTCATTTCATGGAATCTTTGTTCTAGAACAGCGCTTCTCAACCTGTGGGTTATATTCAATTTGTAACAATGAAAATACATCCTGCATATCAGATATTTATATTACAATTCATAACAGTAGCAAAATTACAGTTATGAAGTAGCAACGAAAATAACTTTATGGTTGGGGGTCATCACAACATGAGGAACTGTGTTAAAGGGTCGCGGCATTAGGAAAGTTTAGAACCACTGCTCTAGAAGGAGGTAGCATCAAATAAATCTGCAGAAAGTTGCTTACATAAAGCTGGATAAAATAGAATCTCTGCTTCTTCATGGATAATTCATTTGGATAGGCTAGATTATATGGATGAAAAAGTCAATACCTGTTCTTTAATCCACAGGTGATATTTGTGACTCCAGGCCATGTGAAAATGGAGGAATTTGTTTCCCAGGACGGACCGATGGAACTTTTTCCTGTGAGTGCCCAGTTGGCTTCACAGATGCCAATTGCTCGAGTGTTGTGGAGGTTGGTAAGTGCAAGATTTGAACACTTTAATCCTTATCTGAATATTCTGTTTATTTGATATACGACATTAGTTTGGCTATGATGCAGTGTGCTCATTTGTGTCAGTCGGTTTTGCTGTTTTCTGGTATGTAGCTGGCCTTTTTGTGTTTATTATAGTTTTATCTTTTATTTTTACTTCTAAATATTGTATAAGTTGGTAAATACAACTGCGTTGGTAGGCATTTAAAAAGTCAAATAAAATGCATTATTATTTCAAACATTAACAGTTGCACAGAGCCCAAATACTTTCATAAAAATATGGTGGCCTCAATGGCACAGAATTCCAAAACCAATTTGTTTGGGAAAAAATGTTTTATCTAAATAGACTTGAGAGAGCCTATTTATAATATCCAACTGTTTTGGGAATGATTCGACCTATCTCTTTTCAAATGAAATGATCAGGTACAACCTTTACATTATAGGAAGTTGAAAAAAAGTATTTTTCAAAACTTTACTTTTCAATGAAAGAACATGGTATTAAAGATTCCATTCTAGTTCAACAAAAATTTGAAACTGTTTTTCTTCCTATGGAATGATTCAATTGCTTGTGAATAAGTGACCCTCATTTGGACAGAGAAATTATTCTCTAGCAAGCAGTCATCCTTTTAAAATGGCATAATGTAAACTTGAGCAAAAATTTCCCCTCAGATTATACATACACATTTGATCAATGTCCCTAAAATCTCTCTGCTCTTCATGTCAGCTTTGAGAAGAGCTTCACATCCTTGAAATACGCAAATGTTCAACTCAGTGGCTTAAAGTTCTGTCAGCTACCATAAAGTTTTTGAGTATACGTTTAGAAATTAACGTTATTAGGAAACATGTTTTGAAGCAAAAAAAAAAGAGGGATTTGCATTATCTGGAAAGGGTAGAAGCCTAGGGTTATGGTTGTCATCTTATCAAGAACAAAAGTATTTGTTCTCTGTATTTTGCCACTGATTGTTAGACTTGATGCCGCTTGAATCTTGAACAGATTTGACCAATATGTTTAACCATTGCCTTGATATTTATCCATTATAGCTTAGAGGATCACTAAGCTATGGCTGAGTAATAACACCTTCTTTCAATTTGAATCTAAGATAAATCATTCTAAAGTCCTTGGCAAGCTACTAGAACCTCAGGACTTCTCATTATTTGCTATAGAGGGAGGAATGTGCCCTAATCTTTAAGAGAGGGTAGATGGCACAATAAAGGTCAGAGTTTCATTGAGGAACCACATTTTCAGGGGAAAAAAGAATGAATATTTCTAAAGAAAATGATGGCAATGCACATTCTTAGCATGAAATGAATGAATAAGAGAATGAATTGGAAAACATTTTAACAAAACAAAGTAATGTATTGACACTTTAAAAGTGTCAAACACTGTTATAAATTGAATGGAATCCAAGTGATTACTTATGACCCATGTTCCTCAGATTGAAAACACCTCTGACTCCTAGTAGGATGGAGGTTGCAGCTTGTTTTGGTTAATATCTTTATGAAAGAACCAAAGTCAAACAACTTGTTTTTTTTTCTTTTTTTAAATTTATTTATTTATTTACTTCTAGTTTACAAGATTCAGTTCCACAGTCCCTCGAGTTTCAAATTTTCTCCCCTCCCTCTTTCCCACTCCCCCATGTCAGCATACAATCAAGTATATGATCTGCAAATAATTCCACATTGGACATTAGTCTGGTTGTATAGAAGGGTTGTAACCAATGAGTGAACAATGGGAAAAAAGAAAGAAAACCAAACATGGAAAAGAAAGAGAGCATGGAGATTGCTTCAGTCTCCATATAAACTCTGTTATTTCTAGATCTTTCTCTGAATGTAAATATCTCCTTCCATCCTGAGACTCGAAGAGTTATCTTATAATTGTGCGTTGCTGAGAAGAGTCCAGTTTTTCAAAGTTGGTTGTTATACATATGATGTGTCTGTGATCGTGTACAAATTTTTCCTGGTTCTGCTCTTCTCACTTAGCATCAGTTTGTATAAGACTCTCCAAGTGAATATGAAGACTGTCTCCTCCCCATTTCTTATAGCACAGTAGTATTCCATTACATTCATATACCACAACTTGTTTAGCCATTCTCCAATTGATGGGCATCCCTTTAATATCCAATTTTTTTTTT
>CM053580.1:229444247-229459347 GCA_028627135.1 Pseudochirops cupreus | reverse complement strand
ATGGAAAAAGAATCTCAAAAGCATTCTGAAGAGAGTAATTCCTTCAGAATTAGAGTGGAGCAAATGGAAGCAAATGACTTCATGAGAAATCAAGATACTATCAAACAGATCCAAACAAAGGAAAAAATAGAAGGCAATGTGAAATATCACACGTATACTAGCATATTCATAACCACCATGGATGTTGTGAATATTGCATAATTGTTACAATCTCCCAGACTGCCTAGAGGTCAGAGTTCTGTGGAAAATAATGAATTATATTCAATAACTTTAATGTGTATCTATAATAGTAGCTCTTTGAATTAAATGTTTTTCTCCTGCATTTAAAAAAAGTATTTATCTAGGTGTATGTGTGTGTGCCTGCATGTGCATGCATGTGTGTATGTTTGTATAATAATCTTTACATGCACACAAGTGCACATATATACATAGTACAAGTGGGTGAATTACTTTTTTCAATTAAAAAGTCCTTGAGGATACGCCAAGTTTAAATTCAATTTAATCTAATGATTTTGGTTTGAGGTTTTAGAAATTAATAAATAATGAGGATAGAGCCTATGTCTCATCCCTCTTTTTAACTGTTATACCACATAGCACAGTGCTGGAGAATAGTTGGTAAGTTTTCAATTTGTATATGTTGAACACATGAATAAGTGAATCAATCAGTGAGCACATTGGCATTAGAAAATGCCATTAAGTCCCTACAAAAAAACAACAACAACAAACATTGTGCATCAAACATTGAATATGATTATGGGACAAAATATTTGAATCGTCAGTTTATTAAAGACCAACCAAAATGCTTTTTCTGCTCTACCATCAGCTACTTTGCTTGGACTTGCTCTAGTCAGATAATTATTTCAACACCATTAGGTAGGTCCCAGTACAGAAAGCACAGAGGAAGGCTTGGATTTTACATAAACAAGCAACATTTGGTACTTTGAAGATAAGGTCTTAAAAAAAGAAAAGAACACTTGAACTCTCCTATAGCCCCAGTGATAGCTATGTTTTCAGTAATATAGAATCCCCAAAGATGTTGGAGAGGGCTTTAAGGTCTGATTTAGCTCCACATTAAAATTCTATGATTCTATGAAGTTCTAAGGTCCTTTTCTCCCAGGTTAGTTCATTTCTCAAAATCAAAAGGAATGAAAATATCTCTTTCTGGATGTACTAGAGAAAAAATATTTTGATCCCAATTTTGAAAATTATTCCTGTCTTGTGCATGGGAAGAAAAATATAGTCAGATATCTAATCTCCTGAGTCCAGCACATCTGGAAGCAGAACATTTCAAATGCAGCCTATACTTAGTGATAAAGCTTCTTCATGAATTAACCTAAACCTTATTACTTTGCAGTAGCACTGCCATATTTGAAGGCTACTTTCAAAGAGATCCTTATCCAATTTTGCCATTTTCTTCTTTGCTCACAACATATCAAGTTGCAACTTAGTCTAAAGCTCTTGGCCCCTCTGGTAGACAATGCTTCCATCATCTAATGTCTCTCTGTGCCAAGAGAAGTCTTGGAGAACCTCACTTAACTGAGTTTGTATCCACTGTCAAAGAGGCCATCTTGCTCCCCTCTTACAATACCGCCTCATCTTTCTTTTTCTTCTATCTGCTTTTGTAAAAAGTGTTTGCATCATCTTCCCTTTCCCCATTCCCCTGCAGATGAGGTGTTTTTTTTTTTTGATTTATTAAAAGTTTATTTCTAATAACCCTAGAATGACTTTTCATTTTCTCCTTACTGCATCAAAGATATTAGCAATGTGTTCCTCTGAGGAAGAAGGAAAGTTTCCAATTCTAACTCCTGGAATTTGTCATCTTTAAATTTGTTCATCTTTATTTAGATGCTTATTGAATACAACAGCAGGTCTCTAGAGTAACAATGGCAGATCAACGAATCACTCACCACCAAAATCTCTTTTTGTGTGTTTCAGTCAAAACTCCTGATAATGAATATATAGGTTTGGTCATCAGTATTAATAATTAGAATCCCCATTGCATAGGTCAGTGAGACTATATGGAATTCCAGATCAGCATTAGCGTAGTAAGGCATAGGTGTGTACATTTCTGTGTATATGTATGTAACATGTATGCATATGTATATGTGCATATATACACATATAAACATATTCCTATATGTAGGTATATGTGCGTATGCATGTTCCTATTTATGAACACGTCTATACATTTGTGGGGGGCCTAATAGATATGTGTTAATATATACATATATAATACACATATATACATGTACATATGTGTATGCGTGTGGAGAGAGAGAAGGGAGAATAAGAGAGAGATAGAAAGACAGACAGACAGACAGACAGACATAGTGAAATACCCTATCTCTTTGAATTGCCTCTGTCAAATACAAGGAATGCATTTGCTCCTCACCTTTGCCATTTAGAGTACCTAGTTTCTTTCAAACCTTACATTCTACATGATACCTTTTCTAATCCCCTCAGCTGCTGGTGTCTTCCTCCTTCCAAATCATCCCATATCTATGCTTTTTTTCTATACTCATACATTTTATATACCCACACACATACTGTCTCTACTGCTAGAATGTAAGCTCCTCGAAAATAAAGTTTCTTTTTTGGCTTTATATTCCCAGAATCTACAACATAGCCTGGAACATGGTAGATGCTTAAAAATATTCATTGATTAAACAATTGTGTACTTCTAAAAATGAAACAAGTATGAGAAAATATTTTCACACTAATACTGCATATCATTGGACTTCATTTTAGTCATGAGAATATAGTTTTCATGGTAAAAAATAAAAAGAATATATTCACTATGTTTCTAGCAATCAGAAAATGAGCAAGAGAAGTATTTCAAACTGTTTGACCTATTCATACAATATAGGCCCTTGGAAATTAGGATGTATAAATGAAAAACTATCGAGAGGTCGGAATTATTGGAAATATGATCCAGTGTGTGTGTGTGTGTGTGTGTGTGTGATGGAAGATTAGTAACATCTTTGTATACAAAAGACACACTGGTACACTTGGTAACTTTATTTCCTCTTATTTCTTCCCTTTAGGGAAGGATAGCGTTAGGATAGTGACAGATTTACCAAAGTTCCCTCCTCTGCTCCAACATGCAATTGGCACTTAATGTCACTAATTTGAATACCATTTTACAGATGAAAGATCATAGTTTTAGAGAAATTAATTTACACACAGGATCAAAGAGAATGCAACATAAAAGACTGACATCCTGTTCTCATGACAACAGCAACAAAAATATCCCAAAATTTTATATTTATGTAATGCTTCGAGGTTTGCAATTGACTTTTACGTTATCTTATTTTATTCTCACAGTAACTCTATGAGATGTGTATTATTATTGTTATCATTTGCATGTGATCAAGGGAAAAAATGAGACAGAAAACCCAAAGCAAGTCCCTAGTGATGCAAAACAAGCGTCTAAGGTCGAATTCAAACCCAGGTATTCTTTACAGCAAGTTGGAGACTTTATCCTTTATATTTCATTGCCTCTGTGTTCTTACATCTTTCCAGAAAGTTCCCCAGAATCTCGGTATATACAATAATGTTAGTCTGGACCTTTTATTTCGTTGGTATGGACACTGTTTAGCAAGGACATTCTCTAAGGTGATATAGATGGACAATTCTTCTACAACTTTTTAGTGTGATGTGACAGATAAATGTAAGACATGGAGTCGACAAGACCTGAATTTAAATCCTACCTTAAATTCTTGCTAATTATATGACACTGGGTAAAGTCACATTAAGCTTTCTGCACTTCAATTTTCTTTTCTCTAATATGCAGATAATAATAGTACCTACCTCAGACTGTTATTACGATTATCAAATGAGTTAACATATATAGCTCACTGCAAACATTAAAGTGCTGTGTAAATGGAAGCTGCTATCACCATCATCATCATCTTAAATATTTGACTAGGGAAATAACAGCCTGATAACTTGGCCTGGGTCAAGCTTTCAGTATGTTTCATAAGCAGAACTTTAACCCAGTTCTTCCTGTTCTTAACTCTCCTCTCCATCCCCTATGCCAGACTGCTTCCCAATATGTCAGTTCTCTACTCCCTTTCTTATGTTAACTTGAGATTTCATTGAACTAATGCAGGACAATTACTTTAATTAGCTATTAGAATTTTTCCCATTTTAACTGGGTTTTCCCAGCTAAAATAAAGATTTCCCAAATAAAGATTGCCCTGTTAATTATTCTAGATCTAGATAAATATTATCTTATATTAAGTTTGATTGGCTTATTTCATGGGCCATTCCCACAACGTCTTTGACTTTTTGGAGATGGTCAGGCTCAGAATTCCAAGTAGTGCAGCAGAGCTTGACTCTGTCTTAAAGATCCACTGCTTAGGATTTATGCAGTGTCAGAATAGTAAGGAATTTGACTAGATCTCTTGGGCTAGGTGAAGCTATTTTTGGATGACTGAATTTTGGCTACTGAATGAGATGATTCTGCAAATTTCACTTAGGTTGTCAGCTTAGTGAAGGAAATTCTAAGAAGGGGGTGTCAGGTCTCTTTAAGACTGACTCTTGGATGAAAAGAGCAGAGTTTCTGATTGAGTCAAGTCTTTCCTGACGTTATCTTAATGAGAGCTAGTCTATAGTGGGCAAAGTAGTTGATCCAAAGCTGTCTAGCCAGGGATGATTCCTGAGAAATTTCCAGGCTGCTTACAGGCACAAGGATGAGCTATCTTCAGAGACACTAAGAGCCATTTTTTATTGATGTATTGATTTTGTTTTTACTGTACTCAGGAAAGACTCAGCTAGTGTTTATTCACTAAAAGTGAAATAGATGATGAAATGGCATCTGAATAAGCCAAGCGTTTTTATATATACATTTGTTTTCTGGATGTTTGAAAGTTTTGTGTTTGCTTCATGCTACCTCTCTGAATTCATTGGGATAAACCCAACAACATCACTCAATTAATGAAATGATTTGAAACGTAGTTTATATGTGTTATATATGTATGTATGAAATAGAGACTGAGAGTATGAGTGTGTGTATGCATGTGTGTGTATGTGTGTAAGAAACAGAGAGATCTACACAGACCAACAGAAAGAGAAGGGAGGAGAGGAGCGAGGGAGATAGACAAAAAGAGAAGGAAGATAGAGACAAAGAGAAAGAGGAAGAAAGATGGAGACAGAGAGGGAAGAGTGAGACACAAAGAGAGATAGAGAGACAGATAATGGAGAGAGACAGAGAGAGAGAGACAGAGACAGAGAGAAAGAGAGAGAGATAAAGAGAGAGACAGAGAGACAGAGAGAGAAAGGAGAGATGGAGACAGAAAGAATGAGAAGGGTTTTTTTTCCTTTTTCCTTTTAGTGAATAATCATATGTGCTCCTAACATTTTAATTCTTTATTTAATTGAATAGTTGAGTAATAGTTGTTCTACACTGTAAGTGAAAAGCAGTGGGAAACTGATCCAACAGATGATCTTTTAAAACAAAGTACCTGAAATAAAATAATAGTTGTATTTTTCTAAGTATTAAAGAGACATAAAACACCTAAAATAAAAATATAAAATAAAATGATAATGTCTGTGGAACTGGATTCACAAAAAAGTAAAATGATGATATTTCTTATTTAATTCAACTCAACAAACATGAATTTCCGAGCTACCATGAACAAAGCACTGGGCAAAGGCCTAGGGATATACTAGTGAAACTAAAAAGGATTCTCTGCCTTCTAAGACTTTACATTAGAATGGGGAATCCAGCGTGTAAACAGATAAGTGAAGACCAGATATTTTGAGGGAAAAAAAAGACTAGTGGGATTAGGAACACCTTTCCTTAGGAGTTGGTATATGAGCCGAGTCCAGAAGGAAGCAAAGGTTTGTAAGAAGCAGATGTGAGCAGGGATTGCATGTGAATCATTTGGAAACAATCTCTGAAGAGGCACAATGTGGGAAATGTAAGCTAAGTTCAGGCTACAGTTTTGCCCAGAATATAGAGAACAAAGATTCTAATGTGAAAAAAATCTAAACAGGTAGGCTCTTACCAGTGGGCAGAGATCGAGGGGAAACCCCAAGAGTCTGCATGTGGTCCTTCCCAGACCCATTTCTCTGTCTGCATGGTCATATTTTGTGCTGTAGTGAAACCATTTATCCTTAAATAATCTTTAAGCTTGTTTTTAAACACTATTTCCCTCCAAACTTGCAGGTCATTTCAACGGAGGACCTGAAGTCAAACTCCCCTCCTCTCCTTCACCAAGCTACATTCCCTCCTTGGCCAAATCTCCCTGGATGGAGGGCAGGGAGAAAGCCAGAAACTTTGTGATGAGCCAGAATGGTTTCCACGGGTACAAGTCAGTTGAATTCTCCAAGAAGGGTCTTGAGATTCCTTATATGTTCTGATCAGTATAATTGTAAACATAAAAAATTAACATTTCCAAAGTGCCAATTCTAATAGCAATTCCTGGAATAACTACTTTACATTAGATAAAATATTTGTCCAAGCAGTCTCTTTCCCTGACAGCAAAGCACAAACTGCAGGCCAGACTTTTTAAGTCACTTGCAATATCCTGAAATCAAGTTCTCCAATTTGTAAAATCCAGTGTGATCACTACATATTCTTATCTTCCTGATTAATTATCAATAGTAACCTTGTTCTTGAAGATACTAGGAGATAATGGTTATTATTCACCCCCTTCTATGTTTAGATTCATTAACCACCAAATCTAAAGTACCCATGACACAGTAAAGTATTAGTAACTGATCACTCATTAATAATGGTACAATCAAGGGTTGTAATCCTACCACTGGAGACAAACAGATAGTGGATCATAGGCCCAGCTCAGCTGCTGTCTCCTTCATGAGGCTTTTCTTGAATTTCTATTAATTCTCCAAACCAACTTGTTTGAACTCTTCATTGAACTTAATGCTATTCTAACTTATCTATGTCTATTCTTTGTCCCTTTCCACTAGAAAATAAGTTCCTTGAAAGCAGGGGCTGTATGTACACACACACACACACACACACACACACACACACATATATTATAATATTCTTAGTACCTGGCATAGTGCCTTTCAGCACGTGATAAATATTAATCAAACTGAGGGGTAGAGAGAGAATGATTGAAGCATTACCAACTGTTATTTCTATAAATAACTTAGCTTCAAAGGTGACTTTATGTCATGTTCTGTCAGTAAGATCAATAAGCCCCATTTGGATAGGGGATGCATTAGTCAGCATCTCCTAAGAATGACAAGAATTATGAGAGTTATTCGAGATTGAGTAACTCTCACCCACCATGGTGGTTACACCCCCAGTGGTAAAGAACATTGACTCATATTCTCCTTAGCCATGGATAAGCTTACTTGAGAACAGTAGGATGACAAATTGAGATGAATTGTTTATTTTTCATGCTAAAAGATTGATTGCTATAATAATCAAAGACTTTATAAAATAAAATAGGGTGAACATATACCTTCAACATAATCTAATGAATTTGGGTGGGCTATCAGTCATAATCTAAATTACGTAAAGGTCATTTTAGTCTGGCCTCTGAGGGAAAACATTCTGTAGAAGTTAACATACACCTTTGGTTCTAAACATTTAATTTGGATGACTATTGGACAGACTTAGGTTAATTGGAATGGTGATATTCAGGAAAAGCTTAAAGAGGTCTAATAAAAGGAAGGAGGTGAACAACAAAGTTTATAGTAATTTTCTAATACAGCAGTTTCCAACTTTTTGAAACACGAGGACACTTTTTATGTCAAAAAGTACCATGCATCCCACATGATAGTTATTATTCCTTTAGTGACTACTGATTAAGAAAACACATGTTTAATACGAACTTCTTGAGATAAATCCATGGCCCTGAGAGGGTCAGGACCCACAGATTGAGAACCAGCATTGTAAAACATGAAAGGATAATGCATGAATGATATTGAACATCTGCCCTCTGGTTTCCCTGGGGATAGAATAAGAATAAATTTTAGCTTTCTCTCAGTCAATGCTATCTAGAAATTTGAGAAAACATTTCTATCTACTTCTTTGCAGATGTCAGTGGGTCTACATACTAGGAATAATAGGGAGTGGAAAAGAAGCTCATGGCATAGTGTCTACCATGAAGGGGATGAGTGAGCATGGTTCTTTCTTTGTGCAGTTTTGCTTGTAGATCATTCAACATTAAAAAAAATGGGTGGAGGAAGCTACCTCTGCCAATTCAAATCAATTCTTTCTCTATCACTTAAAGTCTTTAAGAGCTACCTAGAGAACTGCAAGGATAAGTAGTTTCCCTAGTTTAAAGCTCAGTTTTTATCAGACAAGCAACATGAAGTCAGGTTTTCCAGGTTTGAGGCCAGCTTTCTATCCACTATACAAGCTCTCCAGATATTTTGGGGCCAAATTTCTACCTAACCGTGCTTCCCCCATATTGTGCTAGTGATGCTGATCTCTTGAAGTATAAAATTTCACATTTGTACCCATTAAATTTCATCTTATTGAAATCCTAACTCTCATGTAGTCTGCTAGCTGTCCCTTTGTACCTGTGTAACAACACATGAATTTCTATCTAGTCTTCTCCCTAAATCTCAATCATTCCTGTAATTGTTTTCAACCTGATTGTCCACAATTTTGAAAGAAGCAACTTATATCCATTTTTATGATCTCTTAATTCCCACATCTCACGATGGATTCTCAGTCCTCATACTTCTCAACTTATGCTACATTTACACTGTTGACCACATTCCTTTCTTGGACATGCTCTCTGCTTTGGAAATTCATGACACTACTTTCTCCTAATTCTCCTCATGTCTGACTAGCCTTCCTTATTTACTTTGCCAGCTCATTATTTATATTGTTCTCCCTAACTGTGGGTGTTCTCCAAAGTTCTTCCTTTAACCTTCTTTTCTTCTCTTTTTCAGTAACCTCATCAGTTCTTTTCTTCTTTCAGTAACTTCAACAACTCACAATCCATGAATTTGACTATTACTTGTGTTCAGAAGACTTATCTATCTATCTATCTATCTATCTATCTATCTATCTATCTATCTATCCATCTATCAGCAGCGCAATGGATAGAATACGGGAACTGGAGTAAGGAAGACTCATCTTAATGAGTTCAAATCCTGACTCAGACACTTACAGCTGTGTGAACCTGGGCAAGTCACTTAACCCAGTTCCTCATCTGTAAAATGAGCTGAAGAAGGAAATGGTAAACCATTCCAGTATCTTTACCAAGAAAATCCCAAATTGAGTCACAAAGAGTTGAATACATTGAAAAATGGCTCAACAAAAACATGTCTCTAGCTTTATCATCTATCTCTTTATCTGTCTAATTATCTGTCTACCTAAGAATATTTATATGTCTGAAAGCAGACGTATAGGGTATAGGAAGTAGTAGATAGTAGATAGACAGATAATAGATAGACAGATAGTAGATAGACAAATAGCTTTCTAACCCCATTCTCTTTCCTGAGTTTCAGTTTAAAAAAAATTGCCTAGGATATTTTCAAACTATGTCCTGGAGATGTCTCAAATGTAACATGGCTAAAACTAAACTCATTGAATTTTCTCTCTCAAATTTTCTGATTCTGATTCAAGGTAGCACAATCCATCCAGTATCACAGTCCACTTCCACTTTCCATATTACCCCAAGTTCTCACTCTCTCTCACCCTACATATCCAATAATTTGTCAAATCTTGACCTTTCTACCTCTTCAAAATCTCAAGAATCTTATACCTTCTTTCCATCCATAAAAATACAACCTTAATTCAGGCCCTAATTGCCCCTGATTCAGATTATTCCAACAGCTTCCTAATTGTTTTACTCACTTCAAATGTCTCACCACTTCAATCTATTCTATACACTGCTACAAATATAATTTTCTTTAAGTGTTGATTTTACCATGTGACAACCCTACTCCACAACCTTCCTTGGCTTCCAATTGCAATCTAACCAAAGTGACCTTCTCTGTGATCCTCATACCTGATGTTGCATCTTCTTTTCAATGACTACCCTGAGGCCTGGAATTTCTTCCCTCCCTCCACCTTATGGAGCCTTTGTCTTTATTTAAGATATACCTGTTCTGCGCCCTCCCTCTGAAATTGTTCTTCCTCTGAAACTATGATGCAATTAATCATTGTGCATATTTGCATTTTTGCTTTATAATTATGCTGAAAATAGCTATATCTGTACTTATTCCCCCCATTAGATTGTAAACTCCCTGTGAATAAGGATTGCTTATATCTGTAACCCTAGCAGCTGTTACGATGATCTGGGTCTTCATAGCTGCTTTTTGATTGACTGATTGATTGCTTTTATAGTCTAAGGCCTTATATTTACCTAATTTCACCTATATTTTTATCTGCTAAATTCAACCCCATCTAGTTAACATCATTTGTGTTAAATATATGTCAAGGGTGTTGAGTTCTGTTTCAACTTTCTTTTTTCCTCAATAAATAATTCTTTCTGGGTTTCCTTATGTGCTTATACTGCTTTAAAAGGAAAAAAAAACTGTTGGTTTTTTCAAAAATTTAATTATCTTGGTTGTTCTCAGCAGGAATTCCTTCAAGAAAGACTTAACTCCAGGGAAATGAGTTTGAAAAATGAAGTGAAAGGGCTTGAGTTTGACACATTGGAGCAAATGAGTGCTAATTACTAACTCAGTGGATTTAGCAAAGGTTGGAAGGTGAGGGAGTGACCAGACTGACACAAAGGAAATATTCCCAACAGCTTTCTTTTCCTCTCCATCTAGATGATTCCTATTCATTCTGAGTACTTTATTTAAAAAGGAGTGCTGGTGAATAGGGATGCTTCCAGAGAAAGTTTTCTATCATGTTGAAGGAAATCCAAATGGTGTTACATAAAAAACACAGAGAAGAAATCATAGCTGTCATGGAATATTAACCTTGGTTCATGCGAAAGAGGGCATAAAGGTATTCCACGTTACTCTGGAGAACAGAATAAAGACTGAAAGGATCTACCACAGCAGATACTTAGCTCAGCATAAAGACATATCAGTGGTACCACTTTATGTGTGAATGTGGAGATATGTAGCTATCTCATCCATAAGGACTGTATTTTCTCACAAAACTCCAATTAGATATGTAGGTATGTACATATACCGAAAGGAACTCCAATTAGATATGTAGGTATGTACATATACAGAAAGGAACTCTGAGGCTATGAAAAGGTAATGACTACACAATGGCCCCACAGATCCTAAATGGCAAAGGCAGGACTGAAATGTAAATGTTCTGATTTAAGACTAGCCTTCTAAAGGGCATAACTGTCCAAACAAGAGGATGGGTTACCTGGGGAACTGAGGCTTCCAAAGGGCTTTATATACAGCTCAATGGAAAGCACATGGGGCCCAAATCAGGAAGACCTGAGT
Source organism: Pseudochirops cupreus (assembly GCA_028627135.1). Lineage (NCBI taxonomy): Eukaryota > Metazoa > Chordata > Mammalia > Diprotodontia > Pseudocheiridae > Pseudochirops > Pseudochirops cupreus. Next base: position 229,447,989 of record CM053580.1, on the reverse strand, counting down.
TCAAATGCAGCTTCAGTTACTTACTAACTGGGTGACTCTGGTAAAGTCATTTAACCTCTGTTTGCCTTCATTCACAGATGAAGGAAATGGTCATCACTGTAGTGTCCTTGCCAAGAAAACCCTTGAACAGTGTCCTCTAGGGGATCACAAAGAGTCAGACATGACTGAACAGCTGAACAACAACAAATTGAGCTAGAAAGGTGGTGCATTGGATAGAGCACCAGGCCTGGAGTCAGGAGAACCTGGGTTCAAGTCTAGCCTCAGACACAAGTAACTTAACCCTATTTGTCCCAGTTTCCTCATCTGTAAAATGAGCTAGAGAAGGAAATGCAAGCCACTCCTGTATCCGTGCCAAGGAAATGCCAAAGGGCTCCTGAAGAGCTGAATCGGACTGAAACAGCTGAACAACAACAATGTGTGGATGCTATCTCTTTTGATCCTCATAATAAGCCAGAGAAGTAGGGATTATATTGTTATCATTCTTTCTATTTTACAAATGAGGAAACTAAGATTGAGTGAGCTTAAAAGACTTTTCCAGAATTACACAATAGTGTCTGAGGCAGGATTTATTTATTGTCAACAAGTGTCAAGCCACCAAGTGTACAAACATTTAATAAGTGCCACCGATGAGCCAGGTACCATGCTGAGCACTAAGGAAACAAAGAAAGGTGAACACAGGCCCTGTCCTCAAGGAATTTAGATATTATGTGTAAACAACTAGGTACAAACAAAATACATGCAGGATTAATTAGAGATAATCACAGAGAGATGGCACTAGCATTAAGGGAGGATGGGAAAGGCTTCCTACAGAACATGAACTTTTAGCTAAGATTTGAAGGAAGCCAGGAAAACAAGAGTCAGGGATTAAGAGAATTCTAGGCATGTGGAACATACAGTAAAAAAGAATGAAACAGGGCAGCTAGGTGGCACAATGAATAAAGTACCAGCCCTGGAGCCAGGCAGAACTGAGTTTGAATCCTGCATCAGACACTTAACACTTGCTAGCTGTGTAACCTTGGGCAAGTCACTTAACCACAATTGCTCTGCCATACCCCTTCCAAAAAAATGAAACTAGGAATATCCTATGTAAGGAACTGTAAGGACAAATATGTGAAGGAAGATGCTATCTGCATCCAGAGAAGTATGATTTTATATACATACATATACATATGTGTGTATGTATGTATGTATGTATGTAATGATAGCTGTCTCTAGGGTAGGAGAGAGGGAAAAAAGAAATTGTATGATAACTTTATTATATATTCAAAAGGAATAATAAATTGTACATAATAGATATGAAATTTCATGTGCAGTTATCTTTCTTTATTAGATCATGTTATGGAAATGCTTCTTTTATTCCAAAAATTAAAAATACTAAAAGTAAAAGTTGAAAACAATAGAGTTGATAGAGTTGAATAAAATGCAAGAAAACTGGAAAGGTAGAAGGGTCCTGGGTATAAAGATCTGTAAAAAACAAACATGATTTTATATTTGATTCTTCAGGTAATGGGAAGCCACCAGGTTTTGCTTGTTAGCTTGTTTTATTAAATATCAAGGATAAGAAAGGAGCATGTATAGGTGTGGTTGCTATGATCACTCTTCTTTAGGAATATTACTTTGTTAGCAGAGTGGAGGATGGGCTGAAGTAGGAAGAAAACTGGGGTTGGAAAAACATCAAGTCCAATATGCTTTCCATGATAACACCTAGCTGCTTATGTAGAAAATTTCCTATGATCATTCACAAATTATTTGTCTCTGAAGGATGTTCCTGCATTCATAAAGGCATCAGATCTGCATTCTGTTACCCTAAATGCTTCACATGATGTTTTCTGAATGGATGGCTTATCTGGATTATTCCTGAGCATGGAGGAAGAATGGAGGCCCAAGGGTAGAAATTAACAACCACAAAGCAAAGGTCCCCAAAATTAACAAGACTAGTGATCAGGCTCTCTTTGCAAAGACTGTGTTTCTTTGTTCAAATGCATTATCTTAAAATTAAGCTTGTCCACGTTTTTGGTATCTGTTGAATTCTCTAAAGACATTTCAATTAAGGACAAATTTTTGCCCAGGGAGACTAGTTTTGCAGATAGGGAAATTACACTGTCAATGTGATTTGATTTACACCAGAATATGGCTAAATTGACTATTTTTTAAAAGGAGGGCCTAATGACTCTGAAAAGAAGGCACTTAATTTCAGTCTCTACTTTTGCTGGCAGGAAAAAAAGGAAACATCTGCAGCAATCATTAACTCGATGCAGAACCTAGTCAAGGGCACGTTAGCTTAGTGCAGCTATTCACAGGCAAACAAAGATAAGCTCCATCTTGTTCATGGATTTGGGGTCAATTTAAATTATATAAAGAAAAGGCACCCTTACCAAGAAAAAAGCAAATGGCTCATGTTACAGGTCAACCATTTTATTTTGAGGATTCTTAGTTTTAGAGCCATCATATAGTCTGTTTAGGGATTCAGAAACCCCAGCACTGATTCATCATGCTCCATAGGCCCATGGAAGTGAGACCTGAGAGGTCATCTAATGCAAACTTCTGACGAATTAACATATCCATGCTAGAATAGTAGCTGATATAAAATATATAAATATATGCAATATAGAAAATAAATAGTCAAATGCTCCATTTATTAAATAAATTATAACAATTCTAGATTTTTTAAAAACTGTCAACATGTTGAAGTTTCTCTTGGCTTGTGAATGACTAAATGAACCATTTATTAAGTACTTACTATGTACAAAGTTCTGGGGATACAAACAGAAGAAAAAGACAGTTCCTGCTCTCAGGGAGATCATATTTTATTGGAGTAGCTGACATATTTTAGCTGCAAGTCAGAGAGAAAGGTCCCATGGTGCCTTAGGATGGAGTAGCAAAACAAATGCCATATCCACAGATAAAATCATGAACATGTGGTGTTGAATGATGTGATGGTGCCAAGGACTTCAGTGACAAGAACTTTCTTTTCTGTCTTCAGTAACTCTGGCAGAGGCCCGAGCAACTACCAAGCTGCATCTCCATAGATGCTGTTTCCTATGATGATAGCTGCAGGCAGTTGACAGGAAGTTTTGCTGTTCTCAAGACTCTTGAATTCAGGGCCCTGGGCTGTTGTCAAAGTATAAGAGGAATTAGTGTTCAAGGTGGTATATCAACAATGCAGTATTCACAATGCCTACAGTAACTATAAATATGCTGATATGGTTATTAATCACAAAATGTAACAGGCTCTCTACGAGGGGGATATAGCTAGAACATTTTAATTTTTTAAAATCAATTTGTTTGTTTACTTTTAGTTTACCAGATTCAGTTTCACAATCCCTTGAATTTCAAATTTTGCCCCCTTCCCCCATGGTGGCATGCAATCAAGTATAGAATCTGAAAATACTTTCACATTAGACATTAGTCTGGTTGTAAAGAAGGGTTGTAACTGATTGAATGAACAATGGGAAAGATGAAACAAAACCAAATATGGAAAAGAAAGAGAACATGTAGCTTGCTTCAGTCTGCATTTAAACTCTGTTCTTTCTAGATCTTTCTCTTAATGTAGACATCTCCTTCCATCCTGAGTCTTTTAGAGTTGTGTTATAACCTTGCATTGCTGAGAAGAGTCCAGTTTATCAAAGTTGGTATCAAAGTCACACATATGTTTTGTCTGTCACTGTGTACAAATCTCTCCTGGTTCTGCTCTTCTCACTTAGCATTACTTCATATAAACCTCTCCAGGTAAATATGAAGT
>CM053580.1:229430066-229443747 GCA_028627135.1 Pseudochirops cupreus | reverse complement strand
ACTTGATTCTCTAGGATTCTCCAAGTATATCATTGCATCATCTGCAAATTTGCCAAATTTGATTCCTTTGATTTCTTTTTCTTATCTAATTGCTACAGCTAACATTTCTAGTAGCAGATTGAATAAGAGGGGTGATAGTGGACATCCTTGTTTCACCCCTGATCTTATTGGAAAGGCTTCTAGTTTATACCCATTACATATAATACTTGCTGATGTTTTTAAATAGATGCTACCTATTATTGTAAGGAAAACTCAATTTATTCCTATTTTCCAGTGTTTTTATAGCATTTATTCAAATACCAGAAAACTGAGTCCCAAAACCAGAAAGTCAAACCCATCACAGTAGTTATGAAGTTGGCACATGTAGTTAATATAGTAAACACCCACATTCTCAAGCCTTCAAAACAAGACCGTCTACCTCAGGCAAAGGTCTTCCTCTCCTCACTCATGGCAACTGCTCAGCGTCCACCCAGGTTGTTCCCAGCAGCTCCACTCCCTCGCAGTTCCTGTCCCTGGCAGTCCTCAGAAAGATTCCTTAGCAGAAATTTTGCCTGGCTCAAAAAAAGGAGTTCATGCCACAGCCACAGCTGCAGCTGCTCCTTCCAGTCACCACAATGACTCTTGCTTGTCTATGGCTTCCTCTTGCCCCCACCTGTATCAGCAAGCACCCTAGCATTGCTAGGGCGGCTGCTAGCACAGGTTCTTAGATCTGCTTTTCTAAAGGAAAGCAACTCACAATGGGTTAAGTCTCACTTTAATCAATCAAATGTATATCATTTGCCTAGTTCAGGGGGAAAAGTCAGCACCCTGAACTTCAGAGAACACAAACAGAATAAAAACTGGAGTTACAAGAACAAGTTATATGCACACAGAGAAACATCAGCAGATGGGCTTCCAAACCATCTGACCATTACATCAATTACCTATTCAGTTACCAGAGAGGGAAGCACCAGCATGTGGGGTTTTCAAAGCCAGGGGGCTCAATGGCTTCCCAGAGTCTCATCTGGCCAAATCACACAACTCTTCTCATAGTGAGCCCCAAAGCAAAACCTTACTTCAGAGCATATATATAGCCTTCTCCTGGCTCAGAGAATGTCACAGCCCTCTTGATCCACTGCCCAATCACAAAACCACAAGGTGCAGGCATTCCCAAAGAACAAGCCTCCCACCACAGGCTCCATGTGACCACATTCAGCCTATTAAGGGGCAGAACATACTTTCAAATACGGGAAGGTTCTCAGAGTCACGTAGCCTCTTTAGCAAAGGGCCTAGGGGCAGGGAAGATCTTCAGATTCTCATAACACCATCCCTTCCTGAAATGTCAGCAAGTTCAAGGGGCATGGAAGATCTTCAAATCCCATAACCATTACATTCGGCTCCAAGATGTTTCATGTCCCTTACTTGGCAAAAATACATTAACAATACATTTCTTTACATAGATAAATAGGAGTTTTTGGAGTAAATGATGTCAACAGAATTTTACAACAATATAACAAGGATAGCACACGATAAAAAGAGCAAACAATATTTTAGGGTGGGGCTTGAGCAAAAGCTTCCCATCATTCTCCCCCAAACAAATGGGATCCCAAAATGGGTAAGGGGCAAAGGTCTCTTCTTCCATGGCTACTTGCTTCTGAAATCAGACGTAGAGCTGTGCCTGTCCCAAGAGGTTCCATTTGAGAGGTCAGTTCTTTAGTCAGCATTTGAAATGTGCTTAATGCCAGGTCCAGGAGTGATATGTCACAGTTGTGGACAGGGGTGACATCCTCAGCAGCTCCAAGTGGCACTTCTCAAAAGTTCTGGGCAGCTCCAACTGGCCCTCAGCAGTCCTCTCTCAGGAACTCTGTTCCCAGAAATTCTCCTCTCTCTGCCTCCATGATACTGCTCCCCAAAAATTCTTCTGATCTCCTCTGCTTGGGCCTCTCTCCACTTGAGGTTCTCTCCAAATTCACAGCTCCTCCCAGTTCAGCCCTCTCTCTTCATGTCAACAAGTCCATCCCACAATTGGCATTTACAGGCTCTGGGTTTTAACTTTCAACCAGAAAACCAAGCCAATACAGGGTGATCTTTAAATTCCATTACCATTATAGGTGGTGGTGATTTGACTTGGATAACACATGATGCTTCCTGTCTCTTCTTTGGCTAGTCTAGTCTATTCTAGCTTATCTGCTGTGTGACTGGCAGTTGGTAGGGATGGTTGCCTCTTATCCATAGAAGTTACTTCCCCAGATGATGACTGTCAAGGCTAGGGGGAAGTAGAACCAATGGTATGGGTGAGGTCCCAGGGCTCCTGCTGATGGTGATCTGTTGATGGTGGTTGGTCAACAATTATTGCTAGTGATGATTGGGAAGGTGGGCCTCTTCTTCACAATAGTTTCCTCCCTCAATGATGGCTTCAGTGACTGAGCTAGAAGCAGATCAGTTGGGTGGGGGACTCTGCTATGTCCAATGTTTTTGAGCTCATGGTCCTGGCCTGTCTCCATCACAGTCTGAGCCAAGATTGTGGTCAAGGTGGTGAAGGGAGCTTGACTTGCCCAGCACATGTTGCCTCTTATCATTTCCTCAGGGTGCCCTTCTGTTCCAATAAGTTAGCTTAACTACTCTTATGTGCGGATGGACATATGTGAATATGGAGGAGACTGAAAGTACCATGAAGGCAAGAATCATGTTTAACCTGGCTTTAAATCTCCTAAAAGATCCATAAAATTGTTCTATATACATAAGTTGCTTAACAGTATTCATTGAATGAACAGATGAATGTTGTTTTTTTTTTATTTCATATGGTTTGCATGGGCAAAGAATTCATCACTAAGTGGTCAGTCTTCTAGGGCTGAGCTTTTCCCTACCTAACTAGGCTGATCTGTGTAAGTGACATTCCAGAAGGTGTTGAACTGCCATGATCCCCTTTGGTTAACTTATTTTTATGTTATTATTTTATGTTGCTGACCTCCAATCTTGCATCTCAGACCTTCCAGACCTCTTGACCTGTATGTCTAGTAACCATCCTATTTTACATTAATAATATATTACATCATTTACTGCTTAGATGAGAAAAGTGCATGAAATTCAGTGCTCAACTTTATGCTTAAGTAAACAAAATGAGACAAAATTATAGTTACTCACTTTTAACTTGAATCATTGAACATAATTTTGAAGCTGTTTCAGAGAAATACAATTCTATATACAGCTTCCATTGAAAAGCCATAGAAAGATCACTAGAAGGTCCATGGCCACTTGATAATAGCATTCTGGTTTCCATCAGGTCAGAAATCAGCCAATTTAATCTGATATGCTGCTTGTTTGGGGTAGAAATGGCAGGCTTTTATTTTTCAACATCAATTTTTAAGCACCTACTTTGAGGAAATCATTATGACAGTCACTAGTGGAGATACAAAGTCAAAAACCCAAAACATAAACAAAACAAAATCACTCTCTCACTTCAGTGAGCTTACAGCCTGGTAAAGGAAATAAGACATGCATACAAATGACTAGAAAACAAAATCAAATAAGGTATAAGGATGGAACATGTGATTAACTTGGTGTAGGAAGCACCCTATGAAAAAATGTCTCTAAAATTCAATTTAGCACCTTCCCTGCAATTTATAGTCTTAGGAAGAAGGTGCCTAGGGCACTCAGCTTAAATACCTTTACCAAGGTCACAGACCAAGTATGTGACAGAGGCAGGATTTGAATCTAAGACTCCCTGGCTCAGAAGTCAACTCCCTACCCATTATGACATACCATCTCTCCTGATGGAATACATGGTAAATGAATAAATAGGTCCAACATGCTTTTGGAGTTCTGACTGGGCAAATATTGCTTCTAGTTGGGGGACCAGGGTATGAAACGTGTTTTTTTATGTTGATCTTGATTTCTAAGTGATATTTCAACTAGTGGGTTGGGGGTCCCAAATACAACAAATAGGGTGAATAAAGGCACAGAGATAAAATATGAAAGATGTCCAGGGAACACAGGACAGCCCACTTTAATAAGAACCTGACACAGTGGGTGGTAGAGGCAGAAACTATGACATAAGGCTGAAAACGTGAAAGTCCATTTGGAAATCTTCAAATCAGAGGACCTGTGTCCAAATCCAATTCTGCTGCCTACAACCTGCATAACTTTTTCTTTACAGCAATATCAGAAAAGTTTGTACTACACACACACACACACACACACACACACGTACACGCACACGCACACGCACACATATTATCCCCCTACCTCCAAATCTTATGGTCTTATTTTAAGTGTTTTATAGGATCCATTTTATCACATAACAGTAAATATTCAGTTTTATATACCAACTAATAAGAACTTTGCCTCCAAATATTTCCTTGTGATGTTCTGCACAGCCTTATAGCATTTTTTGGGTAACATATATTATTTCTGTTTTCCACACTCTGGTCAGGGAAGAAGGACCAAGAAATTGGTGTAACATTGATTTATGGTTTTAGGGTTTTTTTCTTCTTTTAACTAGTTGGAGGTATTATGCCATTGTCTGCTCCTTCACCCCTATCTCATATGGTGAAATAGTCTCACTTCTTACCCAGGATAAACCCTTTACTTGTTCAAGGGATTCCATTCTATTTTGTTTCCTCCAACAGATTGCTCCCATCATTTCTACTCTTATTTTTTTCACTTATCTCTCCCTGTATATTTGTTCATTCCCTCCCGCCTACAAACATTCCCATGTCTATCCTATCTTGAAAAAAAAAGAAACCTCTCACTTTATCCTTGCATCCCCACTAATAATTATCCTATGTTTTTTTCTGGGTTTTTTTTAGCCAAACTCTTTGAAACAGTCATCTACAATAGATGCCTCCATTTTTTCTCCCTTTACTCTCTTCTTAAACCTTACAGTCTGGCTTCTGACTTTATCATTCCACTGAAACTACTTCCTAAAGCAGTGGTTCTCAACCTTCCTAATGCCACGACCCTTTAATATTGGTATGTAGGTGTATCTGCATATGGGTGGACCCGCCTGGAGACAGATAGAGGAGGTTCCTAAGACCATGGGAAATATGTGTTTTCCGATGGTCTTAGGCGACCCCTGTGACTCCTGTGAAAGGGTTGTTTGAGCCCCCAAAAGGGACACGACCCACAGGTTGAGAACCGCTGCTCTAAAGTTACTAATTACCTCTTAGTAGCCAAATCCAATGGCCTTTTCTCAATTCTCATACTCTTCGATTTCTCTGCAGTCTTTGACATTGTTGATCACTCTCCTCTTTGGCACTCTTTTCTCTCTAGGACGCCGTTCTCTCCTGGTTCTCCCCCTGCTTACCGCAACACTTCTCTGTCCTTTGCTGCATCTCCTTCCAGATCACACCCTCTGCAAAAGGGGCCCCGCAGAGATGTCTCAGGTTCTCTTCTCTTCTCCCTCCGTACAACTTCATCTGGTGACTTTGCATCAGTCCCCATGGATTTCTGTGCCCCGAATGTTCTTGCTCACCCCCAGTCTCGCATCTCAGACCTCTCAGACCTCTCAGCCTGCGTGTCTCGTGGCCACCCTATGACCCTATATACTGTCCACCCTTCTTAGCTCAGCTCCTTATCCAGGTCATCTAAGACACGGGTTCCTCCACTCTCTTCTCGCCCTTGTCCTAACCCCTCACAATCCGGCCCAGGTTAGCGCACCACCCAAACTTCACAGCGTGTCCGAAGTGGAATTCCGTATCTTTCCTCCCTAACCACCCCCCAACGTACTCACACCCACCACGTTGCTGCAGCAGGCAGTGCCGCCCTTCTCGTCCCCCAGGCTCTTCACCACGTCTCTGCCCCCATCTCCAAACTCTGGCTAAGGCCTGTTGATTCTGCTTTTTCCCATATCTGTCACCTGTGTCCCCCGCTGTCCCCTCACTGCCACCGCTCTAGCGTGGGCTTTTACCGTCTCATCACTGAACTACTGCAATAGCCTGCTGGCAGGCTTGCCTTCCCCATGTCTCTCACTATTTGAAAGAGGAATGTGAACATGAAGATCTTCTGGGCCCCTTAATAGGCCTGGGGGGAGGGGGAATTTGAAGACCTCCACTGCTTTGAAAGTAAAGTCTGCCCCCTATATAGGCCGAGTGTAGTCACATGGAGCCTGTGATGGGAGGAGTTTGCTGAAGGGTAGAGTAGAGCCATAGGATGCTGGGAATCAGAGGTAGCAACAGGGTGGGAAAGAGAGGAGCTCAGGCAAGGAGACAGTGAGGTTTGTGAGTAAATATTGTTCTTTTATTGCTTTGTGGGAAGGCTGAAAGTTGGCACAGCTCTCTCTTGTTATGGTTTGTTAATTTCTTTACTATTATGATGGAATTGGCTTACTGGCTTAGGGATTTGGTTTTCTAATGTCTAAATAAATGCTTTGGTTCTGTCCTCTATAGAGAGTCTGTTATATCTTACAATCTTACATCATTGTGATCACGGGTACTGTAAATATTACACTGGCACTACACTACTTAAATTCATCTTCCATCGAGCCAGCAAAATGATTTTTTGCTAAAGAGTGGTTGTGATCATGTCATTCCCCATACCCTACTCAATATACCCCAGTAGCTCCCTATTGCTTCCAGGATCAAATGCAGACTGTTCTGTTTGACATTCAAAGCCCTTCATAACCTAGCCCCACTCCTACATTTCCAGTCTTCTTATATTTGTCTTATTATATCTTACTCCTGGACAGTCAATCCAGTGACACTGGTCTCCTGACTGGTCCATGACAAACAGTCTCCGTATCTCAACTCTAGACATCTTCTCTGGCTGTCTTCCATGCCTGGAATGCTCTCCCTCCTCTGCTCTGCCTACTAACTTCCATGATTTACTTTAAATCCTGACTAAAATCTCACCTCCTGCAGGAAGCCTTCCCCAGCCTCTCTTAATTCTAGTACCTGCCTTCTGTTATTTATACTTCCTTCCTTCCCTCCTGCCCTCCCTGCCTCTCTCCACATGCAGAATCTTTCATTTACATGGGGCGCTCTACCCAAAGGAAAATAGATTTCTTTTAGTATAGCTCTGGAAAACCAGGCTTTGGTAAGGCCTGTTGGGGTGTGTATGGAGCTACTTGAGTATGGTTTAAGCTCTGGCTCTCACTGATTGGCCAACAATAAGTCTCAGCCCAAGCCTCTGTGGGTCATTGTTTAGTTTTGGTGGCGCAGACTGAACGTAAATAGCGATTATTTCTATTCTCGCCAGAAACTCTGGCTTAATACATGTCTTTGATTATTTAGTACTGGTTAACTGTAGTATTTATAGTGAGAAAACACTATATAGATAATTGGTTTCAATGTCTTTGTCTTAGAGACAGAGAAAGCTAAGCCAGAGAGGATATCTTTCTTGGCTTCATTTGACAAATTCTCAGACTATAAATCTGCCCATCTCTCTATTCTGCTTTGCTGCCTGGATGGGCCTTTTCTCATTTTTCTGCTGGCCCACCCTACTGGACTGGGTTATTGAAGTTCACTGTCAAGCTGATGTGATTCTGATAGCTATGGCCATAAGCCTTGCCTCTGTGATCACCCTAAGCTCTGGTGCCATGCAGCCCTCGTGCAAGATGGTTTAGGAGGAAGACAAAGATCATGGTTGTAATGTTAATAATTCACAGGTATATAGTACTTTAAGGTTTACAAAATGATTTTGCTGACTATGATTCTATTGAAGTAGATAAGATAAATATTAATGTCTATTTTTGACAGTTGAAGAGAACAAGGCCTGCAGATGTTATAACCTGTTTCTGGTTGTGCAGCTAATGTGCATGGTAATGCCACCTAAGCCCAAGTAGTTTGACTCCAAGCAGTGTTTGCAGCTTGAGGGCTGAACATCTCGTCTGCCCCTCATTTTTCAAATGAGTTAAATAAGTCCCAGAAAGTTCACTTTTTCAGTGTTTTGCCCAAGGTCACACAGATCATATTACAGGGCTCGTTTCACACACAAATCCTCATGGTGCCAGATCTTTCATTCCTTCCCACAAACCATATTGGCTCCAGGGTTATTTTTTCTTCCGTTGGCCAGGGGAAAGGTTGAAAAGTAAATGCTAAGAAGGTTATTCTGTGTGTGTGTGTGTGTGTGTGTGTGTGTGTGTGTGTGTGTGTGTGTGTGTGTGTCTGTGTGTGTGTGTCTGTGTCTGTGTGTGTATGCGTGCGCACATGCATGCACGTGCGCACATGTAATTAGGGCAGTGGGTGAGATGTAGGGGCAATGCTGGTAAGGAGACTGATTTCACTAAGTCGTTTTTACCCCTGTGCACAAGATCTGTCATGCTTAAGCTTAATGTGACTTTCTACATTGTCACTTATGGAATCTCTGTGAACATATTAACCCAGGGCCCAAGGAGAGTTTGTATTCTATTGGATAAAAGCAATTTAAAAGGTTTCATTTACCCTAAAGGTGAAAGGTATACTGAATAACAAAACAGAAATGCATAGTTTCATGATTTATTAGAAGCTACCATGAACTCACCTTCAATTCAGTTAAACAATTTCATTTGTGCAAAGCAATCTTTTCCCCTCTAAAATCTCCAGAGTATTGGAGAAAATCAATAGAAAAATGCCAACAATCTAAGGAAACAAAATCTCCCAAATGCTTTTCGATACACAACCATGATACAATGAACATTTTTAGGTTTGTTTTTTTTTTTAATCTCATAGTATATGGAAAAACCATATAAAAAATCCAGAGCTTTGTTGTCCATCAGAGTCAATTTTTACTCAGAATTTTCTATTAAAGTGAGAGAATAGCATTCATAATGCATATATATTTATACATAAATTACAAATAAGAGTCACTTCTTCAAAAAAATGAAATATTTATGAAGAAAATTGAGCCTAACGGATATTTTATGATCTTATATGTGTAGTTATTATTTTTAGAATTTAATTTCTTGAATATATATCCTGTTTAGTTTTTTTTTTCTAAGTCTGATTTGGAGAGATTTGCCTTAATACTATACACATAGAAATCAGAAGAAACTCTTAAAATACAGATTTTAATTTAAGATGTTATCTCCTATCAGAGGAAAATATATTCCACTGAATGGACTATTCTACAATGTCTGGAGATAGAAGCAAAGGGAAAGAAAAAATTTTAATACACAATTTTAATTTTCATCTCTTGCAACTTAAAAACATTTTTGGCTAATGTCTTCTAAGATCAAATGTAAATAAATAAATTTACCTTTCTTGATTACAAACCAGATTATTTTTAATTGAATTCTTTTATGCAAATAAAATTTATGAAGAAATTTCAAAAATTAGCAAACCAAGTTGATGTAATTTCTCTAAGGCATAACCCATTGAATTGGAAAAACAAAAGCCTAAAATTGTACATTCATTATGATAGCCCAACTCTGTTTCCTACTATTCTTTAAGGAATTCATGCCTTATATCCAAATACTCTTCTCTTGGGAAAACAAAAATACCATGTACTCAACTTCTGCTCACAAAGTACATCTGCGCCCTACTTGAAGAAAATAGGATCTATGAGCAGCCATCCTTCTAAAGTAGATCAATTAAGTGGTGATTATTCTCATTATAATATAATTCAACATCAGATTCCTACAAAAATGAACGCCATAGGGCATTTAAAATTCATTTAGGTTTCCAAAATTTCCATATAGATAGTTTTCAAAGAATAGATCTGTTGTATAAACACATTATCATAGTGGAGAATATCTTACCCAAATGTGCAGGGTATGGATTCTTACCTATTTTTGTGTCATGGACCTTTTGGGCAATAAAGTAAAGGTTACAAATCTCTTATCGGAACAATGAGGATTTATAAAAACACTTAAGATTGCAAAGGAAACCAATTATGTTGAAATATAGTTAACAAAATATTAAAAAAAAAACAAGCTTATAAATTCGAGGCTATGACTAACTTTAAGGTGAATGTTACCGTTTTTAAGGTTAATTCCACTTTGATCAATGACTATTTATCCCCATTATCACGGAAAAGTCTGAAAATAAATGGTTTCAGTTTTATTTTCTACAGAGTCTTTTGTCAGTCTATGTAGCTCAGTGGCAATGAGCTAGATATTTTAAAATCATATGCTAGATTTGAAGTAATTGCTTCCGATTATATATCCCCCAAAAGAGAGAGAAAGATAAAATCTTAGATTTTAATGAGAATTAAATGACCTCAGCCAGTAGAAAGTGGTGTACTATTTACTGCTCAAAAATTTCTTCTTGGTGACTGGCTTCACCTACTAATTTTTACCTACTTTTAATCTCTACATGAAGCTTATTGGTTTGGATTATTGAATTTCACAATCTGATTTTTAAAAAAAGTACATCCACATGAATTTGAATGTTCCTATAATTATCAGTTTAGATTCTGTTGTGATACACATATTCACACTAGTAGTCTGAATAATCAGTGCAAAGAAATGATGACTCATGTTTCAGAAGTTTGAAAAATCAGTGAGCCTCCACTAATTTGAATTTATTCAAAGACAGTAACTTACTCCTGCAGAAGGATCAAATATAATATATTTATATTTATTCAAGAAGTTCAATAGTAAAGACATTATGAACGAAGATACATCCAAAAGCATTTCCATGTTACTTTAATATTCTGCACTGATTCAGATACTATGTTTTTAGATTGCTACTTACATCATAGAACTGTTACAGATCCATTCACACATGTTCATTGTTCTCAATCACTCTACAAGTCCTGGGTCCACTTTTGCTTTTTCCCCTCCGATGCCCTCTCCAATTTTGAAACACCTGGGTTGTTCAGACCATGCTCTTCAGATAGAGTTTATTGGATTATTTTTTTCATAGCTGACTTCCCAATACTGGTATTGTTCCATGCAGGATACTAAGATTTATCACATATGCACACAACAGCTAACTGGCTGAATGTGAACCTCTACTTCTGAGAAACAATTTAATCCTTATTCTCTTCATGCTCCTTGATTTTAAATACATATTATGGAATGGTTTTCTACCACACCTACTCAACCAATTATATATACCTTGAGAACATCTGAGCATTATGTTCTAGATCAGGGGACAATCAACAACTCAGGGCAGCTCTGATGGATGTCCAAAACAGAGTAGATTAACTCTTCACTGTCCTAAAAATTGGGGGAATTCTTCCTTAATGGGTCTAGCATCCTTTTTTTTCTTTTTTATCTTCTCAGGCCCAAATTATATTCTCCTAGTATATAAGGATTTATGTAGTATATTATTCTAGTAACATGGAAACTACAGAATTTAAATGTTATCTACATTCTCTGACATGAGGTTCATACTGTAATAGCTTTCATTTCTTGTTAGTGGCACAGAAAATAATAACAATTTTAGATGTTTTTTCTTGTCTTTTCAAATGTTTGTATGTGTGTGTGTTTATAGAGAGTGGATGATATATCCTATGATAAATTATAAAATGACAAAAAATTTTCCTAATTGTTTCTTTGTGTGTCACATACATACATACTTAAACATATGGGGAAAACAAAAGCAACCCTCTAATTTCATTATTTTATCATCATAGAATATATCTATATCTATATATGTATAGATTTATAGATAACATATGTATAGATATAAATAGATATTGATCTATATATGCATATATAGATGTCTATATATCAGTATCTATATATAAATATCCACATATAGGTATCTATGCGTACATAGATATAAATACATAGTTATTTGCAAATATATAGAATTTGATATCTATATATGCATATATAGACAGACATTTACATCTATCTATCTATCTATCTATTTATCTATCTATCCATCTGTCTATCTACCCATCCATCCATCTAAGGGGCAGCTAAGTGGCACAGCAGAGACAATTCCTGCTTAGAGTGAGAAAAACTTACCAGCAAGGTAAATGACCCTGGTCAAGTCAGTTGTCTCATCTGTAAAATGAGCTGGAGAAGGAAATAGCAAAGCACACCAGTATCTTTGCCAAGAAAACCCCAAATGGGGTCACAGGGAGTCAGGCACAACTGAAATGACTGAACAAATACACACACACACATGTGTGTGTAGACACATGTATATATGGAATTATATAGACACATACATAATACATATATACATATAAATATGTTTATATGTACATAATCACTGGAGGAATAAACAAGTATTTAATAATTCTTGAACTTAGGTGAGCTATAGAATCTATCCTGAAGGTCCAAAAACAAAACAAAAACATGTTTTCCTCAATACACAGTATAGGGGAAAAAAATGCCCCATGATTTTGAAGGCATTATTGCCCCTGCCACAAGAAGGGCACGGAGGGGAACTTCTCAAACTATTTTATTTTTGTTTCTGTTTTTGTTTTTTTTTATTGACCAATTTGTTTATTTTTTTATTGACCAATTTGTTTATTTTTAGTTTTCAGCATTCATTTCCACAAGATTTTGAGTTACAAATTTTTTCCCCATCTTTCCCCTGCCACCCACCTCAAAATAGCGATCCTACTGAATGCTTCCTCCTCCAATCTGCTCTCTCTTATATCCTCCCCCATCTCCCCTCTGACTTTCAGTAGGGCAAGATGTATTTCTATACCACAGTGCCTGTGTACCTTATTTCCCAGTTGCATGTAAAATCTATCTATCTATCTATCTATCTACCTATCTATCTATCTATCTATCTGTCTACCTATCTATCTATCTATCTATCTATCTACATATATATATATGTATGTATGTATGTATGTATTTTTAACATTTGATTTTAAAATTTTGTTTTCCAGATTCTTTCTTTTCTTCCCTTGTCACCCACCCCAACTGGGAGGGAAAATGATTGAATAAAAGTTATACACACATAGTTATGCAAAACATTTGCAAAGTAGATATATTGTGAAAGAATGAATACATTTCCCTCCATCCTATCCTCCACCCACTTATTCTATTTTCTACTTTGACCCTCTAAAGTGTGTGCTTCTAACTACCCTCTTCCCCCAATCTGCCCTCCCATCTATCATCCCCCTTCTTATCCCCTTCTCTCCTACTTTCCTGTAGGGTAAGATACCCAATTGAGTGTGTATGTTATTCCCTCCTTAAGCCAAATTCAATGAGAGTGAGGTTGACCCAATCCTTTTTGCCTTGTTATTCTTCCCCTCCATTTTAACAGTTTTCTCTTGCCTCTTTTGTATGAGATAATTTACCCCATTCTGTCTCTCCCTATCTCCTCACATTATATTCCTCTCTTCTTAATTTTATTTTTTAGTTATCGTCCCTTCCTATTCAACTGATCTTGTGCCCTGTCTATGTATACATACACACATATATACACACACTCACATATGTATTTATATACACATATAGCTTCCTGTATAAACATATATGTAGATATAGATATAGATAGATATATAAATATTTATATGTATACATATATATACATATATATGTATATATATATATGTATATATATATATTTATATAGGTATACATACACACACACACACACACATATTCCCTTTAACTATCCTCATACTGAGAAAAGTCTCATGAGTTACAATTATCAGGTTGCCATGTAGGAATGTAAATAGTTCAATTTTAATAAGTTCCTTATGATTTCTTTTTGCTGTTTACCTTTTCGTGCTTCTCTTGCTTCTTGTATTTGAAAGTCAGATTTTCTATTCAACTCTGATTTGTTTTATCAAGAATGCTTGAAAGCCCTCTATTTCATTGAATCACCATATTTTCATCTGAAACATTATACTCAGTTTTGCTGGG
>CM053580.1:229388604-229423597 GCA_028627135.1 Pseudochirops cupreus | reverse complement strand
GGCCCTTCAGAGAAGTCTAGAATCAAGTAGTACTAAATTGGTCATGAGGTCTGGATTCCTAGGAAAGGATACTAATCCCTGAAAATCTGAGGGGTGCAGTCATGGAAGAGTAGGCTACTTTCTAAGAATCTAAAAATATATCTGAACTGGGGGGGATGAGATGTAACCAAACATTATGAGAAGAAGGAAAAATCTAATTACAGAAGCCTGAGTGCCAAAGGGAGAGCAAAACACACCAGTAAAGCTAATCTAATGCTAAGCTATTTTTATATTGGCCATCTTTTTCCTACTGCTTAGGTTAGTGGTTCTCAACCTGTGGGTCGCAACCCCTTTGGGGGTTGAATGACCCCTTTCACAGGGGTCGTCTAAGACCATCAGAAAACACATATTTCTGATGGTCTTAGGAACCGAGACACCACTCCTCTATCTGTCTCCAGGTGGGTCCGCCCACACGCAGATATGCCCACATATGAGTATTAAAGGGTCGCAGCATTAGGAAGGTTGAGAACCACTGGCCTAGGTATATGTTGATCCCACACTATGTTGTGAGTCTAAGTTTATGAGTAGGAGTTAAGTGATCCCAGCTTTAAAATTTAGAGTATACAAGGGCAAAGAGCCAAGTAACTGTCCTCAGTATCATCATAGTATAGTTGTAAATTGACTACAAAGCAATATAAAATTGCACAAGAGCTAAATTGTAAGGAATTATATACAAATGAAAGGATCAAAGACTAAGAGCTAAAAGATATATTATAGCAAACCTATTCTGGATGTTCCTTTTAAGGGATGAGGAAATTTAGTTCAAAGAGGCTAAGCAAATCTAAAGTCATATTAAAAAAATGCTCTAAATCACTATTGATTAGAGATGTAAATCAACACAACTCCGAGATGCCACATCATACCTATCAGATTGACTAACATGGTAAAACAGGAAAATGATAAATGTTGGCAAAGATATGAAAAAGTTGGAATGCTAATTCATTGTTGGTGGAACTGTGAGCAATACCACTCCCAGGGCTGTATCCCAATGAGATCATAAAAATGGGGAAAGGACACACATGGACAAAAATGTTTATAGTGGCTCTTTTCGTGGTGGCAGAGAACTAGAAATTGAGGGGATGCCCATCAACTGGGAAGTGGCTGAACAAGTTGTGGTATATGAATGTAATGGAATACTATTGTGCTATAAGAGATGATGAACAGGCAGACTTCAAAGAAACCTGGAAAGATTTCTATGAACTGATGCTGAGTGAGAAGAGCAGAAACAGAAGAACATTGTACACAGTAACAACCACAGTGTTTGAGGACTGATTTTGATAGACTTAGCTCTTCTCAGCAATGCAAGGACCTAAAACAATTCCAAAGAACACATGATGGAAAATGCCAGTCACATCCAAAGGAGGAACTATGAAGTCAGAATGCAGAATAAAGCAGACTATTTTCTTTTCTTTTCTTTTGTTTTCTTTCTCATTATTTCTCCCATTCATCATAATTCTTTTATGTAACATGACTAAAGTAAAAATGTGTTTAATAGGAATGTATGTGTAAAATCCATGTCAGATTGCAGGAGGAAGGGAGGGGGAGAAATTTAAATCTTATGGAAGTGATTGTTGAAAACTAAAAATAAATAATTTAACTTTTAAAAATAAAGTTAAGCCACTTACCCAAAGTCACATAGCTGGTGAATGGCAGAACTGAGATTCAAACTCATGCCCTCTGACATTATTGTTTCAGATTTTTGCAACACGTGGAATCAAAGTTGGTGAACTAAAAGTCAATATTAATTTTTCTGATATGATAAAATATTTCTTTTAACATAAAAGCCAAGTACCTCCTTTGTTCATACTCTCTCAAACCAATTTTTGACCAAGAAACCCAATGTACATTTAAACAGTTACCATTTCTTTTGTTGTGGCACCAGAAGAAAGAGTTAGGAATGCTGGGTAAAACTTGGGAAGGGGCAAATGAAACTCTAACATTTGTTGGACAAATAGTTCGTAACAATTAAAATTGTCCCAAAGTGGAGAGGGTTATTTCAGAAGATACTTTCTAACAGATGATCTTCATACCATGGTTGGTTGGACAAGCATATGACAAGCATAATACAGATAGGATTCTTCTTGATGGGCTTTGCTTTACAGCATAGAGATTTTTCTGATGCTTTGTCCACACTTCATGCTCTCTATGGCCTCATTATTATTCATATTGTGCAAGTGAGTTCTGGAGAGAATGGAGATGGGTTATCTTGTGTGGGGCATTTTAAGTTTAAATGTCTACTGGACATTAAATTTGAGATGTCCAAAAGGCAGTTGGAGATATGATTGGAGGTCAACAGAGAGTTTGGAGCAGCATGAATAGATTGGTAGGGGTAGCATGAACAACTACAGGAGTAAGGCCATTTTGTCATATGAGACAAGGGTAAAGAAGAAAGTAGTGACAGAAAACACCTGAGTGACAGGAGGTGAGGAAGAAGGAGAAAAGGGATCTTATGGTTAATGGAATACTTTTTTTTTTCCTATGAAATATGAGGTAAGGACCATTTGACAAAAAATGCTGGTAAAACTGTAGAGCAGTTTGGAAGAAAGTAGGTATAGACCAACATCTCACTCCAAATACCAAGATAAAGTCAGAATGGATGAAGTATTTAGACATAAAGGGTGAGACCATAATTAAATCAGAATAACATGGAAAAAATGTACCTGTCAGATCTATGGATAAGAGAAGAGGAAATTATCAAAAAAGAGTGTCATAGGAAGTAAAATTGGATAATTTTGATTGCACTAAAATGTTTTTGCACAAAAAAACTTAATACATCCAGAATTAGAAAGAAAACAGGAAAATGGGAAACATTTTATAGCAGGTTTCTATGATTAAAGCCCCAATTCTCAATTATATAGGGAACTAAGCCAAATTTATATAAAAAAATACAAATCATTGCTCAAGTGTTAAAAAGGATATAAACAGGTTGCTTTCAGAAAAAAATATCAAAACTATCAATAGACACATACATTTCTTTAAATCACTATTTATTAGAGGAATTAAATTTAAACCATTTTTGAGAATCTATCTTATATCTACTCAATTTGCTCATGACCGAAAAGGATAATGGCAAATGCTGGAAGGGATGTGGAAAAACTGGAACACTAATGCATTCTTGGTGGAGTTGTGAATTAGTGTAACCATTCTGAAGAATAATTTGGAACTATGCCCAAAGGACTATAAAACTGCACAGACTTTGACTCAGCAATATTCCTACTAGATCTGTATCCAGAAGAAATCAAATAAAAGGGATAAGGACCCATATTTATAAAAAACATATATATTTATAGCAGCTCTTTTTGTGGTGGCAAAGAATAGGAAATTGGGAGTGCTCATGAATTGTAGAGCAGCTGAACAAACTGGGTATAAGATTGTGATGGAATTTTACTGTGCTCTAACAAGTAGAACGGATTCAGAAAAGCTGGGGAAAATTTTTATGGCATGTAAAGTGAGCAGAACCAGGAGAATATGGTACACAGCAACAGCAATATCATAAGAAAGATCAACTGTGAAGGACTTGGCTACTCTGATCAAAACAATGTTCTGAAGGGCCCACGGTTTAAAAAAAAAATTAAAAATGCTGTGTACTTCCAGAGACATAAGAAATAAACTCTGACTGTAGATTGGAGCATAATATTTTTTTAATTTTTAAAAATTTTTCTGTGTGTGTGTTGCAACATGGTTAACACAAAATATTTTGCATGACTTTATATGTATAAGCAATATCATATTGCTTTCCTTCTTAAGGGGAGGGACCAGAAGAAGGGAGAGAATTTAGAAACCAAAATATTTTTAAAAAATTAATGTCAAATTATAGTCTTAGATATAATTGAGAAATTTAGCAAAATAAAGTATGCTTTAAAATATTAGGTAAATTTCTCACCTGAGAGAACTCTTTATTCCATAGGTAGAATACCAAATGTCTATTTTCTCACACCCGGGCGTTTTCAATACACTTCTCTATTTTAATACTATCTCCTCAATGCAAATTCATAATCAAATTATCTTCTAAGCTCTTCTCTTTTCTCTTTTTCTCAATTCTCATCCTGCTTTGTTTCATTTCTCACTAACTTTATGACAACCCCTCCCCCCACATTACCTGTTCCTTCTAAAATGGAAGAGGCAGAGAACTCTGTGCATGTTTCCACAGGACACAACCTTGCTAGGAAGGGGGTACAGCTGAGCAGGGGAAGATGTATATGTGTCTCAGTCTGTCTGCAAGATTTATTAAATATTATCTTTGTGTTGACACTGTGCCAAGCCACAGTGACACAAAGAAAAAGCATTCCTGCCCTCAAGAAGCTTATCTCAAGGAAATAATCACCATGATGGTTCCATAAGTAAAATGTTTACTGAAGGGGCAGCTGGATGGCCCAGTGAATAGAGCACTGGCTCTGGAGTCAGGAGGACCTGAGTTCAAATCCATCCTCAGACATTTAACACTTACTAGCCAAGTGACCTTGGACAAGTCACTTAACCTCAATTGCCCTGCCTTCTCCCTGCAAAAAACAAAAACAAAAAAATAATGTTTACTGGAAAGCCTGGTATTGTTCAAACTAGTAAACTATATAATTATGTCTCACAGAAACTCAAAGTGCTTTAAAAACTCAGTATTTACCCTTAAAAATAAATTACCATGGTAATTCTTTTGCTTTATTTCATTCAATAGAATATTTTTTAACTAAATGTTGATTTTAACTCTGAAATGATGTACATATATTAGATTTTTAATGTGTTTTTTAATAATTTTGCTTGAAGATATGAGCAGATGTTGGTGTTGGAGGTTTTACCAAAGCTCTTTGAGAGTAATGGAGCAAAAGTACTCTTAAGGAAACGTTTATTTCAACAATTACATTTATGGATTTTATTAACATTAGGGTGCTTTGTAATTTGCAGAGAGCAGATGTTGTTTCTCTATAAAGACTGCTAAGAGGAAGCAAATATTTCCCCTTTTAATTGGAGGAAATATTTCATTAAAAGTCTTTAATGCAAAGGATTAGCTGGACAATTTGTTGTTCAGTTGTTTCAGTGATTCTGCTCTTTGTGATCTCATCTGGAGGTTTCTTGGCAAAGATACTGGACTAGTTTGCCCTTTCCTTCTCCAGCTCATTTTACAGATGAGGAAACTGAGGCAAGCAGGGTTAATTGATGTCCCCAGGGTCACACAGCTAGTAAGTGTTAAGGCAGGATTTGGACTGATGATGATGATGAAGTTTCTTGATATAAAGCCCAGTGCTCCATCCATTGCACCAGGTAGGGGCCCTTAGCTGGACCTTAGAAGTCACCTAGTGCAATCTTGTAATTTAACAGATGAGGAAACAGCCCCAAGAAGGATAAATGATCTGACCAAGATCATATAGATAATTAGTCATATAAAAGCCCTGGAACTTTTGGGTAACATTTTGTTGTTTATGAAATTGAACATAGAGAAGAACGAAGGCCAACAAGTTGAATTCTGTATATTTTGTCTTTCAGGCTAAAATATTTTAATATTTATTTTAAATCATTAAATCACTGATTTGCAACAAGGAAAAGGCCTCTGAGATCATCTATAGATGATTTTTAAGTTCCTGACTAAAATCTCATCTTCTTTAGAAAGAATTCTCCACTTTATAGATAAAAGAAGTGAAGTCTGGGGACAGTAAGGGACTTACCCAATGCCATCCTACATATTGTCTTTTTTAAAAAGATGCAGTTAAGGGCAGCTAGGTGGCATAGTGAATAGAGCCCAATTGCCCTGCATTCCCCCCTCCAAAAAGAAAAAATAAAAAGAGGCAGTTAAATAGCATTGTGAGTAGAATGCTGGGCCTAGAGTTAAGAAGATGTGAGTTCGAATCCTGCCTCAGACTTTCATAGGTGTGAGAACCTAGAAAAGGTCCTTAGCCTTTATCTACCTCAGTTTTTTCATTTATAAAATGAGATTAATAATTGCACCTACTTCCCAGGAATTTTGTAAGGATAAAATGAAATAATATTTGTGAAGTGATCTAGAAATGCTACCAGTTCTTATTTTTAAAATTGGACTTGAAAAGAAGGTTAAAAATTATGTTTGCCTGTTTTCTTCTGTTCTCAAGCTCAAAATATTTTTTTAAACAATTATTTATTTATTTAAAAGTGTTTTTTTTATTTGAGTTCCCAATTCTCCCCCTTTCCCACCTCACTATTTCTTGAAAAGGCAAGTGATAGATCAATTAAGCAATATATCAATGATACATGTAAAATGCAAAATGTGTTTCTATACTACCCAAAAAATATATATATTTCCTTTTTTTCATTGTTTTGAGTTCATTTTATTATTTCTTGATGTTTCATGGAGTCATTAAATTCCACTTCTCCAATTCTAATTTTTAAGTAATTAAATTTTTTTAGTGAGTTTTTGTACCTATTTTCCTATTTGGCCATTTTTTTTTTCCTTTTAAGGAAAGACTTTTTCTTCCTTTTTTTTTAACCTTTTGGTCAATTCTGGTTTTTAGGGTGTTATTTTCTTCAACATTTTTGCATCTCTTTTACCAAGCTATTAATTCTCTTTTCATGATTTTGTCACATCACTCGCATTTCTTTTTTAAATTTTTCCTCTACCACTGTTACCTTTTTCTTTACCTTTTTCAGGAATACTTGTTGGGCTTTTGTTCAGTTTGTATTTTTCTTTCGTGCCTTGCTTGAACCTGTTTCACATTGGTGTCTTCTGAGTTTGTTTCTTGATCTTCCCTGTTGCCTGTTGTAGTTTTTTTTTTGTGGTCGAGTTCTATTTTCTGTTGTTTCCTCATTTTTCCAGCCTATTTTTTGACTTTGAATTTTATGTTTGTTAGGTTTTGCTCCCCTGTGAGTGGGGAGGCACTGTTTTACCCTTCAAATTTTTTGGTGCTACTGTTTTCAGAGTTAGTACTGTGGGTCTATAAGTTTCTGCTATTTCCAAGGTGATGTGACCTAGGGAGAGGTGTGATCACTGCTCTGCTGGTGTGTGCTGTGTTTCTTACCTAGGAAGGGCCTCTGATCCCTTGCAACTGCAAGTACTAGTTTCATTATATGCCCAGAGACTGTGACCCGTGCCTCTACTCCCCTATAGGTGCAAGCACTAGTGTTCCTCACTTCAAAATGTTTTAAATATTTATTTTACTTCATTAAATTTGGAGTGGTTGATTTAGATTCAACATTTAATGAAATATGTGTGTGTTATTCTTGATAATACTTGATAATATTCAGAAATATATAGTACATTGTACTGTACATATAATATACTAATGTGTCTAGCATGTTTAACTCATCTAATTACTTAGGTTTTAATTCTTACAATGTGACAACATTCAATCAACAAACATTTATTAAGCAACTATTATACATAAGATACTATGAGATAGCACATAAGCACTGGAGATAGAAAAAGAGGCAAAAGACAGTCCCTGTCTTCAAGAGCTTACAATCTAATAGGAGAGACTACTCACAATCATTTATAAAGCTAGTTATCTAAAGAAAAAATAAGAAATAATTAACTGAAGGAAGTCACTAGAATTAAGGGTGTGGAGAATTTTTTTTTCTAAAAAAAGTGGGATTTTAGTTGGGAACTTAAAGTCAAGATGGTTAGTAGTCAAAGCATTTCAGATATGAAGAACAGCCAGAAAAAAAATGTCCAGAACTGAGAGATGGAATGTCTTCTTCAGGGAACAGCTAGGAGGTTAATAGCAAGGAGTACATGTCAAGGACTAAGGTCTAAGACTGAAGAAGTTGGAGGGGGTTAGGTTATAAAGGGCTTTGAATGTTAAGTAGAGCATTTTGTATCTGATCCTGGAGGCAATAGGAAGCCACTGAAGTTTATCAAATAGCCTGGTCACGTGATTGGATTTGGCCTTCAGGAAAATCACCGTAATGGCTGAATGAAGGATGCATTGGAGTGTAGAGAGAAGAGGCAGATCGTCAAACCAATAGGCTCTTGCAATAGTCTACATGTGGAATGATGAGGGCTTGTATTAGAGTGGTGGCTGTGTTAGAGGAGGACAAGTGGGTTTATTAGAGAAATGTTGGTAAGGTGAAGTCAAGAGGCCTTGGCAATTGTATGTGGAATACTGGAGATAATAAGGAATACAGGATGACATATGGGGTGGGGAATCTGAAGAATGTTGCCTTCTATAATAATAGGGAAGGTAGGAGGGGGAGGCTATAGGGGAAAATGAGTCCCATTTAGTGTATATTGAATTTAAGATGTCTATGGACATTCAGTTCAAGATATCTAAAAGGTTGCTGCTTTATTTTGTTATTCCTTTTATCTGTTTTTTTAGACTTTTATCTAGAATAATTATAAACACATGCCTCTTTCCCCTGACATTTTATTTATTTCATTAAATATTTCTCTAATACATGCAATTTTTTAACACTCAGTTAAAAAGAAATTCAGTTTCAAATTCTCTCTTTTCCTCCCACCCTTCCCTCCTCTTTTAGAGGGTAATATGATATCAATTCTACATGTGAAATTATGCAAAACATGTTTCCAAATCAGCCATGTTTCAAAAGAAAACAGATGAAAATAAGAAAAATAAAGTTAAAAAAAAACATGTGACTCTTCTTTCCTATTATTTAATACAAGATTTTGTGCCCATGTAAGATATATATCTCTACATGGCTTGTCTAAATGTGGTTCATGAAAGGCATGGGTAGATATCTCTGAACTCTTATCTACCCCTTTCTAAAGAAAGCTCTGATTCCTGCCTTGAAAAGGGGTAAGGGAATGGCCACAAAGCTGACCATTTTTTTTTCAAATTTCTTCTAGAGCATAATTCTAGTAGAAATATATCTATATGCACCACACCACTCTGCCCCCACACACATGCATATTGCTTGTCTAGTAATTCGATAATTTAAAAACAAAATCCTCCTTGCTAGTCACAAGTCCTCAAGGTAGGAAGGTAGTCATAAGCTTACAACCACTGGCTTGACCTCCTCCTACCAAACACTAGTTATACAAAAGATAATCACATATGGCAAGTAGTGAGAAAATCCATTCATCCAAGTAAAACAGCAAACAGAAATTGGAGAAGTTATACAGATTAGAATACATCAGAAAAATACACAAAAGTGAATGAGTTTTCCTGATGGAGTGTGATAAGATCTCAGCTTGAACCAAGAAAGAGACAGCCCATTCTCACCAAAAGAGAAATTCTCTATTTCTCCATCTTACATGTCTATGAGGCAAACTGGAAATAAGGAAAATTTTGAGGAGCTAACAGGCTTTCCTTACGTGTCTACAACTTCAAAAATCTTTCTCTTCCTTCCCCATGGAGTAGGTACTGAAAAAAGTTCAGGACCACACTTTTTCATGTTCTCTCTGTGTATCTCTCTGTCTCTGTCTCTCTCTCCCTCTTTCCCTCTCTTTCCATCTCTGTCTCTCTGTCTCTTCCTCTCTCTCTCTCCCTGTCTCTCTGTCTCCTTCTTCCTTTTTCTCCCCTTCATACCCCCTCCTTTGACTGGATCCTGTATTGTCAGGACTCTTTTCTATTCAAAGTAGGAATAAAAGTAAGTTTTATGTTTACCTTCCAAATCATTCATTAAATGTACTCTTTTTTTTATACCACTTCTTTTTTTCCTGACCAAGGTTTCTCTCACTTGGTTTACATTTCCACATCTCAGTCCAATTATAAGTTTCCAAACTGCCCAAGAAACAGACTTTCAGTGGCTTGTCTAGGGTCAGAAGGCCAAAAAGCTTTAGAGAAAGTCTTTCAACTCATGTCTTCTTCATTTTAAGCCCCAAACTTTGTCTACCATACATTAAAATAAAATTTATAGCATTATTGCTTTTCAGTCATGAAATGTTTATAATATACTTTCCTCACAAGCATACGATTTAGGCAACTTTATCTCTATTTCATAGATAAAAAACTGAAGTTCTGAGAATTCAGGTGATTTGACCAAGGTCACTAAGCCCATAAGTTCTAGAGCTAAGGATTAGATTCAGGTCTTCTGATTCCAAGACCGACACTCTATCCAAGATATCCAGATTTTTCCAAGGTATCCAAATTCCTCCTAATGTATAGCTTCCCAAGGGAAAGAGGTCATCTGCTCTGCCTGATAGCGTAAATGAGCAATATTTATTAAGTCCACATTTAGTATAGTGCACTCTACAAGGCAACATGGAGAATTCAGTTGGCCAATAAAAACCACGAAGGTAGAATGTGCCACCTTTGGTACTAAGGAACTTGAAATTTGAAATGATTTCATAAAATGACATATTAATTCAGTTTGAGAAACAATAGCAGATGCCATTGTCTTATATTATAAACTTATGTATTTGGGTAATGACTATTGATCAATAGTGACTATATTAATTAACTGCTTAGTTCTACCCTCCACTCCAAGTCCATGCTATGCACGCCTTATATGTTGAATAGAGTACAGATCTTAAAGGGTAAAATCACAAATCCTTAACCTGAACTTAGTCATGAATGTTTTTTTTTCCTATCCTGTGTTTTTGATATTCTGAAACTCTTTCATTAAAGCAATGCATCGTTTATATCTCCATTTCAAACCATAAGTGCGTGTGTCCTTGTTGAATCTGGCAGATTCACCTGGATAACCCTTCTCAGCTCAAAATGTTCTGACTGGATGCTTTAGCCTAAAGGAAGTAGCTTTGTAGCATCTGAGTTATGATGGCACTTTCTCCTACCACCTGCTGTTGTATGAAGTGGAAAGCTTTGTTCTTGAAACATTTATTCTCCTGGAATCTTATTCCCAGATATTTAAACATCTTATTACGTTGAATATGAAAGCCTGTCCACAGTTATCACAGGGTTTGTTTGGGTTTTTTTCCACCTAGCTTATGATATGTAAACTGTTTTCTAACACACATGTCAGAACTTTGACCTCAAAAATAGCATTGTCCTTCAGAGTAGCTGCCTCAGGTAAAGAAATACTTATTACAAAGAACTGCCATGGTTCAATCTTGCTTGGAACTCCTTTTGTAGAACTGCTTCTGGAGTTCACCAACAACCAGGAAATTTGACCCTACTTGTAGCCTCATTTAGTTTTTGACCAAAGGCAGAATTAATGAAGATTCAAAGAAAATGCCACATATTCTGAAGAAAATTTGAAAAGTGTGGTTTCCTAATATTTCAGCAATGTTGTCATGTTACATTTCAAGCGATCAAAAACAACAGTGTCCTTAATGTGGTTGCAGAAACCAAGATATTCACATAATGGTCAACTGATCTTCAATAATTTGAGAAGTAGCATGGAGTAATGGAGAAAGTACCATTGAGAGTCAAGTATCAGATCTGATTTAGAATACTTACTAGCTACATGACCCTATGCAATTACTTAAATTCTATAAACATCAGTTCCCCAACTAAAAATGGGAAAGACAATCATTCCTGCCTCAAAACATTATTGGGAGGATAAAATGCCAGGGCATACATTGAGCACTTTGAAAAAAAAAACATGGTATAAAAATGTGAATTATTTTAACTTAGGCAGTTCATTTCTTTTGTAATTTTGTAAATTTTTAAAATTTAAACTTAAATTGAAAATAAAAAAGAAACTCAAATGCTAAAACCTAAATACAAAATAAGAAAAGGGAAAAAAAATTAAAACGTTGTGCACAGCGGAACATAAGGGGATTCAAAATATAAAGCAATAATTTTCCATTTCAAGACAACCTATATAATGAATGCTATGCATTGTGCTCCAAGCTGTCCATCTGTTCTTTACTTCATTGTAGTTTTTTTTGTACTCTGATGTTCACCTTTTACTTTGTTCTTTTCCCCCTTACTCCCTAAGAAGGCTACAATTAAGTACATGTATGTGTGTGCGTATACTATCTCTATATGTGTATGTTCACACATAGACATAGGTACACATGTATACACATTCCTATATACACACATGCATACAGATATATAAAGATAAATATACTTACATACACATATACATCTAATCATACATGCATTTATATGCATCTATGTAAGACCATACTATCCTTATCTGTGCTCTGTTTCTCTGAAGGTTATTCTCTGAATAATATCTTGCTTCATAAGTCTAAGTTTTTCTGTATTTTTCTAAATGCCCACCAGATCTTTTCTTACACCACAGAAATATTCCTATCTTATACTGTCTAGTTATTTTAAATAGTCTAAAGCAATATTGATTAATAGGTCTGAGATATAGGGTAGTTACCCTGTTTTTCTCTTTTTTATTAAATCTGTTTTAGCTTTAACTTTGAGATCATGATTTCTGCTCCTGCTTTTTCTTTCCCTAATAAATTCTATTCCTGATCTTTATGTTTATTTGTATCTCCTATTTCCTATCCCTCCTGACTCCTCTACTTTATTTCTCTCAACTGCCTTACCCTCCTATTACTTAACCTACTCCCTCCCAACCTCCCTTATCCTTCCCCTCCCCTTTCCCAGGTAGTTTCTTTTCGATGTTTCCATGGTTCATTGATTTGGTTGATGGAGGCACTCCCTCCAATGGTCCTCATCATACCATAGATAGACTCTTTCATGTAACTTCATAATGTGTTTTACAATATTACCACCCAAATTTCTGGGAGTTTCCTTAAATCTCTTGATGTTGTGTAGCATGAAGGCAGTGTAAGAGCTGTTCATCTGGATATACTGGAAGCACGTCAAACTCAAAATATATAAAACTGAACTCATTATGTCTGTTTCCTCTCTCTTCATCCCAAGCCAACCCCCTTTTCAAATTTCTTTAGTTGGGTCAAGGGCCTACCATCCTTCCAGTCATACAGATCAACAACCTTGGCATTGCCTTTGACTCCTTACCAAGCCCATATATTCAATTAAGTGCCAAACTTTGATTTTACCTCCAAAATATCGTGGTATTTATCACTTTTCCATTACTCATATCATGAGCATTTCAGTTCAGGCCTTCATCTTTCCCCTGAACTACTGCAATTGCCTCCTACTTAGTCCCCGTGCCTCAGGTCTTTCCCATCGCTAATCTATGTTGTCTGTATTCCCAAAGTGTGCATCTGATCATATCTTTTCTTACTCAATAAATTCCAATGGATTATAATCTATCAACTGCAGAATCAACTGTAAACTCCATGGATTAGTTTTTGAAGTTCTTCCCAACCTGACTCTTAACTACCTTTCAAATTTTAGTATTTATTGCTCTCCCTCCTGGATTATGTAGTCCAAACAAATTGACTGTCTTGGTGATTTTGATATATAGTTCTGCAGCTTCAGTCTCTGAGACTTCAGGCTAATTTCCATGCCTGGTATGAGCCTCAGATCAGCTTCTCTTAGCCTTGTTTCCTTCAACGTTCTGCCCATGTCACATTTTACAGAAAGCCTCTCTTGATTTTCCCAGTTGTGAGTGCCCTTAACCTTGTATTTATTTTGTGTTTAATCTGTATATACTTATTTATGTGCATGTGCTCTCCTCTAGTAAAATTTAAGTCCATTGAGGGTAGGGAGTATGAGATTTTTGTCCTTATATCTCAAGCAGTTCTTGGCACAGTCTCTGTTGGGTCTGACCAATTCCTCAGACCTAGATGCCTTCTCTTACCATAGGCCCTAATTCCAAACCACAGCTTTCCCAGTTCATTCTGACTTAGAACCTGAATCACTTGGCACTTTTTCCTTTAAATATTATCTATTTGCATAAACTTTACAAAGTCTAGAAGAGAATGTGGTGTGGAGGGGGAGAGGGATATAATGCTTTGGGGATTTGTCAGAACCTCCTACTATATAAAAGTGCTTGTTGAATGACTGATTCATTGACAAATCTATTAATTCTAGTTCTCATTAAGTGACTAGCCTACCTCCTTTTCAAGTTGTTTTATTCAAAATGCCTATACAATTTTTCATTGGAAATATATAGTTGCCTATTCTCACCAATTCCTTATCTCTCCCTTTTTAAACAGGTAGGACCATTATTTTTAAAAGTAGAAATGCAGGAGAAATAGGTCTGATCAAATAAAGGCAAGATTCCTAATTTGAAGTCAGTACTAACTTCAAATATGTAATGCACCACATATACCTACACACAGGTACAATGTATATGCAACAGGAGATACCCCTTTCTCTGTTATAGCCTTCATTTCCCCTTTAGAATGTAAATTCTGCCTTGAAGCATATGCAGGTTGATCCTACCTCGAGTGAGCATGATCACTGGGGAGCTTGAGTGCTTCATTGTGTTGGGTCAGTCTCTTAGGCCCAGATGTCCTACTTCCCAATTGCCCTAATTCCAAACTCAAGTTTTCCGTTTTGAATCAAAATCTTTAATAAACTTTTGTGTGCTTAACTCTTCAAGGATTGTTTCTTCTCATAACCTCCATATTTGCTTCAGGGTAGGAAACTTCATTCTCTGGGGAGCTCCCCATATCATTATAGGAATACATTTGGATAATTTTAATATTGTATAGCATGGGGCCAATTCCCAAGCTTGTCATACTCCAAAAGCATTGTTACCACCAATGTGCTTATTTCCTGATTCAGATTATACTAACAACCATTCTTCAATCATTATTCCCCCACCACCCACAGCAAAATAGAGGTCACTTTGTTTTCCTTAATGGAAGTAATGACATTATAACTACATGTAGAATCAAAACTAGAAAATGCAAAAATGAAGTATAGTTTTGGTAAGCATGCTAAATTCATCTGTTTCATATTTGTGTATTTATGAAGTACCTTCTTTTAGCTCTTCTATCCTTAGTTTTATCATCTCATCTACACACATGCACACACCCAAGTATACTTTTCTTAATAACAATGAAATGGTATATTTCAAAAATCAATAAATTGCTACAAGTGGCAAAGAATACTTACTGGGATCAAATTTAGTTTAAAACAAGTTTCAATTCTATTTATACAACTTAAGAACAATTGTATGCTTAAGAAATAAAAACACACAAACAAACAAAAAACACCCAAGATAATCAATTAGCTGTTTCATCCATAGGAGACCAAAAAGGTTATTTGGCCTTTTTTTTTTTTTCCAAATGAAATTAGTTTTTGTTTGTTCCAGAATTAGTCCGAATTTTTGTTATCTGTAGATACTATATATGTTGAAAATTTAAATAAAAACAAAGGAGGAAGTACTAATAAGATGCAAAGATAGAGATAGAACATGTTACTTCCTGTACCTAAATCCACTCAAATCCCATTTCCATGTTGCATTTCATGTAGCCAGAGAGAGAAAATTTCTCAAAACTCACTCAAATGTTGTATTATGTGTTTCTTTTATTAACATTTGATTGCATTTGGCAGTGATGATGGGTTTCACAGCCAAGACAAAGCAACTGTTGAATACATTTATCCTTCAAACTAAGTTTGTTATTTTTTGATAAACACAAATTTAGCCAAACCTACTTTGAATGCTGTACTGATCAACAGAGCTGGGGGAAAACAGGGATCGCATGTATGGCATGTTCCAATGCTTTATCCCTTTTATCACTTCCTATTAAATCACCTAATCCTCTGATATCGTTTTGTTCTCCATAATCTTTGAGAGGTTGCTAAAAATAACTTCACTATCACATCTGACCATTTGTTCAGTACTAGAGGCTATATCCCATCTAATATTCAGAAATCTAGGTGGAAAGTAAGCATTTTCACTGGCACAGCAAGTCCTCTTAAGGACATTGATGACCCATAAGTGAAAGAACAGGTTCTGTTGCAGTATAATTTTGGGTAGCAGAACTAGGAAGTAGCAGCCATAGTTGCTATGGTAATTAAAAGAGGCATTAAAGAATCACAACAATGCACAAGAAGGCACATGGTAATTATGTGCTATCTCTTAACCTTCTAAATGAGTAATTTAATTCTTCCAAAAACATTACTCTCTTCTGTACTACATTTCGTGACTGGATAACTATGTCTTGAATTCATCAGTCCTTTTTCCAGTGGTTTTTGGAAGTTAAATAACTTCTATGGGGTGAAGTATGCAAAATAATTCTGTAGCTCATGCATTTTCAAGAGGTGATGCATCTTTCTATATTATCCTCTAATGGACAGGAGCTGCTTTTGCATTCTGATCATATTACTTTATTCCCGTGGGCTCTGAAATAGAGCTTTGCTTCCTCATTTGACTTGGCTTACTGTTCATAATCTTTTTTTCCTTTTTTTTAACAAGGAACTGCATATTTTGCTTTTTGCTGCCTAGGGCAACTTGACTAATTATTTTATCAAGGATATTCTTGTTCATAAGTATATGCTAAGGAGACTACAAAAGTAAAATTAAGATACCATCTATGAAGCTCATATTAAAACACAAATAAAAAAATGAAATATTATTCTGGAATAACATATTTTTAAAGGTTCGGTTCACTGTTAATAGATATCTTATGAATTAATACAGAGAAAATTCATTGTAAAGATTTCAATTTTGGTTTTGTAAATATCTTAATGATATCCATGGAAAGACAAAGTCATTGATTTTGGATGGGGCTAAGTGGCTTCTTGTGAAAAGCAGAGACTGTGAGAAGAAGGAAATGGAGGAAATTAGCAAAATTCAATTAGACACATATGATGATTCCTTTCTACTATTTTCTTAGGGCATATTTTACAGAATCATGCTCCTGGGAGGAAACTTGGGAATCTGGTTGTTTTGTCCTTTTCTTTTTCATCAAGTCTACAATTTAACCACCCCTGGAAAAATGATAGAAATTCAGAATTGTCTCTCTTAGTATATAATTATAATGATTGATTTTCAGTTTTCAACAAATGTCACTCATGGTACAGTTGAAAATCACAATTCTTCATGTATTTGAATACAAGTCTACAACTTTCTCTTCTCCAAAACTAAAAATATCCCTTTTCTTCAACTAAGTCTCTTGTATGGCATGAATTCAGATACTTCTTCACTCTGGTCGTCCTGGTTGTATTATTTGCCATCTTATCAATATCCTTCCCAAAATGTGATGTCTATAATTTATTGCAATATGTGATTTCAGAAGTCTTTAGTACAGCAGGACTGAACACTATTCCTTTTCTCAAGAAGCCTAAGTATGGCTTATCTGTTATATAACACTGTCGATTTGGTAGAGTTTGAAATCCATTAGAATCCCAAAATCTTTTTTTTATATGAATTACTGTATAGCTGTGCAGAGGCAGGTAGGTGATTCTGTGGATGGAGCACCACCAGGCCTAGATTAACAAAGACCTGAGTTCAAATCTTGTGTCTGACACACTAGCTGTGTGACTCTGGGCAAGTCACTTAACCTTTCCTGCCCCAGTTTCCTCAACTAGAAAGTCAGAATGATAATAGCACCTACCTCCTAGGATCTTTGTAAAACTCAATCAAAATATTTGTAAAGCACTTAGCATAGTGTTGGAAAGATAACAGATTCTTAATAAATACTGGTTTCCTTCCTTCCTATGCCTCCTCTGTTTTATATAAATGACAATTATTGTTATTAATCCAGATGTAAGAAGTAATATTTATTCCTGTTATATTTCATCTTATAATATCATACTTACTATTCTAAGTTATTCAGATCTTTTGAAATCCTGACTCTGTCATCCAGTAATTTGACTTGACCTTCTAGGTGTTTTTTTTTTTTTTCATAATATGTGAACCTAATATTCATGTCATCTGTGACTTTATCTAGATCTTTGATAAAAATGTTAAACAGCACAGAGCCAACCATATATCCCCAGAGCAAGTCTATTTTCAAGTTAATATCAAACTAATCATAGGTTCTCTTTGGATGTTAACCAGTTTTTACTCCACTGTAGTGGACTCCAATGTAGGTTTAAATTACAGTATTAACAGAGGGAACATATCAATGTGTCCTTTTCCTTTGTTCATTAGAAATATATTAGTACTCTTACTTCCTTAGTCATGAACACTATTCCTTTTTTTAAATCCCAACATTTAAAAAATAGAAAAAAGATATTGTCAAATTTTTCTTGATAATATAGAAAAAATATGGCTGTAACATTCCTCTGATCCTCCAAAGTAATAATCCCATTAGAACAGTGGTTCTCAACCTTCCTAATGCCATGACCCTTTAATATTAGTATGTGGGAGTATCTACATATGGGTGGACCCACCCGGAGACAGATAGAGGAACAGTGTCTTGGTTCCTAAGACCATTGGAAATATGTGTTTTCTTATGGTCTTAGGAGATAGGTCTTAGACCCCAAGGGGTCATGGCCCCCAGGTTGAGAACTGCTGCATTAGAATCAATGTTACTGTGGCAGGACCCAGCCTTGCTGAAGTCATGCTGTATATATTCACCACTTTTTTTTTTCTCCTATGTGTTCACTAGCCATTAGTTAGCTTATAACTTTGCCAAAACAAATAAATTCTAATGGGTCTATAGTTTCTGGGTCTCATCTATTTTCTTTCTTTTTTTAAAAAAATCAAAATGATATTTTCACCTACATGATTTTACTAAATGATATATCACTAACAATACCCCTGCTATCACATCTGACCATTCATTCAGTGCTCAATGACATAGTTCCTCTGGTTCAGATGACCTGAACTCATCAAGGATAGCTAGATAGTTATCATAAAGTCCTTTAGTCATTTTTGTTCTATTTTCCAATCTAAGGATCATTTTCTTTGCCATAAAACAAATAGAATGAAGTTGAGCTTCTCTTTCTTCTATCCATCATCGGTGGTTCCACATAAAAGTACTGAACTAATTTCAAATTATATTTTTCCCTGTTAGTTTTCCCTATGTTCTTCCTGTTACTTGACTAGTGAGTTTGCTGTTAGAGTAGATACTTCAGATGGTAGATTTTCCAACTTTAGAACATAGAAATATTTAATAACAAGTTTTCCCCAGGATTATATTCTAAAGAGAGAATGTGTGATTTTGTCCCCCTTAGTTTGGTAGAAGAGGCACCTACTTTGAAAGCTTATAAGAGTGGTCAAAAAGACATGTTTTCGGAAAGTAAAAAGGAGGTATGTCATCAATACAAAACTTCAATTCTACAAATATTTATGGCATATCTGTCCTGAACACTAGGAAGTGCTTAAACTCTACCCATTATATTGTTTTATTTTTTTTAAGTAGTAGAAAATGAGGGTACTCTTCCTGCTTGCTCCATTCAACATCTTAGTGTGCACCTTAATAATTTAATGGGGGTAAGGCATATGTCAATGACTTTGATAAAAGGCAGGATAACAGAATTTTTAAAAAAATGAGATAAAATGACTTTCTCGGAGGATTCAAGAAGGTTCCATGCAGCAGATCACATCAAAGTGAACCTTAAAGGAAGAGACCAATTTCAATTGACTGCAAGCCATTCCAAGCTAGAAGCACAATGCAAGCAAAGCTATGGAGACAGAAGAGGGAAGGATAAGAAAAGCTGATAAAGAAGAGCTTTATTTGGGTAGTATCTTGACATAAGAACATGGAGTAGTAGAGGTTTTTGTATCTGATTTTCCAGTAAGATACTGCCATTCAGCATCCAAATAAAAAATACCTGCAATGCTCCTTCCCAACTAGATCTCCAACTCTCATCAAGCTACCTAACCATGCCATCTTGCTGTATTTCCAATTGTGTTACCACTACTTACATGTCCCATCCCCATAAGATCTCTAGCCCCAGTCCTGGGCCAGAACTAAGTAATGAGAGCACACTTCATTTAGGTTGCCAAGACATTCACCTATGCCATCTTCTTAATGTCATGGGTACCGTTCTTCATGACTGAGTAGCTCTCTTTCCCCTGCCCCAAACTTTGCTTTCTTCCACCTCTTATTCTATGAGCAGTCATCACATTGCTATTTCTGGAAAGGGCATAGCATTCAATTGCTCTATGATTCACTTACTCATCTCATTGACTTAATCCTTTCCTATCCATGCCCATGCCCTATAACATATACTGTATTTGAAAACAAAGACTGTTTCTCTTTTATATTTGAATCTCTAATATTTGCCCAGTGCCTGACACATAGGGAATGCTTAATATTTTTAATTTTTCATATTTTATTTGGTTAGCTATGGGAAGATCTTTGATTAGAAAGAGGTAACCTGATCTGTTCAGTAAATTAGGGCTAGGAATATTACTCAGGCAGATGGGGAAAGGTTAGATTGAAGAGGAGATTAAATAAAGGAAGAAAATTCAAGAGAATTTAATCTACTCCAAGAGAGGTTAGGAGTAAGAGAGTATTTGTACACTTTTTTTTTTTGCATGAGTTACCTGAGGGAAAGAGAAGTATCAGAAATAATCCACAGATTATGAACCTGGACAATTAGGATGTCAGAGAAGAAATAAGGGAGAAGTGTAATTCTGCGGGAGAAAGAAAAATAATTTAGCCAAATATTCCAATAGAGGTAGGCACGTGGAATTAACAGCATTATAGCTCTGAAGAGAGATTAGTAAAGGAGAGGCAAATGAGGAAATGATGTGCATAGGGATGAGTGTTGAAGCCCATGGGAGTAAAATAATCCAGGGAGGGCAAATAGAGAAAAAGGAAGAAGTTCAAGGGCATAATCTTGGGTGATACATGCTTTAGAGCTGAGAAGAAGTATGTTGATCCAATAAAAGAGATACAAATGCTCAGAGAAATAGAAGCAGGGATTAAATATAGGGAGGAGAAAAGAATAAGAAGAAGGAAATGTTTTACATTCTCAAAACAAATTCTAGAGTAAGGTCAAAAAATATGAGAAAAGAAAAACATCCAATTTTGAGTGATCCATGTCACAGAAATGGTGAAGAATCCCTCATCTACAAGTTTGGCAATAAAGAAAACAAGATGATAACTTTAACAGAATAGCAGATACATAAGAAAGAGGTTTTTTTTTCTCTTTTTGTTCTTTTTTTGTTTGTTTGTTTTCCCCAGCAGCCTGAAGAGAATTAGGGAGGAGTGGAGAGGGAGGAAAGGATGATGTATGAAAGGAAATGACTGTGGAAGCAAGGCAACAAGAGGGACCCAGATGGAAGATGGAAAGGCAGGTCTTAGTTTAAGCAAGAGGGAACATCCTCTATCTCTCTATGGGGTTGGATAGAAAAAGAAAAGAACTTGAAGAAATATCTCAAGTCTGGTATTAGTCTGTTACTAAGTCTTCTCAAGCACTACCCTACGACTTCTGAAACTTTATAAGGCGAGGAAATTGAAATGCTCTTCAGGTAACTTGCATTTCCAAGCTTTGTCTTTCTGTCTCTTTCTATTTCTGCCAAGCAAGCCTTTCACTACCCTCACATTCCTTGTAACACAGCCAGGAAGGAAAAAATAACAGAAAAAGTGACAGAAGATTAAATCTCAATATCTGTCTTTTTCTGAGAATTAGGGAATTGATAAACACACACGCAGAGTTCAATAGGTCTATCCTGACAAGTTTAATGTATTTTAGCAATATGGCTTAATGTCCCCTTCTAATTTTCCAAATAGTATCCTCACTATCCCATTGCCATTATTATCTTGAAGGTAGAGATACACTGATTTTTTTTTTTTGGTAGCTAGTTTTTATGTGATTGCTTGGTCTCTAGCTTTCTATCAACTTCCTGCTTTATTCATCTCTGGGGTATAGGATGTTAGGCTGACAACAGGAGCATGTTTCAATTCTGAGCTCTCTAGGTAAAACTTGAGCAAGTGCCCCCAATATGCCATGCTATTTACAAACTAAACACTTCCCCAGAGAAAGGGGGCACCTGCTTTTCAGGTCCCCAGGGGCTTATTGCCGGGGTATTTATGCTTAGAATAGCCCTTCTGCAGGTGTAGTTTTTTTTCCAAAGGAATACAGCAGTGGAAGAGAGTATCTGCAGACATAATGAGAAAAAGAGCATTCCCCAGTGAATATAATTTGTCTTGAGAGTAGAGCTGCATGTTATTGGTATAGTATGGAGGGAAAATGTGAGGTAGTAGAGAAAGCACTGCACTTGGAGCCTTTAAGATCTGGATTTCAACCCTTATTCTACCACTTACTAGCCTTGAGACCATAAGCAAGTCACTCAACCAGTCAGCCTCAAGTTTCTTACCTGTAAATAGAGAGCATCCAGTACTATATGTCATCTAATTCACTGTACAATAGTGAGAAGCAAATGAGAAGATTGTTATATAGTGTGTTCCATTGATGGAACAAAAATAACTCTAGACAATATGGTGTTAGAATAGTTAAAGAGGGGAAAATGAGCAAATAAATCCCTTGTGGGCTAGGACACTTCAATTAGTAACTTTTAGTCTAAAGTTTGTCCTTGGTCAAAACTGTGAAGCAGATTGTTTGTCTTTGGAATCTTCCACCATCCCTTTATGTACCCTTTTACCCTTCCCTGTTGCTATACTCTTGTGGGTAATTGCTTGCCTGAGGTTTCTGGTAATTAACCCCTTTCTCCATGCCTTCCCTCACCCCAGCCCACAATCAAAACTCTAACTCAGTTGTTTGTTAGGAGAAAAGTATTTGAACTAAACTGACTCAAATTAAGTTGAATAAGCAAACCTTCCCTGAAAGGCTATTGTTTTTTTAGAGAGAATGATTTTTAAACCAATGGAATAATTGAATTCTTAATTGTGAAATATTCAGCAATGTGGCAATATGACACAAGGAAAACCAAGCCTTCCCATAGTGCAAAAGGGATAAAAGGATATGGGGTGGGCTGTCGGTGGCAGGATGACACTCTTGGAATCCCTTAAGTGATGGTCTCTCAGCAGCCATTTGAGTTTTCAGTTGAGTTGATTTTCAGTCCTGTCCAACCCTTCATGAGCCCATTTGGGGTTTTCTCAGCCAAGATACTGGAATGCTTGCCATTTCCTTTTCTAGCTCATCTTACACATGAAGAACTGAGGCAAATAGAATTAGGTGCCTTACTCAGGGTCACACAGCTAATAAGTGACCGAGGCTGGATTTGAACTCATAAAAAGAAGTCTTTCTGACTCCAGATCTAACACTCTACCAACTGTGCCACCTAGCTGCCCTCAAGCAGTCACTTATTCAATCATAGAATAAAACTAGTCTTGCCTAGATGCCATGGCCATGGCTAATAAGAACACCCCCTTGGGTTTTTAAGAGAGTAAAAACATAGAAAAGAAAGAAGGGATAAATTGGGAGGAATAGAAAAGCAACAAAAAAGGAAGGAAGAAATAAAGAAAAAAGGGGATAAGTAAAGAAGGGAAAAACAAAAGAAAGGTATATTTGGAGGGAGGGTTACAGTGTCATCAATAATTACATTACTATAGATCAGCTAACCATGAAGTAGCTTGTGTTGTTTTGTGGACTAGGGCAACAGTGGTGACTGGGTACTAAATTTAGCCCCTTGTTCCTTTTCCAATGTGTCTCCTACTGACAATCTTCAAGCGATCTCTAATGAACAGAAGCCCTTCCTACCTCTACAAACTGTGCCTCCCTGACATTTCAGCCCCAGAAGGGGTCCAGCATCAAAGGAATGTAGTTGATCGGCTCAGAGAGATAGTTTCACCCATTCTGGAACTAGAATAAAGTTTCTGTGGAATACGGCCCCTGTGACACCAGCAACCATAATTCATTGCTTTCATCCCTCCTTTCTTCTTTAAAGGGCATAGAGATGCTGTCTTTTGGACTAAGCACCTGGTATTTTCCTTTCCTTTTTATTGAAGAAGTTTTCTGGAATATCTGTCCCAAAAAAATAAAAAAAGTTTCTGAATCTGAGTATTTTCTTGTTTCTCTTATATTTGATGAGTAAATAAAACTTTTTCATGTGATAATTTACTAATAAGTAAACCTGTTTGGATGACTACTGTGGTTGGCAAGTTGATGTGGCAATTTAAAGCTATAACATTAAAAAGATAATTTTAAGAAAGTTTTGAAATGTTTATGACATTCATGACGTATAAAGGACCTTAAAAATAAGGGTTTCCGATGTTAAATTATTTTCATATAAATTAAAAGAAGTTTAATGTGTACCATGAAATTCTTTAGAGAAAGAAAAACTAGACTTAATGATGTGAGATGAAATCGAAGGTAGGTACATTTTTAAAATTGTGACAAGTTCTTACTGTGTTTGTTTATTTGGTTTAATTGGTGCCTTCTGTTTTCATTTTATAGTGATTTCTCATCAGAGTACTCCCCACCCCACTCTCTGTACCAGTAAATCTTTCCTTATAGCAAGGGGGGGAAGTCAGTTAAGGGTAGCAGTCTGACATGTAAATTGCCTTTAAAAGTATGTGTGTGAAAGGAGGTAACTATATTGCCTTATTTCTGCTTCAGGTCCAAGATAAATCATTAAAATTACATACTCAGGGGAACTGAAGCATGTGAATATTCTGGTCATTCGTATTACAGCCAAATGATACACTGCATGGCCTGCTGGGCTTGATGACAGCAAGGCCCAAATTAGAATCTGCCTTCAGGTATTCATTAGCTGACCCTGGGCAAGTCACTTAACAACTCTCAGCCTCAGTTTTCTCATCTGTAAAATGGAAATAATAATAGTACCTACCTCATAGGGTTGGAGTAAGGATCAAATGTGATAATGTATGTGAAGTGCTTTGCAAACTGTAAAATGCTATTAAATATAGTTATTATTAGTAGTATATTTTCTGCTACACTACATCATCTGCCTTCCTACAGGATAGAAATCTATCACCTTATAACATTTGCCAGTCATATTATTGAAATCAGGGTCCAAACATAGTATACTGAATCCCTTTTCATTTCAACCCTTCAGATATTTGGAGACTGCAATTATGTTCATCCCATGTCTTCTCTTCTATGATACCTAATAGTAAGTGAAGAGTATTCAAGTGTTGCAGCAGTAATCCTGATTTATTAAAAAAAAAAATAAAAATTCAAATGTCCCTATAGGTTTCAGGGTAAGAGTTCTTCCAAAGGCATCATTTACATATCCTTACCTTCCTTCCCATCAGTGTCTCACAAGAGTGAAACTCAACTCTTATTCAGTGACCCCAGCCAGCAAGATTTACATATAAAAATAGTTAGATGGTTGCTCTCTGGAATAAGTTTTGCTGCTTTTTTGCACTAATGAACGAGCAAAACTTTTCAGAGCCTTGGATTTAATGATATCTGCAGTTTAGGTTTCTCACAGTCTTCTAATAACATTCTACTTGCAGCTGAACAAGGACAGCTCAGCCCCAGAATTCCTGTCTCATCAATCATTGCTTTGCATTATTCCTGTGTTATAACACCAAATGATTTTCTCATCAAGGGGTAAGACTATGAATATAGGATTTATGGAAGGGGTGAATCCCTGGCAATACAAATAAAATTCCATTCATACCATAATAAGTCATAGAATAATAGAGCTGGAAATCACAGACAATTGTAGATTCTCATCTTTAGCCTTGCCTCCTTACTCTTATTCATTCCACATACCTAATCAATCAGTAAGCACATCTTGTTGTTTCTAACCTCATCACATCTCTCAAATCCATCCCCTTCCCTCTACTCACACAACCTTCATCCTTGTTCAAGCTCTCATCACTTCATATCTTTACTATTGCAAAAGCCTCCTAATTAATCACCCTGTATCAAGTCTCTACCCTCTATAATCCATCCTCCACACTGCCGCCAGATTTTTCTAAATCAGATTCGAACTCCTCTACTAAATGTACTCTGATGGCTTCCCTATTGCCAACTGTATTACTCATGAATGTCTACACTTAGCTTTTAAAGATCTTTCTAATCTGCTCCCAATCTAACTCCAACTTTATTGAATATTACTCCTCTTCGAGCATTGTATGGTCCAGGCAAGCTGGTCTTCTTACTAGCTTGTATATTATAAATATATCTTCTTCAGGAAGAAAGTAGAAAGACACTAGACATAATGAACACCAAACAATATCACAAAATAAAATGAAATTAGCTACATAGTAACAGACAAGAAATTATTGGTTACTTATATGTACTGATATAAATCTTTTTTTTTCCTACCCTCATTTTATAATGTTTTTAGTGGGGAAAGCACCTAATAAATACCACACTATAAGAAGAGAAAGAAAATCCATTCTGTGTAATTACATCTCTAACCCTCTATAATAAAAGCTAAAGCTGTTGACTCTAAAAATGATAACTGGATAAAAATGAAGACAATGACTCATCATTGACACCTCTTAAGCAAAGCACCACCTTACTGACTCTCATCTAAGAAAATGTCTTTCATAATTATTCCAAAATCATAAAAGAATCCTTGGGAGTTGGAGTAACAGAAATAACTTTATTTCCTACTCTTCTGGTTACTATATCAGAGAAATCATAAAATAAGGACAAATATGTTTACTACCATCAGAGTACCGGTGAAATATGGTTGGTTCTCCCACATGCATCTGCTTCTAGTTGACATTGTGCTGATTGAATCAAATCCCTGACTACTGCAGAATCTCCTGCATGACAACCATAATTATCTGAAGAATTTGGCCTACGTTTCCATACAGAGGAATATGAAATGAATAAACAATGTTTATCCAGTTGTGTAGACCATGGTGTATCAATAGATGAACAAAGTATAAAAATATGAGTGTGTGCTGTACGTGCTTGTAAATCATGGCCAGATATTCAGAATTTAAAAGAAAGAGACAATAAATAAAGATGAATTTTCTTTGGGAAATGGAAAAGTTATTTTAGTGACCTCACATTTCTCTATGAAATAAAAGACTACATTTTGAATATTGATCTTCTTTGTATTGCTAGTTGACATGCTAGCCTACAATCATTGGTTAAAAGTGAGTATTCACTGCAGGACAATGGAAAAACACATGGTAGGTGTAAATAGGTTGCAACCCATTATAAACAAGAAATTACAATGGATAAACAGAGAAAAGGATACCATAATCCTGTCACCAAAGTCCTTCAGTCCTTATGATTCTATCTGGCTACTAGGAATAGAATTCTGTATTCTCAGAAGGATTTAAATGCAGATAACCCAAAGGACATAAAGAATGAATCATGTTCAGGTGATAACCATACACCTGAGGGGAAGTCTATTTACTTTTAGTTCAATACAAGTTCCTTAAGGTTAGCAAATTTGGTTTTCCCTTTGTATCCTCAGGACCTAGCATGATGCCTGACACATATGAATTGCTTGTTTGATATAAGTAAATTATTTGCTGCATCAGTATTTGTTATGGTATATGT
Source organism: Pseudochirops cupreus (assembly GCA_028627135.1). Lineage (NCBI taxonomy): Eukaryota > Metazoa > Chordata > Mammalia > Diprotodontia > Pseudocheiridae > Pseudochirops > Pseudochirops cupreus. Next base: position 229,396,586 of record CM053580.1, on the reverse strand, counting down.
AGGAGACAAAATATTTAACAATTTTCACTTAAATATGTAAAAGATAGATATGTAAATATAAGGTTGATCACAGCAGCTCTCCTGAGGACTGTTGCTATGAATAACTTTAAGAATCTAATCATATAGTATAATGAAATCTCTGTTCAGCAATAAACTAAAGCATAACATTCAAGAAACTAAAACATAACATTTACAACAACATGACACAACTTATTACTAAGGTGGCCACCTGGTCGTAAACAAAACATATCATTTAGTACGTCTTATAGTTCTCTTGAAAGGGTAGCAGGAAAAACAAATAATATTCACCCCTAGGACACAGTAAGTTACAAATCTCATCAGTCAATACAGAGTATGCAAAGTAAAGTCCTCTTTCATCTTGACTAGAAGCTGGCTTCCAAACCCCACAACTCCTCCTACATGGGCTGAACGCTCCCAACTCTTGCCTGGATTCACACATAGGCAGTTCTCCACTACTATTCCATATCTCAGCTCATGGGGACTGCTCCACTCCAAGCTCTTCATCATTTTTGTTTCTAGGAAAACAAAATTTAACAGGGTTACAACAATATTAACACATATCACCAGCACTATCATCTCAATTAACTTTCTGTCTGAGAAAGCAGTACACAACAACAAACAGGCTTCTGTCTAAGGAATTAACAGAAATGAACAGACAGGGCTTCTGTCTGAGAAATCAACACACAGGACTCAGTCTGAAAAAATAACACGGATCAACAGAGTGCCAACATCACAAACATTCTCTCTCTCATTTCTTCCTGCTCCCAGCTCTGCTCTTATCTATTCCTTCCTGTTCTACCCTTTTTGCAAACTCCTCTCATTGTGGGCTCCCATGTGACTACAGTCAGCCTATTAAGGGTAGAGGAGATCTTCAAATTCCTTAGGCACATTAAGGGCAATACAATATATATTGTTTCCAATCAAAGATTCTTTATACAATCAAAGGCAAGGCTCAAAGCTACTTGATTAGCTAAAACTCAATCCAGAAAAATAGAAAAAATCCTATGTTGCTTGCCATTAAAATAATATACCTTCATATATAGATGCATCTCATGTATATGTGTGTATGTATTATACATGTGTATATATGTGTGTGTGTGTGTGTGTGTGTGTGTGGTGTGTGTTTATGCGTATGTATATATATATATGTATGTATGTATGTATGTATGTATGTATGTTTGTATGTATGTATGGAGAGAGGGAGAGAGAGAGAGAAGAGAAAGTAAGCCAAGAATGACAGAAAATAAATTGGTAGCATAAGACTGCACTGGTGTTTGTGAAGATGCAGTTAAAGGCCTCATATACATTGGGTAGATCCTTCATGGAGGATTTTTGAGAGGACGGTCTCAAGAATTTCATAAGATAATGAAATATGGATAGGGCACCTTTATTTGTAGAGGGAAAACCAATATCAACATCATGGGCACATCCAAATATCAAAATAATGTATTGTAAAGCCAGGCATGAGCAGCTTTACAGAGGACCACTGCTGTGAACAGCTTTTCAAGGTTCTGATTACACAGTATAGTGAACACTCTGTTTATTCAATAACAAATCAGAACAAACCGTTCACAGAAAATCAAGGTGCAGCATTCATAATGTTACAACTTATCACAGATAATCAAAATACAGCATTCACTCTGACTTATCACTAAAATAGCCATGTAGTTTTCACCACAGTGGTTATATAGTTTTGAACAAAGTACAATCATTTAGTCAATCAATCACTTAGTAACTCAATCATTCAATTATCCTTAAGGAGGCCTCCTTAAGGGTCACAAAATACAAAAGTCAAAGTTCTCCACTCATGGGGCACACTGAGTTACAATATCAGTCACTACTCAGCACTCTCTTAAAGGGTAGTGTAAAGTACACAGGCCATACACCCTCCAGTCACAAATAAGTTACAATTTCAAGTTCATAAGTAAGTTACAACTTCAATCAGTCACTACTCACTATCCATGGAGAGATCTCTTCACCTTGACCTGAGGTAGGCTCTCAGATTGCCTGTTTCCCCCTCTATGGTCCCAGCTCCCACCTGGATTCACCAAACTGTCACCTGGGTTCAAAGGCAGACAGCTCCCAGACAGTCCAACTCTCTGAGCAGTCCCTGTTCCACACTGAAGCTCACAGGATCCAGTCCACCTTAAATCCTTCACACAATCTAATCACAGGAAGTCAAGGCTTAACAAAGCCACAAACAGACAAAATACCAATAACGCAGTCATGCTTCCTCAGTTTTCTGCAGCTCTGGCTGGTCCTTGGAAATCCTCAGCAGCTTAGCTAGCCTTTGGACTCAGAAGCTTCTCAGCAGCTCCAGCTGGTCCTCGGACTCAGCAGAAGTTTCAGCTGGTTCCCAGAATTAAAATCACTTCATCCATGTTCTCAAAATAAAAATCATTCTCTCTAGCCTGGGCCTCTCTTCCTCAGCCTCCAGAATCTGGCTCCAAGAAGATCTGTCTGACCCCACAGTGGCTTCTCCTTAAATACACACAGCATTAGCTCCTTCCCGTTTCAACCCCTTCCTGTTATGTCAGCAACAGGGGTTAATATCTTCTGCTTCTTTAACAGAGGCTTGATTAATTAATGAGTGCTAGGTACCTGTTAGCTTTGCAAATACAAAGGGATCAAATCACATTACTATTATATGTATATAAAAATTTGTAAATTGTGAAGCACTATTCATAGATAATCATGATGAATAATTATTATATGCTTTCATTTTATATTAAATAATAACTTCCTCGGGAGTAAAGAAGACTGGAAGTAACATGGTGGAGTATAAAAGCTTTTGAAGGGAGTGTCAAAAGACCCAGAATCTATTCTTGTATATTCCTGTAATTAGTTGTGTAGTCTTGGGTACATAAGTTCATCTTTCATTGTTTCATTCCTTTCCTGGTTACACTCTTGACTTTTTTATTCTGCCTCCCCCCAAGTACCTTTGTCTCCTGCCACACCCACCTCCCTTCAGTTTCCTGTTATGAGTTATTTTCCCACATTAGGATGTAAGCTCTTGAAAGCTGGACTGTCTTTTTTGTTATCTCTGTTTGCATTCCCAACATTTAGCATGGTAGTTGGCATGTGATAAATTCTTCATTAATGCCTCTTGAAGTTAGCTTCCTGTTCTGTAAAATTAAGTTAATAGACCAAATTATATCTAAGGTCCCTTCTATATTTCACTTTTGCTAATTGTGTAGCTTGGTGCTTTTTACAAAATAGGTACTGAATAAATAGTTCTTAGTGAATTTGGAGTTTGATGCTACAATTCTCAAGATTACTACTTTGCACAGCATGAGCCTGGTTAAGGGCAAGCCTAAGGGGCAGCAACCTGTTCTGGGGACTTGGTGTTTGCACAGTCTAATTTTATGGCCTTTTCAAATGAGATTGTTCTTGTGTAATGGTTGCTGTAAACACATTATGTCACATATTTGTCACTCACCATTTCCTTCCCATCAACTCCCCCCCCAAAAACAATAAAAGCAAGACATGAACTCATATATAATCTGCTGTCCCTAAAAGTCTATTGCTATGATTTAGTCAGGATAATTTTTCTGTCCTAAGTAAAAGAGCAAATAATTGGATTTTCTTGAATAGTTAATTCTGCCTGATATCTGAAAAGTGCTGCAAAAACCCATGATGCTCCAGGAACCGATGTCACATGTTCATTTAATGGAGAGATTAGGTCAGGAGGCTGAAACACAATGGGGATCAGCTGAGTTCTTCCATGTAGCATTTTAGTGGGATAAAGATATCCTTTCATGTACAAATGGCTATGTCTGGAAGTGTACGTAGGAAATGGACATTGTGAATAACTCTTGACTATTAATCTGGACTTTGGAGGTTCATGCTTTATTAGCTCCTCCTGGACTTCAGATGCAGAGACTTTGTTAATTAATTATTTTGCTTCTGGTCATATCCAGATGAAAGGAAAAAAGAATAGAGCCTTTAAAGTCAAGATGGGACATGATTTTATGTGAAGAAAGCTCTCATGCCCATTTTTATCCTTCTACTCTCACTATTTTTCCAAACCTATTGATTGATAAGAAAAGGGGTTCACAGCTGGAGTCTGAGGGAGCCACCCAGTGCCTTTTTTAAATGAAAACAAAACAGGATTAAAATCTTTCTTATACAACAGTTAAGATAGAAAGACAGATCAACTCCCAGTCAGACTTTGGGGGAATAAAAGTGAGATATTAAAATGTGAAAACAAAGTTAACAAGGTAGGGAACCTTCCATAGGAACAAACATCAAAATGTTTGTGAAGCTGGAAGTGGCTATGTGTCTTACTGCCTACCCCCCTGCTTTTTGTCCATTTTCTCACCTCAGGGGGTTTGGAAAAGTCTTCACTTCTCTTTCCCACTCTGTTTTTAATTACTTTTTCCCTATTTCTGCTTAATGAATTGCTTAGGGCAATTAACCTTTGACTGGGAAATCCTCTGTTGATTTCTGGCTGAATCTTTCTTTGCAAGGTCTTAAAAATTCTACATTAGAGAGTTGAGTGTGATCTGAAACAGGGGAATGTGACAAATCAGAGTGAATTGCCACAGGAACTCAAATTGTGCTCTCTTCCTTTCAAAATGACTTTGTATTTTATCCTCTGTAGAGATTTTATATTCCATCCCCTTCAGTAGAATGTTAGTATGTTGAGGGCTGAGATGTTTTCTTTGGAAGTCTAGCACAGCACTTTATGTACATAGGTGGAGGTATAAGAACTAGATGTGTGATTTTATTGTTGTAGAGAATGAGGAAACCCTATTTACTGGTGCAGTCAGCACCTTCTTTCCAATTTCCTTTCTTAGAAAGCTGCCAGGAAAAGAGGTATCAAACACACTGACCACAGTAATCAACCAGATCAAATGGAATTGGGAAATGTTTTAACAAAATAAACAAAAATGCACTAAAACATGGATAATATTAATATGTGGTTTCCTGTGTCAATATGTGCCTGTAGGGGATTGTTACCTGCAGTTTACTTTCTCCCTTTCTGTTAGAGTTTGACACCATTGTCCTAGAGCACTCTCTAGGGCCCACAGCTAGGATGTGATAGAGGCTGACCTGGAACCTAGGCTTTCTGGAGGGTTATTCTCTATCCTCACTATCTGTCACTCTATATACAGTTGTGTTTCATGAACATTTATTTGTAAAATGGAATCATTTTCTTGAGTACAAAGAAGTAGTTGGGCATATTGGGAAGGAAAGCAACAGAAGAAGTCAAGTGTTAAATGGGCTTTGATGTGGAAAGAGACAGGTTAGAGGTTAAAGTACCTGGGAATGAATTCTGGCCCTGCTGCTATATACCTATATGTTGGTCAATTGTTTCAGTCCTGTCTGACTCCTTGTGAACCCTTTTGGGGTTTTCTTGGCAAAGTTACTAGAATGGTTTGCCTTTTCCTTCTCCAATATGTTTTACAGATGAGGAACTGAGACAAACAGGGTTATCTGTATTGGCCAGGGTCACACAGTTAGTAAGTGTCTGAGACCAGATTTGAATTCAGAAAGATGAGTCTTCCTCATTTCAGGACTGGACCTCTATCTAACTATGCCAGCTAGCTGCCCCCAATCAATTCATTTCCTTTGATGGGCTTTTTTTTCAACTTTCACATTAGAGGTTTAGCTAGATGATCTCTAAGGATCTTCAGGCTATAAATCCTCTGATCTTAAGTGAAGCATTGACCAACTTCTTGGGTAAAGTCCATGAATCTCTTAGGACCGTGAAAGTTCAGAAGCCAAAAGGTTATCTAGTTTTACAGTATATTAATCACCAAATCACCAAATCTTAAATGTTATTATGCTTTCCTTTTTTCCTTTCATTTTTAAAGCAAAATGAAGTTTATCAGTTGACTTTTTTTTCCTTTTATAGCAAGAAAATTCTTTGATTTAAATAGAGGTTTATGGTCTACCCCTAATTTTGTTATCCATATAAATTTTCTTCAGACTCTGTTTCAGTGTCACCATATCTCTGTAGTAAAAAACTCACATGACTTCTGATCTACCAAATAAGACCTAAATTCCTCTGTCTTGATTTATGGTCTATACACCAGCTCCCATCTCTCCCTAGTCCCCAAACTTTTATCTATAAAATATTTTTCATCACTTATTTGCATACAACTTCTCCTTAATTTAAACTCTTTGTACCTCTTCTTCTTCTTCTTTTTTTTTTTTGCTTTTTGGAGGGGAGAAGAAGGCAGGGCAATTGGGGTTAAGTGACTTGTCCTAAGTCACACGGCTAGTAAGTGTGTCAAATGTGTGAGGCGGAATTTGAACTCAGGTTTTCCTGACTCCAGGGCTGGTGCTCTATTCACTATTCCACCTAGCTGCCCCATCCTCTTTGTACTTCAAAGATCTGTGATTTTGTCCCATTAAAGCTCTACTCTGACATCTTATTATGGTGTGGAGGTGATTACGTAGTTTTGGAGGCTACTTGCCTAGGGTATCTTTAGTTAAAGATTATATGTTGACTGTCAGGGAACCAAACTAGTGAAATTCAGAAAGGTACATTATCAAAAACTTTATGACTATCTCCTCTACTCAAGGGACTTCAGCAAATCCAATGCAACAGTTCACTAATTAACAGCTTTGGGAAACATATAAATAACTACGTGTTGTCCCACACACTACAGAAACAAAATGGGCTGTTTTTTGCCTTTAATCAGTAAATAAACGTTTATTAAGTTCTTATTATATACTTGTGCAAAACAATGGGGATTCAAAGGCCAAAGTGGATTTTACATTCCATGAGGGGAAATAATGTGTACATGTGTTCTATATACAAAGTAATTACAAGTAATTATAATAATGGAGGAGGTGTTAAGAGCTAGAAGGGGAAGAGTCTGTGAAGACCTCCTGTTGGAGGAAGCATTTGAGATGATCGTGAAGTGATTTTAAGAGATGAGGAGAGAACACATTCCAGGAATGAAAGACAGACTATGCAAAGACCTGGAGATGGAGAATGAAGGGTCATATATGAAGCATAGGAAGAAGGCTAGTGTGGATTGGACCATGGAGTGCAAGGTAAATTAAGGCCAGATTGTTTTTTGATGCCAAACAGAAAAGTTTATATTTGCTCCTAGACTTCAAGTGCTAATTTGTACATAAAGACTTTCTTTGTCCCCAAACATACCAAAGCTCTTTGTCCCTGATTACCATGATTTGCTTGTTTCTTTTGTATATATTCAGTATATAATATGTATGTGCCTATATAGAATGTAATCCTCTAAAAGCAAAGACAATTTGATCTTTGTATCCAATAAATCTAGTATAATATCCAGCATAATACCATCCTGGAGCTCCTTGATCAGAGAAACGATAGAGTCAAATAAGTGTTAGGAATATGCCTTTGGCAGGTGTGTGGAAGGTTATTTGAAGCAGGAAGAGACTAGAAGCAGGGAGACCAGTCAGGAGGTTTAATAGTCTACACTTTAATTGTTGAGGACCTGAGCTAGTTTTGGTAGGCATGTGAGTGAACATACAGGGATGGGGAGAAGAAACATTTTAGAAGTTGAATGAATGGTGCTGCACAGTTTATATAGCTTATGTATTATATATGTAGGGTGAGGGAAGCTGAGGGAAAGTGAGGAATTGAGGATGACTCCCTAAAATCTGGCTCTGGAATGATGGCAGGGTCCATGATCAAAATAAGGAAATTTGGAACAGGGCTATGGGCTGGAGGTGAGATTGTTTCGGACATCCTCAGTGACATCCCCCTTGAAATGTCAAACATGTATTTGATGATATTGAACTGGTGTTCAAAAGAGAAATTAGGTAAAGACAGAAGATAAAAGAAGGTCCAGGATGTTGTATCAAAGTACATGTACAGTATAGATGATAATTCTGTGAAGGAAACGGAAGATAGATGACAGATTAAATATCTCTTCCCAAGGCCTCCCTTTATATAAGGCTCAGACTTTTCCATAAAATTACATTTATTATTAACTGCTCCACTTGGTTTGGTCTCCAAGAAC